>JAQISU010000187.1:0-737500 GCA_029339505.1 Unio delphinus | reverse complement strand
AGGGTTTTAATTTTGCGCCGACATTGTTGAATCTAGTGTTTTCCACAATGATGACTAATGAATTCAAAGACGGAGAGGTTGTAATTTGCATCAGATACCAAACATACGGGAAATTAATCAAACTTAGGAGGCTTCAAGTTAAAACCATAGTTATGACAGAAACCATCAAAGATTTCGATTGTGCCGAGTATTGTTCCATCAATGCTGACTCAGAAGCAGACATGCAATGCAGCATTGATAAGTTGTGCAGTTCTTACACAAGCTTTTATCTCACCATCAGTACCAAGTGGAATGAAGTCCTGCATCAGCCGGTGCCTGGAAAGCCTTTTGTTTAGCGCATTATCACTGTCAGTGGCCGCTTCAGCTACCTTGGAAGAAAACTGTCACAGAACTTGAATAATGTCTAGGAGGTGAACCTCTACAATGACAGAGGGAGCGCAACTTTCGGCAGATTGTATGTCAGTATCTGGATTATAAGCAATCAGATCATCTTAAAGATCTTCAGAACAGTTTTTCTCCCCACACTATTGTACGCATTTGAAACGTGGAGAGTGTACTAAAACAACGCCAGGCAGCTCAAACACTTTCACACTACAAGTCTCACGCTCAACATTATGTGGAAGTACTAAGTTCCAGACACTGAAATACTCGCTCAAGTGGGTCTACACAGGATCCACGCCATCCTGAAGTAGTACCAGCTACACTGGGCGGGATATGTTGAACCGATGCCGTGCACGAGTCGGCGTCAGCTACCACCTGCGCACGCAATGAAACAGCCACTTCAACCCTCGGATGATTAGAGAGAGGTCATCATCGAATTGACAGACGAACAAATAAACACACACACATATATATATATATATATATATATATATATATATATATATATATATATATATATAGAGAGAGAGAGAGAGAGAGAGAGAGAGAGAGAGAGAGAGAGAGGATAGCACATACAAGGAAAAGAGGCATTTGTCCCCTACTCCCAGGAATTAATATCTGAACATTTGTTTTGACCTTTCGGTAAAATGTGTCAGTTGACCACTTAAACATTGCCCTCCCATTAAAACGTTTATACGGTACTCTATGTTCCGAGTATGTGCTTGGATCAAGCCCAGTTCCAGCTTGTGTCTAGCATGATAATCACTCCCATGTTGTGATTGAGGTGAATACATAATTTTGTGTGTAAGTAAATATACATGCATATACAAGGTACACATTCAGTACGCTAAACAATTCATTTTGATATTGGCTCATTAATAGTTTTTTTTTGCAAAACGAATATAAAAGTCCAAAAATACAGCAGCAGAGAGGGTGAACAGACCACGTTTTCAAGCAAAAATAAGGCTTCCAGATAAGGTTTTTGAACAAAATATGGCCTATAGATAACGTTTTCGAACAAAATATCAGGTTTCCAACAAATCTCATTTAACCAAAAAAAAAAGTCTCCATTTTTGCAAAAACGGAGATTTTACGATTTTGCTCGCAACGATGTGGTCATCCACCCTCTCTGCTGCTAAAGTTTTCAGTTCTGGGTTAATAATTCTTTTACGATTTTAACCGAAGATTTGATCAAGTCCTTAGGACGAAAATCATTTATGATTTCACAAACAGACTAATCGCTAACACCTCTTCTTGTAAATCAATCAGATTATTTGACTGGTCGGTGAGTTTGAAATTAATTCTGGTTAATGAATTATTATGGCATCGCATGTAGACATAATTAATTGGTTTTTCAATAATTAGAAATCCTGGAGGAGCTATTGGTGCAAACGAATAAAGAATATATCCTTGCTGAGCTTGATTTGATCGTTCGAGATTAATTTGATAGCTTCCTTCGATAACATCACATACTAAATTGAGCGCAATCACTGAGGATATATTCACGTTGAACGGAGCGATATGCCTACCACCACCATCTGGGTCATTATTGTGTTTGAGGATAGTTGTTTTTTGTTCTGTTAATTTCTTCCATGCGTCATGGATTTTTTGGAAACCTTCATCGATGGCATCACTGAGAAGTTTTTTTAGTTCTGGTACGTTATATCCTGGTAGTTTGAATGATGGAATGTCTTCTTCGCGTGTATTATATACTATCACTAATTCTGTTCTCGTTATATGATTATTGTCATCATCTAGTATATCCTGAATAATTTTTAGGTTAAATGTTTCCATATCGTCGATAATTTTGTTGCATGTTTCTACGACGCTGATAAATTCATCTCGGGTGAGAGAGCCGGATTTAAGAGATATTAACAACAGCGATAAATCATTATTCATTGCTGTGAAATTTTCGATAATTTTAGGTTCGTTAACAAAATGATGTTTCTCTAATCTCTCCCCGATTGGTTTAAATCCGAAACTAAAAAAATCTATAGTGAATTGGGGACCTTTATAACTCTTTATTGGATTATCGGGTTTTATTCTGTCGGTGATATAATCAGATTTTTGTGGTTCTGGTAAATCAACGGTTTTTCCCCCTGGTGGTAATTCAGGCCATCCTAGTACGGTTCTAATAGAACTCTGATAGATATCTACGACGTATCCTTCTGTGTTTATCTCAATTGCGGATGATAGCGTCGGTTCATGAACTGTTATAGCGATTTTTGACTCTACTCCAGTAATCGATTTTATTCTACGCGCGAATTCATTATTGATTTGTTCGATTTGGTATGATCCGGTTGGTATGGAAACAACATTCCAGTCTGGGGTTCCGTCGGGTTTATTCTTATTCGCAAACACTAAAGAATTATTGGGTTGTTGACCACCAAATGATTTTGATCTGATATTAGGCCAACTGTGGTATACTCGTAATTTTGCTAGCGCTATCTCCTTCACGGGGACCGGAGAGGGGAAATTCACACTGAATTCTGGATTCGTTGATGTTATTGATATCATGCTTGTTTGTACTGGGTTCGTGTTCTCCACTGTTCGTTGAAGTAATTCCTGCGGTGTTGTCATTGTTATTATACTCATGTTGTCGCTCTAATTTTGGTATCGAGGAATCATAAATACTGACCATCACTGAGAACTCACAATCTGGTAATGTTGATATTATTGAGATCATTTTGTTTTTTGGGTTCGTGTTTTCTGATTCCATCGGTGTTGTCATTGTTATTATATTCATGTTGTTGTCGCTCTAATTTCGATATCGCGGAATCAAAAATACTGACCATCGCTGAGAATTCACTATCTGATATAATCGTATTATCGAGTGACGATGATATCATCAATGATAACTGCGAATATGCGGTTGATGCAATATGAAATTGAAGTAAGTAATTCTGCAGTTTACTCTGGCTGCATGATGATATCTTTTTTGCTATCCCGGTTGATATACCCCCGATTGTAGCCACCGCAGAAATGCAAATTGGAACTACGACCGGGGCAATCATTGTAACCGATGCAAGTATTATTCCGGCGCCAGTGAGAACGCTTGACACCGAGTATATAAAAACATCAATTGCGGTGATTCTTCGTCGGTATTTTTTATTTTTATTTGATACTCCTCAGTGAGGGTTTTGAGTCTAGTCTGAAATTCTCTGACCTGATCATAGCAACATTGCGTTGATGAAATCATTTTTATTGTAAAAACACTAGTGTTTTCAATTGTGAAATCCGAACGATTTAGTTATTTACTTAATTCCGCTACGAATTCCACATACCAGGTTGCTGAAATCCCAATCAAATTTTTATCAGTAGCTGTTATAGTGAACTTTTCAGTTGTATCCTTGTCGATGATCGTTGAAATCGTATTATTAACCCCGGATGAACTCGACGATGATATATTAAATTGAGTCAATGGTGTTACTAGTGTTAATCGATAAATACCCTTGACGGTTGCAGTGATATCTAATTTGTTGTTTGTAGGTGTCCACGCAAATGATCCATGTTGGATTGTATATACCACGTTGTTGGTTTTCTCATGAGGAATTTTTGTTTTTTCAATGATTGTTATCATCCTCGAAAAATCACCTTTGATGGCTTCGATGAAAGTTTTCGTCTCATCGATGGATTTTTTAATATCCGGGAGTTTTATTTCAATTTTATCTAACGGGGTTCCAATAAATTTATCAATGATATTTCTACGAAATGATGTAAACTGTTTTCCGTTTTCTTCAATTCTAGATTCAAGTGTTGTTAGTACAAACACAGAATTTTTTAACTCATCGTTGAGAGTTTTTAATCGATCTGTAATCGTCGAAACGAGTACACCCGGTTTGAGTTTACCCTGATCGGAAAATAGCGCGATAGTATTCTCGATTGCGTTTCGTTGTTTAACTAAAATATCATCCAGAGAGACATCACTAGTTTTCAATTTACCCTGATCGGAAAATAGCGCGATAGTATTCTCGATTGCGTTTCGTTGTTTAACTAAAATATCATCCAACGACACATCACTAGTTTTCAATTTACCCTGTTTGTCTTGAAATACAACTATTTCATTAGGATCAACATTTGTTAAGTTCAACGTCTCAGCTATTTCATCTTTGATTAGTTTTTTTACATCCTTGACAGAATCAGGTGGTGCAGTGCCATCGGGTTTGGGTTTCAAAGATCTCCCCCAAATATCAATCATGTTATTTAAAACTCTTTCTCTCTCTAAAATCGTTTCGATTTCCAGCGATTACTAGTGTATTCATTAACGACAACATGTGGTGGTTTTCCGCTTGGGTTACTCAAGGAGTTAGAAATAGCATCAAGGACATTTAATACTTCGCTGCCGCATATTGGTGGGTCAATCATCGTTTGTGTTGGTAGCGTAGAATACCAAGTCTTCATTGGAAGGGTTTTTATATAACGCATAAACTCTTTTGGTGGGGCTAATCCATATGAATCGAAATAAACAATCCCACGTGGATCAATAGCGTATGCAACCCAGTGAGTTCCAGGTCCGGTGCTGTTATCTAAATTAATGATTCCGGTTTCAACGCTGTTTGGTTGATGTGGTAATTGATCTTTCATAAAGACACCTCTGAAGTTTCTAATCGATAGTTTTTTAGCAGCATCCATTAAATCAAAATTGGACATAGGAATCTTCGATTCCTCAATTAATAAATCGTTCCTGGTAGTCTTAGACCCTTTCCGCTGTACCACGAATACGGGGTTCCTGGTAGTCTTAGACCCTTTCCGCTGTACCACGAATACGGGGTTCCTGGTAGTCTTAGACCCTTTCCCTTTTTTTTATATCCTTTCCCAGTTGCCTTCTTTAGTGCCATTCCTGCTGCAGTACCAACGGCTCCTAACGCAGCCGCTTTAGCCACCGCTGGGGCTGCTGCTGCAATCAATGCTGGAATCGCAGCTAACAACGGAAATATACCGCCTGTTTTAATCATATTTTTGATAGCAGCCGCAGAGAGAGTAATCTGAACACCTTTTTTGGCTGCAAGTGCATCATTGAAATGTTTCACCTGACGAGTTGTCAGCGATAGTTTATTTGCACCACCAGTCATTTGGTTGGGTTTCAACGTGATTGTGGTTCCACATTTTTTAGCTGATTCCAATTGCAATTTTTTTAATTGACCGGGAGTTAACGCAACACTAATAGCACTATATGACATGTTATACATAATTGATTGATTTTAATTCAATGAAAAATCGAGAAAATCAATCAAAGATTTTCCACTGGTGCATCTACCACTCTCATTCTTCCTCCAACACCTTCGAGTAGCATTGATTTATCACTGAGAATGACAGCAACCGCTCTATAATCAGCAATAGCACCACGAGTCACATTAGCTCTAAAATGTATATCAACAACAGATTGTCTCATCAAATCGAGATGTTCCAGTGAGAAGTAATAGATCTGATACAGATTTTTAAAATCATATTGTGATATTTGCAAACCAGTATCGACATTTTGGTCGCGTGCCATAAATGACAACAGACGATGATAAACTCGTGCAATATGATTTTCGGTGTAATTAAGTTGTATATCCTCGGATGGTTCCTGCTGGCCGTTTATTCTCAGTGAGACGTCTTTCACACCTAATTGATTAAATATCATATGACTGGAGAGTTGATTGCCAACTCGTGTGTTATCCTGTAACGCAATAAATATATGACGTGGCGCAGAAACGCCTTGTTTTGATGCTAGGTTCCAAGTGAATAACCCGTTGATATTTGATTGTTTAACATCTGTACTCACGGTTAGCCAACTTAGTAATGATTTTCCTCCTTGGTCCATAAATGATAGTAATCGTTCTTCTGCGGTGATTGCTGGAGTCAACATTGGCATCCACAATGATATTTTTGTTAACTTGACTTTACCGGCATCAGCATTGGGATTTGCAGCATCTGCTGGAATCCTCCAGATTGCGTCGTTATCATCACTTTTTCGTACAAGCGATACTGTATGCTTCGCCCCGTAGATAACTTTTCTGACGTTTCTACAGAATCCAAATATGTGATGCAGTGGAATCGCGCATGAAAATGATTTACGCGCTCCTTGCAACATTGAGTTTCGTGTTGCAGCTCCTAGATTGAAATTAGCATCGTTGTTTATAATCATATTCTCGACATCAGCATCACTATTATCACGTTTTTTTGGTCGTCTTACAACAAATGGATTTCCTCCAGCGGTATTCTTACCATCTTTTGCAAACATCATAGAGGGTCCTGCTGATCTTGTATAATCATCAGAATATCTCGCTAACCCGATTATTGTTGTAGCCACATCAACATCGCGATCTATCGACTCAATTTCTTTTCCATCAATGAGATATCTAGCACTCTCAAATAGCGCCATAATACCATTATTGACAAAACCGACTTGAGTACCATCTGGATACGGTGCTGGTACAGCAGGAGTATCAGCAGCTGTTACAATTTCTCCTTCTACTTCAATAAACGCTTCACAGGGTAAAAAGTATTTACTGGTATCATGGACTTGAAGTTCAATTCTTGCTCGACTATTTGGGTCTATTGCATGATAGGCGTAATATTGATAATCGCGTACATAATCATCCTTGCGAACTTGGGCATCTATATCAAACGCTGGATCAGGTGAATGTTTGAACATTTTATTCTATTTATCAGAGTCTAAATCGCGATTTTCCATTTTCATCGTCGTAGTTTTTTAAAGCCACTTCATGCTATCATATTTGCAATATTGCTTTGGTCGGGGGTTAAAGCCATCGACGCTAATTTTTCGTCTACTGCGTTATTTATAATTCTACTAACACTTGCAGGCATTTCCGCTGTAGATGGCAATGGTACCGGTTTCTTTTTTCGTCTCACTAATGATGTTATTTTATTCTTCGCAGTTGAAAACGCTTTTCCAGCAAAATCTCCAACAGCACTAATACCCTTATCACGAATAACATCAATGGCTTTCATTCCTAGTTGTTTAGCTAACGGCATCACTTTTGGAGCCATTCTCGCAAATAACCCTGCAATGGTATTGCCTAAACCATCTCCGTAGTATGCTCTATAAACCGGAAACCGTGAATTAACTACGTAGACGGGGGTTGGTTTATCATGATTGTAGTGTATGATCATTATTTGAAATCAGAAACTATTTTTCAATTGACTTTTCAATTCAGTCACTATGATACCCATTTGCTAACTCGTCAATGAAATCTCGATATGTGCTGATATCCATGATACCACCCTGAAATAATCGTCTACAGATATCAGCTGCTTCATTAATTATTTCCGGTGAGTTATTTCCAGCTTGGAAACCTCCTACAAGAACTTCTAATCGTGATATATCATTGATAACACTACCAGGACATGTCGTGGTAGAGTCAAAGACTCCAGCGTTGAAATCCTTTGGATTTCCAATCGAATATCCTTTTCCGCTTGTTTCCTCAGTTGTACCAGTTGCGCCCTCACTATCATCAAGTAATAGCCTTTGTCGGCCTCGACTTTGTTGTTTTTGTATACCATAACTATCAACTCCTGCTTTAAAAGTTCTGTACTCAATTGTATCGTTTTTCAAATTACCAGTAATCTCCTTGTTTATTTTATATAACCAATCTACCCAGTCGTCTCGTTTAATTCTACTGTTTTTATACTCGTCTTTTAAAAACTCTTCCCTTGAATAATATTTTTGGATAGCGAAAATGCCAAAATCCGCATAATTGTTGGGTTTTATTAATTGATGTTCTTTGATTTCTGTTATAGCTTCTTCGGTGAATTTGTCTATAAAGGGAATACCTCATGGGGTGACGACATCAACAGGTTGTGGTTCAGGTGTGGAAACTCTTTGAGTTTCAGGCGCAGAATCATCAATATCAGCTAATCGTTCATACTCGCGCTGAGTTTTTATATCACTGGATAACTGTTGTATCCCTGCGCGTGTTTGTCCGGTCTCTGCTGCTATCTTTTCAAGCGTATCAAGCAGCGGCGCCTTCTTTACTCGTTCTCGCTCAGGAATATCTCCGTATATCGCTGCTTCAGTTAACTTTTTCACATCTTTGGTCGCACTTGTTATCGGAGTAAACAGTTGTTCACTTGACACAGAAAAGTCAGTCTGCGCTTGTTGTCGTTGTTGCAGTTTATTCCGTACAGAGTCACGAATTGGTACAAATCTCCTGATTGCATCCAGTCGTTCACGAGCCAATCGGGTTGTTAATGCTTCATTGACCATTATTTGAAATCAGAAACAATTTTTCAATTGCAAAACAATTTTTCAATCCGACCTAACACGATCATAGAAGCGTTGTTTCATCCTATCAGGTTTGTGGAAAGTGTGGAAATCCTTATAAAAATAAATAATATCACACTTTTCCCACTTTTCCATTGATCAATCCGAACCAGCCATCAATTTTTTATTCACTGTTTTCAACAGTTTTAATCAAAAAATGCTAAAAAAAAATTAAAATCTCTATGAGGGGCGGTCACAATCAAATAATGATAAATGGTTGGTCAATCAAAATTGTTCATTTTCTTGAATTAACGCCCATAGGTTTCTGACTTTAGAATTAACCTCCTTTTTCAATTCGTATTCGTACCCCAATTCTTTTCGTATTCGTTCTACGATGGTATACAACGGAGCGAATACACTTACGTCACTGGAAAATGCGAGAGAGTCCTTAATAGAATTCTGAATTCTTTTGATGAGCGCATACTTCTTTGGTAGCATATACTTGTTAGTGTTAACTCCGTATTCTATATCCTGAAAATCAGACATGATTTGATCAGGATTTAACCCATCTGATAGTTCAATATCCCAACTTTTCAATTTTGAAATCTCGGATAAAATGCTATTCATGTTTTCAGAATTCATTATTCTATAATAATGATATATTTCTAAATGAAAAATATGATGCATTAGACGTAACTAAATCGAATTTTCTGTCAGGTCCTTTTTGAAATAGCCGTTTTTGTTATTCCCTCTGCAACTTTTCGTACTGATGGTGGACAAATATCGAAATACTTGCCGGCTTCATTCATTGATTGAAATATGTTTTCTTCGTTAGTTGTTGTATTCAAAGATTTTACTGGTCTCGCTTTTTTTGAGCATTTTCCAGTCTCTCCTCTTTTCAAATTCTCACTTTGTGTGATAGCCTGCAGATTTGATAAAGAATTGTTTTTCGGATTAGAATCGATATGATCAATAACAAAATCATCCTCGATCAATCCATTGAAACATTCATACACGAAAAGATGATTGAGATATCTCTTCTCCCCGCCAACAGTAAACATCAAGTACCCTTGATTATTCACAGAACCAACTGGTTTCTTCAGTCTGCGGTTTCTTACAACACCATCACTTGATGCTTCATAATTTGTGATCACAGGGTGTTGTCTGAATTCTTGGTTCATTCGTATACATAATACTATTGTTTGTCTAATTCATCGTTTGGTTTAATGATAAATCTTTCGATGTAGTCTTGAGGAGTTTTTATGATTTTATCCCTGACTCTGTCAAGGATACTGACTTTATCAGTGTCAGCGTCATGGACTTTGTCAGCGTCAGGGTCAAAATTTCTGATTGATTGTCCATTTTTTATTCTTTTATCATAATAACGCTTCAACTCCCTGTATCGCTTACCACCGCAATTTAGACACAACTGAGATTTTCCCCTGACCCCAACTCCACATAGAATACAAGGTAACGGACCAAGGCTTCCACGACGAAAGCTTTGCATATGATACCCACAGAACTCATTTCTGCATGATTTGTTACACGGGGTTATTGATCCAATCATAAGAAACTTGCAGTGATTCATTATATAAAAATCTTTCATTTAAATGCTTGTTTTAATTATAGCATGAGGGAATTAAGGAGAATGCCTTCGAAAAATGCTGATAAGGAGTTTAAGAGATTATTAAAAATCAATCCTAGATTTAATCTCGATAGACCCAAAAAACGTCCAATAGACGGAAACATGAAGAGTTTAAGAGATTATTAAAAATCAATCCTAGATTTAATCTCGATAGACCCAAAAAACGTAGCAAACGTCCAAGAGACGGAAACATGAAAGAGTTTAAGAGATAATTGAAAATCAATCCTAAATTTAATCTCGATAAACCCAAAAAACGTCCAATAGACGGAAACATGAAAGAGTTTAAGAGATTATTGAAAATCAATCCTAAATTTAATATCGATAGACCCAAAAAACGTAACAAGAGATTATTGAAAATCAATCCTAGATTTAATCTCGATAAACCCAAAAAACGTCCAATAGACGGAAACATGAAAGAGTTTAAGAGATTATTGAAAATCAATCCTAAATTTAATCTCGATAAACCAAAAAAAACGTCCAAGAGATTACCCTGGAAAGATGCTCAATTCAATCTCGATATAGTTTCTAATACACCAAAGAATAAAATTCTTGATAAAGAAATGATTAGTAAAATCAGAGACTGTTTTAATGAATTCAAGCGTGATGGAGCATCTTATTGTTGGTCAACATTTCGAATTGATGGTGTTGTTGATGCTACCATGACTGATGAAAAAGCAGCAGTGATAATTTCACGTGTTGGGGAAAAACGGCATTTTTTCCGAATCAAATTCATTATCGAAGTCGATGGTAAATGGATTATTAGGGATAAATTTGAACCAATCCGCAAGAATGAAAAAGCTGTCATTGTGAGTAGAGATTCCAAACCAGGAATTCTAACCGGAATCGATAAGCCATACTACGAAAGATCTTATCCCGTAACAGCAATGGTTTATGGGATATATCCGTTAAATGATAAACCCGATATCGCAAAACTAGCTCCTATGAAATATTCTAGTTCACTGAATTGTGTAGCAGAACGAATAATAGAACACTTCACAAATGCATCCCGAGGAAATAAACTAACTGATCTGCGACGTAGGAAAATAACCGAGTGGGAATTAACGGTAAAACAGCACGGTGCAAAGATTTCTGATATAGCTAAATTAGAAGCATCATTAAAATTCCCAATATCAGTAACAACAATAACCGGAGAAGTATTATACGAACCGAAATATCAATCGCGAGGAGCCCCAATACAGATTATTGATCATAACAAACACGCGTGGACACCTGCGGTAACAATATTTCCACGAGATAGAACCGTGAAATATATCCCTAAGGAGTTCGTCGGGGATGTTTTCTATGAAGAGAGATTATTCGATGCTATTCATGCGTTGTGTAAGGATGATCCTGTGTCAGTGTGGTTACTTAGAAGTGATTATTGATCATAACAAACACGCGTGGACACCTGCGGTAACAATATTTCCACGAGATAGAACCGTGAAATATATCCCTAAGGAGTTCGTCGGGGATGTTTTCTATGAAGAGAGATTATTCGATGCTATTCATGCGTTGTGTAAGGATGATCCTGTGTCAGTGTGGTTACTTAGAAGTGATGAAGAATTCGATCAATTTGTAAAACCAAATGGTGAATTATATCGCATTGAAGAATTAGATAACAGAATGAGAAAAATCGCTAGTGATTTTTCACCGGAGAATTCCCATGAAAAACTACTCACGGATAGTTTTACTATTCCATCAGTGGTAGCTCACTTCGCAAGAGAAAAAAACTCATGGCGTCCAACACGAAGTGATTTTCTCGAGGATGTTAAATTGAGTTGCGTCGAATTTGGTCATGGAGGACTGTGGAATACGAAATACTCACGTGATGGTATGATTTCAATTGATATATCCGCGTGTTATCCCGGAAGTTTTCTCGGATATGGGGAATGCGCTGAGTACTTCAAACGATTTGGACCTCCCACGCATGAAATGACTCGTGTTGCGATTAATGGAACATTGCCTGATTTTGATTTAACCGGATTCGCTCGTGTGATATCATTTGAATTAGCTACAGGGTTACATCCGTGTAGTTATGTTTGGCTCGGTAGACACCTATCTGAAAAACACTGGATGCCAATAGTGCTATTGAGATATATGATTGATTGTGGTATGCTAAGATCGTTGATTGTTTCCGAGGCTATTATATGTTATCGAGCTCAGAAAGAAGTTTGGCTACCACAACCCGATCTAGATAGAATAATCAACGAACTACGAAAACAGTTTCCAGATTTCAGTGAAGAAGAAATCATAAATTGGTCTAAGAAGTTATTTGAAATTAAAAAAGAACAAGCAAAAGATCTCGGAAGAAGAATAATCGGTAAATTTACCCAGGGTGGACGATACGACAACGCAAAATACTCTTCGCGGTTGATCATAGATGTCGCTGAATACGATTTTATTGTAGCGGATTTAATGAAACAGGGAAAACTTGTATCCCGTAAGGATGCTTTTCTATCCGATGGTGAGAAATTAGGTACGGTTGTTACCTACTGTGATGGATATAATTCCCAGTACACACATTTGAGAAGTTCGATGCTAGCCTATGCTTCTATTAATCTATTTTCGATGATAAATAGATTTCCTAATACCGCGGTTAGAGTGGCCACTGATTCGATGTATATACACAATAAGTACAAATCAGCTGTAGCGGCATTCACAGATCCCGAAGAAAATTGGGGGCGTTGGCGATTTAAAAAGGAGATGCTACATGAGTATTGTGAATCCGCAGACGTTGCCATGGATGATAAATATCTTTGTTGTAACCGTATTGAAATTCAATCAGAACTTTCTAATGCACCACCGGTATCTGATCCAGTATGTAGATATAAGAGAGTTTATTTAAACGGTTGTGGTGGGTCAGGAAAGACAACTCGTGCAATTGAATTATTTCGTCGTGGAAACGCTAGCGTTTCTAACATGATTGTGCTAACACCGACTCACAGACTCGCCAGAGAGATGATACAGTGAGGGGTAAATGCTTGCACTTACCATAGTTTCTTTCGATGGAAGGGTGACAAATGGACTCCTGAGCGTATGGGTGATAAATTCATTCCTGAAATCTTAATTTGGGATGAAATATGCACAGTGTCATTAGATGTATTAAAAACATTTCTTGAGTGGTTGTTAAACAAAAACACAAAAGTCGTCATGTGCGGTGATCACGGCCAACCACCACCATTTGTCGGTGCATCTCCACATGAATGGCTAAAGGGTTTTGTAGACTACTATGAAGAAATCACCACTGATTATAGATCACTTGATGAACGATTACGAGAATTTAAGAAACTAATTAAGAAATGTAATGTGGTTTCTATAAATAGACAGCACTTATAGGCAGATAACAATGGGTTTATTATGAAATCGATCATTCAAACTAGATGTTATTTACTATTATTGATCGATACCTGTAAGTGGTTTCTAAAGCTACGTTTGTTTCTTTTTTGAAAGTATTCAGCAATATATTGCGCTGAGATCCTCATAAAAATAAATAGTGTACAGCAATGGCTAATTCTAACAGTAATACAGAATTATTATGAACTCTTTTTGGTTACGTTCATGCAAGTAAAACATAATACAGGTTTAGCGTTAACTTATGCACGCGTTGAACTGCTCCAAACGATTATACAGCATGCAATCGTTATGTTAATATTCATGTCTGTATGATACCAACTCTTTATAGCAAGCTATGTTACACAGGAACAGATATGTCTGCAAGATGTTGCGAAGGTCCTCGCTGTATAGTTCAACTGCATCAAGTGTTGTCCGCAGACTAACTGACTTCGTCTATGAAGAACATAATTTGCATAAATTTTGTATTTACTGAAGCATTGCTTTAAAGCAACAGATAAGTCATATAACAGAGAATATAGCAATGTCTATAACCTTTAACAGTTGTGACATTCGACCTTGAAACAAGAGTAAGCCATTACAGTTGATCTGAATAGAATTAAAGGTCATTGTTGTAATTTTTGTCGGCGAAATTTATATATTTTTTTGTTTATAATGTGTTTAATATGTGAAAGAAACAGCTAAGCGTTACTTACCAGAATGCCGCTAATCTCTAAAATGTAATTCGTTAATTTATGTCCCAGAGTATGTTCATGTTATTGATGCGACAGTGAATGAATATTTTACGCGTTTATATAAATTGTGATTTACTGATTATTATCATCACCATCGTCATCATCAGTCTTTCTACATAGTGTGGTCTTTGAGGCACCACTAAATAGCTGACCTGTGCCCTCCACTTGTTTCGATCATGTGTCAGTGCCTGTATCTCCGCAAAACATTTCCTGGTCCATTCTGTGATGTTGTCACTCCACTATTGTCTCTGTCTACCTATTCTTATGCTACCTTGGACACTGCCCTGCAGTACTGTTAAGGATATATTCATGTAAATTAATCACTGATTACTGAGTTTTGTAACCTTCTCTTCTTTCATTCAGGTTTTACGCATACTGGAAGTGTATGTAACATAGGTAAAAGAATCTCGATTTTAGAGGATCGGTGTTTGTTTTGGACAGTTTTTACAGCAGCACACGAACTAGGACACAGGTAAGTAAATCGGTTTTATACATATATCTCATTGTACATCCGCTGACACGTGATGGATTCTTGATATACACCAGAGGAAATGGAGAATCCAAAATTTGTAGTTTCCGACCGGGTTTCTCTTTTCATATCCATTAATTCTATCATCCGGTTAAGGTGGCATCAATATAACATGCCTACAGCTGGACTATCAACGGACATCGCAGTTTTGGGAAAATATCCTACCCACTATTTACGCAGATAATTTATATAATCATTTTCTTTTCACTTCTCAGTAATGAAATGAGAGATAATGATTGCTATGAAACATTTATTATATTGTATTGTTCGTGACAATTGCTGAGAGTTATTCGAGTAATAGTGCCTTTTTAAATTATAGTATTTATAGTAAACGTCACATACACGGTCAAGTACGTCCCCCAGGGACAGCGCAAAATGGCCTAAAGACACAAGAATACATATTCAATTGTATGAACATTTTTTTAGACAACTTAAAAAGAGATGATCTAGTAATTGATGAACGCTATATAACGTCAGGTCCTTAAGATGACAATTACCATTAAAAGTCTACGAAGCGTCAGGGTTCTTTACAAAAAAGCATATATATGTATTTGTATTGAGTTACAAATACAACTGAAAACAAGGACGATATTTCCTTATGCCCCAGTAACATCATATATATATATATATATATATATATATATATATATATATATATATATATATATATGCTTCATTTATGAACGTTTTCGGTTGTTCTTTCCAGTCTTGGAGCATGTCACGATGGTATAGAATGTGCGAAAGATTGTAAAGCTAGTGATTACTTTATTATGAGTGCAAAAGTGCCAGACTTGAACATAACCAGCTCCTCTAATAACCCCTTTGTTTTCTCAAACTGTTCTGTGAGATCATTCAAGGAAACGTTCATGCAGAGGTATGAATAAGGTATATAAAATCATTACATTATACCTTTTCATTTGTTTTAGGCTTCCCATGGTACTGGTTAGTGATCCTAACTGTAGCCGTTTAGAGGCGTCATAATTTACGTATCTTGTTTACAGTTGCATTAATTAATTGATACATGCTGAATGATAACATGACAAGAAATTCAATTTAAATTTGTTTTATTAGCAGTCACATAAAGGGTGGCAATGTTTACCCAAAGACAATTTAGTAATCTGATTGTAGTAGAAAACTATTAAGATTACTTAACGAATATATTGTTTTGGCCTATTATATCCATATTAAAATATTATCGTTTAACTTTAAATCGTGCATATGATTTCAGTTGTTCCCTGTTTACTCCAATCTTCATAGCTTTAGTTCCTACAATACGACGCTGATGTTGATAAGTTGGTAAAACAAATACGGGTAAACCCGTTAAAGTTTCAAGACATTATTAAGATTTTGTAAACAATATAGTGCCATCTTAAATAGTAACACGTAAAGCCAATATTTTTGTCTTATGAAATTAATTATCAGCCTCCATTGTACAATTCTCATGTAGTGTTGTATATACTCAACATGTTTTTCAAATATGCTGTTCACATGTGTAACACAGACTATGGTAAATGTAAAAGGCAAATTTTGTAGTATGTGGACAATATTTTTACAATCTCTTTCCATGTTAGTGTCAAAAAACACACAAACATCTTTACATTCATAATTTTTTTAACCGACTTCAAAATCTTTTTTGAGCACAAAGTGTTTTTGGTTTGATGTGAAACATTACACAATGCACATTGATATAATAATATTAAAGAAAAGATTAGACATCTTTTAGCAAGTTAATGAAACGAATATGCTTTCCTAGGTCAAATTATTGTCAGTATACAATGTTTTCATGTAAAAGTAAACATTTGAATCTCTAGTTTTGGTTTCAAACGTCTTCTTGCCCATGTCATATACCGCTATGGAAAATATGATATTTACATACCAAAGATGAGATCCAATTGAATGTAAAATATACTCATGACGGTTTACTATCCTAATTGTGCTTCTCCTATTTATCCAATATAGATTGGAAACCGATTTAAGGGAGACCTTTGAGAGTAGGGTGTAATCAATCATTCTTACATTTTGACTACCGTTGTAATCAAAACGGTTGGGTCGATTATTGACACTACATAAAATCAAATAATGACATATGGAATAACTCAATCTACATGTTCTCGCGAGTTCAAACAACGACGAAAACTGCAGTAATAATGTTATCTTCAATTTGCTTTTGATGACACCATCAAATATATCTTCAATTTGCTTTTGATGACACCATCATGTAAATTAATGTCATTTTATTCTTGGAAAAAAATATGTAATGTTATGCCCATGTTGTATCTATTCCTTCTCGTAAAGTATTAGAATCATAACAGCTTTAACAGACATTGTAAGCAAAGCGATCAGAGTTAACACTTGGTGCAGAAAACATATATTTGTTTTTTAGGTCTTACCCATGTTATGCCCATGTTATATCTATTCCTTCTCGTAAAGCGTAAAGTATTTGAATCATAACAGCTTTAACAGACATTGTAAGCAAAGCGATCAGAGTTAACACTTGGTGCCGAATACATATATTACATATATTTGTGTTTTAGGCCTTGTCCAAACAACAGAGAATTATATATATATATATATATATATATATATATATATATATATATATATATATATATATATACATACATATATATATATATATATATATATATATATATATATATATATATATATATATATATATATATATATATATATGTACACACATTTATTCAGTGTTTCGAAGGAAGCATGACACTTAGGATAAGGAAAGCAGCAGAGAGGGTGAACAGACCAACTTTTACAGGCGTCGATTTAGCAAACTGAGGCTTTCTCGAAAATGCTTAATATAAGCCTCCATTCATCAAAATAAAATTAAAAAAAAAAACGACGCCATTTTTGTTGTCACCATCCCCTTTGCTGCTTGGAACTTTCAGTTCTGAGTTAACGATGCTTGGAAAATTCGTGGAGTTTTCGGGTAAAAAAAAAAGACGCCATTTAGTTGACGTTCACCTCCTCGGCTGCTAATGCGCTAACTAAATATTTGATCAAGTCCTTAAGATTTCACAAACAAATTAATTTGTAAAACCTCACCTCGTAAATCAATCAGATTATTAGATTGGTCAGTGAGTTTGAAATTAATTCTCGTTAACAAATTATTATGACATCGCATATAGACTAGATTAGTTGGGTCTTCAATAATTAGAAATCCTGGAGGAGCCGTTGGTGCAAATGAGTATAAAATATATCCTTGCTGAGCTTGATTTGATTGTTCGAGATTTATTTGATAATTTCCTTCGATAACATCACATACTAAATTGAGCGCAATCACCGTTGAAATATTCACATTGTTCGGAGCAATATGTCTACCGTCGCCTTCTGGATCATTATTATATTTCAGAATATTTTCTGTAGGATTCTTTGATTTTTTCCAATTATCATGGATTCTTTTAAACCCAATATTAATAGCATCGTCAAGTTGTTTCTTTAGTTTATCCGGGTTATATCCAGGGATTTTAAAATCTTTAATCTCCGTTTTATTAATCTTATATAGATCCGCAAACTTATCATGTAAGATTTCTTCATTTAATACTTCTTGAATAATTTTCGAGTGAAATATTTTCATATCGTCGATGATTTTATTACCCGTTTCTACGACGTTGATAAATTCATCCTTGGTGAGAGAGCCGGATTTAATAGATATTAGCAGTCGTGAAAAATCATTATTCATTACTGTGAAATTTCCGTTAATGAGAGGAACATAAATTGATTCAAAAATTTCTTTATTCAAGAATTTATTAGGAGCATAATCTTGATAATTTTTGACTTCATTGACGGGTTTTATTTTGTTGGTGATATAATCGGATTTTTTAGGTTCGGGTGGAAAATCCTTCGAATTTTCTCGCGAGTTATCCGGTGGTAATTCAGGCCATCCTAACACTGATCTTATAGAACTCTGATAAATATCTACAACGTATCCTTCTGTATTTATCTCGATAGCAGATGATAGTGTTGGTTCATGAACTGTTATAGCGATTTTTGATTCTTTCCCAGTGAGAGATTTTATTCTTCGTTGAAATTCAGCATTGATCTGTTCGATTTGGTATGACCCAGTTGGTATAGAAACAACCTGCCAATCTGGTGTTCCGTCTTCACGATTTTTCCACGCGAATACCAAGGAATTATTTGGTTGTTGACCACCAAATGCTACCGATCTAATATTAGGCCAGCTATGATACACTCGTAGTTTTGCTAATGCGATCTCGCTCACGGGAACAGGAATTGGAAAATTAACACTAAATTCGGGACGTGTTGAGGTTATTGATATCGTGCTTGTTTTCACCGGTGTTGTATTTGTTACTATTTGTTGAAGTAGTTCTTGCGACGACATTATTATTATTATTCTGCTCTAATTTCAGCATTGTTGATTTATACAATTGAGCCATAGTTGAAAATTCGCTATCTGATATTGTTGTGTCATCCAACGACGATGATATCAACGAGGATAATTGCGAGTAACCGGCAGATGCAATATGATATTTAATTAAATAATCATGTAGTTTACTCTGGCTACACGATGATAGTTTTTTTGTGATCCCAGTTAATATACCAGCAATTGTAGCCACTGCGGAAATAGCGATTGGAACTACGACCGGAGCAATCATTGTAACCGAAGATAGTATTATTCCAGCAGCAGTGATTACTCCTGACACCGAGTACACGGTGATATCAACTGTGGTTATTCTTCGTTTGTATTTTTTGATTTTTATTTGATACTCCTCACAGAGAGAACTGAGTTTAGTTTGAAATTCTCTGACTTGATCATAGCGATACTGATTCGATGATGGAGTCATTTTATTTTAAAAGCGCTAGCATTTTCAATTACAAATTACTTTGTAATTTTGAATCGTGAAAGAATTTTTAAATCAATTTAATTGTTTACTTAAATCCACTACGAATTCTACGTACCACGTTACTGAAACCTTGGCTAGATTTTTATCTGTAGTCGTTATCGTGAATTGTTCAGTTGTATCCTTGTCGATGATCGTTGATATCGTATTATTGACTCCAGATGAACTACTTGATGATATTTCAAACTGAGTCGGTGATACTATTATTAATCGATAAATACCCTTGACTGCTGCGGTTACGGTTAAAATATTGTTTGTGGGAGTCCACATAAATGATCTGTATTGAATCGTGTATACTACGTTGTTGACGATAGATTTATCATGAGGAATTTTTACTTTTTCAACAACGCTTATCATTCTCATTGCATCATCCCTTATTCCATTGTTGAATGTTTTAAGTTCATCGATGGATTTTTTAATATCAGGAAGGGTTATTTCAATTTTATCAAATGGGCTCCCAATAAATTTATCCATGAGGTTTTTACGAAACGTCATAAATAGTTTCGTGTGTTTTTCATATTCAGATTGAAGAGTTGCTAGTTCCAATATAGAATCTTTTATTACGGTGAGTGTTGGTGTGGTCACTGGTGGATTTCCAAAAAATTCTAGTATGGGTTTGTTAATTTGGTTAATTGTATTTCTTTGTGTTTCACTAAACTGGTCAAATACAATTATATGATCATCATACTTATCATTAAGCGATTTTAATGAATTCACTGTGTTATCATATGTTGCTAATTTATCCGTAACCGTTGAAACAAGTACACCTGGTTTGAGTTTACCCCCATCAGAAAATAACGCGATAGTATCCTCTGCTGCGTCTCGTCGTTTAACCAAAATATCATTGAGAGAGATATTACTACTTTTCAATTTACCCTGACGATCTTGAAATACAACTATTTCACCAGGATCAATATTTGCTAGGTTTAATATTTCGGATATTTCATCTTCGATTAGTTTTTTAATATCCTTGTTATCAACGGTTTCAACTCCACTATCAGGTTTTTTCAGCGATGATAAAGATCGTCCCCAAATATCAATCATTATTATAGAAATATTTTCATCGCTTAAATCCGATGGATTTTCAATCTAAAGATTTTTAATCTAAAATTCTTTCAGAATTTTTTAAAGAGATTTGCCGCTAGTATACTCATTTACTACTATATGAGGTGGTTTCGAAAATCTTTTGGATATAGCATCAAGTACGTTTAATACTTCATTACCACATATTGGTGGATCAAGCATTGTTTGTGTTGGTAACGTAGAATACCAAGTCTTCATTGGAAAATCTTTTATATAACGCATAAATTCTTTCGGCGGCGCTAATCCATATGAGTCAAAATAAATAATCCCACGTGGATCAATCGCGTACGCAACCCAGTGAGTTCCAGGTCCGGAGCTGTTATCTAAATTAATAATACCGGTTTCAACATCATTTGGTTGTGTCGGTAACTGATCTCTCATAAAAACCCCTCTGAAATTTTTTATTTTTAATTTTTTAGCGGTATCAATTAAATCAAAATTGGACATAGGAACTATATCGTTCCTGGAATTCGAAGACCCTTTCCGCTGTACCATGAACTCGGGGTTCCTGGTAGTCTTAGACCCTTTCCTTTTTTTTTATACCCTTTTCCAGTTGCCTTTTTCAATGCCATTCCTGCTGCGGTACCAATAGCTCCTAATGCTGCTGCCTTCGCTACCGCTGGGGCTGCTGCGGCAATCAACCCTGGAATCAACCCTAACAACGGGAATATACCACCAGTCTTTTCCATATTTTTAATCGCGCTCGTAGAAAGAGTAATCTGAACTCCTTTTTTTTCTTTCAGCGCTTTATTAAAATGATTAGTTTGAGTTTTTGTTAGCGATAGTTTATTTACCCCGCCATTCATTTGATTAGGTTTCAGCGTTATTGTGGTCCCACATTGCTTAGCTGATTTAGATTGTAATTTTTTTAGCTGACCAGGTGTCAACGTAACATTGATATTACTATACGACATTATACAAAATAGATTGATTCTAAATTCAAATTGCTTTGCAATTTTCAATGTAAGCATTTCTAAATTCAAAATTACTCTGTAATTTTTACTTATAGATTTTCCACTGGTGCATCTACTAGTCTCATTCGTCCACCAACACCTTCAAGTATCATTGACTTATCACTGAGAATAACAGCAACCGCTCTATAATTAGCAATAGCACCAGCACCAACAGGACGGAGTACACGAGCTCGGAAGTGTATATCAACTACGGACTGTTTCATCAAGTCAAGATGTTCCAACGAAAAGTAATAAATCGGATACAGACCTTTAAAATCCAATTGTGATATTTGTAGACCAGTATCTACATTTTGATCACGTCCCATAAATGATAGCAATCGATGATAAACACGTGCAATATGGTTTTGACCGTAATCAAGTTGTATATCCTCTGCTGGTTCTTGTTGTCCGTTTATTTTTAACGAGACTTCATTACATCCAATTTTATCAAATATCATATGGGAACGTTCTTGATTATCCAATCGCGCTTTATCCTGTAGAGCAATAAAAATATGCCGTGGAGCTGAAACACCCTGTCGTGCTGCCAAATGCCATGTAAGTGTACCATCAATATTAGAATCCATGGTATCTGTGGACGTTGTCAACCAGCTTAATAATCTCTTTCCCCCTTGATCCATAAATGATAGCAACCGCGGTTCTACTGACAATGATGGAGTCAACACTGGCATCCACAGTGATAGTTTTGATAAAATTACTTTACCAGCGGCAACGCCAGCAGCGCGCCAGATTGCATTATTATCATCACCTTTTCTTACTAGTGCAACTGTATGTTTTACTCCATAAATAACCTTTCTGACGTTTCTACAAAATCCAAATATATGATGGAGCGGAATCGCACATGAAAATCGTCGACGATCTCCTTGTAATGTTGCTATTCTTGTTGCAAATCCTAGGTTGTAATTGGGATTACCATCTACAACTAAATCTTCAATACCAGCAGCAGCACCAGCACCAGGACCAGCAAAAGCAGCAGCAGCAGCACCAACACCACGATCATTTGGTCTTCTTCTTATATATGGAGTACCATTAGGATGATCAGTAATATCCTTAGAGAACATCATAGATGGACCAGCCGATCTAGTATAATCATCGGAGTATCTTGCTAACCCTAGTATTGTTGTTGCTACATCAACTTCACGTTCAATAGATTCGATTTCTTTTCCATCAATGAGATATCTTGCGCTTTCAAATAAAGCCATGATACCATTATTGACAAAACCAACTTGGATATTATCTGCATATGGCGCTGGTATCGCAGGAATATCAATAGCTGTTACGAGTTCACCTTCGACTTCAATAAAAGCTTCAGCGGGTAAAAAGTATTTACTGGTATCATGAACTTGAAGTTCAATTCTTCCACGAAGATCAGGTTGTACTGCGTGATAAGCAAAAAATTGATAATCACGTACAGAAGTATCTTTAAGCACTGGGGCTTCCATGTCAAATGCAACATCAGGGTTTTGTTTGAACATTTTTATTATATATCCGATGGTCTAAATCAAAAATTCTGAAAGAATTTTGAAATTATTTTAAAATAGTTTCATATGAAAACCCCAGGAATTCATTTAGAGAAAATCGATTTTCATGAAATTATGTCGACGGATTAGCCAAAAAACAATACAAAATCAATAAAAAAAACATCGAAAATTCGATGAAACAACATAATTTTAGCCTCACAGGATAAAAAATCTGATCAAAATCGATTTTCTCTAAATGAATTCCTTGGGTTTTCATCCTCGATTTTCATGAAATTTTGTCGATAATTGCATAAAAACACTAGAAAAATGAGTAAAAACACTAGAAAAATGAGTAAAAAAAGTAAAAAATCTAACAAAATTAGCAAATTATAAATATTTTATAATATAAAAATAATTTTCAAAATTCTAAAGAATTTTTAAACTAATTATTTAGTTGGGTGTATTTTAATAATGATGATGAAAATATCTGATAATGAAGATAACGTTAGTAGAATCACAAGTGATTCTGACACAAGTGATTCTGACACAAATATTTCTAATGCTAGCATTAGAAACACTAGTGTTTCTACAATAACCATAACAACTGAGCATCCTATTCAAATAAATAGAATCACAAGTGATTCTGACACAAATATTTCTAATGCTAGCATTAGAAACACTAGTGTTTCTACAATAACTATCATAATTGGAAATCCTGTTCAAATAAATATTTCTAACGTTTCCGGCGAATCTTCTTAAAACCACTTCCCGAAAGCCCACTTCCGGCTATCATATTTGCTGTTATGTTATCCTGGGCGTTAGTCATTAATGATTGTAGTTTTTTATCCACGGCGTTATTTATTATTTTACTAACCTGTGTAGGCATTACTGCAGTAGATGGCAGTGAAGTCATTCCAGAAACACTAGTGTTTCTAATGCTAGCATTTCCAGGTTTTGATTGGAAATTCGAAGAATTTCGTCGAAAATCACTTCGTGATTTCACTAGCGCTGTTAGTTTATCCCGAGCGGCTGAAAATGCCTTACTAGCAAGATCACCAACAGTGTTAATACCCTTATCTCGGATAACATCAATTGCTTTCATTGCTGCCTGTTTTGCAAATGGAGCCACTTTTGGAGCCATTCTTGAAAATAATCCCATTATAGTATTACCGAGACCATCTCCATAGTATACTCGGTATTTTGGTAATCGTGAGTTTACCACGTAGACGTTAGTTGGTTTATCATGGTTGTAGTGTATGATCATTCTTCTATATACAAAAACACTAGTGTTTTTCCAAATGCTTTAGCATTTCCAATTATCTAGTCACTATGATAACCGTAGAAATTCGAAGAATTTCCATCCAAAGAATTTTCGGCTAACTCCTCAATGAAATTTCTATATGTTGCAATATCCATGATACCACCTTGAAATAATCGCCTACAGATATCAGCTGCTTCATTGATTATTTCCAGTGAGTTATTCCCGGCTCGTTTTCCTCCTACAAGTACTTCTAATGGGGATATATCACCGAGAATATTACCAGGACAAGAAATACTTGTATTTCCACTCGAAGAGTTTCCAACACTAGAATTTCCAACACTAGAGTGAAAATCCATAGGTGAATATCCCTTTCCGGTTTTTTTCTTAGTTTTTGCTTCTCTTTTTCTTTGTTGTTCTTGTTGCTTTTCTTCTTCTTGTTGTTTTTCTTCTTGTTGTTGTATGTCATAATCTTCAATTCCTCTCATAAACATTTTATACTCTAGTTTTTCCTTTTTTAAACGATCAATACTTTGATTCACCTTAAACAACCAATCAACCCAGTCAAGTCGTGATATTTTACTCTCTTTATACTCGTCCTTCAAAAAATCTTTTCTTGAATAATAACTTTGAACAGCAAAATTACCAAAGGCGATATAATCGTTGGGTTTCATTAATTGAAATTGTTTTATTTCTATTATACCCGTCGGAGTGAATTTGTCTATAAAGGGAACACCACGAGAAGTGGAAACTGCGCCCTCGTCTTCGACGGATTCATCACCAACATCAATACCACTTTGTCGTTGTATTTCCATCTGAGTTGCCATATCACCTGAAAGTTTTTGTACAGCCTGTTTTGTTTGTCCAGTTTCGATTGCTATTTTTTCAAGTTCACCAAGAAGAGGCTTCTCTATTCGTTTTCCTTCTTCAGGGATATCTCCGTATATCGCCCGTTCAGTTGCTGTTTTCACATCTGTAGTTGCCTTGACAACCGGTTTGAAGAGTTGTTCTGTATCCTCTGTGAAGTCGGTGGCCATTGATTGCCGTTGTTGAAGTTTTTCACGTATGCGATCACGAAGGGGTAATATTTTCTTAAGAGCGCTAAGTCGTTCCTTTACGTTTCGTGTGGTCAATGATTGTCCTATCATTATTAAAAGAGTATCATTATTGTTAAATTAGAAATGCAAAGCATTTCATTGCAATTTTTAATTAAAAAATCCTTTGGATTTTAGAAATGTAAATCATTTTAATACTTCCTTGTTATTGTACTGAGTCACACATAATTTTACTTCCTCATACCGTATCGGTTATACAAACAAAGGAGGCTCTCTACGCGTGGGCTCATCACCTTCAGAGTTTTCCATTAACATTTTTAATTGTCTCACTTTACAATTAATAAGTCTCTTTTGTTCATATTCTAATCCTAATTGCTTTCGAACACGTTCAACGATGCTACATAATGGTACGAAGACATTAACATCTTCAGTATTTACTAAGCTCTCACGTATAAGCTTTTGGATATTCTTAATTAAAAATATTTTTTAGATAGGACATATTTTCCGGTCTGTTCTGCAAATTGTATATCCTCGAAATTGGTCATAATTTGATCACAATCCAAACCTGAACATAATTTTATATTTTGATCCTTCAACTTATTGATTTCAATAATAATCAATTTGAGATTTTCAATATTCATATATATATATATATATAAAAATATATTTGTTTAAATAAAGTATTTCAAATACAAAGTATTAAAAATACAAAGTATTAAAAATACAAAGTATTTTCAAAATGAATTCTGGATACACTAAGGTGTTGATCATCTTAGTATACCCAGAAGCTTAATGCGATTATAGGTGATTATGATTATATATAATGAATGACGACGGCACATTTACCGTTTTGAACCCCCTTGGTGTTTTATACATCAAGCAGCGCTCAACGGTTACAACCGACAAACACATAACAATAGATTATAGGTGAACAATGAATGAATTGATTTCAATGACAATGACGACGGTACAACAATAGATTATAGGTGAACAATGACAATGGTATATACAATGAATTGATTTCAATGACAATGACGACGGTACAACAATAGATTATAGGTGAACAATGAATGAATTGATTTCAATGACAATGGATGACGTGGGCTATTCTACATTCAAGTGTAAACAAAACCACAAAATCGAAACTTTGGTTTTGAATGTCAATAATAACGTTCATACCACGTGTGACGGTGTGGTTTTGTTTACACTTGAATTTCGGCTAAATGCCCAATTATAATAAAGACGAATTTGTATATATACACTCATTACGACGAGGTGATATAAAATAGGTGTAGTGATTGTAATTATTTGTTTGTTTATTAGCGATCACTGACAATGTTGAAAACACGCATAATACTTGAAACAGACATTTAAAAAAATGTTTAAATACGACGTGTTTATAAAACAGTTCTGTTAATACTTGAAAAAAGACAAAATTGATTGTGTTTTGTTCAGATTTATTTAATTATAACAACCAATGAAAAATCGAAGATTTTCCAACGCTAGTATTTCCGTGTTTAAGATCCGTAACTCTGTCATTGGTGGAAATCCTATGGATTTCACACGCGTTATACCTAACGGAGTTATCTCCCTACGTAAGAAAACTGAATTTTGTTTTTAAAACGTTTTGAAAAAGCCGTCTTATAAATTCCCTCTGCTACTTTTTGTACTGAGAAGGGGTGAATATCGAAATACTTACCAGCTTCTGACATTGATTGAAATACCATCTCCGTGTCAGTATTAAACGATCTTACAGGTCTAGCAATTTTCGAGTATTTCCCAGTTCCTCCTCGTTTGGAGTTTTCACGCTGCGTTATAGCTTGAAGGTTGCTCAACTTGTTATTCTTGGGATTAGAATCAATATGATCAATAACAAAACCATCCTTGATTAATCCATTATACACTTCATAAACGAAACGGTGATTAAGATACTTCTTCCCTCCAGCAGTAGTAAACATCAAATACCCTATACCATTATCCCATCCAACAGATTTCCTATTTTTACTGTGTCTAACAACACCATCACGAGAAGCTTCGTAGTTTTCAATAACAGAATGTCTTTGAAATTCTTGGTTCATTATATATAATATATCTATTTGTCTAATTCGTTAATTGGCTGAATTATAACATTAACAAATCTTTTTATATAGTCATCCGTAGTTTTTATGATTTTGCTATTGACGTCGTCAGGATTTTTGATTCTTCGCTTGTCATAATAACGTTTTAACTCTCTATAACGCTTACCCCCGCAATTAATGCATAACTGCGACTTGCCTCTTACACCTACCCCACAATGCAAGCATGGTAGAGGTCCCTCCGAACCGTTTCTCACACTCTGCATATGATACCCACAGAATTCATTTCTACATGATTTGTTACACGGAGTCTTTGATCCAATCATAAGCCATTTGCAATGATTCATTATATAAAATTTTCTTATTTAAATACTTGTTTTAATTATAATATGAAGGAGTTCAAGAGATTATCGAAAATTAAGCCTTGGAAAAATGTTAGATTTAATCTCGATAGAATCTCTGATATACCTAAAAGTCTAGTAGATGATAAACCACTATTGAGTAAAATCAGCGACTGTTTTAATGAGTTTAAGCGTGATGGAGCATCTCATACGTGGTCGACATTTCGAATTATTGATGAAGATGTCAATATACCCATAATTGATGCTACTATGAATGATATAAGAGCAGCTGTGATACTTTCACACCTTGGCCAGAAATCCAAAGGATTTCTACGGAGGTATTTTTTTAGAATAAAATTCATTATCGAAGAGGAAGGTGAATGGATTATCAGAGATAAATTTGACCCAATCCTTAAGGATAAAAAAACTGTTATTGTGAGTAGAGATTCCAAACCAGGAATTTTAACTGGAATTGACAAACCATACTATGAGAAATCTTACCCTGTAACAGCAGTTGTGTATGGGTTATATCCAATAAATAATAATCCTAATATTACAAAACTAGCTCCGATGTTTTCATCATCAGTGGCTTTGCCACTTAATTGTGTAGCAACACGGTTAATAGAACACTTCAAAAATGCATCCCGGGGAAACAAATTAACTGATCTACGAAGAAAAAAAATAACCGAATGGGAACTAACAGTGAATCAACATGGAGCAACGATTTCCGATATATCTAAATTAGAAGCATTATTAAAATTTCCAATATCGGTAGCGACAATAACCGGAGAAGTATTATACGAACCTAAATATCAATCGCGAGGAGCTCCAATTGAAATTATTGATCATAACAAACACGCGTGGACACCCGCGGTAAATATATTTCCACGAGAAAGAACTGTTCGATATATCCCTAAAGAATTTTCTAGGGATGGTTTCTATGAAGAGAAATTATTTGATGCTATTCACGCGTTAACCAAAGACGACCCTGTGTCAATGTGGTTACTCAGGAGTAATGAGGATCCGGAAATAGGATTTGATCAGTTTGTAAAACCAAATGGTGAATTATATCGAACTGAAGAATTAGATACTAAAATGAGAAAAATCGCTAATGAGTATTTAGAAGGAAACACTAGCATTTCTACAGAAAAACTACTTACGGATAGTTTTACTATTCCATCAGTGGTAGCTCACTTCGCACGAGAAAAGAATTCATGGCGTCCAACACGAAGTGATTTTCTAGAGGACGTGAAGTTGAGTTGCGTCGAATTTGGTCATGGAGGATTGTGGAATACGAAATACTCACGTGATGGTATGATTTCAATTGATATATCCGCGTGTTATCCTGGAAGTTTTCTCGGATATGGAGAATGCTCTGAATATTTTAAACGATTTGGACATCCCACACATGAAATGACTCGTATTGCGATTAATGGTCCATTGCCTGATTTTGATTTAACCGGGTTCGCTCGTGTGATATCATTCGAATTAGCTACAGGGTTACATCCGTGTAGTTATCTTCGGCTTGGTAGACATATGTATGAAAAAGCGTGGATGCCAATTGTGCTATTGCGATATATGATCGATTGTGGTATGCTAATATCGTTAATTGTCAGTGAAGCGATTATATGCTATCACGCGCAGAAGGATGTTTGGTTACCAAAACCTGATCTAGAAAAAATAATTAACGAACAACGAAAACAATTTCTAGATGGAAATTCGAAGAATTTCAGCGAGGAACAAATCATAGATTGGTCTAAGAAATTATTCGAAGGTAGTAATAGAGAGGCTAAAGATCTCGGACGAAAAATAATCGGTAAATTCACTCAAGGTGGAAGATTTGATAATGCAAAATACTCTTCGAGATTAATCATAGACGATGAAGAATACAATTTCATAATATCTGATTTAATAAAAAAAGGAAAATTTGTAACCCGTAAGAACGCTTTTCTATCAGGGGAATTAGATGAGGAAGCTTACAAATCTGCGAGCGGAACTAATAATGTTTGGGTAGATGATGTCCTTCGAAATGGTAAGAAACTAGGTACGGTTGTTACCTACTGTGATGGAAAAAGTTGTCAATACACACAATTGAGAAGTTCTATGCTAGCCTATTCTTGTATTAATCTATTCTCGATGATAAACAGATTTCCCGATACCGCGGTTAGAGTAGCTACTGATTCGATGTATATCCATGAGAAATACAAATCAGATGTAGCTAAATTCACAGATCCTAAGGAAGCGTGGGGAAATTGGAGGTTTAAAAAAGAAACATTACATGAATATTGTAAATCCGCAGACGTTGCTATGGATGATAAATATATTTGTAGAAATATAGATAATATTTCTGAAGAATTTTCTACTGCACCACCTGTATCCGATCCGATTTGTAGATACAAGACAGTTTATTTAAACGGCTGTGGTGGATCAGGAAAGACAACTCGTGCAATCGAATTATTTCGTAATAGAAACACAAGTGTTTCTAACATGATTGTGCTAACACCAACTCACAGACTCGCCAGAGAGATGATAGCGCGGGGGGTAAAAGCCTGTACTTATCACAGCTTCTTTCGATGGAAAGGCGATACATGGACTCCTGATCGAATGGGTGATAAATTTATTCCTGAAATAATAATCTGGGATGAAATATGCACGGTATCATTGACAGTATTACAGATATTTCTTGAATGGTTGTTAAACAAAAACACAAAAATCGTCATGTGCGGGGATCACGGCCAACCGCAGCCATTTGTTGGTGGATCTCCACATGAATGGTTAAAAGGATTTGTAGATTATTATGAAGAGATTAATACCGACCATAGATCACTTGATGAACAATTACGAGAATTCAAAGCGCTAATTAGATTACAACCGGATAAAATCCAATGTGAAATAGCGCGTGAAATAATTTCAGAAACTCCCATGAATGATTTTTGGGAAATGTGGAAGCCAAATGATTTAATAATCGCGAGTAGAAAAATAGTCAGAGACGCACTTCAGATGAAGTTGTTTGCGCTACATAAAGAAAAATTTGCAACACTTCCAGTACCACTCTGTTATAGACCTAAGGATACACGAAAGCAGAATATCGACGTTGACATTCCTGGACAACAACAAAAGCAGAATTTAGTATTAAATGATATTGTGTTGGTTGATATCAGCGTCGTTAAAGATGCATTAGGTGCTGATAAATCCCCATGGACGTTAGGTTATGCAGCAACAATACACTCTTCACAGGGATTGACTATATCCGATACAACTCTTTGGATAGTAGATAATCATATTGAGTGGTCAAATTTAGTTTATCTCGCAGTATCCAGAGTACGGCGAATAAACCAACTTCGAAGAATTGTTGTTGACGATGAAATCATTGGTAACGATATTATCACTGGTGATTTTATCACTGGTGATATAATCAGAAAAAAACTCTCTGGCTATAAACAACAGGATAAAAAAAATAAACGAGAATTTGACATTGATGCTGAATTAATAATCACTTTGAAGCAACAACAGAACAATCACTGCGCGAGTTGTAATTGTATAATGAGTTGGAATTGGTCGGATAAAGATCCTCGCCAATTCACCGTAGATAGAAAAGATAACAATCTCGGTCATGTCAGAAACAATGTGATGTTGACCTGTCTTGAGTGTAATAGACGCAGAGGTGCCAGCACCTTAGGTGCTAGTTAAGACCACGCGGTGGTAATTGAGTATCCTCGGGAATCACTTGTAATTGTTCGCGTGTAAAACCCCGCTGAGGAGCAGTTGAATCCAGTTTATAGACTGGAGGTCTACCAGTTGATCGTGTTATGCCGGATATTTTATGCGTAGTGACGCTCCAAATAGGATCAGTAGCTCTTTTTTTACCACCCTCAAGCTCTCCTGGTTCGTATAAGTACCTTACAATGACATTACTACCAAGAATTGGTTCTTTGAAATCTTTTTGTGAAATTCCTTGGATTTCCATTTTGATAGACGCCTTCTTAATAGCGTTGACAGGTTTCATATTAATTGTTCTAGTAATCTCATTATTGATTGCGGTAATCACAGCTGGTAATCTCTTGACCCATTCACGGGATCGTTTATCCTGGATGAATTCTTTTGCGTATTGATATCCGAATAACCGCTCAGCAAGGGTTTTATTAAACCGTTCAACAATTGCCTGATCGCGATGTAGCGCAGTGTGTCCTCGTCTGATGGCGACATTATGATGTTTCATCGTAGATGTAACAACACCTTGAAATTCCTTGCCAGGATCAACTTGTAACAGATTTGGCCAGCGCAGAGGACCTCGTCAATAAATCCTCTCAAATGCAGAAGCTACTTCAGTAGATGATTTTGTCCTTAACGGTTCTGCTTCTTTGTATCGACTTGCAATATGAACTAACGTTAACGCGTATTTGTAACCGTTGTCATGCGGCAGAAATAGTATATCAGCTTGATGAACTTCATTAGGTGTTGTAACATCAAAATGCGAATAGTTAATTTGTTTAGGCGCTGGTAGATAAATTTGCCATATTGCTTGTTTAGATAACCAGTTTGCCGCTGTAGTTTTTTTCACCTTTGATGCGCTAGCGAGTTTATTAATTGCTGCGTAACCTCTCCAGTATCCTCTCGGAGAATAATAAATAGATTCCATATTAAAATGCTAGCATTTTCAATTACCAGCACCTAACATCAATTTACCCTTCATAGCAGATTTTACCAACCAAGAAGCCAACTTTTCTTTGAAGGATTTATCAGGAATAGCATTTAACGCATGAATTAATTTTACATCTGCGAGATGTCTATGTTGAAGATTGCTGCTTTTATAAGCGACATCATGAGCATGACACGCCTTATCAATAGCGTTTATTGGATACTCGCCGGGTCGGGGCTGATTTTGATCATCAAGTCTGATATCTAATCGTGTTCCCGGTCCACAGTAGCTATATCCTGGAAGGTGCTTTTCTCCTGGATACTTTGCCCACGGTGTTCCTGGGAGTTTTGTCAATTTGGCTGCAATATCACCTCCTCGTTTTTTTTTAAAGGTTTCGTGGAAGTAAATCTAAATTTTTTCGTACTACATTGTACGCATTTACCAGAAAGCGCTGATCGATTATTTTTCGTTGTAATTGTCGTCAAGTCATTTGTGCCAGTACGCGTCCTACACTTCACACAATATAGATCCATAATTTATATATAACAGTTATGAATGTAATTGATTATTCAGCTACTCGACGACGGGAACCTATTAGACACCATGCAATGTTACCAAATTCTATTCGCGCGATTATCATCGGACCATCTGGAAGTGGTAAAACACAATTGCTACTTAATTTGATAACGAGATGGATGAAGTGGGATAAATTGTACATGATTGCTCCGAGTGTAGACGATCAACGATGTTATGAAGTATTAAAGGATTTTAATGATGCCGCGCGAGAAATTAACGGCGATGATGGTGTTATTGAGTTTATAACCGATATCGAAGAGGCACCTAGTATTGATGATATTGATGGAAGTATTAACAATTTAGTCGTATATGATGATATCATGTTAGATAATCAAAAGAATCCTGCTAGAATATTTTCCCGGGGGCGTCACAAAAACACCGATGTGATATATATCACTCAACGTTACACTCAAATACCAAAAGTGATCAGAGATAACTGCAATATGCTATGTGTATTTAACGGAGTTGATACTCATACTCTTAGAAATATTTGGCAAACTTGGTGCGGTGGTGATATGGATCATAATCGATTTAGAAATTTCTTTAGTCACGCTCAGTCAATCCCACACGGATTTGTGACGATAAATTTATCAGACCCTCGGACAAGATATCGTGTCGGACTTGATCAAATATTTAGTTAGCGCATTAGCAGCCGAGGAGGTGAACGTCAACTAAATGGCGTCTTTTTTTTTTACCCGAAAACTCCACGAATTTTCCAAGCATCGTTAACTCAGAACTGAAAGTTCCAAGCAGCAAAGGGGATGGTGACAACAAAAATGGCGTCGTTTTTTTTTTTAATTTTATTTTGATGAATGGAGGCTTATATTAAGCATTTTCGAGAAAGCCTCAGTTTGCTAAATCGACGCCTGTAAAAGTTGGTCTGTTCACCCTCTCTGCTGCTAGGAATGTTCAATTCTATACAATGACACTAATCAAACATTTTTTCTCATTGCAAGAAATAATTAAAATCTTGCCTGCGTCCTGAAGGCGATTTTTCAGCGTATTTAGCTCAAACTTTAATAATAAAATTTTGTATTGCAAATATTCTATATGTATATTTATTTCAAAACACTTATTAATTCTTTTACATAAGAATGTTTTTCAAATTATTATATTTATTGCTTTATATCTTTGCTTTCACGTTCCTTACTTCGGTTTAATATTTTCTTTATTTTGTTGTAACATAAACATTGATATTTTTGAATATATTATTCATAATAGGTAAACCTAGCTTGTTATTAGTTCGACTTTCGTTTAGTCGATATAAAGTGAACATTTACTTATCATAGTCAATAATAATTCGCTTTCTTCGGCTTCTTGTAAAGGAACTAAAGATGCAAATGTTCCCGTTAGATAACATGTTATAGGTTATACCATTTTAGTTATATCTTGAAGAATATTAATTGAATACATGGTATTCATTTACTATTTAAATATATCTTATTCATTTACTATTTTAATCTATGTTATTCATTTACTATTTAAACAAACGATAAATAGTCATTTTTAGAAGAATGCTCTGTTTAATATTCCGCCTCGACATCATCCAACAATATGTTTTGCTCTTAAAATCTAAAACCTTTATGTTCCATTACAATTGAGTCTTATGTCATAAAATTATGTTGTCGGCGCTTGACCGTTGTTGTCCTGGTATTGGTCGATTTTGCCTATGAAGACCAATTGTCTCTTTTTTTTCAACCACACCGAATATATAGATTGCATGTCGCTAAATACAGTTTTGAATGACTTGAGTAACGTCACCATGCCTGACTTCTAATCCCTTTTTTTGTAAATACAAAACGATAAAGAAAAGTTGTCACGTCTAGCTGTTGTGTTTTGTCTCTATAGAAAGGCTTTGTTAACAAAATCGGTGGGTTAGTAATGGTTTTTTTCTGAAGACGGTGTAAATTACATTATTGCAATGCGATTTGAAAGCTCGCACGAACTTTTAGCGCTGATTATACCCTTAGCGAACCACTGTACTGCAAAGTATACCAATGACAAATATTACTTACATGTCAGTTAGATTGAAAACTAAAACTATGTTACAGACATGTGATATATATACCATAAAAAACCTCTTTGACTTCCTTGCATTGTAGTGTTGACTTATCGATGTTTCGTATCGAATTCAAGCTGTTGAAGTGTCTACTAGTCGATGTTTCGTATTGACTTCATACTGTTGTAGTGTCTACTGGTCGATGTTTCGTATTGACTTCATGTTGTTGTAGTGTCTACTGGTCGATGTTTCGTATTGACTTCATGCTGTAATAGTGTCTACTGGTCGATGTTTCGTATTGACTTCATGGTGTAGTATTGTCTACTGGTCGATGTTTCGTATTGACTTCATGCTGTTGTAGTGTTTACTAGTCGATATTTCAGTGAATACGGCCGTTATTTTGGCACATCACTTATTACTTTTTCAAAAGGATTCTTTACTGTAAATACATCTTCGGAAAAATAGATCTGCTTTTTGTACTCAGTGACACTCAGAGTTTTTCTTATGTTTCTAGAATTTCGAGTTTGTTATTTCTGTTTATTAAATAGACTATTTAAATTCCGTTGCACATATGAACACATATCGGACTCTTTTGACAATGCTCTTATATTATTCTTTCTATATCTCCCTTTGAGTATGTATCACTCTTGCACCTTTTAACATCACAACATGCTGATATTATATGCCCATTAAACTTTTGTTGGTGTACAATTTGATTTATATTCGTAATACGTGTCTTTCTTTGATTTCCTCCTTGTGTCAAGGGAATATTAACTTGTGTCTGCTTAGGTCCTACTATAGATTTGATGATAATGAGATGAGTTTGACTAGAACCAGCCATGTCTGTTGGTTCCCTTACCGATACCAATTACTTTTCTTTCACTAAGCAATACAAACCCTCGTAATACGATATCATAATAATATAGAGTGGGCGATATCTGACACGTGTTCACAAAATATTCACGAACACGTTTTATTTTGAACCGATCAGTCCTCCCATAAAATTACATATTTTAATCTTTATTTGGACAAACAATATCAATCTAAGATTCGTTTTGAAATATGTATTGGATTTACTAAGGGTGTATTTATTTTTTTTTGCTTTAAATGCGCCACTATAAAATAGTAGGAATTTATTACAGTGTAAATAAAATAACCTGTCACAGTGGAGACATTAAATGAACCACGATAGGAAGAAACATTCGAATCGCTGGATGTATTTGAAATACTGCGATTTTCTTTCATGAGAATATGCATACAAAGTAATCAATTTAATTCTGGTTCTCGTTTTCGTGAGCTTAGTAATAGTATGGTAATGACATATTCATGTTCTGACGGCATTATTTAGTTTAGCATTGACGCATTTAATCTCTTAGAAGACACGATGGAATAAATAATGTTCTTTGGATTGCAAAAAATAGCAGATACATATCAGCATCATTTCACCTCAACCTCTACCACAACCACGACCTAACGCAGTTATTGTTGTTGTCGCTGCTACTTATACTGATAGTGTCTCGTTAATAGTCGATTTAGTAAATTAAGGTTTATAATTAACGGATTATAAAATTCTCTTTTATGGTATTTTCGCCAAGGTGACCTCGAAATATTGTATCATGTTTACCACCATTGTTATGTCATTGAATAGAGGGAATGTTCAGCTGTATGTATGTATGTATGTATGTATGTATGTAGGTAGGTAGGTAGGTAGGTAGGTAGGTAGGTAGGTAGGTACATACGTACGTACGTACGTAAGTATGTATGTACGTACGTACGATTGTGTGTATGCTTGTTAATCATTTGGGGAATAATAAATATTTTTAATTAAACAGTCAATTATGTGTTTTATATAATAATTATAATACCAAACTCTCGTATAGAGTCTCTTATTAAATTTGTTAAATCGGCTAAATTTAATCCCACTTTTTAGTCTCTCTGGTCATTCTCAACCTCTACCACAACCACGACCTAACGCAGTTATTGTTGTTGTCGCTGCTACTTATACTGATAGTGTCTCGTTAATAGTCGATTTAGTAAATTAAGGTTTATAATTAACGGATTATAAAATTCTCTTTTATGGTATTTTCGCCAAGGTGACCTCGAAATATTGTATCATGTTTACCACCATTGTTATGTCATTGAATAGAGGGAATGTTCAGCTGTATGTATGTATGTATGTATGTATGTATGTAGGTAGGTAGGTAGGTAGGTAGGTAGGTAGGTAGGTAGGTACATACGTACGTACGTACGTAAGTATGTATGTACGTACGTACGATTGTGTGTATGCTTGTTAATCATTTGGGGAATAATAAATATTTTTAATTAAACAGTCAATTATGTGTTTTATATAATAATTATAATACCAAACTCTCGTATAGAGTCTCTTATTAAATTTGTTAAATCGGCTAAATTTAATCCCACTTTTTAGTCTCTCTGGTCATTCGATTTTGTCTATTAAACATATACACATTTCATAAAATGCGTGTTAGAGCATGGATAAATATACGACATGCAGGAATATCAGGGTTATGTGCAGTATGAGCCAGGAGAGACGTACAATCTTACAGAGCAGTGTCGTTTCATTATTGGTCGCCATTCTAAATTCTGTGAGGTATTATTACACTGGGTGTGAATGCTTCTGTGCATGTTAGAACAAGCGTGCGTTGATTCGTTCCTCATTGAGATCATCAATAAAAGGAAATTCTTTACGATAAGTATAAACTTAATGTGGCATGTAGCACAGTCCACAAACATCGGATTGTCTTTATATGCAATATTACTCATGCGCTTTTAATATTTAATTTGCGCATTAGAACGAAAAGTTATTAATTTGTATGAGGCTTACAAATATTCGACGCTGGATCGCCAGTTGTATTGTTAAGTAGGAATTACATTTACATACACTGATAATATAATACAGTTATGTTAATACGAATAAGGCTTTTGACAAAGCTCTATGATGGATATTTTTAAAATATCTAGGATGAGACCAACAAAAAAGTTCCAGTATATGATTATGTTGCACACAAAAGGGTTTTAGAAGCTATATGATTTGCTGGGGAAAACTGGACCAGATAGTCTCATCACAGGTTGACAATAATGACTAATAACTTAAAAATACTTCCAGTCATCTTATAACACACGAAGCACAACAATCAGAACAGATATTAGTGCGATTGCTGATGCAATGTTGTTTCTGAATATATTCTAAATTTTCATATCGTATTTCTCTTCCTGATTTGTAACAAACACGGTGAGACTTGTCATATAAAAGCATTTTACACAATTTCATGTTATATGATGAGAAATAAAGATCTGTTTTGGGAAAATTAGCAGCAATATTGGCAGCATTGTACGAGTTTGTGAGTATTTTTGTTTATTTACTTTATGTATCTGAACGATTAAACCTTCTAAATCTTTATATCTCAACATAATTGTATATTTATGTTGATTTGAAAACTCTCCAACTTTTATTTCTGCTTATACATGTATACATGCCTAACACGTTACCTTGTCTTGGACGTTAATCTTGTCATGCTGAATGTATTATATCACCTTTATAACTTCGGCATAAGTATTCTCCTCGCGAGTATTCATAAAAACATATAAAGATATATTATTTAAAGTGAATTTTCATGTATCTTCACTGTTTGCCGTAAATATCGAAAACCAGCACAGCATTTTAAGGATAAATTTTTCTCGCTGATGCCTATTTACAGATTGTTTCCCTGGAAGAGAGATTGCTGAGTTACTTTTATTAAAGCAACATCTGTTTAATCCCATCCTTTGCTGCTTTAAAATAAATCAACGTCCTAGAAAAGTTAGTAAATGTTATCAAACGTTCCTTGGTTTCCAAAAACGATCTTTTAAACAAACTGAATGTATACATTTTGAAGCAGACCATGCAATGCGTCGTGTTTAGCTATATAGATCCTTATTCATTGATATGACATTAACTTTGCAACGAAACACAAATTTGTTTTGTGACAATTCTTAGCGTGTTCAGACATAGAAAATAAGACAGCTAATGTATCCGCTCGAGTTGCCAGAAATGGCCAATCCAATACTGTCAGGCGTGATTTGAAATTCGATTTTGAGGTAAATGCATCATAGTTAATAGCAGTATTCGGCCGTTAAGGGGACTAGCTCCAGCTGTTCATCAATTTACGATTTTTTAAGACCAAACCAGAGGATGTTTGCGTTAAGATGAAATGTACAGATCCCACAACGGGCAAATGCATGGACAAATATCACAGTACAGCCAGAGGAACTAAATGTGGGCAAAATAAAGTAAATCTCTCTCTCTCTCTCTCTCTCTCTCTCTCTCTCTCGCTCTCTCTCTCTCTCTCTCTCTCTCTCTCTCTCTCTCTCTCTCTCTCTCTCTCTCAGAAATATAATTGGTTTCTTAGGTTACAAAGGTTGAGTAGTCAAAAGATAAGATTAAGTCTAAACCATTGAAGGATCTTGGCATTATGCGATATTGCGTTATATAGTAAAGAAGTATAAAGTGTAAAACAAATGTTTAATAATGTTACACAGTAGCATATACTTAAATACTTACAACTAGTAGATATATCAACTAGCTTGCTACAGAAACCCCTAGTTCATAACACATTACTGTTTTTAGGTCCAAAAGGTGCGTTTATTACCTGTTACTAATAATGCCTAAACTTTTCTGTTTTTTTATATTCATTCTTTTACTACAGTGGTGCATTCAATCAAGGTGTGTTTCAAAGGTTTGAAGCGTTTGGAAGGGTGAGTCCAAGCTATTGGGGAGTGATACTGTTGTCTTTCTACCAGTTCACAATTATAAAGTTGTTTAGTTTTAAAGGATTAATATTAGATTTAATGTGCATAGTTTACGAGTTTTTATCCGTTAAATTATATTTAATGTGCATAGTTTACGAGTTATTTTCCGTTAAATTAGATTTCTTCTGCACATCTTACTAGTTTTTTTCCGTTAAATTAGATTTAATTTGCATAATTACGAGTTGTTTTCCGTTAAATTAGATTTAATCTGCATAGTTTACGAGTTGTTTTTCATTAAATTAGATTTAATGTGCATAGTTTACGAGTTGTTTTCCGTTAAATTAGATTTAATGTGCATAGTTTACGAGTTGTTTTCCGCTAAATTAGATTTAATGTGCATAGTTTACGAGTTATTTTCTGTTAAATTAGATTTAATCTGCATAGTTACGAGTTGTTTTCCTTTAAATTATATTTAATGTGCATAGTTCACGAGTTGTTTTCTGTTAAATTAGATTCAATGTGCACAGTTTACGAGTTGTTTTCCGTTAAGTTAGTTTTAATGTGCATAGTTTAAGAGTTGTTTTCCGTTAAATTAGATTTAATGTGCATAGTTTACGAGTTGTTTTCCGTTAACTTAGATATAATTTGCATAGTTTACGAGTTGTTTTCCGTTAAATTAGATTTCGTCTGCATAACTTACTAGTTGTTTTCCATTAAATTAGATTTAATTTGCATAATTACGAGTTGTTTTCCGTTAAATTAGATTTAATCTGCATAGTTTACGAGTTGTTTTCCTTTAAATTAGATTTAACTTGCATGGTTACGAGTTGTTTTCCGCTAAATTAGATTAATTTGCATGGTTACGAGTTGTTTTCCGTTAAATTAGATTTAGTTTGCATAATTACGAGTTGTTGTCCGTTAAATTGGATTTAATCTGCATAGTTTACGAGTTGTTTTCCATTTTAAATTAGATTTAATCAACATAGTTTACGAATTTTTTTTTGCTAAATGCTAACGAACTCTATACAAAACTATTCGATATGTTAGTTAACTTTGTTTGTGAAATTTTTTTTTTAATCTATCTTATAGTTATTGGGTCGTCTTTTTTAGTTTAAGTATCATCTGTGGTGATGATGATGATGATGATGATGATGATGATGATGATGATGATGTCAATTCTTATGATGGTGGTGATGTAAATGATGACTCTAATTGTTTTAAACTCTATTATAATGATGTTTATGAATCGTAGTTTCCAGCATATATTTTTCAATAAATATAGATGACAGCATGTTAATGCAGTGATGTTTTTTCTTTCAGATCTTGATGAAGTCATTTGCAAAATATTTGCGATGATTGAGGGATTTTCAAGGTTGATAACTTGTAGGGAGTCTGCTCTTGCATATTTGTGTCGAGACATATGTTATTGAGCAAAATGTATGAGTTTAGTAAATCTTTCCATGTATAATAATTAAATATTTACAACTGATTGTATTAATATAAATAAATGCTATATTATGAATTATGCTAAGAGAATGGCAAATATGTGTTTTATTTTTATTTTAACAGATTTGACGCATTTTTCATGTAACCTCGTGTATTTCGCAGGTACATTTTATTAGATTCCCACACGTCTTGGTGGTATCGAAGCAAAATTAAAGGACAAAGGAAATACCAAGCACTTGATATAATGCAGAAAAAAATCCTTGGTCCCGTGATTATAAATGATCAATCGTGTATTGATTACTATATAAACAATTATATATCATATGTGTTTATTTTACTTTCCCTAGGGAAAGTGAACTAAGTGTTAGTTTCACACACAGCATACATTTTGGTATCTGATTGGATTGATAAGAAGTAGAATTAAAGTGAAGTATATAATTTTAACATGTTGCAAATTAAATAATGAATAATATAATATTGACACATTATGATTCATTGAGCTAAGTAATATACTACTATAGTTTAGGTAAAACTACTGTGAAAACTATTACAAATACTTTAACTTCATGTATACTTTGTAATTATGTGCGAAATACTATTTGACTATTCTTCAACGATTAAAGTAAGCAGTTATATTCCAATTTCATGTAGAAAACTATCCCGTCAATATGTAGTTATTTCCTTGGAGTTATTGCTTAAACAAGGATATTAAACATCATATTTCACGGATTTTTAAATTAAAGAGAACTAACCATCGTGTCGATCAAGTGTTCTCTAACAATGAAAGGTTCATTAAGTAAACAGTATAAAATTAACACATGTATTTACATGACACTTGTATTTTTTCACCATCTGGCAATGACCCGGTTCGATGATCACAACACCTTTTTAATTTCCAAAACATCGGTGTACTGATTTTCATTCACTTTATTTTCCCTACCTTATCTAAATTATATATTTATCATATTGGTTGAAACGTTATTAAAATTAAATTTGCAATATGTGTTTACGTCCATGACTAATGGGTAATGTGCGTTTGCATATTGGAATAGAAACATATTAGTGATCAGTTTAGATACTCTATGGAGAGTCAATAGATACTAATTCATTATTCCAAGACACACGTGCCAGCATTTGATAAAATTAAATTTTGTGTTCTAGTTGACTCATTACGCAGAATACATACATACTTTGACTAATTACGTTTAAACGATTTATCCTATGTCACCAAGCAAAATGGGACATTTTTTTAAAGCAGATCTCACTTCATGCTTTAAGCAGATCTCACTTCATTTATCTGCTTCATACCCGGTATCGATATTATCATTTTAACTGTCCAAACAAATATTCATTCATTTACCTGTCAAACAATACCAGTGTAATTTAAAGCAGCAGAGAGGGCGAACAGACCAAGTTTTCAAACAAAAATAAGGTTTCTACGGAAACCGAAACTATTTCAGACAAACCGAAACTATTTCAAATCAAAAATATTCACAAACAAAGACTGCTACAGAGACATAGTTTTCTTACAGAGAGGGTGAACAGACCAAGTTTTCAAACAAAAAAAAAAACCCTCCACGGAAACCGAAACTCTTTCAAGCAACCAAAACTATTTCAAACCGAAAATATTCACAAAAAAGGCTGCTACAACAGACCAAGTTTTCAAACATAAATAAACCTTCCACGGAAACCGAAACTATTTTAAGTAAACCGAAACTATTTTAAACCGAAAATATTCACACCAAAAAAAGCTGCTACCAAGATAGTGTTTCCTTACAGAGGGGGGCCTACAACTATTAAGACAAATATTTGTAAGCAATTAGAGGGGGATTGAACCCTACAACTATTAAGGCAAATATGTGTAAACAAACCCTCTTACGAGGTACGAAAAAAAAATAAAATCTTACAACGTATATGCCAATGTCATTGTCACACCCTCGTTGCTGCTATGTGGCTAACTGAATATTTTATCAAGTCCGATACGATATCGTGTCCGAGGATCTGATAAATTTATCTTTACAAATCCATGTGGGATTGACTAAAGAAATTTCTAAATTGATTATGATCCATATCACCGCCGCACCAAGTCTGCCAAATATTTAGTAGTGTATGAGTATCAACTCTGTTAAAAAACACAACAAATTACAGTTATCTCTGATCACCTTTGGTATTTGAGTGTATCGTTGAGCAACATATATCACGTCTGCGTTTTAATGCCTGCCTCTGGAAAATATACTAGCAGGATTTTTTTGATTGTCTAGCAGGACATCATGATTCACAACTAAATTGTTAATACTTCCATCAATATCATCAATACTCGGCGCTTCGTCAATATCGGTTATAAACTCAATAACATTATAATCGGCAATCTCTGAAGCGTTCTCGTTAAAATCTTTTAACACTTCGGAGCATTGCTGGTCATCTGCGCTCGGGGCTATTAAATACAATTTATCCCATTTCATCCATCTTGTTATTAAATTGAGTAGCAGTTGTGTCTTGCCGCTTCCAGATGGTCCAATTATAATCGCGCGAATATAATTCGGTAGCGCTGTATGATGATGCTTAACAGGATTTCGTGTTTTTGTCGCTGAAAAGTCAATTATATTCATGTTATTATATATAAATCATGAATCTATATTGTGTGAAGTGTAAGGCGCGTACTGGTACAGATGACTTGATGACGATTACAACTAAAAATAACCTATCAGCGCTTTCTGGTAGGTGTGTAACGTGTAGTACAAAGAAATTTAGATTTATATCTACGAAATCTAATTTTTTTAAAAACGAGGGGGTGATATTGCAGCCAAGCTAGTAAAACTTCCGGGGGCGCCGTGGGCGAAATACCGAGGAGAAAAACATGTTCCAGGGTAAAGTTATTGTTTACCGGGCACAAGACTCGATATCAGACTTGATGATCAAAACCACCCCCGACCGGGTGAATACCCAATAAATGCAATTGATAAGGAGTGTCATGCTCATGATGTTGCTTACAAAAGTAGTAATCTGCAACACAGACATCTCGCAGATGTGAAAATAATTCACGCGTTAAATGCTATTCCTGATAAATCCTTCAAAGAAAAGTTGGCTTTATGGTTAGTAAAATCGGCAATGAAAGGTAAATTGATGTTAGGTGCGGGTAATTAATAACAACATGGAATGTATTTATTATTCTCCGAAAGGATATTGGAGAGGCAAGGCAGCAATTGGTAAACTTGCTACTGCGTCAAAAGTAAAGAAACCGACTGCAGCAGATTGGTTATCTAAACATGCGGTATGGCAAATTTATCTACCACCACCTAAACAAATTAACTACTCGCATTTTCATGTGACCGTTCCTAATGTAGTTCATCAAGCTGATATATTATTTGTACCGCATGATGGGGGTTGCAAATACGCGTTAACCGTAGTTGATGTTGCGAGTCGCTACAAACAAGCAGAACCACTAAAAACAAAATCGTCAACAGAAGTTGCCTCTGCCTTTGAAAGGATTTATCGAAGGGGTCCTCTGCGTCGCTCGAATCTATTACCAGTTGATCCTGGCAAGGAATTTCAGGGTGTGGTTCTATCCACAATGAAGAATCATAATGTCACTATCAGACGAGGGCATGCTGCATTACATCGCGATCAGGCAATTGTTGAACGATTTAATCGGACGCTTGCTGAGAGGTTATTTGAATACCAATACGCGAAAGAATTTATTCAACATAGACGATCTCGTGAATGGGTCAAGAGATTATCAGCTGTGATTACCGCACTGAATAATGAGATTACTAGAACAATCAACATGAAACCTAACAATACAATTAAAAAAAAGTCTATACTAAACCCACAAAAAGATTTTTCAAAACAACCAATTCTTGGTAATGTCACTGTTAGGTATTTATACGAACCAGGAGAGCTCGAAGGTGATAAAAAAGAAATACTGATCCTATTTGGAGTGTTACTGTACATAAGATATCCGGCATAACACGTTCTACGGGTAGGCCAGCAATATATTGACTGGATTCAACTGCCCCTCAGCACGGGTTTACTCGTGAGCAACTGCAAGTGATACCTGAGGATAGTCAATTACCACCGCATGGTCTTAACTAGCACCCCTGCGTCTGTTGCATTCAAGACAAGTCAGCATAATATTATCGCTAGTATGACCAATGCTGTTAACCTTTCTGTCTACGGTGAATTGGCGAGGATCCTTATCTGACCAACACCAACTCATTATACAAATACAATTCCCGCAGTGATTATTCTGTTGTTGTTTCAACGTAATAATTAATTCAGCATTAATATTAAATTCTCTGTTATTTTTTTTATCTTGTTGTTTATAACCGGAGAGGTTTTTTTTTTGATTATATCGCTGTTAGAGTCAACATTGACAGTATCATTATCATTTAAGACAACTGTTCGATGTTGATTTATTTTTCGCACTCTAGACACTGCGAGACAAACTAAATTTGACCAGTCGATGCGATTATCTATTATCCAAAAAATTATATCTGATATTGTCAACCTTTGTGAAGAATGGATCGTCGATGCGTAACCTAACACCCATCGGGATTTATCAGCGCGCATTGCATCATCGACGACTTTGATATCAACCAGCACAATATCATTTAGCACGAGAATTTGCTTCTCTGTCAGGCCAGGAATATCAACTTCAATGTTTTGTCGCCGTGTATCCTTGGGTCTATAACACAACTTTACTTGAAACGTTGGAAATTTTTCTTTATGCAAGTCAAATAACTTCACCTGAAGTATGTTTCTGACTATCTTTCTACTTGCTACTATTAAATCGTTTGGTTTCCATGCTTCCGAGAAATCTTTTAATGGAGTTTCCGAGATTATTTTACGCGTTATTTCACATTGGATTCTATCCGGTTGTTATCTAATCAACGCTTTGAACTCTCGTAAACGTTCATCAAGTGATCTATAATCAGTGTCAATTTCTTCATAATAGTCTACACAATTCTATAGCCAATCATTTGGGGATAAACCAACAAATGGACGTGGTTGACCATAATCACCGCACATAACGACGTTTGTATTCGATTGCAACAACCACTCGAGAAACGTTTGTAAAACATTCAACGATACTGTACATACCTCATCCCACAGTAACACAGCAGGAATATATTTCTCACCCATTGGTTCAGGGGTCCATTCGTCACCTTTCCATCTAAAGAAACTATGATACGTACAAGCATTAACCCCTCATTGTATCATCTCTCGTGTTAATCTGTGGGTTGGTGTTAGCACAATCATGTCTCTGCCACGATATAATTCAATCGCACGAGTTGTCTTCCCACTTCAACCACCACCGTTTAAATAAACCGTTTTATACCTAACTATTGGGTCAGATATCGACACTGCAGTAGACATCTCTGATATTTTATAATTTTTTAAATAATTGTCTTCCATGTTAACGTCTGCTGATGCGCAATAATCACATAGTATTTCCCGCTTAATTCTCCATGATTCGCAACTTTCGTCTGAATTAGTGAATTTGGCCACCGCTTCGTTGTGTTTCGCGTTTATATAAAATGAATCAGTGGCGACTCTAACAGCAGTGATAGGAAATCTATCTATCATCGATAATAAATTAATAGAAACATAAACCAGCATAGAAAACCTCAAATGGGTATATTGAAGATTGGATCCGTCGTTGTAAGAAACAATTGTACCTAAATTAGTTCCATCGGATAAGAAAGCGTCTTTGCGATTTACATATGTACCTTTACTTGTTACATCTGCGATTATAAAGACGCATTCGGCGCTATCTATAATCAACCGTGAAGAACATCTGTTGTTGTCGTGTTTCCCACCTTGTGTGAATTTCCCAATTATTCTTCGTCCGAGATCTTTTGCTTGTCTGTTTCTACTCTCAAATACTTTTTTAGACCATTTCATGATATCTTCATCGTTGTGATCTGGAAAATGCTCTCGGTGTTCACTAATTATACTATCTAAATCAGATTATGGTAACCAAACCGAAGTTTGACCTCGATATGATATAATCGCTTCACTGACAATCAATGACGTTAGCATACCACAATCAATCATAAATCGTAATAGCACTATTGGCATCCAATGTTTTTCAGACATGTGTCTACCAATCCAAATATAGCTACACGGATGAAGTCCCGTAGCTAATTCAAATGATACCACAGGAGTGAATCTAGTTAAATCAAAATCAGGCAGCGGCCCATTCATTGCAACACGAGTCATCTCATGTGTTTGGTGCCCAAGTCGCTTGAAATATTTCTCGCATCCTCCGTACTCGAGGAAACTCCCGGGATAGCAAGCAACCATATCAACGGAAATAACATTCCCGGGATTATGCTTTGTATTCCATAGTCTACCGTGACTATATTCGAGACAGCTCAATCTGACATCCGCGAGAAATTCTTTTCGTATTAGCCTCCATGCATTCTTCACTTTTGCGAAGTGAGCCGCAAAGGATTGTAGTGTAAAACAGTTTGTTAGAATTTGTTCGTTGTCAGAAAACTCTCCGAGTTTCATTGAATATTCACTAACTAGTTTTCATTGAATATTCACTAGCTAGTTTCTTCATCCTGTTATCTAGCTGTTCTGTGTGATATAATTCCCCGTTTGGTCTTAAAAATTGATCGAATCCACTCTCAGGGTCTTCAGCGCTGCGAAGTAGCCACACTGATACTGGATCGTTTTGACTTATCGCGTGAATATCATCAAATAATTTCTCCTCAGAGAAATACTCTTCAAATATCGTGTGGGGTATATATTTTATTGTCCGTTCCAGCGGAAATATCGTTACCGCGGTTGTCCACCAGTGTTCGTTATGGTTGATATTTTCAATTGGGGATCCTCGTGATTGATATTTCAGTGTATATAATACGTCACCGGTTATTGTCGTTATTAGAAATTTCAACGATGCTTAATCCCCATTGTTTTATTTTTTTTTTTTACGTCGCTGATCATTCAATTTATTTCCCCGGGATGAATTCATGAAATGTTCTGTTATTCTTTCTGCTACACAATTCAGTGAAATAGAATATTTCATGGGTGCTAGTTTTGCAATATTGGGTTTGTTATTTAACTGATAGATTCCGTAAACAACTGCTGTTACAGGTTAAGATTTCTCGTAGTATCGCCTGTCAATTCCAATCAGAATTCCCGCAGTGGCGTTTTGACTCACGGTTCTTTTATCTTTCAAGATTGGGTCGAATTTATCCTTGATAATCCAATTTTCCATGTCTGAACGGATGATGAATTTTATTCTTAAAAAATACCTTTTTCTGCCAAAGTGTGAAATTATCTCGGCGGCTTTTTTATCAATCAATTTAGCATCAACAACTCCATCAACGTGAAAGGTTGACCAACAATATACTGCCCCACCACGCTTGAATTCTTTAAACAGTCTCTGATTTTCCCAACATAGTTCTATCACTGATTAGATATTTTGGATTGAATTTAACATTTTTCCAAGGCTCGATTTTAGATAATCTCTCGAATTCCTTCACGTTATAATTAAAACAAGTATTTAAATTGCAATGATTATTTATAAAATGAATCATTGCAAATGGCTTATGATTGGATCAGTGACCCCGTGTAATAAATCATGCAGAAATGAATTATGTGGGTATCATATGCAAAGTGTCCGTAATAGGAGCCTAGGTCCGATCCCATGTATACGATGTGGAGTAGGGGTTAAAGGTAAATCGCAGTTATGTGTTGGTTGTGGTGGTAAGAGATATAGAGAGTTGACGCGTTATTATGACAAACGAATTAAGAACTTCATTAGCAACTCTGACTCTGACAACGACAAAATTATTCGAACTCCCCAAGACTATATTGGGAGATTTTCCAATGTAATAAATCAGCCAAATAATTAATTAGACAAATAATAGTATTGTATATAAATGAACCAAGAATTTCAACTACATCCTGAGATTGAAAACTATGAAGCATCCCGTGATGGTATTGTTAGAAGCCGTAGGTTGCAGAAGCCGGTTGGGTGGGATAATGGTATGGGATATTTGATGTTTACTATTTGGAAGGAGAAATATTTCAATCATCGTTTCGTGTATGAAGTATACAACGGATTGATCTAGGATGGTTTTGTGATTGATCATATTGATGGGTGTCCTCGAATAAATAAATTGAATAATCTGCAAACTATTTCACAGAGTGATAATAGCAAACGAGGAAAGACTGGACAACACTTGAAAAATGCCAGACTTGTCAAGTCATTAAATACAACGACCAATGAAGAAATACAATTTCAATCAATAAATGCAGCAGCTAGATATTTCGATATTTACCCCGCCTCAATATGGTACGTTGCAGAAGGAGTAACCGAAACAGCGATTTCCTGCAAGACAGGACAAAAGATTCGATTTATGTACAACATCAGCGGGAGATAACTCGTGTGGGTATATTTCAACCCAGCAAAAAATAGTTACGGATCATAATGAGCCTCGAGTTCTCTGATTGGTTGTAATACCTCTTTGTTTCCGTTGAGTGTACGTAACACGGGAGAAAAATCACAAATCAGTTACCGCTTGTAAGATTAAATCCTTTTTTTTTTAATCAGTACATAACACAGAAGAAAAATCACCGCTTGTAAGACTAAATGTCTTTTTTAGTCAGTATATAAATTCACATTCATTGTTATAACAGTGCTGTACTGTTCTATTTAAATGCTTTTTCTTCAGTAGATATATGTTTAGGCTAAAATTATACCTGACAGGTAAACTAGTGATACGGGTTGGAGATTTGTATATAGCCCACCTGTTCTCGCTGGATTTACCTATATATTATATTCAAAATCCTATACTCGTAGCAAGAATAGTTAGCTCAATGCGTAACACGTTGAATTGTAGTCCCGGCGGCTATAGTTCTAATCCCGCTACTGGCAATAATGATGGCGGAACTGATTGATGGTTGATTTTTCATATATAATTGAGGGCGCCAGCCCAAGGCATTTGTGTACACCTCCCGTTACATTAAATACGATGATGCAGCGAGGATGATAACTGTCATTGAAAAAACAGAAATTACTCATAAGAGCACCACCAACGTAGTATACACTATTCAACACGGATCATTTGCATGGGCGCCTACAAACAGTATTTTAGATGTTACTGCGGCCGTTAAATGTATTTATCGATTAACACTGGTGTCGACGACTCAATTTAATATATCATCGTCGAGTTCAGCTGGAGTCAACAATACGATATCAACGATCATCGACAAGGATACACTTGAACAGTTCACAATAACATCTACTGATAAAAATTTAACCAGGGTTTCAACAACGTGGTATGTGGAGTTCGTAGCGGATTTGAGTAAACAACTGAAATGAATTGCTAGCAATTTGAAATCGTAATTGACAATGCTAGTGTATTTAAAATAAAATGACAATGTCTCAGCAGTATCGCTATGATCAAGTCAGAGAATTTCAATCTAATTTCAAAACCCTCACTGAGGAGTATCAAATAAAAATAAACATATATCGATGAAGAATCACCGCAATTGATCTTACAGTATACTCGGTGAGTGGTGTAATCACTGGCGCTGGAAAAATACTCGCATCGGTCACAGAGATTGCTACGGTTGTAGTTGCAATTTGCATTTCCGCGGTATCTACAATCGCGGGTATATTAACCGGAATAACAAAAATACTATCATCGTGCAGTCCGATTAAACTGCATGACTATATATTTAAATTTCATGTTGTATCAACCGCACACTCGCAATTATCCTCGATGATTTCTTCGTCGCTCGATGATACATTATTATAAAATAGTGAGTTTTCAGCGATGGTAAATATTTACGATTCCGCGATATCAAAATTAGAGCACGATAATAATAATAATAATAATGACAACGTCGCAAGAGCTACTTCAGCGGATAGCGGTGAACACAAACCCGGTGAAAACAAGCATGATATCAATAACCTCAACCAATCCTGAATTCAGTGTGAATTTCCCTACTCTGATTCCTGTGAAGGAGATAGCGCTGGCAAAACTACGAGTATATCACAGCTGGGCTAATATTAGGTCGGTAGCATTTGGTGTCCAACAACCGAATAACAGTTTAGTAATCGCTTTTAAAAATAAGGAAGACGGAACTCCAGACTGGAACGTTGTTTCAATTCCTACTGGGTCCTGCCAAATTGAACAAATAAATAATAAACTCCAACGCAGAATAAAATTGATCACTGGAAAAGAATCGAAAATCGCTATAACGGTTCATGAACCAACGCTATCATCTGCCATTTAGATTTTATCCCCGGGATACGTTGTAAATATCTATCAGAGTTCTATAAGGACGATACTGGGTTGGCCTGAACTATCACCTTCACGCAAATCCGTTAATTTACCACCTGAACCTAAAAGATCAGATTATATCACAGATAGGATAAAACCTGACAATCCAAAAAAACGTTATAGTGATTATTCTAAGTTAAATTTGTTCACTGAAATGTTAGAAAATTGCGTTAAATACTACACAACTCGACAGGATAAAATCAATGAAAATTACAGCGCGATGGAAAATGATTTTTCCTTGATGTTAATATCCCTTCAATTCGGTACTCTCACCCGAGATGAATTTATCAGCGTCGTACAAACAGGTAACAAAATCATCAATGACATGGAAACAATTCATTCACAAATTATTCAAGAAATATTAGGTGACAGTAATCCTAAAACGAAAACAGAGTTTGCAGCAAAGTATAAAATCCGCGTAGAAGATGTTTCAACATTCAAGCTTCCAAACTAAAACGTACCAAACCAAGAAAAAATTCTAAGTGATACCATCGATGTTGGTTTCAAAAGAATACACGATGCATGAAAAAAAACAACATCACAACAAACAAATATTCTGACAAATGATAATGACCAAGATGGAGGTGGTAGGCATATCGCTCCAAATAATGTGAACATATTCTTGGTGATTGCATTAAATTTAGTATGTGATGACATCGAAGGAAGCTATCAAATAAATCTCGAGCGATCAAATCAAGCTCAGCAAGGATATATTTTATATTCATTTGCGCCAACAGCTCCTCCAGGATTTCTAATTATTGAGGACCCAACTTATCCAGTGTATATGAGATGTCATAATGATTCGTTAACGAGAATCAATTTCAAACTCACTGACCAGTCAGGAAATCTGATTGATCTACGAGGTGAGGTTTTGAAAATTAGTTTGTTTGTGAAATCCTAAAAGAAAATAGTTAGCCACATAGCAGCGACCGGGGGGGGGGGAGGTTACAACGACATTGGCATATACGTTGTAAGATTATTTTTTTTTTTCGTAGCTCGTAAGACGGTTTGCTTACAAATATTTGCCTTAATAGTTTGTAGGGTTCACTCCCCTCTAATTGCTTACAAATATTTGTCTTAATAGTTGTAGGGTCTCTTCCCCCCCCCCCCCGTAAGGAAACTCTATCTCTGTAGCAGCCGTTTTTGTTTGAATATTATCGGTTTGAAATAATTTTGGGTTCCGTAGAAGCATTTTTTTATTGAAAACTTGATCTGTTCTCTCCCCCTCCCCCCATTTCGTTTCGATAGAAGCTTTATTTTTGTTTGAAAACTTGGTCTGTTCGCTCTCTCTGTAAGGAAAATCTGTCTCTGTAGCATGCTTTTTTATGTGAATATTTTCGATTTGAAATAGTTTCGGTTTGTCTGAAATAGTTTCGGTTTCCGTAGAAGCCTTAATTTTGTTTGAAAACTTGGTCTGTTCGCCCTCTCTGTTGCTACTCATAGAGCATTGATAAATGCCTATGAAAATTGAAGATGAAACCTTCAGGCCGGGACAGCAACAAACTCCAATATTCAAATAACAAGTCTGGTATCTATGTTCAGTCAACTAACTGTATAATACTCATAATTAGGTAATAATTAGAAGTCTGCCACATATCATAATTAAATAATAATTAGTAGTCTGGTCTGTAATAGTACTACATAGTAAATTATATCTAACAGATAATTTCTTCACAAGATATATTACCTCAATAATCCTGTTTTTACAATTGAAAACAAAGTAGACCAACTAAACAAGCTGGGAATGTAGTAAATGCCAATTGTGTACAAACATCTTTGGTAATTATATTTCAACATGCATGCTAAATATTTCTTGAATGTATTAAAGAAAGTGAGAAATGATACCTTTATATAATTAGGTAAACTGTCAGTTTTGTGTGCAACAGCATGATGTGGAAATTCGATCTAAATGTGTATTTTGAAGATGTGTAGATAAAAATTCAAGAGATGATATTCTAACGTATGTTTAGCTCCAAACACAATTAGATTCGAAACTAACCTCTAGTGACACGATGGTTGGATGGGCTGGTTCTGTTATGTGCATGTGCAGGCTGCTGTTGAGGCCAACCATTGCATGGAATGTCCGTTTACATAAGGGACAGGGAGATGAGTGGAGCATTGCATGGTGGAGTGAAATTGGTTTAGCTTCTTGCTTCTTTTTGGTGCACCGTCCACGTTTCGCATGCGTAAAGTAGTGTGAGGAGCAAAACTGCCTTGTAGACATTTAGTTTGTTCTGGAAGGTGATGCTTCTTCTATTCCAGACTTTGCCATACAATCTGCCCGACGTTGCGCTGTATATGGCAATGCGAATGTTCACTCGATTGATGTCGCAGGTCTGGATGATCCCTTTGCTCTAATACGGATGGAGTATGGAAACGTCTCGGAATTCATGGTGTGCTTTGCCACTGGAGAGCAGAAATAATCGCTTTCAGTGTTCAAGCAAAGCTAGAGGCTCATCCAGTGCTTGGTTGATGGTTAATTGGGAGAGAGAACGGATGGCTTTATCGGGGATGGATATCAACTGATGATTTTAATCTGCTTTCTGTCAGACAAGTCATGAATCGGTCGTTTCCTCCCTTCGGGTGTCCAGTCAATTTGCAAATCAGTTTTGTATTCATGGAAAAGCCGACACGAATGTGCTTTTGGAGCTTCTTTTACAGAGTTTGCCTTCTCCCGCATGGCTAGTCCCTATCAAGGCTGCATGCACCCAGTTCTTTTTGGCGAGTTCAAGTCCTACTAAGGCGGTTGTGTTCTGGAGTCTTTCCGCATCGTCTCGGTCCAGTCTGCTGCACTCAATTCATACGCCAAGTGTGAAAGGATGAATCCACATTTTATTCTATGTATTTTGACCGCCATCCGAGGTATGCCCCCAACTCATGCCAGGGAAGGGATCATTGCATTCATAAAGAGGGCTGCTCAGTCGCTTAGGAGGCGTCCGGACTCCACTGCTGTTCTGTATCAGTGGTGAACGACCCTAATGTCCTGATCCGCCTGTGTTCAAGTTTGTGAAAAAAATCTGCCAGTGTACCCAGCCCTGTTGTTTCATGTCGCCACAAGAGGTTAGTGGGAGATGAATTGGAATGATTGGATTACAAAAAATGAGTTTGTTTTATGTGAGGTAGAGTTGCGGATTTCATATATCTTACTCACTCGCCCAAAACCGTCGGTGTACTTCAGCATGGCAACATCGAAACTGCCGGAGACAGAGTTGAGTGCAGTTGGTGGCCAGGGCGGCCTACCTCTTTCGTTGAGGTCATAGCTCTCCACTTCGCTTTGCTGGGAATCGCCTCTTTGCCTGTTAACCAGCTGGTGGTTCCTCCGCGCAGGCCGAAAAATGCAGTTTTCATAATGCTAGATAGATAATCCCTAACACACTGAGGATTTAAGACCCGTCGGTTACCCTCAGTCTGCTTGATCCGGCAAGTTGAGATCGTTTTTCGAGATGTGGCCGCTGCGTATGCCACATCGTTTTTTGAACCACAAACGAAAGCTGAATGCCAAGCGTGGAAAACAGGTGGGCGAGCTTCCATCGAATGAGTACAACTGCCTAACCAGCCAGAGGTTTTACCCCGCCCATGGACACCATATACGCCCCCATATGACAGTGACAAAACATAATAATGTGCATTTTGTTCCAACCATTCTTTGCTGCAATGATTATCCGTTTATCACCCTGTAAGCAAAATATAAATTAAGCATTCAGTTAACAAATAAAGACATTTATGAGTACAAATATTAATGTAAATGTTGAAATTATTGAAACACCTATTTATAAATTAAATTAAAAAAGATACTCTTATTCCAAGACTATAACGAATAACCCAATTTTCGTGAACGTGTGCAGTATTTGGTTTTATACCTCTATCAAAGTGAAAGCTAACAAATTAAGGCAAATATATTGCGTCTAACTTATAATAAAGCTACAGTTTTCAGGCGATTTCTATTCTGTACACAGTTATAAATATGTTTCGTAATTATATTAAGAATTTTATACTATGGTTTCCTTGAACAGATACATAGCATGGTTTGGCACCATTAAATGAATCCTTCTAAGTGTATGTGTCTTGTAAACAGATTAATATGATCAATATATCCATTTCACGTGTAATTTCTTGTCAAATTACAGTTACATTTAAATGTTAAATACTAATAAAGACTGACCAGCTCCTTAATAGTAAATCAATATAATCACTCTAAACAGTTTTACATATGGTCAATAAACTTGCTTGTTTATTACAATTATAAGTGTTACTTAAAAGGGAAACAATGCAACACATATTTTAAGAATACAAGTGTAATTGTTTGCTTAAATGAGACGGAAATTGCTGATAAGGTAATTAGCAGCACCAAAAACCGAAAAAAAAGAGAAGAAAAAAAAAACAACAGGTGGTAAACATATTAGTATTGTCGAGAAACCAGATGATAAGTGCGATTACGGATGATAAGTGCGATTATGAATGGTAAATGCGATGGTAATGTGTATTAAACTCACCCATAATGACAATAGAAAAAACAATATTCGGGTCCATGTGTTAGCGATACACTAAAATCCGCATGTGTAAATAAAAACAGTGATTATATATGGTATATGTTTCAGATCATCGGACACAATAGAGGTCAAATATTATTATTTTTTTTAAAGTGAAGGAATGGGTGGTTATACAAATATATATTTAGGTGAACTTGAGTGTACTTCTGATGATAACATTACAATTTCCAACGATATTTGAGATCTTAACCCTACATAAGGATTTGTTAACGATGGCTTGGTTTTCCTAACGAGTGATGCGGCTAGATAAACTACAGTTCACTACAAGAATGCTTAGGCAAATATTTTTGACCCATTATCTTTCATTACTCGTGATGAAAATCTATTACAAAAAATGACATGTACGTTATCAAATTACATTCATAATAATTGTACAAGCCTGACTGATTAAACTGAAAGATTGGACGATAGTCAAGAAAGAATGATCAAGAAACAAGAGAGCGGTTGAAATTACAACACAAAGGGTGAATATAGGAGAACGAATAAAACAAATAATACGACACACCAAAAATAATTTCTTAATACAATTATGTATGTTGTGGCCTCGAGACTTGTACTGTATTTCTTTTCACTTGCACTTTACGTATTGGCGCTATGCTGGTTGTATTTTTTTAAACTATTTTGGTCTTCACCTACGTAAACTTAATATCATTACAGTACACAATTCAGTACATCCAAGAGCTATTCAAATAACTCCATTACCAGCTTTTAATCCGAAGTATTCTGTATAATAGATGATATATTTTAGTTTATTAGACCATCACAGATAGTAATCAAAGTTTATTTACTTAACCTAAAACAGTTGTCACCAAAAGCGTTCATGCATGTTTAATATATCAATGATTTTGCTAAAATAAATATGGATATTATTGCTAGACGAATTGGGAACCGCATCGCCTGCATCATTGCTTTGATTTCATTTCTTTCCAAAATTCTCAATCATTTTTAGTGATATCAAACGAGCGGTTATCAACCAACATATAGCTCGTTAATGTGCATCAATTGGAACGCCATTGACATAGCATTTAACCAACACACGTTTCTTTTTTCTAAGATATTACTTATATTTTGGTAAGATAATTTATTATTTCTGCTAATGCTCAACTATTACCCTATTTAGATTAGCACTGTGAAATAATTCGTTCTTTTTCACTTTGCTTTATTCTGACAGGATGTGGTTGTTTATCGTTGATGTTTTTTAATATGAAGTATCAACCTTATGAGTCATGTAGTTTATATTTGGTTTAACTACCGCCATGTATATTTTTAACTCTAATTTTAATTAATTTATTAAAAATGTCGACTGCAAATCAAATGCGAAATAGAAATCTACTATAACACCAACTTGAATGTCCAAAACGTATATAGCAACCAGTTTGGTGACGGTAGGATACAATGGATTGAAATTAAAGGATGACAAGGACGGCTACTGGTGAATACGATAATGAAACAACGATACTGTCAATATTGCTATAGAAATAATCTCCATTTAGTGTGACGATAAGAGAATACAACAAATTGTTGGTTGGAGCAAATTCAAAAAGATCTTACTTAAATGGAAGCAAAAATGGCAAAGCCTATTTATGTAACTGTGGCAAGACAGTCCGAAAACGAAACATATTTCAACGCGGTAGCCAACAGAGAACGGTTTTGTAATTGCTGAACACACTACCCAGTATTGTTATGAAATAACTGCGAGATAATCACTAAGAAAATTATTTATCTGATGGTTTAAACAGCTTGAGTATCCAAACTCAAAACCAGTTGTGAATGGACACTAATACCGCCAATGGAAAAAACAAAACGTATATGCTGCATGCAGCAGCATACATTTAACGTCGTATTACCGGCGAACAAGAGTTATGAACTAAATAATATATTTTGTTACTCTAAGTTAATATGATTGTACATACAATAATTTGTACAAATATATAATGATCATGCATGTATGTTCCTCGTTCAGCTATAAAATGCAACGAGCTACTGTAACGACATTGAATCAACCTTACTAGACTCTCTACCTACAAAACTTCATTTGTTTTAGACAATGATAGGTAGCCGCTGATACTACCAAATCATTAGCAATTATGAAGGAAAAATTTGATAAGTAGAGAAAATTTTTTTATATTGTTCAGAATGTATATACCATGCAAACAGTGCCTCGCATGCGTTACAATCTGCTTTATCAGAAGGAAATGCACCAGTTTGAGTCAGTAAATGGTAGTAAACGAAGTATTACAAATCTGCTAATAAGGGTAAAATGACCATTAAATACATTATTCGCATATGTATGTCGATACAATAAATGTACAATAATAAGGGTAAAATGAGCGTTAAATACATTATTCGCATATTTATGTCGATACAAGAAATGTACAATAATAAGGGTAAAATGACATTAAATACATTTTTCGCATATTTATGTCGATACAATAAATGTACAATAAAGATTAGGATTTCGTAACACATTGACAATAATGCATAAGTCAGAAAGAAGCGATTGTTTATTGGCAAGTAAACATTAATGAAACGAGACATTTATAAATGGTGACAATGGTAACAAAGGTGACAATGGTAACAATTGCTTGTATAAGGACACATATACCGATCTTGATTTTTTGGTAAATTTAACAACACAAATTTGATGATATTATTAGTATGCGCAAAAAAAAAAACATTTTTTACATTTAGACCGGAAATAGTCATGCGTAATCAAATTAAACAAAAAGATCCTGTATTTCATGTCATTGAAAATGTATAATGACAATTCTACAAAGACCAAAGGTGATTTTGATAATGACCAAATGTCTGAAAATATATTGTGATTTGAGTTCAATATTTAATGTATAAATACTTATTGTTGAAATGAAATAATAATACTCATATATATGAAATGTCTCCTAGTTTTGGATTGAAATATGCTCAGTATCTGTTTCTTATTATATCCTTCAATATATATGTTATACATACAAAAAGAGTTGTGTTATATTGTTAAACACTAGCTTTATCACTTTCAAAGCTTAAGTAAAAAGTAGGCTGTATAGCTGCTTCTGTTATTTTTCTAGAAACATCAATAAAAAAATAAGAACGTTTAACTCCCGTCTTGCTTGTCTACATATGGTCTTTATTATATTAATTATGATGTCAACATCTAATTGATATTTGTATTGTTAAAATATTTCACTACAGATATCAAGAACAACAATTATTAAAATACATATCAACCGGTCACCATACCATGAGCGACAGAACGATGAAATTGGTATACAAACACCTGGCTATACCATCATAAGACCAAAATGCTATATAACCGGTGGAGGTGGGGTCGCAGCTGTGCTACCTTAGCCTGTTATTTTAGACTTACTTTCATAACTACCACTGATTGTGTCACAGTTTAAATTAACAGCATTGTTTGAGATAGTTCTAACTATATCGTATGATATTTGATTTAATTTTACTTTAGTTCTTGCATTAACAATTTTTTTTTCCGGGATACCTTAATTATGAGCGAGATAAATTCTCAATAGCATCTAAGGACCACTGTAAAATATGTGTTAAGTATTGATGAGGTTCACTAGCATTATATGCACTCAGCCGCTCTCAAGTGTCTTAGATCATCACCCAGTGTCTCAAAAAATGTATGCTTATGACACCCAAATGTACACGTCTAGCCACCCAACTGCAGTTGATGCTATACTCCAAGGTATAGAGAAGTGTATTTCTGATGTGAAATCGTAGATGACATGTAACAAGCTGCAGATGAATGATGATACAACTGAGGCCATTCTATGCACATAATAATGACTTTCTAAATCACATTATTTACCTCAAACAACAAATGTCAGCAACACCAACATTAAATTGTCACAGTCATTACGAAATTGGGTGTTACTCTAGACAGTACTTTCACATCGTACCAACATGTCATGAACATATGCAAGGTTGCATATCTTGAGCTGAGATTCATCAGTTTCATTCGCAAATGTATTTCGGTAGATGCCACTAAAACACTTGTGGGTTCATTAGTACTTTCACGACTGGACTATTGTAACTCATTTATGTCTGGTTTTTCACAACATCTACTCCAGAAACTTCAAAAAGTTCAAAACACAGCTGCTCAGATCATCTTTAGAGTACCTGGATCAGAGCACATCTTACAACTGCTCTATTACCTACACTGGCTATCCATTCAATACAGAATAAAATTTAAAAAACTGTTCTCTGTGCTATGTTTCAATGACATACTCAAATCCAACATACCTATCCAGCCTCACCCATGTGTATACACCAGCTACGCTCTTCTTCTGATACTCGTATGCTCCTTGTTCCCAAGGTAAAAACAAAGTCATGGACAACGTTCGTTTGCACACCAGGACCCGGCGACGTGGAACGAATTGCCCATTGAAGTTAGACACAAAGACACAGTGGTCCCTTTTTAAGAGTGCTCTAAAGACTCACCTGTTTCGACTGCAGAGACAAACTTAGCGACCTAATCATGTTTTTGTATCTTATATGTTTTCAGCATGTTTTTTTTGTTTTCCAACTTCATTGTCTTTGTCATTTGTTGTTCTGTAGTGTAATTATATCATTATTGATGGTGTAAAACGTTTAGAACTTAGGCGCTATACAAAGTCCTCATATTATTATTATTATTATTATTATTATTATTATTATTATTATTATTATTATTATTATTATTATTATTATAATGTTAAATAATTTTAAATACCATGTATCGATGATATTCTGATACTTGTATTAAATTCTGAAAGTGAATCTCTCAGCGAGCTAATCGGCATATGGTTAGTGAACATTAGCTTGAGACATATGTTGTCACCCTACGCTACTGTTGACATAAGGACTACAAAATGACAATTAACTGTCGTCGAAATGACGGTTTCGCTGTAACACACACACACACATGCTTATTTATTAATATCACGTTTCGAACACACTAATTTTCATCACTGTTTAAGATACCAGTAAACTTTATAAAACGTTTGCATGAAAAGGTGTGCAACATATGTAAACATTTAATTTCGTTATTAAATTAATTTAAAATGTTCTCCTTTTTCTAAGACATCTACTCCAGAAACTTCGTATTCACAACATCTACTCCAGAAACTTCAAAAAGTTCAAAACACAGATGTTCGTATTATCATCAACATCATAATCATCATAAACAGCCAATTTGTAACATGTTCATAAATATTGTAAATACATGCTTGCAACAGTATCAAATAATACCTAAATAAATGTACAGATCATTACAGTTGCGTGTATAGTACAGTATACAGTTCCATTTATATATCTCCCTCCTATATCACAAAGTTCAACTGCATTGGTTCACAGTCAATGCGAAATCCTATAATTGGCACTTTTTCTATAGTGGCAAACGATACGGGACCTATCTGCCTCACATCATAAAGAATGTAGATATTTTGTAAAACATTAAAGGTATATGAAAATACTTCAGGGTACCATTTCGGCTTTCGTTTGCACGTTTGAAACAATCTCTACAAAGTTCTATCTCTTTTCTCGCCGACTCTATATGCTTATTGAATGTTACAGAAGCCTCTAACTTGGTACCTACCGTCTGTGCGTCAATATATCCTGTCTGATTATTTTGCACCTCAAATATGTCTTCTCTTACTGATGCTATATTTATGTGACAAGCATGTATTCCAGATGAAGCAACAAGTGTACTTTACAGCTCTTTTATCACTTTCGCTGCAACTGCCAAGTGTAGTTAAACATCATCATGATATTTGCATAGTAATGAAAAACATTGACACTGCGATGATGGTTATATCGACTGTGCCATCGAACGTACAATGGTACAGTTGTGCTTTTATGCCGTACATAATACTTCTACCGAATGTATAATATTTCGCGTAGAGAAACTTTAATTATGGCTGTTTTATTTTTAACTGGTCACATAACGTATAAGTGATAGAAAATGTATGACATAATTATTAGATTTTCTGTGTTCCAATTTATTAACGAAATATATAGCATCACTATATAATATGGATAGCATGTATGGTTGCATTCATTGATTAGTTATCAAAAAGTAATACACCGCTCCTCGATTGAAGTAGATCGAGGGTTCGAAGCCCGCCCAAGTCATAGCAAAAGATATATAATGTTACTAGCAGCGGCCTCGTTTGGCGATAATCATGATTAAGTTAGCACTGGTCGGCCTGGTGTCAGGATAATGTGACCGGTGGAAGATGATGCTACATGTCTGGGGCATGATGCCTAAGTGACGGTCATCACTAGGGCATAACCGATTCGCATTTTTCTACCGATTTCCGATTCCGGATTTTGGGCATGAGATTTTTCCGATCCGGATATGATTCAATTAATCGGAAATGCTAAGTCCGTATTTTTTTTTCTAAAAAAATTTCATCTTCCGTTTCCGGGTTTCTGGTATCTGGTTTTGCAGTGTCAAGCATGTTACTTAGTACTTTACCATATCTGGCTTCATTTCCGGTTTTTACCCGCCAGTTCAAATAGATTGTCTCGCAGCGTGGTTGTGTTGACCATATTGGACTTTTCTGACTTCTTATTTAACTTTATTAACGCACTATCGAATGACACGCAGTGTTAGACACGGTGCTATAGAAATTCAACTTTATTATTTTTATTATCCGAATCGGTCGTTCCTGCCTTGTCCGACTCCGATTAATCGGAAGTTCATACTATCCGGTGGAAACCGATTTCCGGATCAAAAGTCGGTTATGCCCTAGTCATCACTATAGAGCTCCTCACGGCAGACATCGCTACGCTAAAATTTTAAATCAGAGACACATACCCATACACAGAAAACAAAAACACACACACCGACTAATCGAATTAATCAATGTCATTAAAACTTGTAATTGGAAACCGGCATTATCAGATGTTGAATATTTAATTTAAGTTTCTTCCAGAGTAGTGTTACATATGCTCATGGGATGAAATATTTTGAACTTTCGTTTCTATTAAAGTTGACAATGTAACACAAAAACAAGAAAGTAGGAATGTTATGCCTTCAAATAATGGAATAAATCTTTACCAATTTCCAATTCGATAATTATGTGTAGTGTCTCAATTTTACCAGAGTATATGTTACTACCATATCGTAAACTTTAAGAGTTCGCATGCTTATTTTTCACAGTATATGTATGTGTACACGTCATCGTATAAGGTTTATTACGTGCCAACAGCCCTTTACAGAAACAAATGGAGTTTGTATACGGTAACATTTGCCGTTTGTCCCAGGTGATGTCGACATATGTGAGCAAATGAAAGTAAATACAAACGAGCTATTGGTAAATACGTCCATCTAAAGGTCGCATGCAGACAAAACATTTTGAAAATGATTTTGTTTTACAAATTTATATAAAAATCAATTTTCTATCTGAAAATTTGTACGATATCCTGTTGGGAAACATAATATACTAACACTTTTTATGTTTAAAGAGATAAGTGTCTATTCGCAAAGATACATGCATGGAATTTTCAGGCATGTTACTGGCCTAAACAATTTTCAGAAAATACTCTTGAATACGTCAACTTAGCCATTTCAGCAATAATACCAGGCATAAAATTGGCACCATTTGCATGTCGGATACACCAGCCAGCATTACCTTTATGGCGTGTTTCTTTGCATTTTTTGGAGTTGGGTCGATTAGATGAAATCAAGATGCCATACACAGGTCCTGCTATAGTTGCTTACAATTTACCTGTCATACAGGCACTAATAAATAAATTCATAGTTCACGTATAGCAGATACATTTTAAGCAAAGATACGTTACCCTGTGATGGCATATACTGGCCAGTTGTTGTTTTTGTTGCTGTTGTTGTAGGGTTTAACGTCATTTTTCAGCGTACGATAGGCTATACAAGGCGGCCAGTATTATTGGTGGAGGAAGAACCCGGGAAAACTCCCGGAAAAACCCCACCGACCCACGAGAATCTACTGTCAAGCTTTCTGCTTACTAACATAACTACAGTAGCCTTATCTTAGACTCTAACCCACGCAGAGGTGAGATGGCAGTGATCCCTAACGGTGAGCGCTTTAGACCACTCGGCCATTCGGGGCCCCGTATACTTGTCAGAGAAATATGAAAGTGAGCTTATATTGTTAAGTTTCCGCCAAATTTAAACTGGAAATTAAATACCGGGCCTGATCGGTGAGAGTAGCCCTGACCCCTCAAGCTAAAAGTAGCAGATTTACTCATATGTACAGTCACTTGTCACTTGAAATTTGATCATCGTTTTCTTCTTGCGCAGATGTCGTGGGTACTATGCACACTTTCAGCAAACAGTATCTTGCTACGGTGCTCTTCAAGAAGTGTCAAGGCCATATTGTAGGGATAAGAAGCCAAGTTTAAAATCGCATATCACGTTAATAAATATGGTATTTTGTTGAAGGTAAAAGCATCAGAAATAACACATTTGAAGATAATGTGTACTAATTTTCATGGTTTATGCTTATAGCAAGTGCAAACAACTTAATGTGTTGCCTAAAATGCAGTGTATATATTGAATACAACTCCATTATTGAAATGTATTTTGGGTTAATTAATGCAATATTCACTACAACCAGACATTTTTTCTGGTCTACATGTACAGATGTATGTTGTGTTTTGAAAAGAAATTGGGTAAAATGTGCCTCGGCTAATACGTAACTTGTGTATGTGGGTGTGTGTGTTTAAATATTGCTTAACTTGTACCAATACCATTTTACGAAGAAAAAATATTTTTGTAAATATTTCACCACTGGTCGTTTGCCGCAAGTGATGTCAAAATATGTGATCAAAGGAAAGTATGTGCTAAAGCATGATTGATAATCAATCGATTATAAACACTTTAATTGATGACGAATATCATACATGTCAAGCAATACCCATATCTACCAAACAAGATCCATTATTAATGTCCAAAATTGCTCACTTACCCATACTTTCTCACCAACACACATTCGTACTAGGCAAGAAGATGTGGCAAGTTGTTATACATACAATCCAACAGAGGATTGTACAAAATCTTCTAACTAGATTTCAAGACTTAATAATGTTGAAATCACCCAAGATATTTTCATCACACCATAAAAAAGATCATTGTATTATCAGGTCAATGAAATGATACAACATTGCTTCTCATGAATTCATCGATAGCATATACACAGTTTGAACCGTGAAAAAAACAACATTCATGATGTTTATCGAAGAGCCACTCCCGTTTCCTTATCATTAGCCGTCATCTGTGATAGCGATATAAATTGATTGATTGTATGTCATCTGTAGCATACACTTCAGGATTCAAGAGAGTCATTACTAATATATTGTTAGGGAGTATTCGAGTTATCTATTACTTTTTTCAGAAATATCACTAAGCAATAATTTTACACATGATTTCGTTTTTAAAGACGTCATTATGCTTGAAGCGATGGTAATGAAAGATCCGTACTCTGCTGAATGGGTGTATCTATGAACGACACCCACGTAGATTCAGATGCAAATGTCATCTCCGTCTGTATGCATTGCAACTTGATACGGGATTTGTTATGCTAATCAAGGACAACCGTTTTCACAATGTCGATTGCTAAAGTAAGTAGTATAGGGGGCCCATGGACCTGGACCACTTTTCCCCAGGAACCCCAGGATCATCTTAAATACCTCTTATGGGAAAAACAAATAAAAACTGAAGCTATTATTTTAGAGCCTAATTAGGCAAAAAGAGAGTGTACTAGAAGGCCTTATTTCATTAAAATAACTCCTCTATCAAAAACTTAAACAAAAAGATGGAGCCATTGTTCGATGAAATAACGCTTCTACAAGCATAATTTTCTAAATTAACCTGATTTTAATGAAATAACACTTAAAACGCTGGAGCACCTAGTTTTTTATTTTTAGTCTCAGATCAATGAAATAACACTTTCATGGAAAACCAAAAAGGAGTACTAGGTTAGCCTTTATTCGGTGAAATAAGGCTTGTAAGGCAGCTATTAAAGGTGGCGGTTTAGTCCTTCTTCAGAGAAATAATTCTTCTACAGGCATAATTTAGGAAACTAGTACGTTTTTGATGAAATAATGCTTAATACATGCTGGACCATATGTTTTTTTTATTTTTAGTCTCAGATCAACGAAATAATACTTTCATGGAAAACCAAAAAGGGGTACTAGATTGGTCTTTATTCGACGAAATAAGGCTTGCAAAACAGCTGCTGGATTCAGAGAAATAACGCTTCTGTGAACATAATTTTAAAAAAATAAAAAATAATGTTTTTAGTCTCAGAACAGCAAAACCAAATTAAAATCATTACTGGGTGCTTCTAGGCTTATAATTAGCCAGAAATTCTTGTTCAGTTGGGGGAGTTTCAGATAGAATCCGATCCTTCTTCCTGTTGTTGTAATAGACCAATAAAGCTCGATAAGCTTTTATTCCACACTTATCACAAATATAAATTTTACCTCGCACCCCCACACCACACTTAATACACGGAGTGGTACCAGCGTTAAGACTTTTTCGCAGCAGAAAAGCATGAACTCCACAATAATCACCGTAACTATTTTTACCACACTGCCCGCTAGTATTTTTCAAAACCCAAGTGCACGGCGTTAAATTATACGCCATTATACTTATTATGTTTCTAATATCTTTAATTCACTTTTAACAAATTAATAGTTTTGCTTTAACAATATATTAAATATGACTTAAAGATACAGTAAAATATAAGGAAATGTCATTGTCGAAAATGGACCCAACTTTGGTTCGCTCGATGGACAGTCCTTCGAAAAAATTGCGCCATGAGCACGCACGAGAACTCGTCGATGAATACTACGAATTAACCAACATAAAACCTGATTGGCTTAGATCGAATCAACAACTGAAAGAATTATCTGAACGAATAGTCATATTGCGGAGAAAGAAAAAGATCCACAAGGAAATACAGCGGGGTAGTTATGTCATTGATGAAGCATTTTCAGGTGCTGATAAATACATCCGGTTTAATCCGCGAGGAAGGCAGTACACTCATTTTGCGGTTAACGATCTAATCAAAATACTAAATGATATTCTTCCAAACGTGTTACTTGAACGAGCACTATTGAAGGTGAATGCCATGTACGGCATTGAAATGTTTCTAGCAATGAATCCTGACATAACTTCAACAACAGATTTAAAAGGAATTTCTCAAATTGTTACGAGAGCAACCGATCTTGATGAACTTGCTAAGAATTTCTTCGCGAGAATCTCAAAAAACTTTGAAATGTTCACATCGGTGAATTCCGGCCTGGTGATCAATAAGATGAATTATATCTAACTGAGCATCCATGATTTCAAATCTACCGCCGGAGCCTCTTACAAACCATTACCGGCTAAAATCGGCGCAACAAAATCATGCAGAAACGTGAAGAACGCTGATAATAAATGTGCCATATGGGCGCAAATATCTGCGGTGTTTTCAGCGTCTGATCACGTAGATCGAGTCAGCAACTATAAGCCGTATCAATGCCGAATCAACATGACCGGAATTAATTATCCAGTCCCGGTCAAACAGATTTCTAAAATCGAGCAAGAAAATTCAACTTTATTCCGCTCAGATATCAATGTGTTTTCATTAGATGAACAGCTGCGGGTTTTCCCATATCTGATTTACACTGCTAGCAAGCCCGTCACAGACAATTCAGCGATTAATTTGTTGTGGTATAATGACCACTATGTATGGATAAAGAATTTATCCTCGTTGTTGAGTTCTACAATGTCAGGGTATAAATCGAAAGTCTATTTCTGTTACAGTTGCCTCTGTGGATTTACCACACAACAGGGATTAATCGAACATAACAAGTATTGTTTTGAGGTTAAAGCGGTAACCATGCCGAACGCTCCCAATAACACATGCCGATTTAATAAGTATGAACGGACTCAGAGACTCCCTTTTGTGTTCATAGGGGATTTTGAATCCTTTATTCAACCAGTCATTGATTCCAAATGTGTATGAGAATCTTTGGCAGGATCATCAACACAATCGTATAATTGTAAAACACAATCAACACAGAAACATGTTCCAGCGAGTTACCGTATAAATACCATTTTTGTTGAGGACTCGTTTGCAAAATTGTCTTCGTTGTACCGAATTAGCAATAACAATGACACCCCACCAGAAGTTCATATGCTGAAATATCTCTTTGAGGAGCAAACAAGAATTGAGGCGTTACTATCGTTTGAGGAAATGAGATTTAAAAAGACAGAATCCTATCAGAAGAGTACAATCTGTTATTGTTGTAAAAAAGCGTTTACTGATAAAAATCCATCAGTACCATTCTTTAATGTGATAACAAAAAGGTACATTGGCGCTGTTCACAGCCGATGTAGACAATTTCAGAAATTCTATCCGGTAGTATTTCACAATCTTCGAGGGTATGATGGCCATTTTATTCTACGCGCGTTAGGACACCCTGAGATTGTTAAATATTGTTCCGACAATAAGGTTACGCTGAAATGTATTCCTTATAACACCGAAAGGTTGATGTCTATCACGGTTGAAAAATTGAGATTCATCGATAGTATCCAGTTCATGAACACATCGCTGGAACAATTAGCGAAGAATCGTAGCAACTTTTCAATCACAGAGAAGTATTTTGATCAATCAGCGTTGAAATATATAACAGTGAAAGGTATATTCCCGTATGAGTATTTCAATAGACCAACGCAATTTTCTGAAACATCACTACCTGATAAGAGTGAATTCTATTCTTCGCTGACTAACAGCGGCATCACTGACGAAGAATACCAACGCGCAACAACAACATGGAATCTATTTCATTGTAAACATTTTGTTGATTATCATGACTTATATCTCACCGTGGACGTGTTGCTGTTATCAGATATTTTCGAGAATTTCAGAACGACGTCGTTGCACAATTACGGATTAGACCCTGCACATTATTATTCAGCTCCAGGGTTGTCATGGGATGCATTATTGAAATCAATGAGAATCCAACTTGAATTGTTAACCGATGAAGATACGTATGTATTTATAGAAAAGGCAATTCGTGGCGGAATCAGCGTCATTACAAAAAAGTAAGCTCGCGCAAACAATAAATACCTCACTGATTATAATGCCGACCAATCTAGCGTTTACATCTTATATCTCGATATGAATAATTTATATGGTGGTGCAATGTGTGAAAATATGCCACATGGGGGTTTCAAATGGATCACCCCAGAAGAATTTCTAACAGCTGCATCCAATTGACAGCTTGTGAAAGATCTCGAGCTGGTTAAATTTAATCCTATTGACGACCATATTGGTTATTATGTCGAGGATGATATTGATTATCCGTAGCATCTTCATGATGCGCATAACAACTACCCGTTTCTGACATCAAAGATGATTATCACTGATGATATGCTATCACAGCAGCAACTTTCACTTAGAACAACGAAATACACACCAATAGCAAAATTAGTACCTAGTCTGTTTAACAAACGCAATTATGTCTGTCACATCGCAATACTCAAACAGGCAGTAGATGCTGGTCTAGTATTAAAGCGTGTTCATAAAGTGTTACAATTCAATCATTCTAAATGGATGAAGCCCTACATAGACGGAAATACGACTAGAAGAGCAGCAGCTGTTACAGATTTCGAGAAAGATTTTTTCAAGCTGATGAACAATTCTGTGTTCGGGAAGACCATGGAAAATATTCGAAAACGAGCCAATATTGAAATAGTTAACAATAAAGACCGACGAGATAAATTAACACGCGTAAACACCTTTGTGAGTAGTAAAAAAAAAACGGAATTTGTATCGTTAATAACAACAATGCAGACTCGGTTACATCTTGATAAGCCCGTCTATAATGGTGCAGCTGTGTTAGAAATATCAAAAACGATGATGTATCAATTTCATTATGGTTTAACCAGCGTGGTGTGGTAGAATGCATCATTGTTGTTTATCTATACCGATTCGCTGGTTTATGAAATTCCAACCGCTGATGCATACAAAGATATCTACGCACACAAAGACTTGTTCGATTTATCAGACGTGAAAGGGGTTTTCAATGACAACACAAACAAAAAAGTTATCGGGAAAATGAAAGATGAATTCGCGTTTTCACCTGTAAAAGAATTTGTTGGTTTTCGCTCAAAGATGTATGCAGTACTCACAGACACAAACAATGAATCAAATAAAGCAAAAGTTATCAATAACAATTATGTGAAAAAACAGTTAAAATTTCCTGACTACTTAGCCGCGCTATCAAGAACACCAGGGATTAAATTACCAACTATAACCACATATGGATTTCGTTCGCATCGCAAGAATGTATTTACCGACCGCATAACTAAAATAGGATTAAATAATTTTGATGACAAACGATACTGTATCGACGGAGTGAATACACTTGCGCTAGGCCACTACAGCATTGACTCGCTCAGATCCACGGGGGTAATCTCCACATGAGTCAAACATCATTTATTTTTCAATTAGATTATATTTAATTGCATTATGGGTTTTATTTCAGCGCCATATACCTGCAAATGACTGCAAGTTGGTTCTAGGGCGCTCTGTGGGAAATGTTGCTTCAGTGATTACTGTGGAATACATGCTCATGCGATTAGGGTGAATCCACAAGCTGGTCCACGCCCTTGTTTGGTATGTCAGCGAGGCGTTAAAGGACCTTACCAAATATGTGGAGGCTGCGGAGGAAAACAATACAGATAATTAATCAGCTATTACAACAAAAGATCTCCGATATACTATCAGAAAACAACACCACCAACCGTTGAAGAGTTTTTGGTGTGTCGCAACACAACCAGCCGCAATATAACGTCGTTGGATTAAAGCAGCTGAAAGACTTATGGCACTCTCAATAAAAGCATTTAATTAAAAACAAAACAAATGGATATTATATGTATTATAGCATCGACTCACCCGATCGTGCAAAGGCAATCCTCGAGAATAATCCACCCATGGGTAATATTAGAGTCAAACAGCATGGTGATAAATTTAAGTTTTACAGCAAAATGCCACAACCGGGAAATAAAATGATTATGAAAATCATAACAGATAGAAATAAAACAGCACGATTTCGTCTTCAATAAAAACTTAAACAACAGTAATAACAGTGAAGGTTTTTTATTTTTCTATCATCACTGGCAAGAAGATGGTAAATGAGATTATTTCAGAAAATCGTTCGACTACAACGCAAGTGAGGTTTAGTCTTCAGGTCTACTTATTTTTATCGTTGAGTGTCTCACTGATTTCTTCTATTAATTTACCATCTTCTTCAGATAAGTATCTCTTCCACGAGTTATCTTCACGCACTTTATGTTTTCGTTTATGCCTTTTCTTCCTCGGTTTAGGTTCGTATACTTCCGCTGCAATCTCATTATGCTGTTGCAGCAGTTGATTGTTTTTAGTCAGCGTAGAATCCTCGAGTTGGAGAGTTTCAAAATCACATCGCACATCACTGAGCTCAGTCGTAAGTTTTCCACGTTCCCGAACTGCATCGCTGCGTCGCTGTTGTGCAATCTCTAGCTGATATTGTAGGTCGTTTAACAAGTCATTGTCAGATTGTTGTTGTTGTCGTTGTTGTTGTTGTTGTTGTTGTTGTTGCTGTCGAAGCGTTGTTAGTTTTTCCCTTAACGCCTTATATTGGTTGGTCAAGTTGGTCACTTGCACATGTAATTGATGAACCATTTCTTTATCAACGATTCTATCACTGACGACATCAACACGCTGACGACCATTTCCATCTAGCATTTCATTCTCAACTTCAGCATCGATAAGCCCCTCTACAGATACATCATTTACGCCATCAGCGCTAATATTTCCAATTTCATTTTCATCTGATTTCCAGATTTTATAAATCCGCTGGTAACTAATTTTATACCGGTCAGCAATTTCTGAGACACCGGCCTTGTTTCGTAGTTGGTTAATCGTGTTGATGTCATCACGGGTTAATATTCTACGATGAGGCATTATTTTATACAATGAAAAAGATATTATTTCAACAACAACAACAACAAAAAAGTGTGCCGCGGCAGAGCGACTAACCCCCATGATGATATTTATCAACAAAAATTTGTAATGAGAAAATTGAACCACCAAAATAGTAACAAAATGAATGAGGGATTTTACACAGAAGGCGGAGAGTATTTCACGATTAAAGAGCTCAACAATAAAATATTGGCATACAATTTAACACGAAGAAGGATTGCGGTGTTTCCATCTGATGAAATGTGTTATCAAAGGCTTGATGTCAAATTCATCTACGGTAATGATGATGATGACGCGGATAACGAGTATTTAAAAAAAAATGATCCGGATAATTATTACAATTGTGTACAACACGGCAAAACTATGGTTAGCATAAAATTGCAGTTTGGTGCTTTCTCAATCGTCGGAGTGAATGTAATTTTTGTGAATTTGAATGGTTATTATATCATCGCGGTAGAATTCTTTTCGATGAGATCATTGATGATTGTTTGACGTATAATAACAAAAAACAAGTGGAAAATCACACCGAGCCAGTTAATATATTAACCACAGGAGCAGCAGAGAGGGTGAATCCTACAACGTTTTCAGACAAAATTTTGATTGAATCATTAAAACGAGCCTTCCTACGATCTCATTTTTACCAAGAAAAATGTCTCAGGGGCAAACCCTACAACGTTTTCAGACAAAAAATTTATTGAAATCTCCCTACGAAATCATTTTAACTAAAAAAATGAAAACGATTTTTTAATCAATTTTGGTCGCAACGTTGTTGTCATCCCCCCTCTCTGCTGCTAAAGTTTTCAGTTCTGGGTTAACAAAAAATAATAAATGATTTTAACCGAATATTTGATCAAGTCTTTAGGACGAAAATCATTTATGATTTCACAAACAGACTAATCGCTAACACCTCTTCTTGTAAATCAATCAGATTATTTGACTGGTCGGTGAGTTTGAAATTAATTCTCGTTAACGAATTATTATGGCATCGCATGTAGACAGGATTAATTGGGTTTTCAATAATTAGGAATCCTGGAGGAGCTGTTGGTGCAAACGAATAAAGAATATATCCCTGCTGAGCTTGATTTGATTGCTCTAGATTAATCTGATAGCTTCCTTCGATAACATCAAACACTAAATTAAGCGCAATCACCGATGAAATATTCACGTTGAACGGAGCGATATGCCTACCGCCACCGTCTGGGTCATTATTGTGTTTGAGGAGGACAGTTGTTTGTTGTTCTGTTAATTTCTTCCATGCATCATGAATTATTTTAAAACCAACATCGATGGCATCATTGAGAAGTTTTTTTAGTTCTGGTACGTTATATCCTGGTAGTTTAAATGTTGGGATATCTTCAACGCGGATTCTATATTGATTTGCAAATCCTGTTCTCAATGTGGGGTTTTTATCATCGAGAATTACTTGAATAATTTGTGAATTAAATGTTTCCATATCGTCGATAATTTTATTGCATGTTTCTACGACGCTGATAAATTCATCTCGGCTGAGAGAGCCGGATTTAAGAGATATTAACAACAGCGATAAATCATTATTCATTGCTGTGAAATTTTTAATGATTTCAGGTTCGTTAACAAAATTATATTCCTGCAATTGTCCACCCTCCGCCCTATGTTCGTATGCTAACCCAAAAAACTCTATCAATATGTTGTATTTTTTATAACTCCTTATTGGATTTTTAGGTTTTATTCTGTCGGTGATATAATCAGATTTTTGTGGTTCTGGTACATCAACGGTTTTACTCTGGGGTGGTAATTCAGGCCATCCTAGTACGGTTCTTATTGAGCTTTGATAGATATCTACTACGTATCCTTCTGTGCTTATCTCAATTGCGGATGATAGTGTTGGTTCATGAACTGTTATAGCGATTTTCGATTCTGTTCCAGTAATCGATTTTATTCTACGCGCGAATTCATTATTGATTTGTTCTATTTGGTATGACCCTGTTGGTATCGAAACAATATTCCAGTCTGGGGTTCCGTCGGGTTTATTCTTATTTGCAAACACTAAAGAATTATTGGGTTGTTGACCACCAAATGATTTTGATCTGATATTAGGCCAACTGTGATACACTCGTAGTTTTGCTAGCGCTATCTCCTTCACTGGGACCGGAGAGGGGAAATTCACACTGAATTCTGGATTCATTGATGTTATTGATATCATGCTTGTTTGTACTGGGTTCGTGTTCTCCACTATTTGTTGAAGTAATTCCATCGGTGTCGTCATTGTTATTATACTCATGATTTATTTCTAATTTTGGTATCGAGGAATCATAAATACTGACCATCACTGAGAACTCACAATCTGGTAATGTTGATATTATTGAGATCATTTTGTTTTTTGGGTTCGTGTTTTCTGATTCCATCGGTGTTGTCATTGTTATTATATTCATGTTGTTGCTCTAATTTTGATATCGCTGAATCAAAAATACTGACCATCGCTGAGAATTCACTATCTGATATAATTGTATTATCGAGTGACGACGATATCATCAATGATAATTGCGAGTATGCGGTTGATGCAATATGAAATTGAAGTAAGTAATTCTGCAGTTTACTCTGGCTGCATGATGATATCTTTTTTGCTATCCCGGTTGATATACCCCCGATTGTAGCCACCGCAGAAATGCAAATTGGAACTACGACCGGGGCAATCATTGTAACCGATGCAAGTATTATTCCGGCGCCAGTGAGAACGCTTGACACCGAGTATATAATAACATCAATTGCGGTGATTCTTCGTCGGTATTTTTTTATTTTTATTTGATACTCCTCAGTGAGGGTTTTGAGTCTAGTCTGAAATTCTCTGACCTGATCATAGCGACATTGAGTTGATGAAATCATTGTTATTTTAAAAATACTAGCGTTTTCAATTGTGAAATCCGAACGATTTAGTTATTTACTTAAATCCGCTACGAATTCAACATACCAGGTTACTGAAACCCCAATCAAATTTTTATCAGTAGCTGTTATAGTGAACTTTTCAGTTGTATCCTTGTCGATGATCGTTGAAATCGTATTGTTGACCCCGGATGAACTCGACGATGATATATTAAATTGAGCCGTTGTCACCAGTGTTAATCGATAAATACCCTTAACGGTTGCAGTGATATCTAATTTGTTGTTTGTAGGTGTCCACACAAATGATCCGTGTTGGATTGTATATACTACGTTATTGGTTCTATCATGAAGGATTTTTGTTTTTTCAATGATTGTTATCATCCTCGAAAAATCACCTTTGACGGCTTCGATGAAAGTTTTCGTCTCATCGATGGATTTTTTAATATCAGGGAGTTTTATTTCAATTTTATCCAACTGGGTTCCAATAAATTTATCAATGATATTTCTACGAAAAACTGAAAACTGTTTTCCGTTTTCTTCAATTCTAGATTCAAGTGTTGTTAGTACAAACACAGAATTGTTTAACTCATCGTTGAGAGTTTTTAATCGATCTGTAATCGTCGAAACGAGTACACCCGGTTTTAGTTTACCCTGATCGGAAAATAATGCGATAGTATTTTCGATTGCGTTTTGTTGTTTAACCAAAATATCATCCAGAGAAATATTACTGGTTTTCAATTTACCCTGATCCGAAAATAACGCAATAGTATTCTCGATTGCGTTTCGTTGTTTAACTAAAATATCATCCAATGACACATCACTAGATTTCAATTTACCCTGTTTGTCTTGAAATACAACTATTTCATTAGGATCAACATTTGTTAAGTTCAACGTCTCAGCTATTTCATCTTTGATTAGTTTTTTTTACATCCTTGACAGAATCAGGTGGTGCAGTGTCATCGGGTTTGGGTTTCAAAGATCTCCCCCAAATATCAATCATGTTATTGTAAAACTCTTTCTCTCTCTAAAATCGTTTTTGACGACTTCGTCGTTGCCAGCGATTACTAGTGTATTCATTCACGACAACATGTGGTGGTTTTCCGCTTGGGTTACTCAAGGAGTTAGAAATAGCGTCAAGGACATTTAATACTTCGCTGCCGCATATTGGTGGGTCAATCATCGTTTGTGTTGGTAGCGTAGAATACCAAGTCTTCATTGGAAGGGTTTTTATATACCGCATAAACTCTTTTGGTGGGGCTAATCCATATGAATCGAAATAAACAATCCCACGTGGATCAATAGCGTATGCAACCCAGTGAGTTCCAGGTCCGGTGCTGTTATCGAGATTAATAATACCTGTTTCAGTTTTGTTTGGTTGATGTGGTAATTGATCTTTCATAAAAACACCTCTGAAATTTTTAATCACTAGTTATTTAGCCGCATCCATTAAATCAAAATTGGACATGTGAACCATCGAAGATTTGGGAACCATAGGTTCCTGAATTAATAAATCGTTCCTGGTAGTCTTAGACCCTTTCCGCTGTACCACGAATACGGGGTTCCTGGTAGTCTTAGACCCTTTCCCTTTTTTTTATATCCTTTCCCAGTTGCCTTCTTTAGTGCCATTCCTGCTGCAGTACCAACGGCTCCTAACGCTGCCGCTTTAGCCACCGCTGGGGCTGCTGCTGCAATCAATGCTGGAATCGCAGCTAACAACGGAAATATACCGCCTGTTTTAATCATATTTTTGATAGCAGCCGCAGAGAGAGTAATCTGAACACTTTTTTTGGCTGCAAGTGCATCATTGAAATGTTTTATTTGACGAGTTGTCAGCGATAGTTTATTTGCACCACCAGTCATTTGGTTGGGTTTCAACGTGATTGTGGTTCCACATTTTTTAGCTGATTCCGATTGCAATTTTTTTAATTGACCGGGAGTTAACGCAACACTAATAACACTATATGACATTATATATAATTGATTGATTCTAATTCAATGAAAAATCGAGAAAATCGTTTACATGTTTTCCACTGGTGCATCTACCACTCTCATTCTTCCACCAACACCTTCGAGTAGCATTGATTTATCACTGAGAATGACAGCAACCGCTCTATAAGCAATACCAGCAGGGTTTACACGGGCTCTAAAATGTATATCAACAACAGATTGTCTCATCAAATCGAGATGTTCCAGTGAGAAGTAATAAATCGGATAGAGGCTTTTGAAATCATATTGTGATATTTGCAAACCAGTATCCACATTTTGATCACGTGCCATAAATGACAACAGACGATGATAAACTCGTGCAATATGATTTTCTGTGTAATCAAGTTGTATATCCTCAGATGGTTCCTGCTGGCCGTTTATTCTCAGTGAGACGTCTTTCACACCTAACTGATCAAATATCATATGACTTCGTTGTTGATTGCCAACTCGTGTGTTATCCTGTAACGCTACGAATATATGACGTGGCGCAGCAACACCTTGTTTTGATGCTAGATTCCACGTGAATAACCCGTTCAGCTCTGATTGCTTCACATCTGTACTCACGGTTAGCCAACTCAACAACGACTTTCCCCCTTGGTCCATAAATGATAGTAATCGTTCTTCTGCGGTGATTGCTGGAGTCAACACTGGCATCCACAATGATATTTTTGTTAAATTGACTTTACCGACATCAGCATTGGGATTTGCAGCATCTGCTGGAATCCTCCAGATTGCGTCATTATCATCACTCTTTCGTACAAGCGATACTGTATGCTTCGCCCCGTAGATAACTTTTCGGACGTTTCTACAGAATCCAAATATATGATGCAGTGGAATCGCGCATGAAAATGATTTACGCGCTCCTTGCAACATTGAGTTTCGTGTTGCAGCTCCTAGATTGAAATTAGCATCGTTGTTTATAATCATATTCTCGACATCAGCATCACTATTATCACGTTTTCTGGGTCGTCTTACAACAAATGGATTTCCTCCAGCGGTATTCTTACCATCTTTTGCAAACATCATAGAGGGTCCTGCTGATCTTGTATAATCATCAGAATATCTCGCTAACCCGATTATTGTTGTAGCTACATCAACATCGCGATCTATCGACTCAATTTCTTTTCCATCAATGAGATATCTAGCACTCTCAAATAGCGCCATAATACTATTATTGACAAAACCGACTTGAGTACCATCTGGATACGGTGCTGGTACAGCAGTAGTATCATCAGCTGTTACAAGTTCTCCTTCTACTTCAATAAACGCTTCACAGGGCAAAAAGTATTTACTGGTATCATGGACTTGAAGTTCAATTCTTGCTCGAATATTTGAGTCTATGGCATGATAGGCGTAATATTGATAATCGCGTACAGAATCATCCTTGCGAACTGGGGCATCTATATCAAACGCTGGATCAGGTGACTGTTTGAACATTTTATTCTATTTATCAGAGTCTAAATCGCGATTTTTCATTTCATCGTCGTGTTTTTTTAAAGCCACTTCCTGCTATCATATTTGCAATATTGCTTTGATCGGGGGTTAAAGCCATCGACGCTAATTTTTCGTCTACTGCGTTATTTATAATTCTACTAACACTTGCAGGAATTTCCGCTGTAGATGGCAATGGTACCGGTTTCTTTTTTCGTCTCACTAATGATGTTATTTTATTCTTCGCAGTTGAAACCGCTTTTCCAGCAAAATCTCCAACAGCACTAATACCCTTATCACGAATAACATCAATGGCTTTCATTCCTAGTTGTTTAGCTAACGGCATCACTTTTGGAGCCATTCTCGCAAATAACCCTGCAATGGTATTGCCTAAACCATCTCCGTAGTATGCTCTATAAACCGGAAACCGTGAATTAACTACATAGACGGGGGTTGGTTTATCATGATTGTAGTGTATGATCATTATTTGAAATCAGAAACCATTTTTCAATTGGAAACGCTAGCGTTTTTATTCAGTCTCGGTGATTAATCACTGTGATAATCCTCCACTAACTCGCCAATGAAATCTCGATATGTGCTGATATCCATGATACCACCCTGAAATAATCGTCTACAGATATCAGATGCTTCATTAATTATTTCCGGTGAGTTATTTCCAGCTCGGAACCCTCCTACAAGAACTTCTAATCGTGATATATCACTGAGAACACTACCAGGACATGAAATCCAAGGATTTTCCCTCGAAGAGTTTCCAACGCTAGCGTTTTGCAATCCACTTCCGCTATAACCAGTTGCTTCATCCGGTTCTTCTAAATCGGCTTCTTGTAAATAATCAAGAAAATCATCATCATCAGGTGGTAGTTGTTGTTGTTTTTTAGGCGAGTAGACTACTTTCTTTGTAGGTTGCTGTCGCTTTCCTCGCAATTTTCTCGGTTTTCGTTGTTGTTTAAACTCTTCGTATTTTTCATACACTATATCCACCGCATTTCTATATTGAATATATGATGCACTCTTCTTATTAATTCTACCTGTTTTCTCAGTTTTGATTTTGTAGAATATATCAGCCCAATGATCTAAATTTCAAACAAACTTATGATATTCTGGTTTCAACATATCTTTCCTGTTTTCATAATTCGTAACAACAAGCTCAGGAATTCCTGTTGGATCAGTCTTATTAATTTTTGCTAACCCCGCCTCGTTAAATATCACTCGTAAATCATCTACTATTTCTTTTGATTCCATTTGTTTTGTTTGTTCAGTTTTCGCTTTTATTTTTTCGAGTTCACCAATAACAGATTTTCCCGTCTCGGGAACATCTCCTAATATAGCATGCTCTATCCCTTTCGTTGCTGTGGTTACTGGTTTAAACAATTCTTCGGATCCCATAGCAAAATCAGTCTGAAGACTCTGTCGTTGTTGTAGTTTATTCCGTACAGTCACGAATTGGTACAAATCTCCTGATTGCATCCAGTCGTTCACGAGCCAATCGGGTTGTTAATGCTTCATTGACCATTATTTGAAATCAGAAACAATTTTTCAATTGCAAAACAATTTTTCAATCCGACCTAACACCATCGGATGGTCATGGAAGTGTTATTTCATCCTATCAATGATGGGGAAAGTATCATAATTGTATAAAAAATAAATAATACTGATAGTTTCCCCACTTTGAATTTTTTAGTGTATTTGATACCGGACCAACCAGCCATCAATTTTTCATTCACTGATTTTGACATTTTTAATCAAAAAATGCTAAAAAAAATTAAAATCTCTATGAGGGACGGTCACAATCAAATAATGATAAATGGTTGGTCAATCAAAATTGTTCATTTTCTTGAATTAACGCCCGTAGGTTTCTAACTTTAGAATTAACCTCCTTTTTCAATTCGTATTCGTACCCCAATTCTTTTCGTATTCGTTCTACGATGGTATACAACGGAGCGAACACACGTACGTCACTGGAAAATGCGAGAGAGTCCTTAATAGAATTCTGAATTCTTTTGATGAGCGCATACTTCTTTGGTAGCATGTATTTATTGTTGTTAACTCCGTATTCTATATCCTGAAAATCAGACATGATTTGATCAGGATTTAAACCAGCTGATAGTTCAATATCCCAACTTTTCAATTTTGAAATCTCGGATATGATGCTATTCGTGTTTTCAGAATTCATTATTCTATAACAATTATATATTTCTAAATGAAAAATATGACGCATCAGACATAACTAAATTGAACTTTTTGTCCCGTCCTTTTTGAAATAGCCGATCGACAAACCCCCTCTGCAACGAATCGTACTGAGGCTCTACAAATATTGAAATACTTGCCGGCTTCATATATTGATTAAAATATTTTTTCTTCGTTAGTTGTTGTATTCAAAGATTTTACTGGTCTCGCTTTTTTTGAGCAAATGCCAGTCTCTCCTCTTTTCAAATTCTCACTTTGTGTGATTGCTTGCAGATTTGATAAAGAATTGTTCCTTGGATTAGAATCCTTGTGATCGATAACAAAACCATTTTTGATCAATCCATTAAAACATTCAAATACGAAACGATGATTGTAATATTTCTTCTTTCCAACAGTAAAGAACAAATACCCCATACCATTATCCCACCCAACTGGGTTCTTCAGTCTACAGTGTCTTACAACACCATCACTGGATGCTTCATAATTTGTACTCACTGGGTGTGGTCTGAATTCCTGGTTCATTAGTATACTATACTATTTGTCTAATTCATTGACTAATCCATTTGCAGTGATTCATTATACATAAATCTTTCATTTAGTCACTTGTTTTTAGTATAGCATGAAGGAGTTCAAGAGATTGACTTCGAAAAATGCTAAATTCAATGCTGATAAGGAGTTTAAGAGATTATTGAAAATCAATCCTAGATTTAATCTCGATAGACCCAAAAAACGTCCAAGAGACGGAAACATGAAAGAGTTTAAGAGATTATTAAAAATTAGTCCTAGATTTAATATCGATAAACCAAAAAAACGTCCAAGAGACGGAAACATGAAAGAGTTTAAGAGATTATTAAAAATTAGTCCTAGATTTAATCTCGATAAACCAAAAAAACGTAACAAAATCAATCCTAGATTTAATCTCGATAAACCCAAAAAACGTCCAATAGACGGAAACATGAAAGAGTTTAAGAGATTATTAAAAATCAATCCTAGATTTAATCTCGATAAACCAAAAAAAACGTCCAAGAGAGATTACCCCTGGAAAGATGCTCAATTCAATCTCGATATAGTTTCTAATACACCAAAGAATACAATTCTTGATAAAGCCATGATTAGTAAAATCAGAGACTGTTTTAATGAATTCAAGCGTGATGGAGCATCTTATTGTTGGCCAACATTTCGAATTGATGGTGTTGTTGACGCTACCATGAATGATGAAAAAGCAGCAGTGATAATTTCACGTGTTGGGGAAAAACGGCATTTTTTCCGAATCAAATTCATTATCGAAGTCGATGGCAAATGGATTATTAGGGATAAATTTGAACCAATCCTCAAGAATAAAAAAGCTGTCATTGTGAGTAGAGATTCCAAACCAGGGATTCTAACCGGCATTGACAAACCATACTACGAAAGATCTTATCCCGTAACAGCAATGGTTTATGGGATATATCCGTTAAATGATAAACCCGATATCGCAAAACTAGCTCCTATGAAATATTCGTCAGGGCTTAATTGTGTAGCAGAACGAATAATAGAACACTTCACAAATGCATCCCGAGGAAATAAACTAACTGATCTGCGACGTAGGAAAATAACCGAATGGGAACTGACAGTGAAACAGCATGGTGCAAAGATTTCTGATATAGCTAAATTAGAAACATCATTAAGATTTCCAATAACAGTTATGACGATAACGGGAGAGGTTTTATACGAACCGAAATATAACAAAAATGGAGCCCCAATACAGATTATTGATCATAACAAACACGCGTGGACACCTGCGGTAACAATATTTCCACGAGAACGAACCGTGAAATATATCCCTAAGGAGTTCGTCGGGGATGTTTTCTATGAAGAGAGATTATTTGATGCTATTCATGCGTTGTGTAAGGATGATCCTGTGTCAGTGTGGTTACTTAGAAGTGATGAAGAATTCGATCAATTTGTAAAACCAAATGGTGAATTATATCGCATTGAAGAATTAGATAACAGAATGAGAAAAATCGCTAGTGATTTTTCACCGGAGAATTCCCATGAAAAACTACTCACGGATAGTTTTACTATTCCATCAGTGGTAGCTCACTTCGCAAGAGAAAAAAACTCATGGCGTCCAACACGAAGTGATTTTCTCGAGGATGTTAAATTGAGTTGCGTCGAATTCGGTCATGGAGGACTGTGTAATACGAAATACTCACGTGATGGTATGATTTCAATTGATATATCCGCGTGTTATCCCGGAAGTTTTCTCGGGTATGGGGAATGCGCTGAGTACTTCAAACGATTTGGACACCCCACCCATGAAATGACTCGTGTTGCAATTAATGGACCATTGCCTGATTTTGATTTAACCGGATTCGCTCGTGTGATATCATTTGAATTAGCTACAGGGTTACATCCGTGTAGTTATGTTTGGCTCGGTAGACACCTATCTGAAAAACACTGGATGCCAATAGTGCTATTGAGATATATGATTGATTGTGGTATGCTAATATCGTTGATTGTTTCCGAGGCTATTATATGCTATCGAGCTCAGAAAGAGGTTTGGCTACCACAACCCGATCTAGATAGAATAATCAACGAACTACGAAAACAGTTTCCAGATTTCAGTGAAGAAGAAATCATAAATTGGTCTAAGAAGTTATTTGAAATTAAAAAAGAACAAGCAAAAGATCTCGGAAGAAGAATAATCGGTAAATTTACCCAGGGTGGACGATACGACAACGCAAAATACTCTTCGCGGTTGATCATAGATGTCGCTGAATACGATTTTATTGTAGCGGATTTAATGAAACAGGGAAAACTTGTAACCCGTAAGGATGCTTTTCTATCCAATGGTGAGAAATTAGGTACGGTTGTTACCTACTATGATGGATATAATTCCCAGTACACACACTTAAGATGTTCAATGCTAGCCTATGCTTCTATCAATTTATTTTCGATGATAAATAGATTTCCTAATACCGCGGTTAGAGTGGCCACTGATTCGATGTATATACACAATAAGTACAAATCAGCTGTAGCGGCATTCACAGATCCCGAAGAAAATTGGGGGAGTTGGCGATTTAAAAAGGAGATGCTACATGAGTATTGTGAATCCGCAGACGTTACCATGGATGATAAATATATTTGTTGTAACCGTATTGAAATTCAATCAGAACTTTCTAATGCACCACCGGTATCTGATCCAGTATGTAGATATAAAACAGTTTATTTAAACGGTTGTGGTGGGTCAGGAAAGACAACTCGTACAATTGAATTATTTCGTCGTGGAAACGCTAGCGTTTCTAACATGATTGTGCTAACACCGACTCACAGACTCGCCAGAGAGATGATACAACGAGGGATAAATGCTTGCACTTATCACAGTTTTTTTCGATGGAAGGGTGACAAATGGACTCCTGAGCGTATGGGTGATAAATTCATTCCTGAAATCTTAATTTGGGATGAAATATGCACAGTGTCATTAGATGTATTAAAAACATTTCTTGAGTGGTTGTTAAATAAAAACACAAAAGTCGTCATGTGCGGTGATCAAGGCCAACCACCACCATTTGTCGGTGCATCTCCACATGAATGGCTAAAGGGTTTTGTAGACTACTATGAAGAAATCACCACTGATTATAGATCACTTGATGAACGATTACGCGAGTTCAAAGCGCTAATTAGATTACAACCGGATAGAATCCAATGCGAAATAGCGCGTGAAGTGATTTCAGAAACTCCAATGAATGATTTCTGGGAAGCGTGGAGACCAAACGATTTGATCATTGCAAGTAGAAAAATAGTCAGGGATACACTTCAGATGAAGTTATTTGAATTGCATAAAGAAAAATTTGCAACGCTTCCAGTACCCCTTTGTTATAGGCCATCGGATACACGAAAACAGAATATTGAAGTTGATATTCCAGGACAGAGTGAAAAACAAATTCTGGTATTAAATGATATTGTGCTGGTTGATATCAGCGTCGTTGAAGATGCATTGCGTGCTAATAAATCCCCGTGGACGCTAGGATACGCAGCGACGATACATTCTTCACAGGGATTGACTATATCGGATACAATTGTTTGGATGGTAGATAATCGCATCGAATGGTCGAATTTAGTCTATCTCGCAGTATCCAGAGTACGAAACATAAATCAACTTCGAAGAGTTCTTTTTGATGATAATGACACAACAATGGATGATATTGATGTTAGCATCATTAATAAAAAACTCTCCGGTTACAAACAACAGGACAAAAAAAAAACAACGAGAATTTGATATTGATGCTGAACTAATAATCACTTTGAAGAAACAACAGAATAATCACTGCGCGAGTTGCAATTGTATAATGCGTTGGCAGTATTCGGATAAGGATCCTCGCCAATTCACCGTAGACAGAAAAAATAACAATCTCGGTCATGTCAGAAATAATGTGATGTTGACTTGTCTTGAGTGCAATAGACGCAACGGTGCTAGTTAAGACCATGCGGTGGCAATTGAGTATCCTCGGGAATCACTTGTAGTTGTTTTCGAGTAAAACCCCGCTGAGGGGCAGTTGAATCCAGTTTATAGACTGGAGGTCTACCAGTTGATCGTGTTATACTAGATATCTTATGCGTAGTGACGCTCCAAATAGGATCAGTAGCCCTTTTTCTACCCCCTTCAAGCTCTCCTGGTTCGTATAAGTACCTCACAATGACATTACTACCAAGAATTGGTTCTTTGACATCTTTTTGTGGTTGTACGGGTATTGACTTCTTTTTAATCGCGTTGATAGGTTTCATGTTGATTGTTCTAGTAATCTCGTAATTCAGTGCAGTAATCACAGATGGTAATCTTTTAACCCATTCACTGGATCGCTTTTCTTGAATGAATTCTTTTGCGTATTGATATCCAAATAACCGCTCAGCAATCGTCCGATTAAATCGTTCTACAATGGCCTGATCGCGATGTAGCGCAGTATGCCCTCGTCGTATGGTGACATTATGATGTTTCATTGTAGATAACACTGCACCCTGAAATTCCTTGCCAGGATCAGCCTGCAATAGATTTGGCCAACGCAGAGGACCTCGTCGATAAATCCTTTCAAATGCAGAAGCGACTTCAGTGGCTGATTTTGTTTTTAACGGTTCTGCTTCTTTGTATCGACTTGCAATATCAACTACGGTTAACGCATATTTGTAACCACGATCATGTGGCAGAAATAATATATCAGCCTGATGAACTTCATTAGGAGCGGTCACATCAAAATGCGAGAATTGAATTTGTTTAGGCGGTGGTAGATAAATTTGCCATAGTGCCTGTTTGGATAACCAATGAGCCGCAGTGGTTTTTTTTCACTTTTGCAGCTCTAGCGAGTTTATTGATTGCAGCGTTACCCCTCCAGTATCCCCTCAGAGAATAATAAATCGATTCCATATTATTAATTACCAGCACCTAACATCAATTTACTTTTCATAGCCGATTTTATCAAAAATGAAGACAATTTTTCTTTGAAGGATTTATCAGGAATAGCATTTAACGCATGAATTAATTTCACATCTGCTCGATGCCTGTGTTGCAGATTGCTGCTTTTATAAGCAACATCATGAAGGTGACAGGCCTTATCAATGGCGTTTATTGGTTCTTCACCGGGGTTGGGTTGATTTTGATTATTGAGTCTGATATCAAGTCTGGTTCCCGGTCCACAGTAGCTATATCCTGGAAGGTGCTTTTCTCCGGGGTACTTTGCCCATGGTGTTCCAGGGAGATTTGCCAATTTGGCTGCGATATCACCTCCACGTTTTTTTTTAAATCAGATCTCATAGACACAAATCTAAATTTCTTTGTACCACATTGCACGCATTTACCAGAAAGCGCTGATCGGTTATTTTTAGTTGTAATCGTCGTCAAGTCATCTGTGCCAGTACGCGTTTTACACTTCACACAATATAGATCCATAATTTATGTATAGAAATATGGATATAATTGATGTTTCAGCGACTAAAACAAGAGAACCAATTAAGCATCATGCAGCGCTACCAAACTCTATCCGGATGATTATAATCGGGCCATCTGGATCCGGTAAAACGCAATTGTTGCTCAATTTAATAATGAGATGGATGAAGTGGGATAAGTTGTATTGAATTGCCCCTAGCTTAGATGATCAACGATGTTATGAAGTGCTAAAAGATTTTAACGAGAATGCATCAGAAATTAAGGGTGAGAACGCCATTGATTTTATAACCGATATCGATGAAGCACCGAGTATTGATGATATTGATGGAGATATTAACAATTTAGTCGTATACGATGATATAATGTTGGATAAACAAAAGAATCCTGCTAGAATATTTTCCCGTGGGCGTCACAAAAACACTGACGTGATATATGTCACTCAACGCTACACTCAGGTTCCAAAAGTGATCAGAGATAACTGCAATTTATTGTCTGTATTCAACGGAGTTGATACTCATACTCTTAGAAATATATGGCAGACATGGTGTTCTGATATGGACTTCAATCAATTTCAAGATTTCTTTAGTCATGCTCAGTCGACTCCGCACGGATTCGCAACAATAAATTTACATGATCCTCGGACACGATATCGTATCGGACTCGATCAAATATTCGTTTAAAATCGTAAAAGAATTATTAACCCAGAACTGAAAACTTTAGCAGCAGAGAGGGTGGATGACAACAACGTTGCGACCAAAATTGATTAAAAAATCGTTTTCATTTTTTTAGTTAAAATGATTTCGTAGGGAGATTTCAATAAGTTTTTTGTCTGAAAACGTTGTAGGGTTTGCCCCTGAGACATTTTTCTTGGTTAAAATGAGATCGTAGGAAGGCTCGTTTTAATGATTCAATCAAAATTTTGTCTGAAAACGTTGTAGGATTCACCCTCTCTGCTGCTACAGGTGTTGAAAAATACTACTTGATGATCGACTGGGATGCAGTAGACGAGGATAACAGGCGTAAACGCGAAGAGCATATAATACGGCGTAAGAAAAGGATGCAAGAGACCTATCAGGAATCTACGCGTCGTAGAAAACCAATTACCAAAAATTGTAATACCATAATGTGCCACTGTGTGTTCAATACTTTAACGTTAGTCCTCAAAATTACCACGACGTTTTGCAGATTAAATCAGGACAAACCAAGTCTACTCATCTTTCAGTGTGAATGTTATTTCCACACGCTTGACTCGTGAAGGATTTGTAATATTGGTACTGGTGGTTCACTAACCAATTACAAATTTTTACAAGGTTTAGCTTTGAGACTTAAAAACGTAAGCAAGTAGGCTAGTCTAGCTCCTCTTCGTATTTTTTTACCACGTTCTCGCTCTGAAGTTTTCAATTGTTATAAATGTTATGCTCGATTATTTAATGTAAATTTCGACAACGCTACTGACCCTTTTATGCATTGAAAACTCTGGAAAGAAACAAACAAGCAACCAAATGTCAAGCTGGAACCCAAAATTCGGCAGTGGGAAATAAAACTTTCAAAGCGATTATATGGAGAGAGACACAGATACAGAGACAGGGAGAGAGATAGAGAGACACAGCAGCAGAAGGGGCGAATCGGACAACATTTTTAGACAAGTTTTCACTGAAATCACGCTTAAAAACAATGAAACCAATGACATCAGGCCCCAATGTGTGTGTGAATCTGATATCGTTTCATGGATTAGGTCCAAAAAAAAAATATGAAAAAATCAATGAAATTAATGAAATCCTCCATCGATTTTTTGGGAAAAAGGGACTACAACGTCGTTGTCACTCACCCTTCTGCTGCTAGAACTTTCAGTTCTGGTTAACCGAATATTTGATCCAGACCGATACGATATCGTGTTCGAGGGTCATGTAAATTTATTGTTACAAATCCGTGTGGGGCAGACTGAGCATGACTAAAGAAATTTCTAAATTGATTGAAGTCCATATCAGAACACCATGTCTGCCAAATATTTCGTAGCGTATGTGTATCAACGCCGTTGAATACAGCAAGCATATTACAGTTATCTCTAATCACTTTTGGAATCTGAGTGTATCGTTGAGTGACATAGATCACATCAGTGTTTTTATGCCTGCCTCGGGAAAATATTCTAGCAGGATTTTTTTGATTATCTAACATGACATCGTCGTATACAACTAAATTGTTGATACTTCCATCGAGGTCATTCACGGATGGTGCTTCGTCAATATCGGTTATAAATTCAATAACATCCTCGCCGGCAATCTCTGAAGCGTTTTCATTCAAATCTTTTAGTACTTCATAGCATCGTTGGTCATCTACGCTAGGGGCAATTAAACACAACTTATCCCACTTCATCCATCTCATTATTAAATTGAGCAACAATTGCGTTTTACCGGATCCAGATGGTCCGATTATAATTGCGCGGATAGAGTTTGGTAGCGCTGCATGATGCTTCACTGGTTCTCTTGTTTTAGTCGCTGAAAAATCAATTATATTCATATCTCTATACATAAATTATGGATCTATATTGCGTGAAGTGTAAGGCGCGTACTGGCACAGATGACTTGACGACGATTACAACTAAAAATAACCGATCAGCGCTTTCTGGTAAATGCGTACAGTGTAGTACAAAGAAATTTAGATTTGTTTCTAAACCCAAGGAACCCAAGGAACCTTTAAAAAAAAACGAGGAGGTGATATCGCTGCCAAATTAGCAAAACTCCCTGGAACCCCATGGGCAAAATACCCCGGAGAAAAACACCTTCCAGGGTATAGTTATTGTGGACCGGGAACAAGACTTGATATCAGACTCAATGATCAAAATCAGCCCCGACCCGGTGAGGAACCAATAAACGCTATTGATAAGGCCTGTCACCTTCATGATGTTGCTTATAAAAGCAGCAATTTGCAACACAGGCATCAAGCAGATGTGAAATTAATTCATGCGTTGAATTCTATCACTGATAAATCCTTCAAAGAAAAATTGGCTTCCTTTTTGATAAAATCGGCAATGAAAAGCAAATTGATGTTAGGTGCTGGTAATTAATAGCAACATGGAATCTATTTATTATTCCCCAAGAGGATACTGGAAGGGTACCGCTGCAATCAGTAAACTCGCTAGCGCCGCAAAAGTGAAAAAAACCACTGCGGCTCATTGGTTATCCAAACAGGCACTATGGCAAATTTATCTACCACCGCCTAAACAAATTCAATTCTCGCATTTTGATGTGACCTTTCCTAATGAAGTTCATCAGGCTGATCTATTATTTCTGCCACATGATCGTGGTTACAAATACGCATTAACCGTAGTTGATATTGCAAGTCGATACAAAGAAGCAGAACCGTTAAAAACAAAATCAGCCACTGAAGTGGCTTCTGCATTTGAAAGGATTTATCGAAGGAGTCCTCTGCACTGGCCAAATCTGTTACAAGTTGATCCGGGCAAGGAATTTCAGGGTGCAGTGTTATCTACAATGAAATATCACAATGTCGCTATCAGACGAGGGCATACTGCACTGCATCGTGATCAGGCCATTGTAGAACGATTTAATCGGATTCTTGCTGAACGGTTATTTGGATATCAATACGCAAAAGAATTCATCCAAGAAAAAAGATCCCGTGAATGGGTTAAGAGATTACCAGGTGTAGTTACTGCACTGAATAACGAGATTACTAGAATCATCAACATGAAACCTATCAACGCGATTAAAAAGAAGTCGATACCTGAAAAACCACAAAAGGATTTTAGCGTTTCCCAACCAATTCTTGGTAGTAATGTCATTGTGAGGTACTTATAAGAACAAGGAGAGCTTGAAGGGGGTAGAAAAAGGGCTACTGATCCTATTTGGAGCGTCACTGCACACAAGATATCTAGTATAACACGATCTACGGGTAGACCTCCAATCTATAAACTGGATTCAACTGCCCCTCAACGGGGTTTTACTAGACAACAATTACAAGTGATACCCGAGGATACTCAATTGCCACCCCATGGTCTTAACTAGCACCGTTGCGTCTATTGCACTCAAGACAAGTCAACATCACATTATTTCTGACATGACCGAGATTGTTATTTTTTCTGTCAACGGTGAATTGGCGAGGATCCTTATCCAAATACTGCCAACGCATTATACAATTGCAACTCGCGCAGTGATTATTCTGTTGTTGCTTCAAAGTGATTATTAATTCAGCATCAATATCAAATTCTCGTTGTTTTTTTTTTGTCCTGTTGTTTGTAACCGGAGAGTTTTTTATCAATGATATCATCTATTGTGGTGTCATTATCATCGCCACCAATGATTTCATCATCGAAGACAATTCTTCGAAGTTGATTTATTTTTCGTACTCTAGAAACTGCGAGATAGACTAAAATCGACCATTCTATGCGATTATCTACCATCCAAACAATTGTATCCGATATAGTCAATCCCTGTGAAGAGTGTATTGTTGCTGCATAACCTAGCGTCCATGGGGATTTATTAGCACGCAATGCATCTTCAACAACATTGATATCAACCAGCACAATATCATTTAATACGAGAATCTGCTTTTCACTCTGTCCTGGAATATCAACTTCGATGTTCTGTTTTTGTGTATCCGATGGCCTATAACATAACGGTACTGGAAGCTTTGCAAATTTTTGTTTATGCAATTCAAATAACTTCATCTGAAGTGTGTCCCTGACTATTTTTCTACTTGCAATGATTAAATCATTTGGTCTCCACGCTTCCCAAAACTCATTCATGGGAGTTTCCGAAATTATTTCACGGGTTATTTCACAGTGGATTCTATCCGGTTGTAATCTAATTAGTTTCTTCAATTCTTTTAATTTTTCATCAAGTGATCTATGATCGGTATCAATTTCTTCATAATAGTTTACAAAACCCTTTAGCCATTCATGGGGAGATGCACCGACAAATGGTGGTGGTTGACCGTGATCACCGCACATGACGACTTTTGTATTTTTTAATAACAACCACTCAAGAAATATTTTTAAGACCTCTTCTGACACTGTGTCTATTTCATCCCACATGATGAATTCAGGAATAAATTTCTCTCCCATGCGCTCAGGAGTCCATTTATCTCCCTTCCATCGGAAAAAGCTGTGATAAGTGCAAGCATTTACCCCTCTCTGTATCATTTCTCTTGCAAGTCTGTGAGTCGGTGTTAGTACAATCATGTTTGTGAAATCCGTAGGATTTTTCCCACGGAATAACTCAATTACCCGGATTGTTTTTCCTGACCCGCCACAACCGTTTAAATAAATTGTTTTATATCTACAGATTGGATCAGAAATCGGTGGTGCACTAGAAAATTCTGAACACTGATTGCTTTCTAAGTAATTATTTTCAATGGTAACATCTGCTGATTGAATATAATCATGAATCATTTCTTTCTTAATTCTCCATGTCCCCCATTTCTCGTTGCCAGTAGCCTTAAAATCAGCCATTTTGCTATTTATGTAAAATGAGTCAGTCGCAACTCTAACTGCGGTGGTAGGAAATCTATTGATCATTGAAAACAGATTAATAGAAGCATAACCGAGCATATAAGCTCTCAAATGTGTGTACTGCGGATGGTATCCATCATTGTAGGTAACAATTGTACCCAATTTGGTTCCATCGGACATAAATGCGTCCTTACGATTGACATATAAGCCCTTATTCGTTAAATCCGTGATTACAAAATCGTATTCAGCATTGTCTATAATCAATCGTGAAGAATATTTCGTATTATCATCTTTGCCACCTTGGGTAAATTTACCGATTATTCTTCGTCCAAGATTTTTTGCTTCATTGTTTCTGATTTCAAATAACTGTTTGGACCAATCCATGATTTGTTGTTCATTAAAATCAGGAAACAGTTTTCGCTCTTCGCTAATTATTTTTTCTTGATCAGGTTGTGGTAACCAGACTGATTTCTGTGCTCGATAGGATATAATTGCTTCACTGACAATTAATGATTTTAACATCTTACAATCAAGCATATACCGTAATAACACTATTGGCATCCAGTGTTTTTCAGACATGTGTTTACCAATCCAAAGATAACTACACGGATGAAGTCCTTCAGCCATTTCAAATGATCCTACACAAGCGAATCCGGTTAAATCAAAATCAGGAAGTGGTCCATTAATAGCAACACGGGTCATTTCGTGTGTAGGGTGTCCAAATCGTTTGAAATATTTCTCGCATTCTCCATACCTAAGAAAACTTCCTGGATAACACGCAATCATATCAACAGAAATAACGGTATCAGCGGTGTATTTTGTGTTCCATAATCCGCCGTGGCTGTATTCAAGACAGGACAATTTGACATCTGATAAAAACTCACTTCGTGTTGGTTTCCACGCGTTTTTCTTTCTAGCAAAATGTGCTGCAATGGATGGTACTGTGAAACAGTTTGCTAATAATTGATCGTTGTCTTCTCCGTCCCCAGAAAACTCACTAGCTAGTTGTTTCATTTGATTCTGCAGCTCTTCAGTACGGTATAATTCTCCGTTAGGCCTTACAAACTGATCAAATTTGCATTCTTCGTCTGAAGTACTATGAAATAGCCACACTGACACAGGATCGTTTTTACTCAAATGGTAAATAGCATCAAATAATTTCTGCTCTGAAAAAAAACTCTTCGGTTTGTCATAGATATCTTACGGTTCTATCCCGTGGGAATATTGTTACTGCAGATGACCACGCGTGCGCGTTATGATCAATAATTTCAATGGGGGCTCCTTTTGATTTAAATTTCGATTCGTATAATACTTCACCGGTGATTGTCCTTACCGATATTGGAAATCTTAATGATTTTTCTAATTTAGTTATATCCTGAATTGTTGCCCCATGCTCTTTTACCGTGAACTCCCACTCGGTTATTTTTTTTCGTCTTAGATCAGTTAGTTTATTTCCCCGGGACGCATTTGTGAAGTGTTCTATTATTCGTTCTGCTACACAATTTAGCCCTGTCGAATATTTCATGGGTGCTAGTTTTGAAATATCAGGTTTTTCATTGATCGGATATATCCCGTAAACAACTGCTGTGACAGGATAAGATCTTTCGTAGTAGGGTTTATCAATTCCAGTTAAAATTCCCGGTTTTCAATCCTGATTCACGGTGACAGGTTTTTTGCCCCTGAGAATGGGTTCAAATTTATCCCTAATAATCCATTTGCCATCCTCACTGATAATGAATTTGATTCGGAAAAATGACTTTTTTCCCCAATACGTGAAATGATCACTGCTGCTTTTTCATCATTCATGGTAGCGTCAACAACACCATCAATTCGAAATGTTGACCAGTAATAAGATGCTACATCACGCTTGAATTCATTAAAACAGTCTCTGATGGGTTTATCAAGAATTTTATTCTTGGGTGTATTAGAAACTATATCAAGATTGAATTGAGCATCCTTCCATGGTGATCTCATGTTTCCGTCTTTTGGACGTTTGTTACGTTTTTTGGGTCTATCGCGATTAAATCTAGGATTGATTTTTAATAATCTCTTAAACTCTTTCATGTTTCCGTCTCTTGGACGTTTGTTACGTTTTTTGGGTTTATCGATATTAAATTTAGGGTTAATTTTCAATAATCTCTTAAACTCCTTCATGTTTCCGTCTCTTGGACGTTTGTTACGTTTGTTTCTGTTTACTACACGTTTTTTGGGTCTATCGCGATTAAATCTAGGATTTATTTTCAATAATCTCTTAAACTCTTTCATGTTTCCGTCTACTATACGCTTTTTGGGTCTATCGAGATTAAATCTAGGATTGATTTTCAATAATCTCTTGAACTCTCTATCGGTATTGAATTTAGCATTTTTCGAAGTCAATCTCTTGAACTCCTTCATGCTATATTAAAAACATGTGTCTAAATGAAAGATTTATGTATAATCAATCACTGCAAAATGGGTCAGTCATTGAATTAGACAATAGTGTAGTATATAATGACTCAAGAATTCAGACTACACCCAGTGATTAAAAATTACGAAGCATCCAGTGATGGTGTTGTAAGACACTGTAGACTGAAGAACCCAATTGGGTGGGATAATGGTATGGGGTATTTGGTGTTTAATGTTGGAAGGAAGACATTTCGCAATCATCGTTTCGTATTTGAATGTTTTAATGGATTGATCAAAGATGGTTTTGTTATTGATCACATTGATTCTAATCCAAGGAACAATTCTTTATACACAAAGTGAGAATATCAAACGAGGAAGGACTGACACTTGTTCAAAAGCGAGACCAGTGAAATCTTTTAATACAACAACTAACGAAGAGAAAATATTTAAATCATTATATGAAGCCGGTAAGTATTTCAATATTTGTAGAACTTCAGTACAATTCGTTGCATCGGGAATAACCAAGACGGCTATTTCAAAAAAGACGGGGCAAAAAGTTCAATTTAGTTATGTCTAATGCGTCATAATTTCCAATTAGAGATATGTCATTCTTATAGAATAATGAATTCTGAAAACATGAATAGCATCATAGTTGAAATAGCAAAATTGAAAAATCAGGATATCAAACTATCAGATGGGTTAAATCCTGATCAAATTGTGTCTGATTTTCAGGATATATAATACGGGGTTAACAACAATAAATATATGCTACCCAAGAAATATGCACTCATCAAAAGAATTCAGAATTCTATTAAAGACTCTCTTTCATTTTCCAGTGACATCAGTGTGTTCGTTCCTTTGTATACTATCGTAGAGGGAATACGAAAAGAATTGGGGTACGAATACGAATTGAAAAAAGAAGTCAACTCTAAAATTAGAAACCTACGAGCATTAATTCAAGAAAATTGATTACCCGACATTGATTGCCCGACCATTTTATCATTGACCATTTATCATTATCGACTCTCAATTTTTTTAGCCGACCCTCAACGGGAATGTCAAAGTGGCGAAAGTCACAGTATTATTTATTTTATATACAATTATGTGACTTTCGCCATCAATGATAGAGCCGTTAAAACAATCAAATAACACTTCCACGGTGGTATCAAAAATCATCCGACATGTCATTGATGTCAAAATAGAATGGAGCAAGTGTCAGTATTATTTATTTTATATACAATTATGACACTTGCTCCATCATTGATAGAAGGTGTCTCACGATGAAATAACACTTCCATGACCGTATCAAAAATCATCTGACATGTCAAGTGTTTTGCAATTGAAAAATTGTTTCTGATTTCAAATAATGGTCAATGAAGCATTAACAACCCGATTGGCTCGTGAACGATTAGATGCAATTAAGAGATTTATACCAATTCGTGACTCTGTAAGGAATAAACTGCAACAACGACAGAGTTTACAAACTGATTTTGCTTTGGGATCTGAAGAGTTGTTTAAACCAGTAACCACAGCAACGAAAGGGATAGAGCGTGCTTTACTGGGAGATGTTCCCGAGACGGGAAAATCTGTTATTGGTGAACTTGAAAAAATAGCAGCGAAAACTGAACAAACAAAACAAATAGAATCAAAAAGAACAGTAGATGACTTACGCATGAGATTTAACGAAGAAGGGTTGTTACTTCTTATGAAAACAGAAAAAAAATGTTGAAACCAGAACATCATAAGTTTGTTAAGAATTTCACTCACTGGGCTGATATATTCTACAAAATCAAAACTGGAAAAAGTCAAAAAAAGACAAATAGTGCATCATACATCGAATATATCGATGCGGTAGATCTAGTGTATAAACAATATGAAGAGTTTAAACAACAACAAAAACCGCAAAAACCGCAAAGGCGGCGACAGCAACCTGCAAAGAAAATTTCTTTCTCTCCTAAAAAACAACAACTACCACGTGATGATGATGATGATGATGATGATGATGATGATGATGATGATGATCCTGATTATTTACAAGAAACCGATTTAAAAAAATGGATGAAGCAACTGGTTATAGCGGAAGTGGATTGCAAGATTCCAGTGAAAACGCTAGCGTTTCATGTCCTGATAGTGTTATCAATGATATATCACGATTAGATGTTCTTGTAGGAGGATTCCGAGCTGGAAATAACTCTCCAGAAATAATTAATGAAGCAGCTGATATCTGTAGACGGTTATTTGCCGGCGGTATCATGGATATCAAAACATATCGAGATTTCATTGACGAGTTAGCAAATGGGTATCATAGTGATTAAATAACAATTGAAAACACTATTGTTTTTATAATAATGATCGTACACTACAATCATGATAAACCAACCCTCGTCTATGTAGTTAATTCACGGTTTCCAGTTTATAAAGCATACTATGGAGATGGCCTCGGCAATACCATTTTAGGATTCTTTTCAAGAATGGCCCAAAAAGTGATGCCGTTAGCTAAACAGTTATCAATGAAAGCCATTGATGTTATTCGTAATAAGGGTATTAGTACTGTTGGAGATCTTGCCGGGAAGGCGTTTTCAACTGCGAAGGATAAAATAACATCATTAGTGAGGCGAAAAAAGAAACCGTTACCTTCTACAGAAGAAATGCCTGCAAGTGTTAGTAAAATTATAAATAACGCAGTAGATGAAAAACTAGCGTCGATGGTAAATCAAGGGGACCAAAGCAATATTGCAAATATGATAGCGGGAAGTGGCTATAAAAAACCACGTCGATGAAATCCTATGGATTTTCACGCTAGCGTTTTTCACGATGAAAATCACGATTTAGACTCTGATAAATAGAATAAAATGTTCAAAAGGTCACCTGATCCAGCATTTGATATAGACGCCCCAGTCCCCAAGAATGATTCTGTACGCGATTATCAATATTACGCCTATCATGCCATAAACTCAAATAGTCGAGCAAGAATTGATCTTCAAGTCCATGATACCAGTAAATACTTTTTACCCTGTAAAGCATTTATTGAAGTAGAAGGAGAAATTGTAACAGCTGCTGATACTACTGCTGTACCAGCACCGTATCCAGCTGGTACTCAAGTCGGTTTTGTCAATAATGGTATTATGGCGCTATTTGAGAGTGCTAGATATCTCATTGATGGAAAAGAAATTGAGTCCATAGATCGTGATGTTGATGTGGCTACAACAATAATCGGGTTAGCGAGATATTCTGATGATTATACAAGATCAGCAGGACCTTCTATGATGTTTGCAAAAGATGGTAAGAATACCGCTGGTGGAAATCCATTTGTTGTAAGACGACCAAAAAACGTGATAATAGTGATTCTGATGTCGAGAATATGATTATAAACAACGATGCTAATTTCAATCTAGGAGCTGCAACACGAAACGCGATGTTGCAAGGAGAGCGTAAATCATTTTCATGCGCGATTCCACTGCATCACATATTTGGATTCTGTAGAAACGTCCGAAAAGTTATTTATGGAGCGAAGCATACAGTATCGCTTGTACGAAAGGGTGATGATAATGACGCAATTTGGAGGATTCCAGCAGATGCTGCAGCCCCCAATGCTGATGCCGGTAGAGTCGATTTAACAAAAATATCATTGTGGATGCCAGTGTTGACTCCAGCAATCACCGCAGAAGAACGATTACTATCATTTATGGATCAAGGAGGAAAGTCGTTGTTGAGTTGGCTAACCGTGAGTACAGATGTGAAGCAATCAAATATCAACGGGTTATTCACTTGGAACCTAGCATCAAAACAAGGCGTTTCTGCGCCACGTCATATATTCGTAGCGTTACAGGATAACGCACGAGTTGGCGCTCAACTCTCCAGCCATATGATATTTGATCAATTAGGTGTGAAAGACGTCTCACTGAGAATAAACCTCCAGCAGGAACCATCTGAGGATATACAACTTAATTACACAGAAAATCATATTGCACGAGTTTATCATCGTCTGTTGTCATTTATGGCACGCGACCGAAATGTCGATACTGGTTTGCAAATATCACAATATGATTTTAAAAATTTGTATCCGATCTATTACTTCTCACTGGAACATCTCGATTTGACAAGACAGTCAGTTGTTGATATACACTTTAGAGCTAATGTTACCCGTCCTGTTGGTCCTGCTGCTATTGCTGATTATAGAGCGGTTGCTGTCATTCTCAGTGATAAATCAATGCTACTCGAAGGTGTTGGTGGAAGAATGAGAGTGGTAGATGCCCCAGTAGAAAATCTTTGAACGATTTTCTCGATTTTTCATTGAATTAGAATCAATCTATTATGTATAATGTCATATAGTATTATTAGCGTTACGTTAACTCCTGGTCAAATCAAAAAATTGCAATCAGAATCGGCTAAAAAATGTGGAACCACAATCACGTTGAAACCTAATCAAATGACTGGTGGTGCAAATAAATTATCACTGACAACTCGTCAAATAAAACATTTCAATGATGCACTTGCAGCCAAAAAAGGGGTTCAGATTACTCTCTCTGCGGCTGCTATCAAAATATGATTAAAACAGGCGGTATATTTCCGTTGTTAGCTGCGATTCCAGCATTGATTGCAGCAGCAGCCCCAGCGGTGGCTAAAGCGGCTGCGTTAGGAGCCGTTGGTACTGCAGCAGGAATGGCGTTGAAAAAGGCAGCTGGACAAGGATATAAAAAAAAAGGGACGATCCGTTCACGGATTGGGTCTAAGACTACCAGGAACCCCGTATTCGTGGTACAGCGGAAAGGGTCTAAGACTACCAGGAACCCCGTATTCATGGTACAGCGGGAGATCCGTTCACGGATCAGGCCTGAGACTACCAGGAACGATTTATTAATTGAGGAACCTATGGTTCCCATGTCCAATTTTGATTTAATGGATGCGGCTAAAAAACTAGTGATTAAAAATTTCAGAGGTGTTTTTATGAAAGATCAATTCCCACATCAACCAAACAAAACTGAAACAGGTATTATTAATCTCGATAACAGCACCGGACCTGGAACTCACTGGGTTGCATACGCTATTGATCCACGTGGGATTGTCTATTTTGATTCATATGGATTAGCCCCACCAAAAGAGTTTATGCGTTACATAAAAACCCTTCCAATGAAGACTTGGTATTCTACGCTACCAACACAACAAATCAATGACCCACCAATATGCGGCAGTGAAGTATTAAATGTCCTTGACGCTATTTCTAACTCCTTGGGTAACCCAAGGGGGAAACCACCACACATTGTCGTAAATGACTACACCAGCAATCGCTTTTTAGAGAGAGAAAGAGTTTTACAATAACATGATTGATATTTGGGGGAGATCTTTGAAACCCAAACCCGATGACACTGCAACCGGTGATATGACAAAAAAAATTAAAGATGAAATCGCTGAGACGTTGAACTTAACAAGTGTTGATCCTAATGAAATAGTTGTATTTCAGGACAAACAGGGTAAATTGAAATCCAGTGATATGTCGTTGGATGATATTTTAGTTAAACAACGAAACGCAATCGAAAACACCGTTGCGTTATTTTCCGATCAGGGTAAATTGAAAACCAGTAATATTTCTCTGGATGATATTTTAGTTAAACAACGAAACGCAATCGAGAACACCGTTGCGTTATTTTCCGATCAGGGTAAATTGAAAACCAGTAATATTTCTCTGGATGATATTTTGGTTAAACAACAAAACGCAATCGAGGATACTATCGCGTTATTTTCCGATCAGGGTAAACTCAAACCGGGTGTACTTTTTTCGACGATTACAGATCGATTTAAAACTCTCAACGATTCTGCGTTAGAACTAGCAACACTTCAATCTAAAACCGAAGAACACATAAAACAGTTTACCGCATTTCGTAGAAATATCATTGATAAATTTATTGGAACTACATTCGATAAAATTGAACTAAAACTCCCTGATATTAAAAAATCCATCGATGAGACGAAAACTTTCATCGAAGCCGTCAAAGGTGATTTTTCGAGGATGATAACAGTCATTGAAAAAACAAAAATTCCTCATGAGAAAACCAACAACATAGTATATACAATCCAACACGGATCATTTGCGTGGATACCTACAAACAATAAATTAGATATCACTGCAACCGTCAAGGGTATTTATCGATTAACACTGGTGACAACGGAACAATTTAATATATCATCGTCGAGTTCATCCGGGGTCAACAATACGATTTCAACGATCATCGACAAGGGTACAACTGAAAAGTTCACTATAACATCTACTGATAAAACTTTGGCTAGAACTCCGGTATCATGGTATGTGGAATTCGTAGCAGATTTAAGTAAATAAATTGAAAGGATTTCACAATTGAAAACGCTAGCGTTGTTAAAATAAAAAATGATTTCATCATCGCAATATCGCTATGATCAGGTCAGAGAATATCAAACTAGACTCAAAACCCTGTCTGAGGAGTATGCAATGAAAATTAAAAAATATCGCAGGAGAATTACCGCAATTGATATTACTGTGTATTCAGTGAGTGGTGTAATCACCGGAGCCGGTATTATACTGTCTTCAGTGACAATGATGGCCCCGATAGCTGTTCCAATTTGCATTTCTGCGGCAACAACAATCGCTGGAATTATTTCAATAATCACCAAAAAAATATCATCATGCAGCCAACGGAAACTACAAGACTACATAATTCAATTTCATGTTGTATCTACTGCATACTCGCAATTATCCTCATTGATATCGTCATCTCTCGATGATACAATTATATCAGAGAGTGAGTTTTCAGCGATGGTAGATATATATGATTCTGCGATGTCAAAATTAGAAGTACAAAAACATGAGTATAATAACAATGACAACACAGATGGAATTACTTCAACAAATAGTGGAGAACACAAACCCAGTACAAACCAGCATGATCTCAATAACCTCAACGAATCCAGAATTCAGTGTGAATTTCCCCTCTCCGGTCCCAGTGAAGGAGATAGCGCTAGCAAAATTACGAGTGTATCACAGTTGGCCAAATATTAGGTCAAAATCATTTGGTGGTCAACAACCCAATAATTCACTGGTATTTGCAAATAAGAATAAACCCGACGGAACCCCAGACTGGAATGTTGTTTCCATACCAACCGGATCATACCAAATCGAACAAATCAATAATGAATTCGCGCGTAGAATAAAATCGATTACTGGAGTAGAGTCAAAAATCGCTATAACAGTTCATGAGCCAACACTATCATCTGCCATTGAAATAAGCACAGAAGGATACGTCGTAGATATATATCAGAGTTCTATTAGAACCGTACTAGGATGGCCTGAATTACCACCCGGGGGGAAAACCGTTGATTTACCAGAACCTCAAAAAACCGATTATATCACAGACAGGATTAAATCTGATAATCCAATAAAAAGCTATAGATATTATGATAAGTCGTATTTTTTCATTAGAGTAGAATATGATGAAAGAATACGACTTATTCATCATCTTGCTAACCGGGATAAAATCACTGAAAATTTCACAGCTTTCAATAACGATATTTCGTTGTTGTTTGTATCCCTTAGATCCGGCACTCTCACCCGAGATGAATTTATCAGTGTCGTAGAAACATGTAACAAAATCATCAATGACATGGAAACATTTCATTCACAAATTATTCAAGAAGTATTAGGTGACAGTAGTCCTAAAACAAGAGATTTATTTGCAATAGAATATAAGATCCGCATAGGAGATATTCCAACATTCAAACTTCCAGGATATAATATCTCAGAACTACAAAAATCTCTCAGTGATGCCATCGATGTCGGTTTTAAAAAAATTCATGATGCATGGAAAAAAACACCATCACAACCACAAACAACTATCCTGACCCATAATAATGACCCAGATGGTGGCGGCAGGCATATTGCTCCGTTCAATGTGAATATTTCAACGGTGATTGCGCTCAATTTAGTGTGTGATGTGAGAACGATCAAATCAAGCTCAGCAAGGATATATTTTGTATTCATTTGCACCAATAGCTCCTCCAGGGTTTTTAATAATTGAGTCCCCGGTGAATCCAGTCTATATGCGATGTCATAATAATTCATTAACCAGAATTAATTTCAAACTCACTGACCAGTCTAATAATCTGATTGATTTACAAGAGGAGGTTTTACAAATTAGTCTGTTTGTGAAATCGTAGTGATTTTCGTCGTAGTGATTTACATGACCCTCGAACACGATATCGTATCGGACTGGATCAAATATTCGGTTAACCAGAACTGAAAGTTCTAGCAGCAGAAGGGTGAGTGACAACGACGTTGTAGTCCCTTTTTCCCAAAAAATCGATGGAGGATTTCATTAATTTCATTGATTTTTTCATATTTTTTTTTTGGACCTAATCCATGAAACGATATCAGATTCACACACACATTGGGGCCTGATGTCATTGGTTTCATTGTTTTTAAGCGTGATTTCAGTGAAAACTTGTCTAAAAATGTTGTCCGATTCGCCCCTTCTGCTGCTGATACAAAGAGGGAGTGTGTGTGTGTGTGTGTGTGTGTGTGTGCGTGTGTGTGTGTGTGTGTTTGTGTGTGTGTGTGTGTGTGAGAGAGAGAGAGAGAGAGAGAATGCAGCATATAGAGCATGAATGTACGTGAGCAACAATGCAGTATATGATTAGTTAGCTGAAACTTTGAAGTTCCTAAAGAACAGTCGCTCCTTCCACAAACTTAAAAGCAGGGGATCTACATATATATATATATATATATATATATATATATATATATATATATATATATATATATATATATATATATATATATATATATATATATATATATATATATATATATACAGTCCCCGTCACCGAATACATTCGAATAAATTGGATCGTTTTTTATTTTACCTAAGTCCATTTGAACTGTGCATGACACTTGGCTGTGTTTAAATTCAAATAATTTACAATGTTCATCCAACAGTGTAATTTCCTTTTGAATTAATCTAGCACCGTCTGCAAAACCCTTGACAAATCGTTGCACCTGCGACAACTGCAAAAGAACTCTTGAACTTAAGATTGATAATTGTTGCTCAGATATTTTTGTTATAAAATGTATTAAATTATTTAAATTGTAAGAGTTATGAGGCAGCAGAAGGGGCAAACTGTTCAACTTTTTAGAGGCGTCAATTTGGCAAGCCAAGGCTTCCTCAAAATTGTGAAAAAGGCGACTATTTAGCAAACTAAGACTTTGTCGTAAATGTTTTATAGAGGCTCATGGGCAAACAGGCTAATTTGTAAAACTTCACCTCGTAAATCAATTTGATTATTGGACTGGTCAGTGAGTTTGAAATTAATTCTCGTTAACGAATTATTATGACATCGCATTTAGACTGGAATAGTTGGATCCTCAATGATTAGAAAACCGGGTGTTGGTGCAAATGATTATAGAATATATCCCTGCTGAGCTTGATTTGATCGTTCAAGATTTATTTGATAGCTGTCTTCGATAACATTACATAATAAATTCAATGAATAACCGAGGATATATTTACGTTCAACGGAGCAATATGTCTACCACCGCCGTCTGGGTCATTATTATGTTTGAGAATTGTTGTTTGTCGTTTCCATTTGTCGAGTATTAGAGAAAAGTGTTCGTGAATAAGATCGTTTACAGATTTTTTTAGTTAATTTGCGTTATACCCAGGAAACTTGAAATCGGGTAAATCGGCCTCTGTTATATTGTAACCAGTTAGGAAGTTTTGTTATCTCCATTCTTATTACTAATTATTACTTGAGTTATTCGTTTGTTGATATATTCTATGTCAGATACAAGTTGATTTAATATCTCAACATATTGTCTGATCTCATCACGTGGTTTTGTTATATCAGACAGATGCTCCTGGAAACTCTGTCGTAGTCGTTCTAGTTGTTTTCTATGTAATCGATTAATCTCTTTCAAAAAATCAATGATGTTAGTTAACGTAAATGTATCTGTAATGGATGAATCAGGAGTTTTCTCAAAAACAAAATACCATTGCATGGTATTGTTATAGATAAATGTAAATATATCGGTTAATTTTGTATTTTTTATATAATGTAAATATTTTCGATATGAAGGGTTGATTTCATGATATGAGTGTATATCCGTGACATAATAAGATTTTTTTTGTTCGGGTATTTGATAAGGTGCATCAGGTGGTATTTCAGGCCATCCTAGTATTGTTCTTATCGAAATCTGATAAATATCTATGACATAACCAGATGAGTTTATCTCAATTGTGGATGATAACGTCGGCTCATGAACTGTTACAGCGATCTTCGATTCTGGTGTTCCAGTAATGGATTTTATTCTACGCTGAAATTCAGCATTGATTTTTTCGATTTGGTTTGACCCAGATGGTAGCTAAACAACGATCCAGTCTGGAGTACCATCGGGTTTATTCTTATTCGCAAACACCAAGGAATTATTCGGTTGTTGACCGCCAAATGCATGTGATCTAATATTAGGCCAAAGGTGATCTCGTAATCTTGTTAACGCTATCTCTGTAACGGGAATCGGAGTAAGGAAATTCACACTGAATTCAGGATTCGTTGATGTTATTGAGATCATGCTTGTTTTAATCGGGTTTGTATTTTCCGCTATTAGTTGAAGTAGTTCTTGCGGTGTTGTCATTGCTATTATACTCATATTGTCGCTCTAATTTTGACATCGCTGAATCATAAACACGCGCCATCGATGAGAACTCATTATCTGATATTAATGTATCATCGAGTGACGACGGCATCATTGAAGATAATTACGAGTATGCGGTTGATACAACATGAAATTTAACTACGTAATTTTGTAGTTTACGCTGGCTGCATGATGATATCGTTTTTGTTATTATCGAAGTTATTCCTGCGATTGTTGTCGCCGCGGATATACAAATTGGAACAGTTATCGGAGCAATCATTGTCGCCGAGGAGAGTATAATACCAGCTCCGGTGATTACACCACCCACCGAGTACACGGTAACATCAACTGCGATGATTCTTCGTCGGTATCTTTTTATCTTTACTTGATACTCCTCACTGAGTGTTTTGAGTTTAGTTTGAAATTCTTTGACCTGATCATAGGGACACTGGTGTGATGACATTTTATTTATTACGACAGAATTCCATAAAGTTGTTTTACGTAAATCCGCTACGAATTCCACATACCCTGAACTGAAACCCTAGCTAGATTATTATCAGTGAATGCTATTGTGAATCGTTCAGTTGTATCCTGTTCGATGCTCGTTGATATCGTATTGTTGATCCCAGATGTACTCGTTGATGAAATATTAAATTGAGTTGGTGTCACTAGTGTTAGTCGATAAATACCTTTGACTGTCGCAGTGATATTTAAAATATTATTTAGTGGTGTCCACGCAAATGATCCATGTTGGATCGCGACCACATTTTTTACGATATTTTTTTGTTCGTGTGGAATTTGTGTTTTTTCAATGATTGCTATCATCCTCGAAAAATCATGTTTGATTGCTTCTATCAAGTTTTTCATATCTTCGATGGATTTTTAATATCAGGGAGTTTTATATCAATTTTATCCAGCGTGATTGTAAAAAATGTATCAATGATATTTTTGCGAAATGATGTAAACTTTTCAACGTGATCTACATATCCAGATTGAAGTGTTGCAAACTCTAACATAGAACTTTCTATCTCCGTGAGTTTCGGTGTGGTCACTAGTGGATTTCGAGAAAATTCTAACAGTGATTTTAATGAATTCGCCGCGGATATATAATTGTTATCGAGTGTTAATATTTTATCTGTGATTGTTGACATTAGGACACCCGGTTTGAGTTTTCCCTGATTGGAAAACAACGCGATAGTATTTTCTATTGCGTTGCGTTGTTAACTAATATATCATCAAGGGAAACATTACTAGTTTTCAATTTACCCTGACGATCTTGAAACACAACTATTTCATTGGGTTCAACACTTGCTAAGTTCAACATCTCAGCTATTTCATCGTCGATTATTTTTTTTTTATCACCGGTTGTAGATATTTCCGTGTTGGGTGTTTTCAACATTGATGAAGATCTCTCCCAAATATCAACCATTGTTATTGTAAAAATCTGTGATTTTCTAATTACTTCCTCTCTCTAAAATCTTCGATTTCCAGCGACTACTAGTATATTCATTTACGACTTGATGAGATTGTTTTCTCGATGATGAAATAGCGTCAACGACATTGAATACTTCTATGCCGCATATTGGTGGATCATTTATTTTCTGTGTTGGTAGCATTGAGTACCAGGTCTTCATTTTATGAAAAGTGTTTAAGCGGTTTATATAACGCATACATTATTTTGGCGGCGCTAACCCATATGAATCGAAATAAACAATTGCACGCGGATCAATGACGTATGCAACCAAATGGGTTCCGGGTTTGCTGATGCTTTCGAGATTAATGATACTGGTTTCAACGTTTTTTGGTTGTGCCGGCAACTGATCTTTCATAAAGACACCTCTAAAGTTTGTTGTAGCTATTTTTTAGCAGCATCGAGTAAATCAAAATTTGACATGGGAACTAATAAACCGTATTCTCAGGCCGCTTCCTTGTACCATGAATACGGGGTTCCTGGTAGTCTTAGACCTTTTCCATTTTTATATCCTGTCCCGGTAGCTTTCGTTAGTGCCATTCCTGCAGCGGTATAAACGGCTCCTAACGCTGCCACTTTTGTTACCGCTGGGGATGCTGCTACAATTAGCACCGGTAACGCAACTAACAGCGGAAATATACCACCTGACTTTATCATGTTTTTTATCGCAGCTGCAGAGAGAGTGATTTGAACACCCTTTTTATCTTTGAAAGCATCATTGAAATGTTTTATTTGACGTGTTTTTAGCGACAATTTATTCTGAATACTAGACATCTGATTATGTTTCAGCGTGATCTTGGCCAATATTTTGAGTTGATCAGGGGTTAACGTAACAATAACATGACTATATGACATTATATTAATAACAGATTGATCTATAAGTTACATGTTTTTGGAAAACACTACATGCTTTTGGAAAAAAACTACATGTTTTCTACTGGCGCATCAATTACTCTCATTCGTCCACCAACGCATTCGAGTAGCATTGATTTATTACTGAGAATGACAGGAACTGCTATGTAATTAACAATAGCACCAGCACCACCAGTACGGGCTACACGACCTCTAAAGTATATATCAACGACGGATTGTCTTATTAAATCAAGATGTTCCAGTGAAAAGTAATAAATCGGATATAGATTCCTAAAGTCAAACTGTGATATTTGAAGACCAGTATCGACATTTTGATCGCGTCCCATATATGACAACAGAAGATGGTATACACGTGCTATTTGGTTGGTATTGTAATCGAGTAGTATATCCTCGGATGGCTCCTGTTGTCCGTTTATTCTCAATGATACTTCATACATCCGATTTGATCAAATATCATATGGCTTCGTGTTTGATTATCAACTCGCGTAGAATTCAATAGCGCAATAAATATTGTCTTGATGCCAGGTGCCATGTAAATGTACCATCAATATTATCCTGTTTAACATCTATGAATATAATCTTGAGGGGTTCTTATGATTTTGTCACTGACTTTGTCAAGGACAGAGTCAGAGTCATTGAAGGAGTTTTTGATTCTCTTATCATAATAACGCTTCAACTCTCTGTATCGTTTACCACCGCAACTCAGATATAACTGCGATTTTCTTCTCACACCTAGCTCACATCGAATAAAGGGAGTTGTCCAAAACTCCCTTTACGGACATTTTGTAAATGATATCCACAAAATTCCTTTCTGCATGATTTATTACATTCGGTTACTGATCCTATCATAAGTCTTTTACAATGATTCATTCTATAATAAATTCGTTATTTAAATACTTGTTTTAATAATACATTTGGAGGAGTTCGAGAGACTATCGAAAATTACGCCTTGGAAAAATGTTCAATTCAATCTCGATAGAGTCTCTGTAGATGTACGGAAGAGTCTAATAAGTGATAGAAGTATGATAGGTAAAATCCGCTATTGTTTAAATAAATTCAAACGTGATGGAGCATCTTACTGTTGGTTAACATTTTGAATTTATGGTAGTGTTTATGCTACTATGAAAGACGAAACAGCAGCAGTGGTAATCTCACATCTTGACAACAAAATGTATTTCTTTACAGTGAAATTCGTTATCCCCTCGGAAACAGGAAATTGGATTATTCGAGACAAATTTGAACCAATTTTGAAAGATAAAAAACCGTCACTTTGAGTCAGAATTCCAAAGCAGGAATTCTGACTGGGATTGAAAAACCGTATTACGAAAGGTCTTATCCTTTAACAGCAGTTGTTTATGGGACATATTCGTTAAATGATAAACCGAGTATTGAAAAATTAAAGCCAATGTAACTGTCAAGAATAAATTATGTAGCAGAACGAATAATAGAAAACTTCACAAATGAGTTGCGTGGAAACAAATTGACTGATCAAAGACATAAACAAAAAAATGAATGGGAATTGACAGTTAGGAAGAACGGTGAAACGATTAAAGATATAACCAAATTAGAAACATCATTAAGATTCTCAATATGGGTAACGACGATAACAGGTTAAGTATTATATTAACCGAAATATAAGTTGAGAGGAGCTCCAATCAAAAGTATTGACCATAATGAACACGCGTGGACACCTGCAGTAACAATCTCCACGGGATAGAACCTTAAAATATTACACGGGAAATTTATTTGGTTTTATTTCTCAGTCAAGTAAATACGATCCTGTGTCAGTGTGGTTACTTCACAGTTTTGAAGACGAAGAGGGTAAATTCGATCAATTTGTAAGACCAATTTGAGAATTATACCGTTCTGTAGCCATGCACAATGAGATAAAAAAACTAGCTAGTAGTTTTTCAACGGAAGACAACGAACAATTATTAACAAAATGTTTTACAATTCCGTCAGTTACAGCTCATTTTGCGAGAAAGAAGATTATGTGGAAACCAACAAGAGCTGAATTTCTATCAGATATCAAATCAAGTTGTATCGAATATAACCACGGTGGGTTATGGAATACAAAATATGACCCTGAAAGTATTATTTCAGTTGATATGGTTGCGTGTTATACGGGGAGGTTTCTAGGGTATGGAGAGTGTTCTGAATATTTAAACGATTTGGACCACTCCCTGATTTTGATTAAACATGACTTCATCCTTGCTGTTATATTTGAATTGGTAGACACATCTCTGAAAAAAACTGGATGCCAATAGTGTTATTACGGTATCTGATTGATTCTAAAATGCTCTTATCGCTGATTGTGAGTGAAGCAATTATATCATCTCGAGCGCAGACTGAGGTCTGGTTACCACAACCTGATAGTCTAGATAGTATAATAAGCGACTATAGAAAACAATTTCCCGATGACGACGTAGAATATATCGTGAAACGGTCCAAAAAAATCTTTAAAGTTAGAAATAGACAAGGAAAATATCTTGGTAGAAGAATAATTGGTAAATTCACACAAGGTGGAAAAAAATACGACAATAACCGATATTCTTCACGGTTGATTATAGATGATGCTGAATACGACTTTATAATCGCATATGTATCATCTAGAGGCATATACGTCGATCATATGGAACCAAATTAGGTACAATTGTTACTTACACAGATGGATACAATCTTCAGCATACACATTTGAGGTCGTCTATGCTGGATTATGCTTCTATTAATTTACTTTCTATGATAAATATATTTCATAATACAGCAGTTAGAGTTGCCACTGATTCATTTTATATAAACGTGAAACAGACGAGAGTTAGTTATCATTGAGAATTACAAACGAAATAGCGTGTGATTATTCCAAATCAGCAGATGTTACGACTGAAGATAACTATTAGAAAAATAATCAGATATCAGAAGAATCTAAGGCATTGTCGATATCTGATCCAATATATAAATATCAAACCGTTTACTTAAACGGCTGTGGTGGGTCAGCAAAGACGACTAGGGCGATTTAATTATTTCGAGGGAAATCAAACATGATTGTGCAAACACCGACCCATAGACTTGCAAGAGGGTTGAAACAACGAGGAATTAATGCTTGCACTTATCACAGTTTCTTTCGATGGAAATGACTAATGGACTCTTGATCGAATGGGTGAGAAATATATTCCTGGTATCATTATTTGGAATGAAATATGCACAGTGTCGTTAGATGTGTTACAAAGTTTTCTCGACTGGTTGTTACAGAAAAATACAAAGGTTATCATGTGTGGCGATTATGGTTAACCACCACCATTTGTCGGTTTATCTCCACATGATTGGCTAAAGACGTTTGTAGACTATTATGAAGAAATTAATGCTGATCATAGAGCACTTGATGAATAATTACGCCAGTTCAAAAAACTAATTAGATTGCAACCGGATAGAATCCAATGTAAACTAACCCGTGAAATAATTTGAGAAACCCCATTAAATGATTTCTGGGAAGCGTGGAGACCAAACGATTTGATAGTAGCAAGTAGAAAAATAGTCAGAGACACCCTTCAGATGAAGTTATTTGACTTTCATAAAGAAAAATTTGCAACACTTTCAGTGTCGCTATGCTATAGACCCAAGGATACACGAAAACAAAATATCGAAGTTGATATTCCAGGCACGAAAAAGAAGCATAATTTAGTGTTAAATGATATTGTGTTGGTTGATATCAATGTCGTCGAAGATGCATTGAGCGCTGTTATATTCCCATGGACGCTGGGTTACGCATCGACAATACATTCTTCACAGGGATTGACTATATCAGATACAATTGTTTGGATTATAGATAATTGCTTCGAGTGGTCAAATTTGGTTCTTCTTGCGGTACCAGAGTACGACGAATAAATCAGCTTCGAAGAGTTGTTTTAAATGCTAATGACACAACAATCAATGATATTGTCAGCGTTGACATAATCAGACAAAAACTCACTGGTTATGAACAACACGTTAAAAAATAAAAGAGAATTTGACATCGATGCTGAATTAATAATTTCACTGAAACAACATAAGAATAATCACTGCGCGAGTTGTAATTGTATAATGAATTGGAGTTGGTCGGATAAAGATTCTCGACAATGTACCGTAGACAGAAAAAATAGCAGTATTGGTCATAGAAGAGATAATGTGATGCTGAATTGTCTTGAGTGCAACAGACGAAGAGGTGCTAGTTAAGACCACGCGGCGGTAATTGAGTATCCTCGGGTATTACTTGTAGTTGTTCACAAGTAAATCCTCGCTGAGGACAGTTGAATTCAATCTATACACTAAGGGTCTAGATCGTGTTATGCTAGATAGTTTATGTGCAGTAACTCTCCAAATAGGATCAGTAGCCCTTTTTCTCCCCCTTCAAGCGCTCCTGGTTCATATAAATATCTAACAGTGACATTACCGAGTATTGGTTGTTTTGAAAAATCAATTTGCGGTTTTACAGTTATTTACCTCCTATTAATCGCGTTGTTAAGTTTCACGTTGATTGTTCGAGTAATCTCATGATTTAGCGCGGAAATTACGCCTGGAAATCTCTTAACCCATTCACGAGATCGTTTATCCTGAATAAATTCCTTCGCGTATTGATATCCAAGTAACCGCTCCGCAAGTGTCCGATTAAATCGTTCAACATTTGCCTGATCGCGATGTAGTGCAGTATGTCCTCGTCTAATGGTGACATTATGATTCTTCATTGTTGATAACACTGCACCCTGAAATTCCTTGCCAGGATCAACTTGTACTAGATTTGGCCAACGCAGAGGACCCCTTCGATAAATCCTCTCAAATGCAGAAGCGACTTCAGTGGCCGATTTTGTTTTCAGGATCAACTTGTACTAGATTTGGCCAACGCAGAGGACCCCTTCGATAAATCCTTTCAAATGCAGAAGAAACTTCAGTTGAGTTTGTCTTTAGCGGTTCTGCTTGTTTGTACCGACTCGCAACATCAACTACTATTCGCGCATACTTGTAGAAACCATCATGCGGCAGAAATAATATATCAGCTTGATGAACCTCATTAGGTGAGCTGACATCAAAATGTGAGTAGTTAATTTGTTTAGGCGGTAGTAGATAAATTTGCCATATCGCCTGCTTGGATAACCAATCGACTGCAGTGGTATTTTTCACCTTAGAGGCGATAGCGAGTTTGCCGATTGCTGCTTGAACCCTCTAGTATCCTCTTGGAGAATAAAAAAAAAATTCCATGTTGTTATAAATTACAAACACCTAACACCAATTTACCCTTCATCGCCGATTTTATCAAACATGAAGCCAATTTTTCTTTGAAGGATTTATCAGTGATGTAATTAAAGACATGAATCAATTTTTACATCTGCGATATGTCTGTTGTGCAGATTACTGCTTTTATAAGAAACATCATGAGCATGACACGCATTATGAATGGCGTTTATTGGGTTTTCACCGGGTCAGGGATGGTTTTGATTATCGAGTCTGATATCGAGTCCCGGGTCCACAATAATTATACCCTGGAAGGTGTTTTTCTCCTGGGTATTTTCCCCATGGTGTTCCTGGGAGTTTTACTAACTTGGGTGCAATATCACCTCCTCGTTATTTTAAAAATGATCTGCAGATTTAATTGAAACAAATCTAAAAAAAAATTGTACTACATTGTACACACTTACCAGAAAGTGCCGATCTGTTATTTTTAGTTGTAATCGTCGTCAAGTCATCTGTACTAGTACGCTTCTTTCATTTCTCACACTATAGATCCATAATATATGTATAATAACATGAATGTTATTAATTTTTTGGCGAAAAAAACACGAGAATCAGTTTATCATCACGCAGCACTTCCGAATTCTATTCGTATGATTATAATTTGACCATATGGAATCAAGACGCAACTGCTACTTAATGAAATGTGACAAGTTGTATTTAATAGCTCCGAGTGTAGACTATCAGCGATGTTACGAAGTGCTAAAGGATTACAACAAAACGGCAGCAGGGGGTATTAATGAATTTATGACCGATATCGAAGAAGCACCGAGCATTGATGATATTGATGGAAGAATTAACAATTTCGTCGTATATGATGATGTCATGTTAGACAATCAAAAGAATCCTGCTAGGATAATTTCCAGAGGTAGGCATAAAAATACCGATGTGATATATGTCACTCAACGATACACTCAAATACCAAAAGTGATCAGAGATAACTGTAATATTCTTGCTGTATTCAATGGTGTTGATACACATACGCTACGAAATATTCGGCAAACTTGATGCGGTGGTGATATGGATTATAATCTCTTTAGAAATGTCTTTAGTCACGCTCAGTCAATTCCACATGGATTTGTAACGATAAGTTTGCATGACCCGAGATCAAGATATCGTATCGGACTTGATCAAATATTCGGTAAAAATTGCTAACAATTTCAATAAGGATTTTTAAACCCAGAGCAGCAGCAGAGGGGCGCAACAACAATTTTGGCGTCCATTTTTCATATTCTGTTTTACCAAATAGACGTCTTATTAACGATTTCGAGGAAGCCTTGGTTTGCCAAATCGACGGCTCTAAAAAGTTGTACAGTTCGCCCCTGCTGCTGCTTATGATGTTAAAATGTTTTACAACTTTCAATAGTATTGAATAAATATAACATATATGAATACTGTTGCAAGAATCTCGTACAAATTATTCATTGGTGAAATAAATGTATGTGTAGGATAGTACAGAAGGGAAAACAATTGCCATAAAGTTTGTTATCTCAAGGATGTGGCGCGAGCACACTAACCAGTCAAGCAACTGCTATTTTAGCATGGTGGACCATTATAAATGTTTGACAGTCAAGAATGCACCTGCTATGACGTATACGAACCTTTTTTCATCCATCGCCCCGATACCACAGTACATTGAGCTCTCCGTACTAATTCATCCGCGGAGAAAGCAGCTGTCTTTAGAATTGAGCAGCAAATCAGAGAGCGAGACAGATGTTGCACATGTAGATGGCAATTTCAGAGGTAGATATCATGAGCGAAGCCTATACTACTCCAACGAAAAAAACATCCACCATTTGTAATCATTATCATGGTCTCACCAAAGTCAAATACCTAGCGTTTGAGGCAAGTGCGCAAACAGTGGAACTCGTGGAATGAATTTGTTCCATTCGCAGATCAGGAGAAGCATCACCAAGCTTTTTCCAGCTTCTCCAGCGGTCAAGATCTCATCTTCTTCTGCCACAATGTGATCAGTCTGTTTGAATCAATCGGAATTGCATGTAATCCAAATGTTATGTATTATATGCTACCTATCGTATTACATTCTGCATTATAATATTTTGCATTTTGTATGTTTGTTGGATGTATATGAAATATTGTGTATTCAAGTCTGGTAATAGTTCCTTGCATCTATGACATGTGTGATATTTAAATATTACCATTTCATATTTTTAAGTGCGATGTACACATTTGTAGTATTGGACACATTTTCGTTTTATACTGCAATATTCTATTCTTAGATCTTACTTTCCATTATGATAGTTTATTAGATTGTATGTGATGCAGTTAACGGTAAAAATACGTACCATTTTAGAAGTTAGCATGCAGCAAGCTAAATGTTTTGGCATGATGCAATTTGGAATATTGAAATCAATGTAATACGTTGTCATAATAGGACATTACTGTAATGTCACATGATAAAAACATTTGGAGAATTGATATTCATAACTATTCTCGTTCTCGTATACTGCCAATTCTATGCATAGAATGCATAGCCAGAAAATCTTAATTCGAGACCCCAAAGTACTGATTAACTTTAATTAGTGTTGCAGGCTGATAAAAAGAGAATAATCATTCGAGTTTTGTTTGCTTTTGTATACCTTAAGTTAAAACACGCTTCAGTGTTAGTGTAATTCATTATTCCCTTATGCTTTTCATCCAATCGCAATAACTGTGATTAAAGATCATTTAAAAAAAAAGTAAACTAACCAAACATATTATATACGGTGATGGTGTTGCGAAATACATTTAAGATGGTTCGGGGATAGGTACATACAGTTTCAACTGCTATTTATGAATAATGAATAGAGATGATATAATGATCAGTTCATTGAGCAACGGCCTGTGATATAAGAATATATCATATATGTGTCTGATTTCATAAAATGCAGACTGAAAGGTCATGCTATAACGTTCTTATTGTTGTGCACTTCAGGATAAATTTCAGCTTTTCATACGCTGCCAGTATATTTGGTGGAGGTAGAACACGATAGAAAGCACCGACCCACGAGAAAGTACAGAAAGCTGTTTCTCACACACATCTTGGCCACACTCTAGACATAGGTGATATTGAGATCAGACGGATGACTAGCTCAAACGTTAATATTAACAACACGTGATTATGCTGACTTTCGGTTAGTAGGTAAACTTGAATGCTGGTATATTATTAGTTAATCTTTTGTATGATCAGAGTTCATTTAAAAAGTAAAAGTATTAACAAAGTTATATTTTGCAACAAATACTATAGTGTTGTTCATTCAATGCATGTCGGATCTGTACTTTAGTCATTTGTTATTCGAGCTGCAATGTAGAACTTGCATCTAACACATACACAGTTTAAAGTATAATAGCATACAGCGTAGAATGTACTATCCAAATATATATAATATGCGTGCATCGTACTAGACAGTATGGTGATGTCTTTCACGATAATCTGCCATCCTAAAGGTCCAAGAGGTTGCACATTTTATTAGTTAAGTGATATGAATTTCCAACTTTCCGTGACTTAGACGTGACATAAGTACTTGTAGCTGATGATTTATTTCCACTGAATATCAATTGAGTGAATCTGCCATTAACAATACTGACAGGGATACGAAATCGATGAGAAATACCAGGTCCTTCAATGAAAACAAAATACCAAACAAAACAAAACAATTAATATTTTACAAGAATGCATATTGAGACTTTGAACAGCTTAGCTCTTATTTTCTATTGCTAAATATGACAATTTTTAATTAAAAATTGACAAAACCTCTGTGATAAAATGAAAGTGTTTCACGAGCATATATATATATATATATATATATATATATATATATATATATATATACATATATATATATATATATATATATATATATATATATATGTGTGTGTGTGTGTGTGTGTGTTTGTGTGTGTGTGTGTGTGTGTAAACTATTATATATAGTATGTTAGTATGTACAGATTTACAATTTTGCGTCTAACGAACATCTTTATTGACCAGTACTAATTTCATTGCAGACACAATCCCCAGTCACGACACTCTAGAAAATCAGACTGCTATCCCTCTTAATTAGTACAGTCCAATTACATTATCCGTGTTGAATTTCAGACTCTATGGCCAGGATATACGTGTAATTCAGCACCCACAGTTGCCGGAATGCAATATGCACTTTCTTTTTGACTCATTTACACTTTCTTATTTGTATGAAATATGCATATTGTCGCTGGATATGTTAAACATATGTCTTGATTTATTTGTCAATTGTAAATACCGCTTTTATTCTGTGTGGCGATCAATGTAAGTCACCGCATTTTGTTGGATCATCTCATGAATGGCTAGAGACATTCTTAGATTATTATGAGGAAAGAATGTATGATTACCTATCGCTTTAGCCAACATTTAGGGAGTTTAAAATGCATCAGACTGCAGCCAGATAAAATACAGTGAAATAAGCTTGCAGTGATATCAGAAACTCTCATGAATGATTTTTGGAATATATTGAGTCCAACTGATCTTGTTGTTGTACGTGGAAAGGTTTTTCGACAGGCTAATTTGTTAAACCTCACCTCGTAAATCAATTAGATTATTAGATTGGTTGGTGAGTTTGAAATTAATTCTCGTTAACCAGTCATTATGACATCGCATATCGACTGGATTAGTTGGATCCTCAATGATTATAAACCCTGGAGGAGCTGTTGGTGCAAATGAATATAAAATATATCCTTCCTGAGCTTGATTTGATCTTTCGAGATTTATTTGATAACTTCCTTCGATGACATCACATACTAAATTCAGTGCAATCACCGAGGATATATTGACGTTTTGAGGATATGCCTACCACCGTCGTTTGGGTCATTATTTTGTTTGAGGATTGTTGTTGTTTGTTGTTGTATTATTTTGTTCCATGCGTCGTTAATCCTTTTGAAACCATCATCTATGGCATCATTGAGAGATTTTTTCATCTCTGAAATAATAATAGCCTGGAAACTTAAACGTGAGAATATCCTCTACGCGTATATTATATTTCTTTGCAAACTCTGTTCTCATTTGAGGGTGATCATCACCTAATATAAGTTGAATAATTCGTAAATTATACTCTTCCATATCTGCGATAATTTTATTACATATCTCCATGTTTTTGATGATATTCTTTCATTTGGGAGAAATTGTATTAATTTCCGTTATAAGTGTATTTCTAATTTTCTTAAAATCGTTATTCATCGCTGTAAGCTGTTTGGAATTTCTTGTTCTTCTATTGCAAAATATCCTGTATTATTAGCTTCTACTTTTGCTCTTAAATGATTAAAAATAGTATCTAGCGGTAACATATATGCTAATTTAGGACGAAGGGGTAGTGCTTGGACGATTGTGCTTTATTATAACCATGATAATCCTCCTTCGTTGAAATATAATCAGATTTTTTCGGTTCAGGTTGTAAATTAACGGTTTTTTGTCGAGGTGGATTTTCAGGCCAACCCAGTATTGTTCTTTCTGAGCTTTGATAGATATCTGCGACATATCCGGATAAGTTTATCTCAATGGCAGATGATAACGTCTTCTCGTGAACAGTTTTTGTGATTATTGATTCTTTTCCAGTAATGAATTTTATACTGCGTTGTAATTCATTATTGATCTGTTCGATTTGCTAGGACCCAGATGGTAGCGAAACAACATTCCAGTCTGGAGTACCATCGGGTTTATTCTTACTCGCAAACACCAGGGAATTATTCAGTTGTTGACCACCGAAAGGTGCTGATCTAATATTTGGCCAACTGTGATATACTCGTAATTTTCCCAGTAATCTATCCTTCACGGGAATCGTAGTGGGGAAATTCACACTGAATTCAGGATCCGTTGAGGCTATTGAGATCATGCTAGTTTTCACCGGTGTGGTATTTTCTGCTATTCGTTCAAGTAGTTATCGCGATGTCGCCATTGTTATTATACTCGTGTTGATTTTCTAATTTTGACATCGCGGAATCATAAATATGTACCATCGCTGAAAACTCACTATCGGATAGTAATGTGTCATCGAATGACAACGATATCATCGAGGATAATTGGGAGTATGCGGTTGACACAACATGGAATTTAACTACGTAGTCTTGTAGTTTACGCAGGCTGCATATGAGATTTTTGTGTGGTTATAATCGAAATAATTTCCGCGATTGTTGTCGCCGTGGATATACAAATTGGAACAGATATCGTGGCAACCATTGTCACCGAGGAGAGTATTATACCGGCTCCGGTGATTACACCTGATACCGAGTACACGGTAGCATCAACTGCGGTGATTCTTCGTCGGTATTCTTTTATATTTACTTGATAATCCTCAGTGACTGTTCTGAGTTTAGTTTGAAATTCTCTGACCTGAAAATAGCGATATTGCTGTGACGTTGCCAATGATGACATTTTATTTATTACAACAGAATTAAATTTTGTTGTTTACTTAAATCCGCTACGAATTCCACATATCATGTTACTGAAACCCTAGCACAATTATTATAGGTGGATGCTATTGTGAATTGTTCGAATGTTCCCTTGTCGATAATCGTTGATATCATATTGTTGACCCCAGATGAACTCGTTGATGAAATATTAAATTGAGTCGGTGACACTAGTGTTAATCGATAAATGCCTTTGATGGTCGCGGTGATATTTAATGTTATTTTGTGGTGGCCAAGTAAATGGTCCGTGTTCAATCGTGTAGACTACGTTGTTGGTTTTCTCATGAGGAATCTTTGTTTTTTCAAGTGTGTCTGTCATCCTCGGTAAATCACCTTTGATAACAGCGTTGATCTTTTTGATCTCTTCGATGAATTTTTTTACATCTATGAGTTTTATCTCGAGTTTATCTAATGAGGTTCCAAAGAATTTCTCAATAAGATTTTTACGAAGAGCTGAAAATTTCTCAACATGATCTTCATACCTAGAATGTAGTGTTGCTAATTCTAACATAGCTATTTTTATCTCTGTAAGTTTCGGTGTGGTCACCGGTGGATTTACAAAGATATCCAACATAGGTTTGACTATATTGTCAATTCTACTTCTTTGTAATTCAGAAAACCGATTAAATTTAGTTATATGGTCGTCATATTCATCGTGTATTTTTTGTAATACTTATACTGTTAATGAATAATTATCGCCGAGCTCTGTTAATTTATCTGTGAGCGTTGAAACGAGGAAACCCGGTTTGAGTTTACTCTCCTTGGAAAACAACGCGATAGTATCTTCTACTGCGTCGCGTCGTTTTGTCAAAATATCATCAAGAGAAACATTACTCGTTTTTAATTAACCCTGACGATCTTGAAATGCAACAATTTCATTGAGATCAACGGTTGCAGATTTTTCAGGCATTATAAAGAACTCCCCCAAATATCAGTCATTATACTCTAAGATTTCTCTAAAAAGCGATCACTCGTATATTCGTGTACGGTTTTATGTGGTGGTTTTACCGACGATGACATAGCATTGAGGAAATTTAATACTTCGATGCCGCATATTGGTGGGTCATTCATTTTTTGTGTTGGTAGCGTAGAATACCAGATAGGAGGTTTTAAGTGGTTTATATAACGCATAAACTCTTTAGGCGGCGCTACCCCATACGAATCGAAATACACAATTGCACGCGGATCAATCGCGTATGCAACACAGTGGGTTCCAGGTCCGCTGCTGTTATCGAGATTAATAATATCGGTTTGAACGCTGTTTGGTTGTTGTGGTAATTGATCTCGCATTAAAACACCTCTAAAGTTTTGTATCGCTAGTTTTTTTTTAGCATCATCGAGTAAATCAAAATCTGACATGGAAACTATTGTTAATGAACTGTTCCTAGTCTCAGGCCGTTTCCGCTGTACTATGAATACGGAGTTCTTGGCAGTCTTAGACCCTTCCTGATCGTTTATTTTTTTTTGTATCCCTGTCCGGTAGCTTTCTTTAGTGCAATCCGTGCCGCTGTACCAACGGCTCCTAGCGCGTCGGCTTTTGCGGCCGCTGGGGCCACTGCTGAAATTAACGCTGGTAACGCAGCAAAAAGTGGGAATTAACCACCTGATTTTATCATGTTCTTAATTACAGCCGCAGGGAGAGTGATCTGAACACCATTTTTATCTTTGGTGGCATCATTGAAGTGTTTTATCAGACGAGTTGTCAATGACAGTTTATTTTGACCGCCAGACATCTGATTGTGCTTCAGCGATATTTTGGTTTCACAATTTTTAGCTGATTCCGACTGCAATTTTTTAATTTGACCAGGAGTTAACGTAACACTAACTTGACTATATGACATTTTATTAATAATACAATGATCTAATTGCTACATTACATATTTTTGAAAATATTACATATTTTCCACTGGTGCATCAACTACTTTCATTCATCCGCCAACAACTTTGAGTAGCATTGATTTGTCACTAAGAATTACAGCAACTGCTCTGTAACCACCAGCAAGAGCAGCGGTTACGCAAGCTCGAAAGTATATGTCAACGACGGATTGTCTGGTGAAGTCAAGATATTCCAAAGTAGTAGATGGGATATAGGTTTTTAAAATCCAACTGTGATATTTGCAGACCTGTATCTCCATTATTATCGCATCCCGTAAATGATAGCAAACGATGATACACGCGTGCTATTTGGTTTTGATCGTAATTAAGTAAAATATCCTCAGATGCTTCTTGTTGGCCGTTTACATTCAAGGAGACTTCACTAACACCAAATTTATCAAATATCATATGGCTCCGTAATTGTGAACCAATCACGCCTTATCCTGTAACGCAACAAATATAAGCCACAGCGCAGAAACACCTTGGTTTGATGCCAGTTGCCAAGTAAATGTATCATTAACAGTACTCTCCGCTATATCCGTGGTAGTTGTTAGCCATCTTAGTAAAGATTTGCCGCCTGTATTCATACATGATAGTAATTTTTGCTCTATGGTGATTGATGGAGTCATTACTGGCATCCACAGTCCTAGTTTTGTTATATTCACCTTGCCATCACCAACACCAGTACCATGCCAGATTACATCATTATCATCACTTTTTCGCACTAAGGCTACTGTATGCTTTGCTCCATAGGTAACTTTTCTAACATTTCTGCAGAATCCAAATATCTTATGCAGTAGAATCGCGCATGCGAATAATTTACGCTCTCCTTCCTTCATTGAAACACGTGTTGCAAACCCTAGGTTGGTACGAGTACTATCACCTTTTACAATATCAAAGGTAGCACCAACTGGTCTTGTTTCGTGTTCAACATCATCTGGTTGTGGAGCAACTGCAGTAGCTTGCGGTGTCAGCAATTTAAGATACTTATTGTGATCAGCGTTATCAGTAATATCTTTAGAGAACATAATAGATGGACCTGCTGATCTTGTATAATCATCAGAGTATCTTGCTAACCCCATTATTGTTGTGGCAACATCAACATCATGTTCTATGGATTCAATATCTTTTCCATCAATCATCTATCTAGCGCTGTTAAATAACTCTATGATACCATTATTGACAAAGCCAACTTTGATATTTGAATCATCTGCATATGACGGATCATTATGATCGCGATCATTTGTTAAAATTTCTCCTTCTAATTCGAAAAATGCTTCAGAGGGAAGAAAGAATTGGCTGGTATCCTGGACTTGAAGTTCGATTCTTGATCGAAGATTCGATTGTATTGCATTATAGGAAAAATACTGATAATTAAGTACTGAATCATCTTTGCGCACTGGGGCGTTCATATCAAACGCCGTGTTAGGGGACAATTTGAACATATTATTATATATTTCTTGATCTAAATCGTGATCTCGCTCGCGATTTTAAGTCACTTCCCGCTATCATATTTGCAGTAATATTATCCTTGGTGCTGGTCAGTGATGCTATTTTTTGATCCACTGCGTTATTTATTTTTTTACTAATACTTGCAGGCATAATCTCCGTAGATGGTATTGGTCCTAGTGATTTTATCACCGGTGAGGAAATCATCTGTTTCCTTCGCGCCGAACTAACGCTGCTAGTTGTCTTTAGCCGCGGAAAATGCCCTCTCGGCAACATCACCAACAGTGTTAATACCCTTGTCACGAATAACATCAATAGCTTTCATTGATAATTGTTTTGCGATTGGTGCTATTTTGGAAGCATTCTTGCAAATAACCCTGCAATGGTATTGCCGAGACCATCTCCATTGAACGCTCTAAAAACTGGCAATCATGATTTTACTACATGGACCATAGTCGGTTTCCTGTGGTTGTAGTGTATGATCATCTTATTTAAATGCTATTTATCTAATCGTAAAAATCCTACGGATTTTCATTGCTAGCAATTTCAGTGATTTAATCACTATGGTAACTAAAAATCCGTGGAATTTTCGGCTAGGTCATCAATTAATTCTAGATATAAATCAATACCCATGATACCACCCTCAAATAGTCGTCTGCAGATAGCACATGCCTCATTAATTACCTCCGCTGCGTTATTTCCGGCTCGTTTCACTCCTACGAGAATTTCTATTCGTGATATATCCCCGAGAATACTATTAGGAAAACGAATTATACCACTACCTGAAAAAAAAATACTTCATATCCATCTCCATCTTTTTTAGTGTTACCAGTTGCACCTTGCTCGCGAGACAATTCATCCAGTGATCTGTCCATTCTTTCTAAATCATCATCCCATTGAATTTTTTCTTTTTGTTATTGTCATTTTTTTGTCTTCGTGTTTGTCTCCGTGTTGGTGTTGGGCGATTTCTTTCTTGTTGTTGTTCTTCTGTTTCCATTTGTTGTCCTTCTATCATTTATCATAACTACTAATTCCCTTTTTCAATAGTTTATATCCCATCTGCTCTTTTTTAAAACGATCAATCCCCTTATTTATTTTATTCAGCCTATTAATCCATTCATGGCGTGATATTATATTATCTTTATAATCGCTTTTTATAAAATAATTTTTTGAATATTAGCTTTTAACAGCAAAATCAACAAAAAGGTGATAATACCTTTTGTTTTCATAATGGAAATTATTTTATTATTGTTTAGCCTCATCGGTAAATTAATCAACTAAATAAACACTCGTTGTTTTACTAACATCACCCTGTTTATCTCCAGCTATCTGTTTTAACAACTGGAGAATACCCCTTTTCTATCATCTTCCTCAATAGTCTCTCCCAATATAACTCTTTCAGTAGTTGAAGTGATGGGTTTAAATAACTGTTGAGTGTCTGCCGCAAAATCACTCTGAAATTCATGTCTCGTTTGGAACATATTTCGATCGGAATCACGAACTGGAATAAACTTGTTAATCGAAGCAGCAGCAGAGAGGGTGAACAGACCACGTTTTCAAGCAGAAATAAGGCTTCCAGATAAGGTTTTCGAGCAAAATATGGCCTATAGATAACGTTTTCGAACAAAATATCAGGTTTCCAACAAATCTCATTCAAGCAAAAAAAAGTCTCCATTTTTGCAAAAACGGAGATTTTACGATTTTTTAATCAATTTTGCTCGCAACGATGTGGTCATCCACCCTCTCTGCTGCTAAAGTTTTCAGTTCTGGGTTAACAAAAAATAATAAATGATTTTAACCAAATATTTGATCCAGTCCGATACGATATCGTGTCCGAGGATCATGCAAATTTATTGTTGCGAATCCGTGCGGAGTCGACTGAGCATGACTAAAGAAATCTCGAAATTGATTGAAGTCCATATCAGAACACCATGTCTGCCAAATATTTCTAAGAGTATGAGTATCAACTCCGTTGAATACAGAAAGAATATTGCAGTTATCTCTGATGACTTTTGGAACCTGAGTGTAGCGTTGAGTGACATATATCACGTCAGTGTTTTTGTGACGCCCACGGGAAAATATTCTAGCAGGATTTTTTTGTTTATCCAACATTATATCGTCGTATACGACTAAATTGTTAATATCTCCATCAATATCATCAATGCTCGGTGCTTCATCGATATCGGTTATAAAATCAATGGCGTTCTCACCCTTAATTTCTGATGCATTCTCGTTAAAATCCTTTAACACTTCATAACATCGTTGATCATCTACGCTAGGGGCAATTAAATACAACTTATCCCAATTCATCCATCTCATTATTAAATTGAGTAACAATTGCGTTTTACCGGATCCAGATGGCCCGATTATAATCATCCGGATAGAGTTTGGTAGCGCTGCATGATGCTTAATTGGTTCTCTTGTTTTAGTCGCTGAAAAATCAATTATATACATATTTCTATACATAAATTATGGATCTATATTGTGTGAAGTGTAAAACGCGTACTGGCACAGATGATGTGACGACGGTTACAACTAAAAAAAAACGATCAGCGTATGCTGGTAAATGCGTGCAATGTGGTACAAAGAAATTTAGATTTGTGTCTATGAGATCTGATTTAAAAAAAAACGAGGAGGTGATATCGCAGCCAAATTGGCAAAGCTCCCGGGAACCCCATGGGCAAAGTACCCCGGAGAAAAGCACCTCCCAGGATATAGCTACTGTGGACCAGGAACCAGACTTGATATCAGACTCAATAATCAAAATCAACCCAACCCCGGTGAAGAACCAATAAACGCCATTGATAAGGCCTGTCACCTTCATGATGTTGCTTATAAAAGCAGCAATCTGCAAAACAGGCATCTCGCGGATGTGAAATTAATTCATGCGTTAAATGCTATTCCTGATAAATCCTTCAAAGAAAAATTGGCTTCGTGGTTGGTAAAATCGGCTATGAAAAGTAAATTGATGTTAGGTGCCGGTAATTAATAATATGGAATAAATTTATTATTCCCCAAGAGGATACTGGAGGGGTAAATCAGCAGTCCATAAACTCGCTAGCGCTGCAAAAGTGAAAAAAACCACTGCGGCTAATTGGTTATCCAAACAGGCACTATGGCAAATTTATCTACCACCGCCTAAACAAATTCAATTCTCGCATTTTGATGTGACGGCTCCTAATGAAGTTCATCAGGCTGATATATTATTTCTGCCACATGATCGTGGTTACAAATACGCGTTAACCGTAGTTGATGTTGCGAGTCGATACAAAGAAGCAGAACCGCTGAAAACAAAATCGGCCACTGAAGTCGCTTCTGCATTTGAGAGGATTTATCAACGAGGTCCTCTGCGTTGGCCAAATCTGTTACAAGTTGATCCTGGCAAGGAATTTTAGGGTGTAGTGTTATCAACAATGAAACATCACAATGTCACAATACGACGAGGGCATACTGCGTTACATCGCGATCAGGCAATTGTAGAACGATTTAATCGGACGATTGCTGAGCGGTTATTTGGATATCAATACGCAAAAGAATTCATTCAAGAAAAGCGATACCGTGAATGGGTTAAAAGATTACCATCTGTGATTACTGCACTGAATAACGAGATTACTAGAACAATCAACATGAAACCTATCAACGCGATTAAAAAGAAGTCAATACCCGTACAACCACAAAAAGATTTCAAAGAACCAATTCTTGGTAGTAATGTCATTGTGAGGTACTTATACGAACCAGGAGAGCTTGAAGGGGGTAGAAAAAGGGCTACTGATCCTATTTGGAGTGTTACTACGCATAAGATATCTAGTATAACACGATCAACTGGTAGACCTCCAGTCTATAAACTGGATTCAACTGCCCCTCAGCGGAGTTTTACTCGACAACAACTACAAGTGATTCCCGAGGATACTCAATTGCCACCGCATGGTCTTAACTAGCACCGTTGCGTCTATTGCACTCAAGACAAGTCAACATTACATTATTTCTGACATGACCGAGATTGTTATTTTTTCTGTCTACGGTGAATTGGCGAGGATCCTTATCCGAATACTGCCAACGCATTATACAATTGCAACTCGCGCAGTGATTATTCTGTTGTTGTTTCAGCGTAATTATTAATTTAGCATCAATATCAAATTCTCGTTGTTTTTTTTTTTGTCCTGTTGTTTGTAACCGGAGATTTTTTTTATTAATGATGCTAACATCAATATCACTTATTGTTGTGTCATTATCATCACCAATGATTTCATCATCGAGGACAACTCTTCGAAGTTGATTTATGTTTCGTACTCTGGATACTGCGAGATAGACTAAATTCGACCATTCGTTGTGATTATCCACCATCCAAACAATTGTATTCGATATAGTCAATCCCTGTGAAGAGTGTATTGTTGCTGCGTATCCTAGCGTCCACGGGGATTTATTAGCACGCAATGCATCTTCAACGACATTGATATCAACCAGCACAATATCATTTAATACGAGAATTTGTTTTTCACTCTGTCCTGGAATATCAACTTCAATATTCTGTTTTCGTGTATCCGATGGCCTATAACAAAGGGGTACTGGAAGCGTTGCAAATTTTTCTTTATGCAATTCAAATAACTTCATCTGAAGTGTATCCCTGACTATTTTTCTACTTGCAATGATCAAATCGTTTGGTCTCCATGTTTCCCAGAAATCATTCATTGGAGTTTCTGAAATCACTTCACTTGCTATTTCGCATTGGATTCTATCCGGTTGTAATCTAATTTGTTTATTAAATTCTCGTAATCGTTCATCAAGTGATCTATAATCAGTGGTGATTTCTTCATAGTAGTCTACAAAACCCTTTAGGCATTCATGTGGAGATGCACCGACAAATGGTGGTGGTTGGCCGTGATCACCGCACATGACGACTTTTGTGTTTTTGTTTAACAACCACTCAAGAAATGTTTTTAATACATCTAATGACACTGTGCATATTTCATCCCAAATTAAGATTTCAGGAATGAATTTATCACCCATACGCTCAGGAGTCCATTTGTCACCCTTCCATCGAAAGAAACTATGGTAAGTGCAAGCATTTACCCCTCGTTGTATCATCTCTCTGGCGAGTCTGTGAGTCGGTGTTAGCACAATCATGTTACAAACGCTAGCGTTTCCACGACGAAATATGTCAATTGCACGAGTTGTCTTTCCTGACCCACCACAACCGTTTAAATAAACTGTCTTATATCTACATACTGGATCAGATACCGGTGGTGCATTAGAAAGTTCTGATTGAATTTCAATACGGTTACAACAAAGATATTTATCATCCATGGCAACGTCTGCGGATTCACAATACTCATGTAGCATCTCCTTTTTAAATCGCCAACGCCCCCAATTTTCTTCAGGATCTGTGAATGCCGCTACAGCTGATTTGTACTTATTGTGTATATACATCGAATCAGTGGCTACTCTAACCGCGGTATTAGGAAATCTATTTATCATCGAAAATAGATTAATAGAAGCATAGGCTAGCATTGAACTTCTCAAATGTGTGTACTGGGAATTATATCCATCACAGTAGGTAACAACCGTACCTAATTTCTCACCATTGGATAGAAAAGCATCCTTACGGGATACAAGTTTTCCCTGTTTCATTAAATCCGCTACAATAAAATCGTATTCAGCGACATCTATGATCAACCGCGAAGAGTATTTTGCGTTGTCGTATCGTCCACCCTGGGTAAATTTACCGATTATTCTTCTTCCGAGATCTTTTGCTTGTTCTTTTTTAATTTCAAATAACTTCTTAGACCAATTTATGATTTCTTCTTCACTGAAATCTGGAAACTGTTTTCGTAGTTCGTTGATTATTCTATCTAGATCGGGTTGTGGTAGCCAAACTTCTTTCTGAGCTCGATAGCATATAATAGCCTCGGAAACAATCAACGATATTAGCATACCACAATCAATCATATATCTCAGTAGCACTATTGGCATCCAGTGTTTTTCAGATAGGTGTCTATCGAGCCAAACATAACTACACGGATGTAATCCTGACGCTAATTCAAATGATATCACACGAGCGAATCCGGTTAAATCAAAATCAGGCAATGGTCCATTAATCGCAACACGAGTCATTTCATGCGTGGGGTGTCCAAATCGTTTGAAGTACTCAGCGCATTCCCCATATCCGAGAAAACTTCCCGGATAACACGCGGCTATATCAATTGAAATCATACCATCACGTGAGTATTTCGTATTCCACAGTCCTCCATGACCGAATTCGACGCAACTCAATTTAACATCCTCGAGATAATCACTTCGTGTTGGACGCCATGAGTTTTTTTCTCTTGCGAAGTGAGCTACCACTGATGGAATAGTAAAACTATCCGTGAGTAGTTTTTCATGGGAATTCTCCGGTGAAAAATCACTAGCGATTTTTCTCATTCTGTTATCTAATTCTTCAACGCGATATAATTCACCATTTGGTTTTACAAATTGATCGAATCCTATTTCGGGATCTTCATCACTTCTAAGTAACCACACTGACACAGGATCATCTTTACACAACGCGTTAATAGCATCGAATAATTTCTTTTCATAGAAAACATCCCCGGCGATTTCCTTAGGGATATATTTCACGGTTCGTTCTCGTGGAAATATTGTTACCGCAGGTGTCCACGCGTGTTTGTTATGATCAATAATCGGTATTGGGGCTCCTCGCGATTGATATTTCGGTTCGTATAATACTTCTCCGGTTATTGTTGTTACTGATATTGGGAATTTTAATGATGCTTCTAATTTAGCTATATCAGAAATCTTTGCACCATGCTGTTTCACTGTCAGTTCCCACTCGGTTATTTTCCTACGTCGCAGATCAGTTAGTTTATTTCCTCGGGATGCATTTGTGAAGTGTTCTATTATTCGTTCTGCTACACAATTCAGTGAACTAGAATATTTCATAGGAGCTAGTTTTGCGATATCGGGTTTATCATTTAACGGATATATTCCATAAACCATTGCTGTTACGGGATAAGATCTTTCGTAGTATGGCTTATCGATTCCAGTTAGAATTCCTGGTTTGGAATCTCTACTCACAATGACAGCTTTTTTATTCTTGAGGATTGGTTCAAATTTATCCCTAATAATCCATTTACCATCGACTTCGATAATGAAATTGATTCGGAAAAAACGCCGTTTTTCCCCAACACGTGAAATTATCACTGCTGCTTTTTCATCAGTCATGGTAGCATCAACAACACCATCAATTCGAAATTTTGACCAACAATAAGATGCTCCATCACGCTTGAATTCATTAAAACAGTCTCTGATTTTACTAATCATGGCTTTATCAAGAATTGTATTCTTTGGTGTATTAGAAACTATATCGAGATTGAATTGAGCATCTTTCCAGGGTAATCTCTTGGACGTTTTTTTTGGTTTATCGAGATTAAATCTAGGATTGATTTTTAATAATCTCTTAAACTCTTTCATGTTTCCGTCTCTTGGACGTTTGTTACGTTTTTTTGGTTTATCGAGATTAAATCTAGGATTGATTTTTAATAATCTCTTAAACTCTTTCATGTTTCCGTCTCTTGGACGTTTGTTACGTTTTTTTGGTTTATCGAGATTAAATCTAGGATTGATTTTTAATAATCTCTTAAACTCTTTCATGTTTCCGTCTCTTGGACGTTTGCTACGTTTTTTTGGTTTATCGAGATTAAATCTAGGATTGATTTTTAATAATCTCTTAAACTCTTTCATGTTTCCGTCTATTGGACGTTTTTTGGGTCTATCGAGATTAAATCTAGGATTGATTTTTAATAATCTCTTAAACTCCTTATCAGCATTTTTCGAAGGCGTTCTCCCTAATTCCCTCATGCTATAATTAAAACAAGCATTTAAATGAAAGATTTTTATATAATGAATCACTGCAAGTGGCTTATGATTGGATCAATAACCCCGTGTAACAAATCATGCAGAAATGAGTTATGTGGGTATCATATGCAAAGCTTTCGTCGTGGAAGCCTTGGTCCGTTACCTTGTATTCTATGTGGAGTTGGGGTCAGGGGAAAATCTCAGTTGTGTCTAAATTGCGGTGGTAAGCGATACAGGGAGTTGAAGCGTTATTATGATAAAAGAATAAAAAATGGACAATCAATCATAAATTTTGACCCTGACGCTGACAAAGTCAGTATTCTTGACGCTGACAAAGTCAGTATTCTTGACGCTGACAAAGTCAGTATTCTTGACGCTTACAAAGTCAGTATCAAGGATAAAATCATAAGAACTCCTCAAGACTACATCGAAAGATTTATCATTAAACCAAACAATGAATTAGACAAACAATAGTACTATGTATACAAATGAACCAAGAATTCAGACACCATCCCTTGATTACAAATTATGAAGCATCCAGTGATGGTGATGTAAGAAACTGTAGGCTGAAGAAATCAGTTGGTGCTGACAATGGTATGGGGTATTTGGTGTTTACTGTTGGTGGGGGAAAAGAAAAGAAAACTTATCTCAATCATCGTTTCGCATTTGAGTGTTTTTATGGATTGATCGAGGATGATTTTGTTATTGATCATATCGATTCTAATCCGAAAAACAATTCTTTATCAAATCTTCAAGCTATCACACAGATTGAGAATTCCAAACGGGGGGAGACTGGAAAATGCTCAAAAAAAGCGAGACCAGTAAAATCTTTGAATACGATGACTAACGAAGAAAAAATATTTCAATCAATGAATGAAGCCGGCAAGTATTTCGATATTTGTCCATCCTCAGTACGAAAAGTTGCAGAGGGAATAACCAAAACGGCTATTTCAAAAAGGACGGGACAAAAAGTTCAATTTAGTTACGTCTAATGCGTCATATTTTTCATTTAGAAATATATCATTATTACAGAATGATGAATTCTGAAAACATGAATAGCATTTTATCCGAGATTTCAAAATTAAAAAGTTGGGATATTGAACTATCAGATGGGTTAAATCCTGATCAAATCATGTCTGATTTTCAGGATATAGAATACGGAGTTAGCACTAACAAGTATATGCTACCAAAGAAGTATGCGCTCATCAAGAGAATTCAGAATTCTATTCGGGACTCTCTCGCATTTTCCAGTGACGTAAGTGTGTTCGCTCCGTTGTATACCATCGTAGAACGAATACGAAAAGAATTGGGGTACGAATACGAATTGAAAAAGGAGGTTAATTCTAAAGTCAGAAACCTACGGGCGTTAATTCAAGAAAATGAACAATTTTGATTGACCAACCATTTATCATTATTTGATTGTGACCGTCCCTCATAGAGATTTTAATTTTTTTTAGCATTTTTTGATTAAAACTGTTGAAATCAGTGAATAGAAAATTGATGGCTGGTTGGTCCGGTATCAAATACACTAAAAAATTCAATGCGGAATCGGCACATTACATTTTATTATTATATGAAAAAGTGCCGTCTCCGCACTGATCGTAAAAGCTGTTATTGGAGGAAATAACACTTCCACGGTGGTGTTAGGTCGGATTGAAAAATTGTTTTGCAATTGAAAAATTGTTTGGCAATTTAAAAATAGTTTCTGATTTCAAATAATGGTCAATGAAGCATTAACAACCCGATTGACTCGTGAACGACTGGATGCAATCAGGAGATTTGTACCAATTCGTGACTCTGTACGGAATAAACTACAACAACGACAGAGTCTTCAGACTGATTTTGCTGCGGGATCTGAAGAATTGTTTAAACCAGTAACAACAGCAACGAAGGGAGTAGAGCGCGCTATACTGGGAGATCATCCTGACGGTAAAAGAAAAGAAGAGGGTCTTATTCCTGTGTTAGAAAAAATAGCAAAAAGAACTAAACAAACAAAAAAATCCATGCAATCACTTCCTCAGGATATATCAACCGCTTCAGAACGAAAATTTAAAGGATTTCAGGAAGAACTAGTTAGTGGACTACCTAAATCAATTATATTTACCGAGAGCGCTAAACAACAAATTCTCAACGAGGATATAGACAATTTAGGTGAATTCGCTGCTAACAGCTATGATTCACAAGAGAAGTTTTTCACGGACAATTATTCGGATTATAGAATGTCACATAATGAATGGGCTGATATAGTGTATGAAATAAATACTGGGAGTTTAGATAGAAGGATGAAGGAATACAGAGACTTCAAGAGAAAATTTCAACTCCAAATAAAACAGCCATACGATGAGAAGAAATTTCTGGGGAGTGGTCTAGTTGGAAACGCTAGCGTTTCATGTCCTGGTAGTGTTCTCAGTGATATATCACGATTAGAGGTTCTTGTAGGAGGGTTCCGAGCCGGAAATAACTCACCGGAAATAATTAATGAAGCAGCTGATATCTGTAGACGATTATTTCAGGGTGGTATCATGGATATCAGCACATATCGAGATTTCATTGGCGAGTTAGTGGAAAGTGGGTATCATAGTGACTGAATTGAAAAGTCAATTGAAAAATTGTTTCTGATTTCAAATAATGATCATACACTACAATCATGATAAACCAACCCCCGTCTACGTAGTTAATTCACGGTTTCCGGTTTATAGAGCATACTAGGGAGATGGTTTAGGCAATACCATTGCAGGGTTATTTGCGAGAATGGCTCCAAAAGTGATGCCGTTAGCTAAACAATTAGGAATGAAAGCCATTGATGTTATTCGTGATAAGGGTATTAGTGCTGTTGGAGATCTTGCTGGAAAAGCGTTTTCAACTGCGAAGAATAAAATAACATCATTAGTGAGACGAAAAAAGAAACCGGTACCATTGCCATCTACAGCAGAAATGCCTGCAAGTGTTAGTAGAATTATAAATAACGCAGTAGATGAACAATTAGCGTCGATGGTATTAACCCCCGACCCAAATATGATAGCAGGAAGTGGCTTTAAAAAACTACGACGATAAGAATGGAAAAATCGTTTACGATTTCACTATTTAGACTCTGATAAATAGAATAAAATGTTCAAACAGTCACGTGATCCAGCATTTGATATAGACGCCCCAGTTGGCAAGGATGATTCTGTTCGCGATTATCAATATTACGCCTATCATGCCATAGACTCAAATAGTCGAGCAAGAATTGAACTTCAAGTCCATGATACCAGTAAATACTTTTTGCCCTGTGACGCGTTTATTGAAGTAGAAGGAGAACTTGTAACAGCTGCTGATACTACTGCTGTACCAGCACCGTATCCAGATGGTACTCAAGTCGGGTTTGTCAATAATGGTATCATGGCGTTATTTGAGAGTGCAAAATATCTCATTGATGGAAAAGAAATCGAGTCGATAGATCGCGATGTTGATGTGGCTACAACAATAATCGGGTTAGCGAGATATTCCGATGATTATACAAAATCAGCAGGACCCTCTATGATGTTTGCAAAAGATGTTACAAATAACGCTGGAGGAAATCAATTTGTTGTAAGACGACCAAAAAAACGTGATAATAGTGATGCTGATGTCGAGAATATGATTATAAACAAAGATGATAATTTCAATCTAGGAGCTGCAACACGAAACGCAATGTTGGAAGGGCGGACTAAATCATTTTCATGCGCGATTCCACTGCATCATATATTTGGATTCTGTAGAAACGTCAGAAAAGTTATCTACGGGGCGAAGCATACAGTATCGCTTGTACGAAAAAGTGATGATAACGACGCAATCTGGAGGATTTCAGCAGACAATGCAAATCCCAATGCTGATGCCGGTAAAGTCAATTTAACAAAAATATCATTGTGGATGCCAGTGTTGACTCCAGCAATCACCGCAGAAGAACGATTACTATCATTTATGGACCAAGGAGGAAAGTCATTACTAAGTTGGTTATCAGTGAGTACAGATGTGAAGCAATCAAATATCATCGGGTTATTCACTTGGAACCTAGCATCAACACAAGGTGTTGCTGCGCCACGTCATATATTTATTGCGTTACAGAATACTGCGCGAGTTGGTAATCAAGAACGAAGCCATATGATATTTGATCAATTAGGTGTGAAAGACGTCTCACTGAGAATAAACGGCCAACAGGAACCATCCGAGGATATACAACTTAATTACACAGAAAATCATATTGCACGAGTTTATCATCGTCTGTTGTCATTTATGGCACGCGATCAAAATGTGGATACTGGTTTGCAAATATCACAATATGATTTTAAAAATCTGTATTCAATCTATTACTTGTCACTGGAACATCTCGATTTGATGAGACAATCTGTTGTTGATATACATTTTAGAGCTAATGTGACTCGTGGTGCTATTGCTGATTATAGAGCGGTTGCTGTCATTCTCAGTGATAAATCAATGCTACTTGAAAGTGTTGGTGGAAGAATGAGAGAGGTAGATGCACCAGTAGAAAATCTTTGATTGATTTTCTCAATTTTTCATTGAATTAGAATCAATCAATTATATATAATGTCATATAGTGTTATTAGTGTTGCGTTAACTCCCGGTCAATTAAAAAAATTGCAATTGGAATCAGCTAAAAAATGTGGAACCACAATCACGTTGAAGCCCAACCAAATGACTGGTGGTGCAAATAAACTATCGCTGACAACTCGTCAGGTGAAACATTTCAATGATGCACTTGCAGCCAAAAAAGGTGTTCAGATTACTCTCTCTGCGGCTGCTATCAAAAATATGATTAAAACAGGCGGTATATTTCCGTTGTTAGCTGCGATTCCAGCATTGATTGCAGCAGCAGCCCCAGCGGTGGCTAAAGCGGCTGCGTTAGGAGCTGTTGGTACTGCAGCGGGAATGGCACTAAAGAAAGCAACTGGGAAAGGATATAAAAAAAAAGGGAAAGGGTCTAAGACTACCAGGAACCCCGTATTCGTGGTACAGCGGAAAGGGTCTAAGACTACCAGGAACGATTTAATAATTCAGAAATCTTCGATTTCCGAACCTATGGTTCCCAAATCTTCGATGGTTCCCATGTCCAATTTTGATTTACTCGATGCTGCTAAAAAACTCGCGATTAAAAACTTCAGAGGTGTCTTTATGAAAGATCAATTACCACATCAACCAAACAGCGTTGAAACCGGAATCATTAATTTAGATAACACCACCGGACCTGGAACTCACTGGGTTGCATACGCTATTGATCCACGTGGGATTGTCTATTTTGATTCATATGGATTAGCCCCACCAAAAGAGTTTATGCGTTATATAAAAACCCTTCCAATGAAGACTTGGTATTCTACGCTACCAACACAACAAATGATTGACCCACCAATATGCGGCAGCGAAGTATTAAATGTCCTTGACGCTATTTCTAACTCCTTGAGTAACCCAAGCGGAAAACCACCACATGTTGTCGTGAATGAATACACTAGTAATCGCTGGAAATCGAAACGATTTTAGAGAGAGAAAGACTTTTACAATAACATGATTGATATTTGGGGGAGATCTTTGAAACCCAAACCCGATGGCACTGCACCACCTGATTCTGTCAAGGATATAAAAAAAATAATTGAAGATGAAATCGCTGAGACATTGAACTTAACAAATGTTGACCCGAACGAAATAGTTGTATTTCAGGACAAACAGGGTAAATTGAAATCCAGTGATGTGTCATTGAATGATATTTTAGTTAAACAACAAAACGCAATCGAAAATACTATCGCGCTATTTTCCGATCAGGGTAAATTGAAATCCAGTGATGTGTCATTGAATGATATTTTAGTTAAACAACAAAACGCAATCGAAAATACTATCGCTCTATTTTCCGATCAGGGTAAATTGAAAACTAGTGATGTGTCGTTGGATGATATTTTAGTTAAACAACGAAACGCAATCGAAAATACTATCGCGCTATTTTCCGATCAGGGTAAATTGAAAACTAGTTATGTGTCGTTGGATGATATTTTTGTTAAACAACGAAACGCAATCGAGAATACTATCGCGCTATTTTCCGATCAGGGTAAACTCAAACCGGGTGTACTCGTTTCGACGATTACAGATCGATTAAAAACTCTCAACGATGAGTTAAACAATTCTGTGTTTGTACTAACAACACTTGAATCTAGAATTGAAGAAAACGGAAAACAGTTTATATCATTTCGTAGAAATATCATTGATAAATTTATTGGAACCCCGTTAGATAAAATTGAAATGAAACTCCCTGATATTAAAAAATCCATCGATGAGACGAAAAACTTCATCGAAGCCATCAAAGGTGATTTTTCGAGGATGATAACAATCATTGAAAAAACAAAAATTCCTCATGAGAAAACCAACAACGTGGTATACACAATCCAACACGGATCATTTGCGTGGACACCTTCAAACAACAAATTAGATATCACTGCAACCGTCAAGGGTATTTATCGATTAACACTAGTAACACCATTAACTCAATTTAATATATCATCGTCGAGTTCATCCGGGGTTAATAATACGATTTCAACGATCATCGACAAGGATACAACTGAAAAGTTCACTATAACAGCTACTGATAAAAATTTGATTGGGGTTTCAGCAACCTGGTATGTGGAATTCGTAGCGGATTTAAGTAAATAAATTGAAAGGATTTCACAATTGAAAACGCTAGCTTTTTTAAAATAAAAAAATGATTTCATCAACGCAATGTCGCTATGATCAGGTCAGAGAATTTCAGAATAGACTCAAAACCCTCACTGAGGAGTATCAAATAAAAATAAAAAAATACCGACGAAGTATCACCGCAATTGATGTTATTATATACTCGGTGTCAAGCGTTCTCACTGGCGCCGGAATAATACTTGCATCGGTTACAATGATTGCCCCGGTCGTAGTTCCAATTTGCATTTCTGCGGTGGCTACAATCGGGGGTATATCAACCGGGATAGCAAAAAAGATATCATCATGCAGCCAGAGTAAACTGCAGAATTACTTACTTCAATTTCATATTGCATCAACCGCATATTCGCAGTTATCCCTGATGATATCGTCGTCACTCGATAATACAATTATATCAGATAGTGAATTCTCAGCGATGGTCAGTATTTTTGATTCCGCGATATCGAAATTAGAGCGACAACATGAGTATAATAACAATGACAACACCGATGGAATCAGAAAACACGAACCCAAAAAACAAAATGATCTCAATAATATCAACATTACCAGATTGTGAGTTCTCAGTGATGGTCAGTATTTATGATTCCTCGATACCAAAATTAGAGCGACAACATGAGTATAATAACAATGACAACACCGCAGGAATTACTTCAACGAATGGTGGAGAACACGAACCCAGTACAAACAAGCATGATATCAATAACATCAACGAATCCAGAATTCAGTGTGAATTTCCCCTCTCCGGTCCCAGTGAAGGAGATAGCGCTAGCAAAATTACGAGTATACCACAGTTGGCCTAATATCAGATCAAAATCATTTGGTGGTCAACAACCGAATAATTCACTGGTGTTTGCGAATAAGAATAAAGACGACGGTACCCCAGACTGGAACGTCGTTTCGATACCAACAGTGTCATACCAAATAGAACAAATCAATAATGAATTCGCGCGTAGAATAAAATCGATTACTGGAACAGAATCGAAAATCGCTATAACAGTTCATGAGCCGACGCTATCATCCGCAGTTGAGATAAGCACAGAAGGATACGTCGTAGATATCTATAACAGCTCGATAAGAACCGTACTAGGATGGCCTGAATTACCACCCCGGGGGGGAACCGTTGATATACCCGAACCACAAAAAAATGATTATATCACCGACAGAATAAACCCCGATAATCCAATAAAAAGTTATAAAGATTACCAATCCAGTGAAGATTTTTTTTATTTCTTCTACTCCCCAATTGAGGAAGAGGAGGAGGGGAGGGGTCAAGAGGGATATTATCTTGTTAACGAACCTAAAATTATGGAAAATTTCGCAGCGATGGAATGATTTTTTACTGTTGTTAATATCCATTAAATCCGGCTCTCTCACCCAAGATGAATATATCAGCGTTGTAGAAATATGTAACAAAATCATCAATGACATGGAAACATTTAATTCACAAATTATTCGAGTTATACTAGATGATAATCACCCCAAGTCGAGAACAGAGTTTGAATTAACTCTTGGTATCCCCGTTAAGGATATTCCAACATTCAAACTACCAGGATATAACGTACCAGAACTAAAAAAACTTCTCAATGATGCCATCGATGTTGGTTTCAAAATAATTCATGATACGTGGAAAAAAACAGCATCACCGGAAATAAAAATCCTCAAACACAATAATGACCCAGACGGTGGCGGTAGGCATATCGCTCCGTTCAACGTGAATATTTCATCGGTGATTGCGCTCAATTTAGTATGTGATGTTATCGAAGGAAGCTATCAAATTAATCTCGAACGATCAAATCAAGCTCAGCAAGGATATATTCTTTATTCGTTTGCACCAACAGCTCCTCCAGGATTCCTAATTATTGAAAACCCAATTAATCCTGTCTACATGCGATGCCATAATAATTCATTAACCAGAATTAATTTCAAACTCACCGACCAGTCAAATAATCTGATTGATTTACAAGAAGAGGTGTTAGCGATTAGTTTGTTTGTGAAATCATAAATGATTTTCGTCCTAAGGACTTGATCAAATATTCGGTTAAAATCGTAAAAGAATTATTAACCCAGAACTGAAAACTTTAGCAGCAGAGAGGGTGGATGACCACATCGTTGCGAGCAAAATCGTAAAATCTCCGTTTTTGCAAAAATGGAGACTTTTTTTTTGGTTAAATGAGATTTGTTGGAAACCTGATATTTTGTTCGAAAACGTTATCTATAGGCCATATTTTGCTCGAAAACCTTATCTGGAAGCCTTATTTTTGCTTGAAAACGTGGTCTGTTCACCCTCTCTGCTGCTGAAGCTAATCATTCATGTGCTAATTTAGTTGTCAGTGACACATTTACCATTATAAATTAATATGCTTTTTAAATTGTAAGTAAAACAAAAACTCACCCGAAATATTTTTGTGTGTTATACTTCCGCGTAGAGATAAATCACCAGTGACACCTGTCTAAAGAATTCTGTTTTAGGTGAGTAAGTGTATACCTGTCTATAGTATGGCGTGTTTACTGCGTTAAGGCAATCAAGGGGGAATTTTCATTTCGGCGGATAATCTTTTTTATTGTTTTGATTTTCGAGTTTATTGTGCGTTTGATTGTATATTGTTTCTCCAATTTGTTTCTGACCTTTTCAACAGCAGTGAATAACGAGACGAACTAATTGATGTCGTTACAGAATGCAAGGGAAATATAAATAGCGTGTTGAATTCTCTTTATAAATGAATAGGATTTCGATAACACATTCCTGTTATTCCTAGCGCTATCATCAATATCTTGAAGTTCAGAAACAATTTGATTACAATCTAATTTATCTGACAATTGAATTCCTTGATTTTTATAACTTGAAATCTCGTTAATAATGATATTAATATTTTCGAAATTCATATATGAAATATTATGTATTTAATATGAAATATAAAATATTGGGGGTCAATTTTTGACCCGTTGTTTCGTATGATATGATGAACTCCATTCGCAATAATGTGTATTCACATCTTATTACTCCTAGAGATAATCTGCAAGTCATATATGATTATATATGATGATGAACTCCATTCGCAATAAGGTGTATTCACATCTTATTACGCCGAGAGATATTTTGCTAGTTATATATGATTATATATGATGATAAACTTTATTTGCAATAAGGTGTATTCACGTCTTATTACGCCTAGAGATATTATGCAAGTTATAAATGATTATATATGATGATGAACTCCAATTCGCAATAAGGTGTATTCACATCTTATTACGCTTAGAGATATACATGAATAACCCCATTTGGAACCCCTCAGGTGTTATTCACATCGGAATGACCCAGAAGTTACATATATCAGACAACACATCCCCATTGGAATCCCTCAGGTGTTATTCGCATCTGACAGGGCCCAGAGGTACAGCAAAACATAGTCTCCATGAGGAGACCTAACTCTTCAAATAATGGGTTAGAACTCCAAGAAGGTATATTTTGTGAATGGACATACCTATATACATTTTATTTACATAGTTACATATATACATATAGATATTTACAAATATATACATAATGGTATTTACAATGAAATAATAGGTAAGATACATACAATGAAATGATAGGTATGATATATACAATGAAATCATAAGCACATATCACATACACACACGCTAGCTGTTCTACATTCAAACTGAAACCACCATATACCCCACACATGTCACCCCGGGTTGAATGAGAAAACACAATCACACAGTGTGACGGTGTGTGTGATATGGTGGTTTCATGGTTTGAATTTCAAATGGCTTAAAGCCCCCAATTATATATTGAAAAACCTTCCGATCGGTACTGTCGACAATAATACATGCCACGAGATTCGAACGATGAGCCCCAGGAAGAGATTTCATCTGTGTATACAATACATTAGTGATCGTAATCTACAAATCTATAATTCTGAATACGATATATGTGTATCATGTGAATGATTTTATCACAGTTATTCTGTATGACGTGGCATATTTTTCAATTTTTGTATCCATTCGTAATTGTCGACAAATCTGGCATTGTTGTTGTTGTGGTTTTTCTTTATCCTTCTTTCTTTCCATGTTACGGAGGAATTTGGGGAGTGCCGTTTGGTTACATCTCATCAGTTGGGGGTCAAAGATGCCATCTGGTTGCGGTCAAACTGATATAAGGATGAAAACAAGAGATTGCCTTATGCGGAGCTTTTTTACCTGGTGAAACATTAAACCACACAAAACAACGATTATCCCATTGAGATACGTGACTACAACAAAGGAGTAATCGTTGTTTCAAAACTACACAGAATCCCACACGAGTTTTTCCCCTTGTTGTCATAACATAGTACAAAACAGAATTCAGGTGTATGTAAATTGAATTATATGTCCGCTTCTTTTGGAAATCCCTGATCTAGTTATATTCTCTGCTACTCTTTGTACTGTGGGTCAAATTTTCAAAATACTTTCCTGCTTCGTTCATATATTTAAATACTCTTTCTTCGTTTTTTTTCTGTATTAAATGATTTATTTAGTTTCGAATTTTTCGAGTAATTCCCAGTCCCTCCCCATTTGATATTCGGACTTTGTGTGATAGCTCGTAAATTATCTAAAGAATTATCGGTTTTATACTAATTATGTGATCAATAACCAAACCATCCTTGACCAATCCGTTAAATATCTCGTAGACGAATTCGTGATTAAGGTATTTTTTCTTTCCAGCACAAAATATAAGATGTAGATGATTATTCCCAACACCAAATGGGTCCTTCAGTCTGCGGTTGCTGACAATACCGTCACGAGATGCTTCATAATTGGTAATCACGGGATGTGGATTCAATTCTTGGTTCATTTACATACTATAATATTATTTGTCTAATTCATTTTTTGGCTTAATTATTACTTGAGAATCTGTCAATGTAGTCTTGTGGTGTTCTTATGATTTTGTCATTGACGCTATCAGGGACAGAATCAGAGTCATTGATGGAATCTTTGATTCGTTATCATAATAGCGCTTTAGCTCTTGTATCGCTTACCCAAAAAATTGAGACAACTGCGGCTCAACAAGCACACCTGCTCCATATCGTATGTAAAGGTAAGGGCCCTAAGCTTTCACGACTTACACTTTGTAAATAATATCCACAGAATGCATTCTACACGTTTTGTTAGAAGTGGTTACTGATCCTATCATAAGCCATTTGCAATGATTCATTATATAATAAATTCTTTCGTTAAATACTTGCTTTAATTATAATATGGAGGAGTTCTAGAGATTATGGAAAATTACGCCATGGAAAAATGCTAGATTCAATCTTAATAGAGTCTCCACTGATGTACCAAAAGGTCTAATAAGTGATGGAAGCATGTTGGGTAAAATCCGTAATTGTTTTAATGAATTCAAGCGCGATAGAGCATCTCACTGTTGGTTGTCATTTCGAATTGATGGTAGTGTTGATGCTGCCATGTAAGAAGAAAGAGCAGCAGTGATAATCTCAGATCTTGACTAGAAAAGTTTTTTTTTTGAGTGAAATTCATTATCCGCTCGGAAACAGGGAATTGGATTATACGCGACAAATCTGAACCCATCCTGAAAAAAAGAAAACCGTTACTGTGAGTCAGGATCGAAAACCATGTATTCTGACTGGAATTGACAAAGAGATCATATCCTCTAACAGCCGTTGTTTATGGAATCTATCCGATAAATGATAAACCGAGTATTGAAAAACTAAAACCAATGAAATAGTCACCGTTGACTTCGTCAAGAATATATTGTGTAGCAGAACGAATATGAGAATACTTTACAAATGCGTTGCGTGGAAAATAATTGACGGATTTAAGACTCAACAAAATAAACAAATGGGGATTAATAGTGAAGGAGAGAGGAGCAACAATTCAAGATATAGCCAAATTAGAAACATCATTAAGATTTCCAATAACCGAAATGACGATAACAGGAGAAATATTACACGAATCAAAATATAAATCAAAAGGAGCTCCAATCACAATTATTGACCATAACGATGCATGGACACCTGCGGTAACAATATTTCTGCGCGATAGATCCAAAAAATATTACATGGTAAATTTATTTGAATTTGTTTACGAGTTAAGTAAACACGATCTTGTGTCAGTGTGGTTATTTCAGTTTTGAAATCGAAGAAGGAAAATTCGATCAATTTGTAAGACCCAATGGTGAATTATACCGTACTGAAGCCCTCCACAACGAGATAAACAAACTAACTAGTGGTTTTTAAACGGAATACCTACGAACAATTATTAACAAACTGTTTTACAATTGCATCAGTTGCAGCTCATTTTACGAGAACAAGAAAGCTATGGAAACCCAAAAAACGCGCAGAATTTCTCTCAGATATTGAATCAAGCTGAGTGGAATATAACCATGGTGGATTATGGAATACAAAATACGACCCTGAACGTATTATTTCGGTTGATATGATTGCGAGTTATCCAGGGAGTTTTCTGGGTATGGAGAGTGCTCTGAGAACTTCAAATATTTGGACATCCCACAGATGAGATGACCAGTGTTGCGATTAATGGACCACTGCCCTATTTTGATTTAACCGGATTTGCTCGTGTGGTATCATTTGAATTGACTAAAGGACTTTATCCGTGTTGTTAGTTTTGGTTTGGTAGACATATCTCTGAAAAACACTGGATGCCAATGGTGTTATAACGGTTTATGTTTGATTCCAAATTGCTGATACCGCTGATTGTCAGTGAAGCAATTTTATCATATCGAGCGCAAACCGAAGTTTGGTTAACTACAATCCGATAGTCTTGATAGTATAATCAGCTAAAACAAAAAACAATTCTCCGATTTCGACGAGGAATATATCGTGAAATGGTCAAAATAAATCTTTGAAGTCAGAAATAAACGCGCAAAAGATTTCGGTAGCAGAATAATTAGTTAGTTAACACAGGGTGGAGAAATAGACTACAAACGATATTCATCTCGGTTGATTATAGATGATGCCGAATACGATTTTATAATAGCAGATGTATAATCTAGGGGTATATATGTCGATCGTAAAGACGCTTTCTTGTCCGATGGAACTAAATTAGGTACAATTGTAACTTACACAGATTGCGAAAATCCTCAATATACGTACATAATGTCGTCTATGCTGGCTTCTGCTTCTATTAATTAACTTTAGATGATAAATAGATTTCCTGAAGCCGCAGTTAGAGCCGCCAACGATTCATTTTAAATTGACGTAAAACATAAAGAAGTAGTAGCTGAATTGATTAATTCAGACGAGAGTTGGGGATCATGGAGAATTAAAAAGAAAATACTACGTGATTTCTCCAAATCAGCAGATGTTACAATTGAAAACAATTAAACGAAAAATAATCAGATATCAGAACTATCTAATGCACCGTCGTATTCCGATTCAATATGTGTATATAAAACCAGTTACTTAAACCGCTGTGGTGGATCAGGGAAGACGACTCCTGCGATCGAATTATTTCGAGGGAAATCAAACATGACCATCTAGAAGTGGCAAGACACAACTGCTACTTAAATTGATAATACGATGGGGGTTTAAAATGGGATAAACTATATTTGATAGCTTCTAGCGCAGATGATCAGCGATATTACAAGGTGTTAAAGGATTTTATCGAGAACGCAAAATTGGAAATCGATGAATATATTATTGAATTTATATCCGATATCGAGTAAGCACCGAGCATTGATAATATTGATAGAAGTAATAACAATTTAGTCGCATATGATGATGTCATGTTAGACAATCAAAAGAATCCCGCTAGGATATTTTCCAGAGGTATGCTATAAATACCGATGTGATATAAGTCACTCAACGATACACTCAAATACCAAAAGTGATCAGAGATAACTGCAATATTCTTGCTGTATTCAACGGAGTTGACACACATATACTACGAAATATTAATAAGACCTGGTGCAGTGGAGACGTGGGTCATTGTCACTTTAGAGATTTCTTTAGGAGCGCTCTGTGAATCCCACATGGATTTATAACGATAAATTTGCATGACCCTAGATCAAGATATCGTATCGGACTTGATCAATTTGTCTGTTTGTGAAATCCAAAAACGATTTTAACCCCATAGCAGCAGAGAGGACGCGACAAAGATTTTGCGTCTCCAAAAGGAAACTTTTTTTTACGATTTTGAAGAAAGCCTTGGTTTGCCAAATTGACGTCTCCAAAAGGTTGTCCGATTCGCCCTTCTTGCTGCTAGCAGTGCTACCTATAGGATCGATGGAAAACACATCGAATGATGCTTGGAAAATGTTGATATTGCTACGACAATACTTGGTCCAGCTAGATAGTATGATGATTATTCAAGATCAGCTTGCCCATCAATAATGTTAACAAATGCTCATCAAGAAAACAGGAATGTAACGACGAATGCAGCCGGAACTAAAATTACAATGAACGAAAATTTCAATCTCGGATTAGCAGCACGTAGATTAATGTTAAACGCAAAAGAGATGTTTTCATGTGCGATTCTGTTATCTCAAATTTTTGGATTTTGCAGAGATGTTAGGAAGGTTATGTTCGGTGCTAAACACACTGTAGTATTTAACAGAAATGAATTCGACAATGATGGAATCAGGCGAGACGGAGGTGATGCTGGTAAAGTAGTAATAACAAAATTATTATTGTTGGTACCAGTAAATGTTCCATCCATCACAGAAGAAAATAAATTACTATCTTTCATGAACCAATGTGGTAAATCACTGCTATCGTGGAAAACAATGACTACAGATAGTAATCAAGGTAACGCTGCTGGTTTATTTGCATGGCATATAGCAGCACAACAAGGGGTTTTCAGCACCACGAGATATTGTTATCGTAGTTCAAGCAAATGTACGAGTAAATATTCAGGAAAGAAATCCCATGTTATTTGACACACTTGATGTTACCGAGGTTAGTTTGAAAATAAATGGACATAAAGAACCTGCTGATGAAGTTCCTTTGAAGTATGGACAAAATAAAATTGCACGTGCATATCATCGTTTAATGTAATTTATGGGGGTTATTTTCCCTTTGGTGCTGTAGGTCCACCTGTTGTTCCTGCTGGTTTCAGAGCGATCGCTGTTATACTTAGCGACAGAGCAGTATTACTCGTGGGTGTTGGTGGATGTAATTAAAATCAACCGAGTAAATATTAAAATGTCGTATAGTCATGTCAACGCAACTCTGACTCCAAACATTACAACCAGAAAGCGCAAATCAATGTGGGAAAAACCAAATGAGTGGTGGTCCATACAAATTATCGTTAACCGGTAATCAGCTTAAACGTTTCAATAAAGCTCTGGTATCAAAAACTGGAGTTCATCTAGAATTTTCTCGAAGTGCCATCAAATATATAATTAAATTAGGAGGTATATTTTCACTTCCAGCAATACCAGCATTAATTGCAGCGGTCGCACCTACAGTCGCAAAGGGCGGCTGCGCTAGGTGCTGTTGGAACCGTCGCTGGAATGGCATTAAAGAAAGCAGCAGGAAAAGGGTATTAAAAAAAAATGAACGCGGTCTTAGACGTCCGAGAACCTATCTAAGAAAGGGACTGAGACTTCCAGGAATAAAATACCGATGTGAAATTTTGATCTGATAAATGCTGCTAAAAATTTAAAAATTAAACATTTAAGAGGAGTGTTTATGCGCGATCAATTACCGAAAACAACCACATCACGTTGAAACCGGTATCATCAATCTCGATTCAAATTCCGGTCCAGGAACTCGCTGGGTTGCATATGGGATTGATCCAAGCGGAATTGTTTTTTTTTTATTCGTATGGACTATCACCTCCGAATGAGATTTTAAATTATATTTATCATTACCTGCAAGAAATTGGTATTCAACGTTACTGACACAGACAATGACATACTTACCGATATGTGGTCCTGAATCTATTGTTGTACTTGATGTGATATCAAAATCAACTAAACCAACTCACAAGGTTGTACACGAATACACAAGTAACCGATGGACAGGTATTTAAGATTGTACATATATAATGTTCGATATTTACGGAAGACTCTTGATCAGAAAAACCGAAAAAAGGAACCGATAAAGATTTCGACGCATCAAAATATGCAACAGGAGATGACCTTTCTGATATTATGAACCTAGCTGGTGTTGATCGTGACGAATTAGTTTTTTTCCGGACAAACACGGTGTTTTGAAAACAGGTAATATTAAGTGGAATGATATAGTTCGTAGGGTTCTTGGCTCTGCTATGGATAATATTCCGGTATATATCGACAGTTGAAAAATAGGAGATTCAGGTATATCGATAGAATATATCAAGAGTGAGATTATAAAACATGTTCAAAAACGATTATCAACGTCGGGGGTGTATTAGCAGGAGAACAGTCCATGAACAGAAATAAATTAATTATCCTTAGAGATCCAAGATCAGATGAACAAAAATATACGTTGACACTGTTGATGCTAAATTATCTACGTTAAAAACCGAACATGATGCCGTTAGTGGTATATTATCCACGTTAAAAACCGAATACGAACTTCACATAAACGATCACAATACCGTCGACGGAAAAGTATCTACGTTGAAAGCCGAGAATAATGTTCACGTAGGTGCGTTTACAAATCTCCGTAGAAATTTCAGAACGATCGATAAAATTGCAGAAAGATTCTTCGGAAAACCATTTATCGTTAATACGAAACTTTCTGATACTAAAAACATCAATCGATACGATTAAGGAAACATAGGATGTTATTGTAAATGCTCATGATATTATTAATAAAATTGATCTCGTTGAAAAATATCAGGGTAAAATTCTCCACAGGCGGATTAACAACGTCGTATTAACAATATCATCAGGATGAACAATATGCTCTCAACAAAATAATACTATCAAACATACCGCGGAAGTTACTGGAGTGTACAGATTGTCTGTGTTTAGTAGTGCAAAATTCGAGATATTTACCACGTATCCATGGCGTCACTCAACGGACAAGTTTTCTGGAACCGTATTTGTTATATTAAACCGTGGAGACGAGGAAACATTTATCCTGATTGCATCCGACAAGAAATTAACTGTAGCAACGATCTGGTAGTGTTTGGAATTTGTTGCCGAAATACCTCAATTGATTACAGCGTAAATAATATGGACTACAGATAAAATCAAGCGCCTGAGTGACAAGATAAATTAAAATCTATCGTTGATACTTACACGATAAAAGTAAAAAAATATTACAGAAATTTAATTGTCATTGATTAAATTGTATACACAGTTTCCGCGGTTGTTGCTGGAGCCGGTCTTTCCTTATCCGCGGTAACAATTGCATCACCTGCGGCCATAACTATCTGTGTTTCAGCGTCAACTGCGATCGCTGAAGATTTTAATATAATCGCAAAAAGATATCGACGTGCACGAATGAAAAATGATCCGATTATGTAGTGAAGTTAAACGCGGCAAGGGCATCATATTCTAAACTGTCTCAGTTAATATCTGAAAGACTCAATGATGCTTCAATATCCGATTCTGAGTTCGCATTAATGACTAAAATATTCTCCGAAGCAATGACTGTGATAGAATTTACACACATTAAAGTTACAGATAAATATATAAATGTCAGCACAAGAACTATAGCAACAGATTGCCCTGAACACAACATCGATAAAAAGAATTATGATATCAGTTAGCACAACCAATCCTGAATTCAGTAATAATTTTTCAACTGCAATTTCCGCAAGGAAGATTGCACTTGCACACCTGCGAGTATTTCATAGTTGGCCAAATATCAGATCTTAACGGTTTGGTGGATTACTTCCACATAATTGCTTGTACTTGCAAAAAAAAAAATAAACCGGATGGAACCCCAGATTTCTTTGTTTCTTTGGGGTTTTTTTCTTTGTTTTTTTTTCCCCACAGGTAGTTATTAGATTCAACAGATCAACGATGAATTTCAGAGCAGAAAAAAATTAAGAAAAAAAAAATAATAAAAAATTACTATTACTGTTCACTAACCAACAATATCATCTGTGATTGAAGTACAATCTGCCGATTACGTCGTAGATATTTATCGATCATCAATAAAAACTGTTCTAGGATGGCCTGATAAAACTACATCACATCCTGATGTTGTTCTCAGATTTAACAATAATCCCGATGCTGAAGGTATGTATATTTAACCAGAGATTGGAAATATAACCTGAACGATTACAGTCAATCTTGTATGCGATGTGGTTGATGATAGTTATCAAACAGATCTTGGGATATCGAATCAAGCTCAACAAGGATACGTTCTTTACACATTTACTCCAATGGTTCCTCCTGGATCCCTGATTGTGCAGGAACCAACCAATTCGGTGTATCTACAAACGCATAATCAATCCTTGGCAAGAATTAATTTTAAACTCACCAACCAAAGTGGACACTTGATTGATTTACGTGGCGAAGTTTTACTGATAAACCTCAAGGTGAAATCGTAAACGATTTCTTGATCTTGATTCACGAATTAATCGGATAAATATTACATATGTACCAGCACGTATATGTTTTTATACACGACAAGGAAACACTTGAAAATGGAATCAAGTTAATATTTACCGTCTTCATTCAACATCGTTGATCTAGTCATTTATGGGTTCGGTGACGAAGATTTTTTTACTGACGCAAGAACAGTTAGATAGACTGCGGTGAGAACATATGTATATGATCACGTATGACCGATATCAGATTATAAACTACGTGCATTCCTGCATTACACTTGATGAACTTAAAAAAATATTATAGAGTTCTGAATAAAAATCAGTATAACAGAATATTTCTTTACAGCTTTGATGCATTTTATCTTTTTTATCCAGTTTAGTCAATTTTATCGTTAAACATCTGACAGATTTCTGATTTTTGTAAGGTAAATCCCAGAGCCATTCTCTAAATGATTTATCGATAAAATAGTTCATATCATCTGTTTTGGATTTCATTAATAGATATTCTCGTAAAAAAGTATACAATTTTATTTAATTGATGATAAAAACGATGGCAAATTTACCGATTTATCCATAAATCATTTAGAGAATGGCTCGGGGTTTTACCCTACAAATATTACAATTTTGATAGATTTTCTATGATAGTTCGACTAAAATGGGTAAAATACGATAAAATTTCATCAAAGATTACTAATCTTAATAAAAAAGGATATTTGTCAGAATAAGACACAATATGACAGAATAAAAAAAGATATTATAACAGAATAAAAAAATATATAATAGAATAAAACATCAGAACTGAAGGAATTAATCCAAGCTGTCATCGGTAACAGCGTTTTCATTTATAATCTTTTCTAGTTGTCTCACGCGTGTGTTAATAATTTTGTTTGTTTCATATTCGTGAGACAGTTTTTATTTAATATTTTCTACGCGATAGAAAGTGGTAAAAACATATCTACATGTGTATCTTTTACCATTGATAAGGACGGGAACATTATAGACTGCATGTTGTTTATCAGCATTAACTCCTTTGAAAGTGTAAAACCACCTTCAAGATTTCGTTGTTGGATTGACTCGAAATCACAAATTATTTTTTCTGGATTGAGTTGTATATTTATATTTTAATATTTTAATTTTTTTGCTGCAGATATTACAGCATTATTATTTTCGATGTTCATATATATATAACATATATATTTAAATTTTAAAAAAATGACCTTTAACCTCTAGGTTTGAGTGTTCTAGCAGGCTCAAGGCATATTTGTAACAGCTCAACCTTTCAACCCCAAGGTCACCACCGTGCCCTTGCAAGTTTAAGTCGTATTATTGACAATTGACAGCACAATCTTTTGACTTCTAGTTTTGAGTGTCCTAGCAGGTTTTGGGGCACATCAAAAATATACAACCTTTGAAACCCAAGGTCACCACCATGCCCTTGCAGGTCTAAGGCAGCTGAAAGATATAATCTTAATTTATGACAGCACAACATGAAAAACACAACATTAATATAATACGCATTAGTATTTCAATGATCTCTCTACAAATTATGTACACACACAAAGACACACACACACACAAACACACACACACACACACACACACACACACACACACCACCGGATATCAAACCCGGTGTGAGATAAACAATCTCCCACCATGATTCGAATCATCGTGAGATGTGTACATAATTTTGACTTTTGAATTTTGAATTTTGATATTTTTGTTTTTTGATTATATCCACCCGAGATAAGAAAACCATATAAATCGGTACAGCCAGACAATTGTCCGTTGCAAGATTCGAAGCACGGCCGCCAGAACCAGAGTTCTACACTACACCAATTTAGCCACGGTCTTATCTGATAAAAATATACTTTTAGTTCATAAATAACTATCTGTTGAGAACATACTTTCTAAATATAATCGTATATTTTGTCGCAGAAATTATATATTTTTACGGACAATTTGAATTGAATATTGTTATGTACAAAGAACTGTTACTCATTCCTCGAAAACTGGTGAGTATCAAAGTTGCCCGTAGCACATATCACTGCTGTTTGAGTATATTTGTGAAAATGGTTATTGTATATTATCATCTGAAACTTGGAAACACACGACTATATTTCGCAGACATTATATATTTTAACAGACAGAAATTAGATTTTTCCGATAAATTCAGGTTCGAGTACATGTACGTAGAAGGAATGTAAAAATAACCTTTTGCTTTATATGCTACGTGATGATATTTCTGCTTCGGTCCTGTTTGTAAGAGTAAAACAATACATTTTTTCTACCAATTTGAAACTGTTATCTGATTATGTTACTTCATTAATATTAATTAGGACGTAGCTGGTTGATTACTTAAATACAGCGACAAAATATGTTACGATCAACGGAGAAATAAGTGATTTGGCGTTATCTCCCATTTTTCAGTTCATTTACAATTCAGTAGTATATATACTGGGAGAGATGGCACCTTTTAGTAATACTGAAGGTCTCTATGTAGTTACTGAAAACATTCCCCCCCCCCCAAAAAAAATATATATATATATATTAAATAAATAGTAAGGTAATATGAGCAACAGCTTAACTTGAGAGACAGTCTCTCCCTTCAACAGTATTGAAATGTAATTTTTTGTTTATATTTTTAGAGAGAGCGGATTTGTATATGTTATCTGCGACAAATTGTACTGATTTTGATTGAATATCAAAGTATTTGGCAGCTGCATTCATTGATACAAATATTATTTCTTCGTCTGTTTCTGTGCTTACAGATTTTATCATCTGTTTTCCTATCGTTTTATATCTACCGTATATAGAATTCTGACTCTGCGTGATAGTTCTCAGATTATCCAAGGAATTAATTTTTGGATCTGAATTGATATGGTCAATGACAAGACCGTCTTTGCTAATTCCATTAAAACATTCGAATACGAATCTGTGACACAGATATGTTCTTATTTAAATTATTTCATTGAAACTGAACTTGAGATAAACGTGGAAATTAACAAAACCAACTGGTTTCTTTAGTATACAATTCCTGATAACACCATCACGATTTGCTTCGTAGTTTGTTATGATAGGATGCCCCATGAATTTCTTTTGCTACATTATATATAAATATCTTTCGCTTAAATCGTTATTTGCCTTGATCTTTACTTTGAAATCATCAGAAAATCTTACAAGCTTGTTACAATCATGTCGCTATCATTTTTTTGTATCATAATATCGTTTCAGTTCTCTTTATCTTTTACCACCTTATTGCACACACAAGCGTGTTTAACCTCGTACTCCAACACCACACTGTAAACACGGTTTTAGTCCTAGACTTCAATCTCGGACACGTTGCGAGTGGATTCCGCAGAATTCGTTAACGCAAGATCTATTACAAGGAGTAACAGAGCCGATCAGTAACCACTTGCATAGATTCCTTGTTTTTAATCAATATATATATATATATATATATATATATATATATATATATATATATATATATATATATATATATATATATATATATATATATAAATGTATATGTATATATATATATATATATGTATATATATATATATATTTAATTTAAATACTTGTTTTAATTATAATCATAGGGGAATTCGAGAGATTATCCAAGATCAAGCTTTCTACAAATAAAAGATTTAATCTTGACAGAATATTCCCTGTGCCGATGCGAGATCTGGTTGATCCGTTAGATAGAATGTTGATCAATAAAATACATGACTCCAAGAAAGAATTTCAGAAAAATGAAGCATCTCATGTGTGGTTGACGTTTAAGATTATAAGTGGCAGTAAAGATATAGATGCAACGATGAACGACAAACTAGCGGCGATGATCATTAACTACCTTGACGATAGAGAATATATTCTAAAGATCAAAATTATCGTACTATTAGATGCAAACGATTGGATTATTCGTAATAAACGTGATTCAGTTTTTCATAGCAAAAAAGACTGCCATACTGAGTAAAGGTTCCAAACCAGTGATGTTTACCGGTATTGATAGAATATATTACGAAAGATCTTATCTTGTATCAGCGGTTATTTATGGGAAATATCCGCTTGACGAATCTCATATTGAAAATATTAAGGCGATGCAATTCTCGAAGATAAATTGTGTTGCCGAACGAATAACAGAACATTTCACTGTTTAGACTCGTGGGAAGGGGTTAACGGATAACCGACGTAATATAATAAATTCTTGGGCAGAAAAGGTTAAAAATACCGGAGCATCTATCGTAAATGTTGCTGAACTAAGAAAGAAACATTAAATTCCCTATAATAGTAAAAACAACAACAGGAGGGATATTATACGAATCAAAATTGAAATAAAAAAGGGAGCTTCAGTTGAAGTTGTTTATCATAATGCGCATGAGTCGACTAATGCAGTAACAATATTTCCACGCACGAGGACGGTTAAATTATATAACGGTGATATTGTTACGTATATTTCATATAAGTTATTTATATTTATTTTTATGTGTTTCTGATTGATAGATTATATTTGGTTTTTTAAAGTTTTAAGATTCGTTCATTAAAAGGGGTTATCTGTTCTTTACAGAGTAAACACCAGGTGTTGACCTCATTTCTTACCTGGTTTCAGAGTTGTAAACAAGCTTATAAAATGATTGGTTGGTTCCAAGGACATTGTGGAGTCTTATATAAACATCTGACTAATTTTAGTTGGATCACACGCTGGGTACGTGCGTTTGTGAATGTAAATTAGTTCTGATAGTTTTTTGAAGATCAGGTGACCCCTTGTTTACGTTAAAAAAACAGATATATAAACTATGTTTTGGTAGCGAGCTATTCAGTAGAAAATTGGGCTGTTAGAATATTAAGTTGTGTCTATTGGAGCTATTTTAAAAAGCCTTGTACTAGAAACTGTGTCAATTCGTTTGGATCAAGAGGAATTATTGTGTTATTCATCCGGAGAAGGTTTGTGCTCTTAGAGAATTTTATTAACAAGAACTGATTTCATCAAGTCATATCGTCTTCCATATTGGATACTTTTCTTGGATTCGAACTGTGAATTATTTGGACATTTTATTACCATGACAATTTCTCTAGTGGATAATATTTTAAATTATTTTTGGAATTGATTCTTAAAACCGTAGGTTTACTTTTCTTTTTTGAAAAATAATTGTACTCAATAAATTGTTTATTAAGTTTTACAAGCTTGTTATTTTCACTCTTTCTATGTTACTGTTTATTCGAGCCTAACAAAGTAATTGGGAGCTCGTCCCGGATTGTAATTTGGCTAGAGTTGTTTCAGAAAACGTTTGTTCCAAATATGAATTCCTCTAGTTTTTGAACTTTTTAGTGAGATTAACAGGCTTGTATTGAAATGATATCTGAAGTAGAAATATTTCTTTCTTATACTACTCAGGAGCAATTAGATCTTTTCAAAAAAGAAAAGTTGATTCTACTTGCCAGAAAATATGATCTTTCTGAAGTAAAGGCCTCTTTAACGAAAGAAGTTATCAAAATGATTTTGGTTCAATATTTGGTAAAAAAAGAATTAAACTAAACTCTGCCTTTAAACTAAAGGAATTACAAATAAAATTCAAAATGGAATTAAAGTTGAAGAAGCTGAAATTTCAGGAAAGGGAGAGAAAGAGAGAGAGAGATAGGAAAGGGAGAAAAACAATATGACAAAGATTAGAGAGAAAGACAATTACAATATGAAAAAGAGCAGATGCACATTTGTTTACAATAAAAACAAATTGATAAAGAGAGAGATAGAGAGAGAAGGAAGAAAGATTATATCAATGCGGAATGAATTAATTAGAGCTGGCAAGTGAGAAACACCCTCATACTTCAAATCCAAATTTACGTTTCGATTTAGCAAAGAATATTAGATTTGTGCCTCCTTTCAGAGAAAAAGAAGTAGAAAATACTTCATTCATTTTGAAAACGTTGCAGAAAATTTAAAGTGGGCAAGGGAGCATTGGACTCAGTCATTGCAATGTGTACTCACTGGTAAAGTTAGTGAGATTTACACTTCACTGTCTGTTCACCAAAGTGGTGACTATTATTTGGTTAAAGAATGCATTCTAAGGGGTTATGAGTTAGTCCCTGAAGCTTATAGGCAAAAAATTCAGAAATTACACAAAATAAGCTGGACAAACTCATGTAGAATTCGCTAGAGAAAATTAGCAATTGTTTGATAGATGGTGCTCAGCCAAGAAAGTCGAACAAGATTATCAAAATCTGTAGCAAATAATATTAATTGCAGAGTTCAAAAACTGTGTCCATAGTGACGTTAAAACTTATCTCGATGAGCATAAAATTGAAACCTTAGATAATGCTGCTTGAGCTGCTAAATGCTAAAAAATATTCTTTGACACATAAAGTTAATTTTGTTAAAAAGACTACTACTCAACAGTCTTCTGGCCGAAAATTATTTCAGCCTAATACCAGCCCTTTAAAAACTCAAACTAGCACAACTTTAAAAAATCAAACTTCAGAGAAGCTTGATTCTAGATCGATGTCTCCTCCGACGTGTACCTATTGCATGAGAAAAAGACACGATATTTCTGATTGCTACAAATTGAAAAATAGGCCTCAGAATTAAGACGGACCTGTTCCAAATGCTCTTATTTCTAAGAGGTAAAGGTTACGGTCATGTATTGAAAACAATACATTTGTTGAGTCTAATAAACCACAGTCTGATTTTATTATGGAGAATTATCAACCATTCATATCGAAGGGTTCTATATCACTTTTTGGTGATTCATCTAATCCCACCCCTATTTAAATTTCAAGGGAGATAAGAGCTTCTCAGAGTTTTTTATTGTCAGGTACTTTTCCTTTTTCTCAGAAGTCTTCTTCTAATGAAAGTGTTTTTTTCAGGGAGTAGAGTGCGGCTTTGTTAATGTTCCTCTCTATTGTGTAAATTTGTCATCAGACTTAGTATCAAGACCTGTGACAGTCGGAACAGTCCCTGTTCTACCCGTTGAGGGCACTCATTTATTGCTAGGCAACGACTTAGCTGGAGAGAAGGTTGTGGTTAATCCACTTGTAATTGACAAGCCTAATTTGGATGAGAAAGTTGATCAAACTTTAAAAGAATTTCCTGATATATTTAAAGCTTGTGCAGTTACCAGAGCTATGGCACAGAAAGCTCTTGAAAATGATGTTGATGGAGTCAGTGTTCCTTTAGCTGACACGTGTAAAGGTCAGGCTTTTGATGAGGTCACTTTTACTCCTTGTTTGGATCAATGAGAAGGTATTGATTATAATGATCCTCTTTAAACAACTCATTGTCTTTATTCTAATCAGGGTGATAAACGAAAGTCACTTGTCGTCGAACAGGAGAAAGATCCTGAGATCTCCTGTTTGTTTCAAAGGACCCTGAGTGAGTCTGAAGCCCCCCAAGTTCCTGTCTCTTATTTCATTCAAATGGAATTCTTACGCGAAAATGGAAAATGTAGACCTCCTGAGGTACCTGCCGATGATGAGTGGTCGGTGAACTATCAAATATTAGTTCCAGAAACTTACAGACAGGAAATGCTTAATCTGGCCCATGAAACTCCTTTGGCTGGTCACTTAGTTATTAACAAAACTTATCACAAGATCTTGACTCACTTCAATTGCCCGAAAATAAAAAGTGATGTTGCCAGTTAATATAGATCTTGTCATACTTGTCCACTTTTAGGAGTAGATCTTGTCATACTTGTCCACTGGTAGGAAAACCAATCAAAAGATACTAAAGGCTTTTCTACAACCTATTCCTGCCTTTGACGAACCATTTAGTAGAAATATGGCAGATTGTGTAGGTCCCTTACCCCAGATCAAGTCAGGTAACCAATACCTGTTGACCATTATGTGTGCGTCAACAGGGTTTCCATAGAGCAGCGGGGTGGGGGGGTGGAGCGAGTCCTACAAAATTTACAGGCGTCTATTTGCCAATCTGAGGCTTCCTCGAAAATTCTTAATAGAAGCCTCCTTTCAGCAAAACAAAATATAAAAAACCGACGCCTTTGATATTATCGCGTTGGGGTTAACGGGGGTGAACCAGTCAAATGCTTCAGGGATTTTCCAGCATAAAAAAGACGCTATTGCGCCCCAAGTCGCGGCCGCGTTAATGAATTATCCATGTAAAAATCATTTCCAATTAACATCATTTATGATTTCACAAATAGACTAATTTGTAACGTCTCGTCTTGTAGATCAATCAAATTATTTGACTGGTCAGTTAGCCGGAAATTAATTCTCGGTAGTAAATTATTATGGCATCGCATATAGACGGGATTAATTGGATCCTCAATAATTAGAAATCCTGATGGAGCTGTTGGTGCAAATGAATAGAGAATATACCCTTGTTGGGCTTGATTTGATTGCTCGAGATTAATTTGATAGCTTCCTTCGATAGCATTACACACCAAATTTAGCACAATCACTGATGAAATATTTACATTATGCGGGGTTATATGCCTACCGCCAACATCTGGATCATTATTGTGAGTCGGCATTGGTGTTTGTTGTGGATTTTCAGGCCATCCTAACACCGTTCTTAACGAGCTGTTATAAATATTTACGACATATCCCTCTGTGCTTATTTCAATCGCGGACGACAGCGTTGGTTGATGAACTTTAATAGCTATTTTTGATTATTTTCCAGTAATCGATTTTAGTCTACGTTGTAATTCAGCATCAATTTGTTTAATTTGGTACGACCCTGTTGGTAACGAGACATCGTTCCAGTCTGGGGTGCCATCTTGTTTATTCTTGTTTGCAAACACCAGCGAGTTATTGGGATTTTGCCCGCCAAATGTAACCGATCTAATATTGACCCAACTATGGTATATTCGTAATTTAGCTAGCGCTATCTCTTTAACTGGAATCGGGGAAGGGAAATTCAAACTAAATTCAGGACGCGTTGAAGTTATTGATATATTGCTTGTTTTTCACCGGTGTTGTATTTTCTCCTATTCGTTGAAGTAGTTGAAACTCTTCGAGTTTTAGTGACCGTATTATTATCATTGTTTACAATTTCTAATTTTGATACCGCGGAATCATAAATACGTACCATCGCAGAAAACTTTTTATCGGTAATTACTGTATCATCAAACGATGATGATATCAACGAAGACAATTGCGAGTAGCCGTTAGATGCTATTTGATGTTTTACTGTATACTCGTTGAGTTTTCCCTGAGAACATGATGATTATTTTTTAGTGATTGCATTTGCAACCCCAGCGATTGTTGTCACCGCGGATATACAAATTGGAACAGCAACCGGATCTATCATTGTCACTGAAGATAGTATAATACCAGCTCCGGCCATTACACCAGATATCGAATACACTGTGACGTCAATTGCAGTTATTCTTTTGCGGTATTATTTTATTTTCATTGCATACCCCTCAGCGAGTGTTTTGAGTTTCATTGAAAATTCTCTGACCGTATCATAGCGATACCGCGATGATGAAATCATTGGCGATGCCAATATTTTAAATGTAATCGTTGAATTATTCATCTTCAAGTACGAAATTTTTAGGTTCAGGTTTTGGTACATTTGCTACAAATTCTATCACCCACGGCATCGTTAATCCAACTGTGCTACCACTAACCGTACTTATTTTAAATAGTACAGTAATTGGATTAGATTTAAACATTACTGTGTTAACACTCGTTCCTAAAATTACATTGTTTAAATCTGTACATGTTATATTAAAATGTTCGGCAAATATTATTGTAAACGGATAAATTCCATCAATATAATTCAAACCACCAGGAAATATGGAACTGAGCTGAGTTTGATTGTCTTTAACCCAATCAAAAATTCCACTAGCTGTCGTGTATCCAACATTTTTAACTTCATTTTTGAGATTCGGAATCTTTACTTTGCGGGCATTTCGAAGTTCTACAAACGCTTGTTCGATATTTTTAAACGTGAGTATCATGTCATAGTGTTTAATTGGTATTAATTTATCATCGCCAAAAAATTTTAAAACAAACGCAAATAACTTATTTTTGAGGTCACTGGAGGCATTTTGATCATCAATAAACGTTTTAATTTCAGCGAGAGTCGGTGCAACTACCATTGGAGACCCAAAAAAATTATGGATGACATTTCTACGAAATTGGTTATAATTTTTCAAATCATCATCAAATTCTTTGTCGTATTCGGTGAATTTATCCGTGATCGTAGACATAAGTGCGCCTGGTTTGAGTTTACCATCGTTGGAATATAACGCTATTGTGTTTTCAACACCGTCACGTCTTCGTGTTAAAATGTCATCCAACGACATATTACTGGTTTTCTATTTACCGGTACGATCCCCAAATACAACTATTTCCTCTGGGTCAACACTTGCTAGATTCAACCTCTCGGCGATTTCATCTTCAATTATTTTTTTTACAGCTGTTTAATGTTACGAACTTTAGAGGCTATCTCGGATCTAATCTGGTACTGTTGCCCTAATTTCTTCCTAATTGCTTCAACGGTACTGAATAGCTGTATAAATAAATTAATGTCGTTACCGTACAACGAGGCGTTAAATGATTTTTGTATCCATTTAATCAGTGAGTACATTTTGGGTAAAACGTAACGCCCGTGTTTTACTTGATTATCAATGTGATCAAATTCAGACATAAACCGTTTAGTGTCTAGATTTTCAGATAATACTACTTTTCGATTTTTTAAATCAGTAATTTCAGCAATTATATTTGTAACATCTTGGATATCCATTATTATTATAATATATTTTATCTCTAATATAATATTTTTGCAAAATAAATAGTAGAACATTATGAGCGGTTTTTCATTCATGAGTCCCTTATTCAGGCCTTGTGTCATTCATAGGGTCATTTTTTCTTCATTGAAATTGCGTTGCAATTTTTACTTGGGTTACTCATTGTTTTTCGAGTCCTTTTTTTTCCCTTGTGACCCTATGACCGTTTCTATTGGAAGGTAGCCCATTCTGAGCTACCATATGGGGTTACTTCATGTGAATGTAATGCTTATGCATCAATGTCTACTATTTACTTAACGTCCATACACTTTATCAAACATATAATCTGCAGAGAGGATATGTTTGGATGGGCGTTTCTATGACACTGACGGGCGTGTTTGTTTACATTCAACTGAACCAACATGCAACCCATGAAATCAATTTCATGGTTGCATAAGTTGTAAAAACTCCAACCAACGCTACCACGTGATAGCATAGATTGCATGTTGGTTTGAATGTAAACAGAGGGGGCGCCCTCCCTCCCCTCAATTAATAGAAAAAACATCCGTCGTTTCACCATCAGGCAATTTGTCTGCTATGGGGTGCGAACTCGTAATCGTCTTGTCGGGGTGCACAAACCAAACACGTTACCATTACACTACGGACCGCACATACCAATGACAGAGTTTTTAATAATATAAATGTAATATATATATATATATATATATATATATATCACTACAGGGTAATCTTCTGATGGGTTTTACTGTATTCAAATGTAATATACATAATTTAAGGAAATAAAATACTTCAGCACACACAAAAAAATAATACAATAATGTACTCTAACAGCATGTATTTTCGACATCGGAATTCCCACAGTCACGTGCCCACGTCAATGAAATACGATCGTTCCAGGTGAATAGGCACTAGGTATGTGTGCAATTCAACACAGCGCCACTATATACAACTGACGAACATATAGGAAGCTCTGACTTCTAACACAACGCGTTGTACTATTAAAGACTGCGTTACAACTACGAATTACAAGTATGATGATACTAAAAGATTTCATTTGAAACATCAATTACAATTCCCAGAAAAGGATTTAACAAGTCTATTAACGATCATTTTAGCAGACTACATTACAATTACGCGTCATAAGTCTGTCATTGGCGGCTACGCCTCTGGCGACTTTGTCACTGGAGGATTTATCTCCCTTGAATGGTTTCAGATGTATACAAACTTTATCCTGTGTCCGTTTCGCTTGGAGACGGTTGTTTGATAAATTCCTTCTGCAACTTTTCTTATGGAAGATATGCAGATATCAAAGTCTTTTCCAGCCGCATTCATTGATTGAAATTCCGTTACTTCGTTATTTTCTAAATCAAATGATTTAACGCTCTTGGGGTGTTTTGGATACATACCTGTTTTACCAATACGAGTGTTTTCACTTTGCAAGATAGATCTTAAATTACTCTATTTGTCATTTTGAGGGAATCCATCAATGTGATCAATAAAAAACCATCTTTGATCAATCCCTTATGACATTCAAAAAAAATTCTATGAATAAGATAATTCTTCTTCCCGGCTGTAAACATCAAGTATCCCATATTGTTTTCCCATCCAACCGGTTTTTTTAGTCTGCGATTTCTAACAACACCGTCACTGGATGCTTCATAATTAACAAGCATGGGGTGAAATCTGAAGTCTTGGCTCATTTGTATAATAATAATATTTGTCTAATTTATTATTTGCTTTAATTATAAGTCTTTGAATGTAATCTTGAGGGGTCTTTATGATTTTGTCGTTTATAAAATCAAGGACGTTGCGATCAATGATGGTATTTTTTATTCGTTTGTCATAGTAGCGTTTTAGTTCTCTGTATCGTTTCCCCCTGACCCCAACGTGACATATGAAGCATGGGGTAGGGCCTTTTGAACTGTTTCTCACGCTTTGTAAATGGTGCCCACAGAATTCACCTCTACATGATTTATTGCAGGGGGTTATTGATCCAATCATAAGCCATTTGCAGTGATTCATATATTATATTTTTCTATTTAAATCCTTGTTTTAATTATATAAATGATGAATTCAAGAAATTATCAGCAATTAAGCCCTACAAAAATATTCAATTCAATCTCAATAAAACCCTCAAAGATGTACCCAGGGGAATAAAGGATAACAGCTTAATGATGAATAAAATACGCGAATGTATTGATGAAATTAAGCACGATGGAGCTTCTCATAGTTGGTCAACATTTCGAATTGATGGCGTTGTTGGTGCCACGTTGAACGACGAAAAAGCAGCGCTGATAATATCACAACTTGACAGTAAAAAGTATTTTTTTAGAGTGAAATTCATTGTAAATTTAAAATCAGGTGATTGGATTATACGAGACAAATTTAAACCAATTCTCAAAGACAAGAAAACAGTAACTGTTAGCCTTGATTCTAAGCCGGGTTTGTTAACTGGAATTGACAAACCAACGCTACTATGAACGAACATACCCTGAAACAGCAGTTGTTTATGGGATATATCCGTCAAATGTGAATCCTAATAGAGGAAAACTAAAACCAATGAAACAGTCGCCGCCGACTTTGTCAGGGAGGATAAATTGTGTAGTAGAACGAATAACAAAGCACTTTACAAAGGCATCCCGAGGGAACAAACAAACTGATTTACGACGTAGCAAAATAGCTCAATGGGGTTTAACAGTCAAAGAGCGAGGGGCAACTATAAGCGATATAGCGAAATTAGAAACATCAGAGATTTTCAATAAACGTTATGACGATAACGGGAAAAGTATTATATGAATCAAAATATAACCAAAATGGAGCTCCAATGAAAATTATTGATCATAACGAACACGCATGGACGTCCGCGGTCACAATATTTCCACGGGACAGAACAGAAAAGTATATACCTGATGAGTTCCTCGGAGAAGATGAAGAGAAACTATTCGATGCTATTGCGCATTTGAGTAAAAACGACCCCGTGTCAGTGTGGTTACTTCGCAGCACTGAAAACGACACAGATACTTTTGATCAGTTTGTAAGACCAAATGGTGAATTATACCGCACTGAAGCGTTGCACAACAAAATGAAAAAACAGCTAGTGGGTTCGACGATGATGATGATGAACAATTACTGACAAACTGTTTTACGATTCCGTCGGTTTCAGCTCATTTTGCAAGAAAGAAAAACGCATGGAAACCAACACAAACTGAATTCTAGCCGGATACTGAGGCTAGTTGCCTCGAATTTTATCATGGTGGTTTATGGAACCAAAAATACGACCCTGGAACCATAGGTCCCTCGATAATTTCAGTTGCTATGGTTGCTTGTTATCCAGCGAGTTTTTTTGGTTATGGAGACTGTACTGAGTATTTTAAACGATTTGGACACCCCGTACATGAAATGATTCGTGTTGCGAATAATGGACCACTGCCTGATTTTGATTTAAACGGTTTTGCTCGTGTAGTATCATTTGAATTCGCAGCAGGACTTCATCGCTGTTGTTATATTTGGATTGGTAGTCACATGTCTGAAAAGAAGTGGCTGCCAATAGCGTTATTACGGTTCATAATTGATACAAAATGTTAATTTCGTTGACAGTCAGTGAAGCAATTATATCATATCGGAAACAAACTAATGTCTGGTTACCAGAACCAGAAAGTCTTGATATTATAATTGACGAGTCCAGAAAACATATTGATGCAGCTGAAAAATATATCATTGAGTGGTCCAAGCAGGTATTTAATCAACGAAACAGTGAAGCAAAAGATCTCGGCAGAAGAATAATTGGAAAATTTAATCAGGGAGGGAAAAAATGTGACTATAAAAAATTTTCTTCACGGTTGATTATAGATAACACCGAATACGACTTTGTAGTCGCGGATGCAGTTTCTAAAAACATATATGTGGATCGTAAGGATGCTTTCTTGTCCGATGGAACAAAGTTGGGTACAGTTGTTACTTACAGTGACGGTTACAGATTTGAGGTCGTCTATGCTGGGTTATGTTTGTATCAATTTATTTTCAATGATAAAAAGATTTCCTGACACTGCAGTTAGAATTGCAGTTGAATCATTTTACATTGATACAAAATATATCAACGAGGTGGCCAAATTCACTAGAAATAGCGAATCTACTGGCGACGAGCGCTGGGGTACATGGAGAATTAAAAAGGAAACACTGCGTGATTATTTTGAATCAGCAGACGTTGAGATTAAAAACAATTACTTACACGATGATAATATATCATAATGTTCTAATGCACCACCGATATCAGATCCAATTTGTACATATAAAACAGTTTATTTAAACGGCTGTGTCGGGTCAGGAAAGACAACTCTGGCAATTGAATTATATCGTGGAAACGCTAGCGTTTCCAAATCAAATATGATTGTGCTGACACCAACGCATAGATTAGCGGGAGAGATTAAACAACGAAACGTTGAAGCTTGTACTTATCACAGCTTTTTTGATACAAGGGCGATGAATGGAGCCCTGAAAGAATGGGTGAGAAATTTATCCCTGGGGTTATTTTTTGGGATGAGATATGTACGGTTTCGGTTGATGTAGTAAAAAAATTTCTTGATTGGTTGCTGCGAGCAAATACAAAGTGATAATGTGTGGGGATCATGGAAAACCAACACCATTTGTCGGTGGGAGTCCACATGATTGGTTGAAAGGGTTTGTTGACTATTATGAAGAAATCGATACAGACTTTAGAGCACTTGATGAACAATTACGTGAAGTCAAGAAATTTATTAGATTACAACCGGATAAAATAAAATGTGAAATAATCAGAGAAATAATTCCTGAAACTCCCATGGAGGAATTTTGGGAAGCGTGGAAACCAAATGATTTTGTAGTGGCAAGTAGAAAGATAGTCAAAGACACACTTCAGAGAAAGTTGTTTAAATTACACGAAGAAAAATTTCAAACACTTCCAGTTCCGTTGTGTTATAGACTCTCGGATACACGAAAGCAGAATATTGAAGTTGAAATTCCAGGACGTGTGACTTCTTCAACGACAGAGTCAGCACTAGAAAATCATATTCTAGTGTTAAATGATATTGTGCTGGTTGATATCAGTGTTGTCGAAGACGCATTGCGTGCTGATAAATTGCCATGTACGCTAGGTTACGTAACGACGATACATTCCTCGCAGGTATTAACCATCACGGATACAATTGTTTGGATAGTTGATAATCGCATTGAGTGGTCAAATTTAGTCTATCTTGCAGTATCCAGAGTATGGCAAATGAATCAACTTCGAAGAATTCTTTTCGATGATGACACAACAATGGATGATATTGATGTTAAAATCATTAATAAAAAAACTCTCCGGTTACAAACAACAAGACAAAAAAAACAAGAATTTGATATTGATGCCGAATTAATAATCGCGTTACGACAACAACAAAATAATCACTGCGCGAGTTGCAATTGTATCAAGCGTTGGCAGTATTCGGATAAAGATCCTCGCCAATTTACCGTAGACAGAAAAAATAACAATCTCGGTCATGTCAAAAACAATGTGATGTTGACTTGTCTTGAGTGCAACAGTCAACGGGGTGCCAGCACAATGCCTCTGGCATCGGGTGCTAATTAAGACTATGCGGTGGCAATTGAGTATCGTAAGGAATCACTTGTAGTTTTTCTAGTGTAAACCCCCTCTGAGGGGCGGTTGAATCCAATATATAGATTGGTGATCTACCAGTTGATCGTGTTATAGTAGTTATTGTATGCGTAGTGACACTCCAAATAGGATCAGTAGCTCTTTTTGTACCACATTCAAGCTCTCCTGGTTCATATAAATATCTCACGGTGACATCGCCAAAAATTTGCTGAGAAACGCTAGCGTTTCGTGGATGTGGTATATACTTTTTTTATTGCGTTGTTAGGTTTCATATTGATTGCTCTGGTAATCTCGTTATTTAGCGCTACAACTACTCCTGGCAACCTTAAGACCCATTCACGAGATCTTTTTTCTTGGATGAATTCTTTTTGCGTATTGATATCCAAATAACCGCTCAGCAAGAGTCCGATTAAATCGTTCTACAATTGCCTGATCGCGTTGTAACGCAGTATGCCCTCGTCTGATGGTGACATTGTGATGTTTCATTGTAGATGCAACCACACCTTGAAAATCCTTGCCAGGATTAACTTGTAATAGATATGGCCAGCGTAGTGGGCCTCGTCGATAAATCATTTCAAATGCAGAAGCTATTTCAGTGGCCGACTTTCTTTTTAGCGGTTCTGCTTGTTTGTATCGCCTCGCAACATCAACTACGGTTAGCGCGTATTTATAACCGTCGTCATGTGGTAAAAATAATAAATCAGCTTGATGAACTTCATTGGGTACGGTAACATCAAAATGCGAGAAATTGATTTGTTTCGGACGCTGTAAATAGATTTGCCATATAGCCTGTTTGGATAACCAATTAGCCGCAGTGGCCTTTTTCACTTTTGCGGCGTTGGCGAGTTTACTGATTGCAGCGCTACCCCTCCAGTATCCCCTCGGAGAATAATAAATAGATTAAATGTTGTTATTAATTACCAGCACCTAACATCAATGTGCCTTTCATAGCTGATTTTACCAACCATGAAGCCAATTTTTTTTAAGGATTTATCAGGAATAGCATTTAACGCATGAATTAATTTCACATCCGCTAGATGTCTCTTTTGCAAATTGCTGCTTTTATATGCAACATCATGAGCATGGCACGCCTTATCAATAGGGTTTATCGGATACTCACCGGGTCGGGGCTGATTTTGATCATCACGTGGGATATCTAATCGTCTTCCGGGGCCACAGTAGCTATATCCTGGAAGGTGCTTTTCTCCTGGATACTTTGCCCACGGTGTTCCCTTGAGTTTTGCTAACTTGGCTGCAATATCACCTCCTCGTTTTTTTTTAAATCATCAGAAATGCTAGCATTTCCTGCGGATTTCAGAGAAACAAATCTAAATTTTTTATACCACATGTTGCACACCTACCAGTAAGTGCTGATCTGTTATTTTTAGTTGTAATCGTCGTCACATCAATTGTGCTAGTACGCGTTTTACACTTCACACAATATAGATCCATACTTTATGTATAATAATATGAATGTAATTGATTTTTCAGCGACCAAAACAAGAGAACCAGTTAAGCATCATGCAGCGCTTTCAAACTCTATCTGCGCAATTATAATCGGGCCATCTGGATCCGGCAAGACGCAATTGTTACTCAATTTAATAATGAGATGGATGAAGTGGGATAAGTTGTATTTAGTTGCTCCTAGTGTAGATGATCAGCGATGCTACAAAGTATTCAAAGACTTTAACGAAAACGCTTTAGAAATTAAAGGTGAGAACGTCATTCAGTTTATAACTGATATTGACGAGGCACCATCCGTAGATGACCTTGATGGGAGCATTAACAATTTTAGTTGTATACAATGATGTAATGCTCGACAATAAAAAAAAACCCAACTAGTATATTTTCTCGGGGGCGTCACAAAAACACTGATGTGATATATGTCACTCAGCGATACACTCAGATTCCAAAAGTGATCAGAGATAACTGTAATATTCTTGCTGCATTCAACGGCGTTGATACACATACGCTACGAAATATTTGGCAGACATGGAGCTCCGATATGGACTTCAATCAATTTCGAAATTTCTTTAGTCATGCTCAGTCGGTCCCACACGGATTTATAACAATACATTTGCATTACCCTCGAACACGATATCGTATCGGAATTGATCAAATATTCGGTTGAAGTTGTAATGCGGCAGCGACTTGGGACGCAATGGCGTCATTATTTTATGCTGGATAATCCCTGAAGCATTTGACTGGTTCACCCCAGCAGCAGAGAGGGTGAATCAGACAACATTTTTAAACAAGTTTTCACTGAAATCAGGCTTAAAACAATGAAATCAGGCAAAAAAAGTCAATGAAATCAGGCAAAAAAAGTCAATGAAATCAGGCAAAGAATCAATGAAATCAATGAAATCCTCCATCGATTTTTTGGGAAAAAGGGACTACAACGTCGTTGTCACTCACCCTCTCTGCTGCTAGAACTTTCAGTTCTGGGTTAACCGAATATTTGATCCAGTCCGATACGATATCGTGTTCCAGACCTTGTCTGGGGGACGAAAATCCATTTAGGATTTCACAAATAGACTAATTTGTAAAACCTCCTCTTGTAAATCAATCAGATTATTAGACTGGTCAGTGAGTTTGAAATTAATTCTGGTTAATGAATTATTATGACATCGCATATAGACTGGATTCACCGGAGACTCAATAATTAAAAACCCTGGAGGAGCTATTGGTGCAAATGAATACAAAATATACCCCTGCTGAGCTTGATTTGATCGTTCGAGATTTATTTGATAGCTTCCTTCAATAACATCACATACTAAATTTATCGCAATCACCGATGAAATATTCACATTGAACGGAGCAATATGCCTGCCACCACCATCTGGGTCATTATTATGTTTGAGGATTTTTATTCCCTGTGATGTTGTTTTTTTTCCACGTATCATGAATTATTTTGAAACCAACATCGATGGCATCATTGAGAGATTTTTGTAGTTCTAAGAGATTATATCCTGGTAGATTGAATTCGGATATATTTTCTACGTTTACATGATATTTTGTCGCAAATTTTATTTTCGTGTTAGGGTGTCTGGCAATGGATACCTCTCGTATGATTAGTGAATGAAATATATTCATATCACTGAGGATTCTATTACATGTTTCTATGACGCTGATAAATTCATCTCGGGTGAGAGTACCGGATTTAAGGGATATTAACAACAGTGAAATATCGTTATTGAAAGCTGTGAAATTTTCAGTGATTTTATCCTGTCGAGTTATGTAGTATTTCCCCCCTCCCTCATCTAATTCAGTGAAAAAAGTCAATTTGTCATAATCGCTATAGCTTTTTATTAGATTGTCAAGTTTTGTCCTGTCTGTGACATAATCAGTTTTTTTTGGTTCTGGTAAATCAACGGTTTTTTCCCGGGGTGGGATTTCAGGCCATCCTAGTACGGTTCTAATAGAACTCTGATAGATATCTACGACGTATTCTTCTGAGTTTATTTCAATGGCAGATGATAGTGTTGGTTCATGAACTGTTATAGCGATTTTTGACTCTACTCCAGTAATCGATTTTATTCTACGCGCGAATTCATTATTGATTTGTTCAATTTGGTATGATCCGGTTGGTATGGAAACAACATTCCAGTCTGGGGTACCGTCTGGTTTATTCTTATTTGCAAATACCAGGGAATTATTCGGTTGTTGACCACCAAATGATTTTGATCTGATATTAGGCCAACTATGGTATACTCGTAATTTTGCTAGCGCTATCTCCTTCACTGGGACCGGAGAGGGGAAATTGACACTGAATTCTGGATTCGCTGAGGTTATTGAGATCATGCTTGTTTGTACTGGGTTTGTGTTCTCCACTATTTGTTGAAGTAATTCCATCGGTGTTGTCATTGTTATTATACTCATGTTTTTGTATTTCTAATTTTGACATCGCAGAATCATATATATCTACCATCGCTGAAAACTCACTCTCTGATATAATTGTATCATCGAGCGATGACGATATCAATGAGGATAATTGCGAGTATGCAGTAGACACAACATGAAATTGAATTATGTAGTCTTGTAGTTTCCGTTGGCTGCATGATGATATTTTTTTTGTGATTATTGAAATTATTCCAGCGATTGTTGTTGCCGTAGAAATGCAAATTGGAACAGCTATCGGGGCCATCATTGTCACTGAAGACAGTATAATACCGGCTCCGGTGATTACACCACTCACTGAATACACAGTAACATCAATTGCGGTAATTCTCCTGCGATATTTTTTAATTTTCATTGCATACTCCTCAGACAGGGTTTTGAGTCTAGTTTGATATTCTCTGACCTGATTATAGCGATATTGCGATGATGAAATCATTTTTGGTTTTAACAACGCTAGCGTTTTCAATTGTGAAATCCTTTCAATTTATTTACTTAAATCCGCTACGAATTCCACATACCATGATACCGGAGTTCTAGCCAAAGTTTCATCAGTAGATGTTATAGTGAACTTTTCAGTTGTACCATTGTCGATGATCGTTGAAATCGTATTATTGACCCCGGATGAACTCGACGATGATATATTAAATTGAGCCGTTGTCACCAGTGTTAATCGATAAATACCCTTGACGGTTGCAGTGATATCTAATGTGTTGTTTGTAGGTATCCACACAAATGATCCGTGTTGGATTGTATATACCACGTTGTTGGTTTTCTCATGAGGAATTTTTGTTTTTTCAATGATTGTTTTCATCCTCGAAAAATCACCTTTGATGGCTTCGATGAAGTTTTTCGTCTCATCGATGGATTTTTTAATATCAGGGAGTTTTATTTCAATTTTATCTAACGGGGTTCCAATAAATTTATCAATGATATTTCTACGAAATGATATAAACTGTTTTATGTGTCCTTCAATTCTAGATTCAAGTGTTGCTAGTACAAAGACAGAATTTTTTAACTCATCGTTGAGATTTTTTAATCGATCTGTAATCGTCGAAACGAGTACACCCGGTTTGAGTTTACCCTGATCGGAAAACGGTGTTCTCGATTGCATTTTGTTGTTTAACTAAAATATCATCCAGAGAAATATTACTGGTTTTCAATTTACCCTGTTTGTCTTGAAATACAACTATTTCATTCGGGTCAACACTTGTTAAATTTAACGTCTCAGCTATTTCATCTTCAATTATTTTTTTTATATCCTTGATAGAATCAGGTGGTGCAGTGCCATCGGGTTTGGGTTTTAAAGATCTCCCCCAAATATCAATCATGTTATTGTAAAACTCTTTCTCTCTCTAAAAAGCGATTGCTGGTGTAGTCATTTACGACAATATGAGGTGGTTTTCCCCTTGGGTTACCCAAGGAGTTAGAAATAGCGTTAAGGACATTTAATACTTCACTGCCGCATATTGGTGGGTCATTGATTTGTTGTGTTGGTAGCGTAGAATACCAAGTCTTCATTGGAAATTGTTTTATGTAACGCATAAACTCTTTTGGTGGGGCTAATCCATATGAATCAAATGTAGACAATCCCACGTGGATCAATAGCGTATGCAACCCAGTGAGTTCCAGGTCCGGTGCTGTTATCGAGATTAATAATACCTGTTTCAGTTTTGTTTGGTTGATGTGGTAATTGATCTTTCATAAAAACACCTCTGAAATTTTTAATCACTAGTTTTTTAGCCGCATCCATTAAATCAAAATTGGACATGGGAACCATCGAAGATTCCTCAATTAATAAACCGTTCCTGGTAGTCTCAGACCTGATCCGTGAACGGGTCTCCCGCTGTACCATGAATACGGGGTTCCTGGTAGTCTTAGACCTTTTCCGCTGTACCACGAATACGGGGTTCCTGGTAGTCTTAGACCCAATCCGTGAACGGATCGTCTCTTTTTTTTATATCCTTTCCCAGTTGCTTTCTTTAGTGCCATTCCTGCTGCAGTACCAACGGCTCCGAACGCCGCTGCTTTAGCCACTGCTGGGGCTGCTGCTGCAATCAATGCTGGTATTGCAGCTAACAACGGGAATATACCGCCTGTTTTAATCATATTTTTGATAGCAGCCGCAGAAAGAGTAATCTGAACCCCTTTTTTGGCTGCAAGTGCATCATTGAAATGTTTTATTTGACGAGTTGTCAGCGATAATTTATTTGCACCACCAGTCATTTGATTAGGTTTCAACGTGATTGTGGTTCCACATTTTTTAGCCGATTCTGATTGCAATTTTTTGATTTGACCAGTAATTAACGCAACACTAATAACACTATATGACATTATACATAATAGATTGATTCTAAATCGTTTACATGTTTTCCACTGGGGCATCTACCACTCTCATTCTTCCACCAACACCTTCAAGTAGCATTGATTTATCACTGAGAATGACAGCAACCGCTCTATAATCAGCAATAACACCACGAGTCACATTAGCTCTAAAATGTATATCAACAACAGATTGTCTCATCAAATCGAGATGTTCCAGTGAGAAGTAATAGATCGGATACAGATTTTTAAAATCATATTGTGATATTTGCAAACCAGTATCGACATTTTGATCGCGTGCCATAAATGACAACAGACGATGATAAACTCGTGCAATATGATTTTCTGTGTAATTAAGTTGTATATCCTCGGATGGTTCCTGTTGGCCGTTTATTCTCAGTGAGACGTCTTTCACACCTAATTGATCAAATATCATATGGCTTCGTTCTTGATTACCAACTCGCGTGTTATCCTGTAACGCTACGAATATATGACGTGGCGCAGAAACGCCTTGTTTTGATGCTAGGTTCCAAGTGAATAACCCGTTGATATTTGATTACTTCACATCTGTACTCACGGTTAGCCAACTCAGTAATGACTTTCCTCCTTGATCCATAAATGATAGTAATCGTTCTTCTGCGGTGATTGCTGGAGTCAACACTGGCATCCACAATGATATTTTTGTTAAATCGACTCTACCGGCATCAGCATTGGGAATTGCAGCATCTGCTGGAATCCTCCAAATTGCATCATTATCATCACTCATTCGTACAAGCGATACTGTATGCTTCGCCCCGTAGATAACTTTTCTGACGTTTCTACAGAATCCAAATATGTGATGCAGTGGAATCGCGCATGAAAATGATTTACGCGCTCCTTGCAACATTGAGTTTCGTGTTGCAGCTCCTAGATTGAAATTAGCATCGTTGTTTATAATCATATCCTCGATACCAGCATCACTATTATCACGTTTTTTTGGTTGTCTTACAACAAATGGATTTCCACCAGCGGTATTCTTACCATCTTTTGCAAACATCATAGAAGGTCCTGCTGATCTTGAATAATCATCGGAATATCTCGCTAACCCGATTATTGTTGTAGCCACATCAACATCACGATCTATGGACTCAATTTCTTTTCCATCAATGAGATATCTAGCACTCTCAAATAACGCCATGATACCATTATTGACAAAACCGACTTGAGTACCAGCTGGATACGGTGCTGGTACAGCAGGAGTATCAGCAGCTGTTACAATTTCTCCTTCTACTTCAATAAATGCTTCACAGGGTAAAAAGTATTTACTGGTATCATGGACTTGAAGATCAATTCTTGCTCGACTATCTGAGTTTATGGCATGATAGGCGTAATATTGATAATCGCGTACAGAATCATTCTTGGGGACTGGGGCGTCTATATCAAATGCTGGATCAGATGACCTTTTGAACATTTTATTCTATTTATCAGAGTCTAAATCGTGATTTTCATCGTGAAAAACGCTAGCGTGAAAATCCATAGGATTTCATCGACGTGGTTTTTTATAGCCACTTCCCGCTATCATATTTGCAATATTGCTTTGGTCTCCTTGATTTACCATCGACGCTAGTTTTTCATCTACTGCGTTATTTATAATTTTACTAACACTTGCAGGCATTTCTTCTGTAAACGGTAACGGTTTCTTTTTTCGTGATTTTACTAATGATGTTATTTTATCCTTCGCAGTTGAAAACGCCTTCCCGGCAAGATCTCCAACAATACTAATACCCTTATCACGAATAACATCAATGGCTTTCATTGATAACTGTTTAGCTAACGGCATCACTTTTGGGGCCCTTCTTGAAAAGAATCCTAAAATGGTATTGCCGAGGCCATCTCCATAGTATGCCTTATAAACTGGAAACCGTGAATTAACTACATAGACGAGGGTTGGTTTATCATGATTGTAATGGATGATCATTATTATAAAAACAATAGTGTTTTCAATTGTTATTTAATCACTATGATACCCATTTGCTAACTCGTCAATGAAATCTCGATATGTTTTGCTTCATTAATTATTTCCGGTGAATTATTTCCAGCTCGGAATCCTCCTACAAGAACATCTAATCGTGATTTATCATTGATAACACTATCAGGACATGAAATCCTTGGATTTTGCAGTCCACTTCCGCTATAACCAGCTGCTTCATCTAGTTTTTCTAAACCCGTTTCTTGTAAATAATCATCATTAGGTTCTTCTTGTTTTTTTTGTCTCCGTGTTGGTGTTTGACGTCGTTCTTCTAAATCATCATCATCATCAGGTGGTAGTTGTTGTTTTTTTTGTCTTCTTGTTTGTCTACGTGTTGGTGTTTGACGTCGTTCTTCTAATTCTCGTTGTCTCTCTTCTATTTGTTCTCTTTTATAATTACTAATTCCCCTTTGAAATTCCTTGTATCCTATCTCATCCTTATTCAAACGACCAATCCCTTTATTTAGTTTATACAAATTATCGAACCAATCATTACTTGATATTCTATCATTCTTATACTCGTCCTTTAAAAAATCTTTTTTTGAATTATAGCTTTTAGCAGCAAAATTACCAAAGGCTTGATAATCCTTTGATTTCAATAAACTAGGTTTTTTATTAATATTTTAGCATGATCAGTAAATTTATTCAACAGAGAAACAGTCGTTTTTTTCGGATCAGTTTTTTCAGTTTGTTCAGTTTTCGCTGCTAGTTTTTCAAGTACAGAAATAAGACCCTCTTCCTTTCTTTTACCGTCAGGATCATCTCCCAGTATAGCACGCTCTACCCCTTTCGTTGCTGTGGTTACTGGTTTAAACAATTCTTCAGTCCCTAAAGCAAAATCCGTTTGTAAACTCTGTCGTTGTTGCAGTTTATTCCTTACAGAGTCACGAATTGGTACAAATCTCTTAATTGCATCTAATCGTTCACGAGCCAATCGGGTTGTTAATGCTTCATTGACCATTATTTGAAATCAGAAACCATTTTTCAATTGTAAAACACTTGACATGTCGGATGATTTTTGATACGGTCATGGAAGTGTTATTTCATCGTGAGACACCTTCTATCAATGATGAGGAAAGTGTCCAAATTGTATATAAAATAAATAATACTGTCACTTTCCTCACTTTTTTGACATGTCGGATGATTTTTGATACGGTCATGGAAGTGTTATTTCATCCTATAACAGCTTCTATCAGTGATGGCGAAAGTGTCATAATTGTATATAAAATTATTAATACTGACAGTTTCGCCATTCTTTATTTGATCAATCTGACACATCGTCCATCGATTTTTGACATCTCCCTTGAGGGTCGGCTAAAAAAATGATAAATGATCGGGCAATCAATGGTCGGGCAATCAAAAATGATAATGGTCGGGTAATCAATTTTCCTGAATTGATGCTCGTAGGTTTCTAATTTTAGAGTTGACTTCTTTTTTCAATTCGTATTCGTTAACTAATTCTTTTCGTATTCCTTCTACGATAGTATACAACGGAACGAACACACTGATGTCACTGGAAAATGAAAGAGAGTCTTTAATAGAATTCTGAATTCTTTTGATGAGTGCGTACTTCTTGGGTAGCATATATTTGTTAGTGCTAACCCCGTATTCTATATCCTGAAAATCAGACACAATTTGATCAGGATTTAATCCATCTGATAGTTTGATATCCTGATTTTTCAATTTTGCTATTTCAACTATGATGCTATTCATGTTTTCAGAATTCATTATTCTATAAGAATGACATATCTCTAATTGGAAATTATGACGCATTAGACATAACTAAATTGAACTTTTTGTCCACTCTTTTTTGAAATAGCCGTTTTGGTTATCCCCTCTGCAACTTTTCGTACAGAAGATGAACAAATATCGAAAAATTTACCGGCTTCATATAATGATTGAAATATTTTTTCTTCGTTCAAAGATTTTACTGGTCTCGCTTTTTTTGAGCACTTTCCAGTCCTTCCAGATGAATTATTCTCACTCTGTGTAACAGCTCGTAAATTTGATAAAGAATTATTCTTTCGATTAGAATCGATATGATCAATAACAAGACCATCCTCGATCAAACCATAATGACATTCATACACGAAACGATGATTGAGATAAAATTTCCTTCCAGCGCCAAACCTCAAGTATCCGTGATTATTCACAACACCAACTGATTTCTTTAGTCTACGGTTTCTGACAGTACCATCACTGGATGCTTCATAATTTGTAATCACTGGATGCTGTCTGAATTCTTGGTTCATATATACTATTCTATTGTTTGTCTAATTCAGTGTTTGGTTCAATAATTACATCACTGGAAAATCTTTCAATGTAGTCTTGCGGAGTTCTTATGATTTTGTCAGTGACGTTATCAGGGTCAAAGACTTTTTCAGGGTCATAATTTCTGATGGATTGTCCATTTTTTATTCTTTTATCATAATAACGCTTCAATTCCCTATATCGCTTACCACCACAATCAATACACAATTGTGATCTTCCCTTGACCCCAACCCCACATCGAATACAGGGTAACGGACCAAAACTTCCACGTCGAAAACTTTGCATATGATACCTACAGTATTCATTTTTTCTGCATGATTTGTTACACGGGGTTACATTTCCCATCATGAGCCATTTGCAGTGATTCATTATACATAAATCTTTCATTTAAATGCTTGTTTTATATATAGCATGAAGGAGTTCAAGAGATTGACTTCGAAAAATGCTAAATTCAATACCGATAGAGAGTTCAAGAGATTATTAAAAATCAATCCTAGATTTAATCTCGACAGACCAAAAAAACGTCCAAAACGTCCAAGAGACGGAAACATGAAGGAGTTTAAGAGATTATTAAAAATCAATCCTAGATTTAATCTCGATAGACCAAAAAAACGTTCAATAGACGGAAACAAACGTAACAAACGTCCAAGAGACGGAAACATGAAAGAGTTTAAGAGATTATTAAAAATCAATCCTAGATTTAATCTCGATAGACCAAAAAAACGTCCAAAACGTCCAAGAGACGGAAACATGAAAGAGTTTAAGAGATTATTAAAAATCAATCCTAGATTTAATCTCGATAGACCAAAAAAACGTCCAAAACGTCCAAGAGACGGAAACATGAGATCACCATGGAAGGATTCTCAATTCAATCTTGATATAGTTTCTAATACAGCCAAGAATAAAATTCTTGATAAACCCATCAGAGACTGTTTTAATGAATTCAAGCGTGATGGAGCATCTTATTGTTGGTCAACATTTCGAATTGATGGTGTTGTTGACGCTACCATGAATGATGAAAAAGCAGCAGTGATAATCTCAAATGTTGGGGAAAAAAGTCATTTTTTCCGAATCAAATTCATTATCCGTGAGGATGGAAAATGGATTATTAGGGATAAATTTGAACCCATTCTCAAGGGCAAAAAAACTATCACCGTGAATCAGGATTCCAAACCAGGAATTTGACTGGAATTGATAAACCCTACTACGAAAGATCTTATCCTGTCACAGCAGTTGTTTACGGGATATATCCGATCAATGAAAAACCTGATATTTCAAAACTAGCACCCATGAAATATTCGACAGGGCTCAATTGTGTAGCAGAACGAATAATGGAACACTTCACAAATGCGTCCCGGGGAAATAAACTAACTGATCTAAGACGAAAAAAAATAACTGAGTGGGAATTAACGGTAAAAGAGAATGGGGCAACAATTCAGGATATAACTAAATTAGAAAAATCATTAAGATTTCCAATATCGGTAAGGACAATCACCGGAGAAGTATTATACGAATCGAAATATAAATCACAGGGAGCCCCCATTGAAATTATTGATCATAACGCACACGCGTGGTCATCTGCAGTAACAATATTCCCACGGGATAGAACCGTAAAATATCTATCCCAAACCGAAGAGTTTTTTTCAGAGCAGAAATTATTTGATGCTATTTACCATTTGAGTAAAAACGATCCTGTGTCAGTGTGGCTATTTCATAGTACTTCAGACGAAGAATGCAAATTTGATCAGTTTGTAAGGCCTAACGGAGAATTATACCGTACTGAAGAGCTACATAATCAAATGAAACAACTAGCTAGTGAGTTTTCTGGGGACGGAGAAGACAACGATCAATTATTAGCAAACTGTTTCACAGTACCATCCATTGCAGCACATTTTGCTAGAAAGAAAAACGCGTGGAAACCAACACGAAGTGAGTTTTTATCAGATGTCAAATTGTCCTGTCTTGAATACAACCACGGCGGATTATGGAACACAAAATACACCGCTGATACCGTTATTTCAGTTGATATGATTGCGTGTTATACAGGAAGTTTTCTTGGGTATGGAGAGTGTGAGAAATATTTCAAACGATTTCGACACCCTACACACGAAATGACCCGTGTTGCTATTAATGGACCACTTCCTGATTTTGATTTAACCGGATTCGCTTGTGTAGTATCATTTGAAATGGCTGAAGGACTTCATCCGTGTAGTTATCTTTGGATTGGTAAACACATGTCTGAAAAACACTGGATGCCAATAGTGTTATTACGGTATATGCTTGATTGTAAGATGTTAAAATCATTAATTGTCAGTGAAGCAATTATATCCTATCGAGCACAGAAATCAGTCTGGTTACCCCAACCTGATCTAGAAAAAATAATTAGCGAAGAGCGAAAACTGTTTCCTGATTTTAATGAACAACAAATCATGGATTGGTCCAAACAGTTATTTGAAATCAGAAACAATGAAGCAAAAAATCTTGGACGAAGAATAATCGGTAAATTTACCCAAGGTGGCAAAGATGATAATACGAAATATTCTTCACGATTGATTATAGACAATGCTGAATACGATTTTGTAATCACGGATTTAACGAATAAGGGTCTATATGTCAATCGTAAGGACGCATTTATGTCCAATGGAACCAAATTGGGTACAATTGTTACTTACACTGATGGATACCATCCGCAGTACACACATTTGAGAGCTTCTATGCTCGGTTATGCTTCTATTAATTTATTTTCAATGATCAATAGATTTCCTACCACCGCAGTTAGAGTTGCCACTGACTCATTTTACATAAATAGCAAAATGGTTGATTTTAAGGCTACTGGCAACGAGAAATGGGGAACATGGAGAATTAAGAAGGAAATGCTTCATGATTATATTCAATCAGCAGATGTTACCATTGAAAATAATTACTTAGAAAGCAATCAGTGTTCAGAATTTTCTAGTGCACCACCGATTTCTGATCCAATCTGTAGATATAAAACAGTTTATTTAAACGGTTGTGGCGGGTCAGGAAAAACAACCCGGGCAATTGAGTTATTTCGTGGGAAAAATCCAAACATGATTGTGCTAACACCAACTCACAGACTTGCAAGAGAAATGATACAGAGAGGGGTAAATGCCTGCACTTATCACAGCTTTTTCTGATGGAAGGGAGATAAATGGACTCCTGAGCGCATGGGAGAGAAATTTATTCCTGAAATCATGATTTGGGATGAAATAGACACAGTGTCCGAAGATGTCTTAAAAATATTTCTTGAGTGGTTGTTATTGAAGAATACAAAAATCGTCATGTGCGGTGATCACGACCAACCACCACCATTTGTCGGTGCTTCCCCACATGAATGGCTAAAGGGTTTTGTAGACTATTATGAAGAAATTGATACTGATCATAGATCACTTGATAATGAATTAAAAGAATTTAAGAAACTAATTAGATTACAACCGGATAGAATCCAGTGTGAAATAGCGCGTGAAATAATTTCAGAAACTCCCATGAATTATTTCTGGGAAGCGTGGAGACCAAATGATTTAATCATTGCAAGTAGAAAAATAGTCAGGGACACACTTCAGATGAAGTTATTTGAATTGCATAAACCAAAATTTGCAACACTTCCAGTGCCCCTCTGTTATAGGCCATCGGATACACGAAAACAGAACATCAAAGTTGATATTCCAGGACAGAGTGAAAAGCAGATTCTCGTATTAAATGATATTGTGCTGGTTGATATCAATGTCGTTGAAGATGCATTGCGTGCTAATAAATCCCCATGGACGCTAGGTGATGCAGCAACAATACACTCTTCACAGGGATTGACAATATCGAATACAATTGTTTGGATGGTAGATAATCGCATAGAATGGTCGAATTTAGTCTATCTTTCAGTATCCAGAGTACGAAAAATAAATCAACTTCGAAGAATTGTCTTCGATGATGAAATCATTGGCGATGATAATGACACCACAATAGATGATATTATTGATAAAAAACTCTCCGGTTACAAACAACAAGACAAAAAAAAACAACGAGAATTTGATATTGATGCTGAATTAATAATTACTCTGAAGCAACAACAGAATAATCACTGCGCGAGTTGCAATTGTATAATGCGTTGGCAGTATTCGGATAAGGATCCTCGCCAATTCACCGTAGACAGAAAAAAATAACAATCTCGGTCATGTCAGAAATAATGTGATGTTGACTTGTCTTGAGTGCAATAGACGCAAGGGTGCTAGTTAAGACCATGCGGTGGTAATTGAGTATCGTCAGGAATTACTTGTAGTTGTTGTCTAGTAAACCCACGCTGAGTGGCAGTTGAATCCAGTTTATAGATTGGAGGTCTACCCGTAGATCGTGTTATACTAGATATCTTGTGTGCAGTAACACTCCAAATAGGATCAGTAGCCCTTTTTGTGCCACCCTCAAGCTCTCCTGGTTCGTATAAGTACCTCACAATGACATTACTACCAAGAATTGGTTGGGAAACGCTAAAATCCTTTTGTGGTTTTTCAGGTATCGACTTCTTTTTAATCGCGTTGATAGGTTTCATGTTGATGGTTCTAGTAATCTCGTTATTCAGTGCGGTAACTACACCTGGTAATCTCTTAACCCATTCACGGGATCTTTTTTCTTGGATGAATTCTTTTGCATATTGATATCCAAATAACCGTTCAGCAAGAATCCGATTAAATCGTTCTACAATGGCCTGATCACGATGCAGTGCAGTATGCCCCCGTCTGATAGTGACATTGTGATATTTCATTGTAGATAACACTGCACCCTGAAATTCCTTGCCCGGATCAACTTGTAACAGATTTGGCCAGTGCAGAGGACTCCTTCGATAAATCCTTTCAAATGCAGAAGCCACTTCAGTGGCCGATTTTGTTTTTAACGGTTCTGCTTCTTTGTATCGACTTGCAATATCAACTACGGTTAAAGCGTATTTGTAACCACGATCATGTGGCAGAAATAATATATCAGCCTGATGAACTTCATTAGGAACTGTCACATCAAAATGCGAGAATTGAATTTGTTTAGGCGGTGGTAGATAAATTTGCCATAGTGCCTGTTTGGATAACCAATGAGCCGCAGTGGTTTTTTTCACTTTTGCAGCGCTAGCGAGTTTACTGATTGCAGCGTTACCCTTCCAGTATCCTCTTGGGGAATAATAAATAGATTCCATGTTGCTATTAATTACCAGCACCTAACATCAATTTGCTTTTCATTGCCGATTTTATCAAAAATGAAGCCAATTTTTCTTTCAAAGATTTATCAGGAATAGCATTTAACGCATGAATTAATTTCACATCTGCTAGATGCCTGTGTTGCAAATTGCTGCTTTTATAAGCAACATCATGAAGGTGACAGGCCTTATCAATAGCGTTTATTGGTTCCTCACCGGGGTTGGGTTGATTTTGATTATTGAGTCTGATATCAAGTCTTGTTCCCGGTCCACAATAACTATACCCTGGAAGGTGTTTTTCTCCGGGGTATTTTGCCCATGGGGTTCCAGGGAGTTTTGCTAATTTGGCAGCGATATCACCTCCTCGTTTTTTTTTAAAGGTTCCTTGGGTTCCTTGGGTTTAGAAACAAATCTAAATTTCTTTGTACTACACTGTACGCATTTACCAGAAAGCGCTGATCGGTTATTTTTAGTTGTAATCGTCGTCAAGTCATCTGTGCCAGTACGTTTTTTACACTTCACACAATATAGATCCATAATTTATGTATAGAGATATGAATATAATTGATTTTTCAGCGACTAAAACAAGAGAACCAGTGAAGCATCATGCAGCGCTACCAAACTCTATCCGCGCAATTATAATCGGACCATCTGGATCCGGTAAAACGCAATTGTTGCTCAATTTAATAATGAGATGGATGAAGTGGGATAAGTTGTATTTAATTGCCCCTAGCGTAGATGATCAACGATGCTATGAAGTGCTAAAAGATTTTAATGAAAACGCTTCAGAGATTGCCGGCAAGGATGTTATTGAATTTATAACCGATATTGACGAAGCACCATCAGTAGAAGACCTCGATGGAAGTATCAACAATTTAGTTGTATACGACGAGGTCATGTTAGATAAACAAAAAAATCCAGCCAGAATATTTTCCAGAGGCAGGCATAAAAACACGGACGTGATTTATGTCACTCAACGATACACTCAGATTCCAAAAGTGATTAGAGATAACTGTAATATGCTTGCTGTATTCAACGGCGTTGATACACATACGCTACGAAATATTTGGCAGACATGGTGCTCCGATATGGACTTCAATCAATTTAGAAATTTCTTTAGTCATGCTCAGTCTGCCCCACACGGATTTGTAACAATAAATTTACATGACCCTCGAACACGATATCGTATCGGACTGGATCAAATATTCGGCTAACCCAAAACTGAAAGTTCTAGCAGCAGAGAGGGTGAGTGACAACGACGTTGTAATCCCTTTTCCCAAAAAAATCGATGGAGGATGTCATTGATTTCATTGATTCTTTGCCTGATTTCATTGACTTTTTTTGCCTGATTTCATTGACTTTTTTTGCCTGATTTCATTGTTTTAAGCCTGATTTCAGTGAAAACTTGTTTAAAAATGTTGTCTGATTCACCCTCTCTGCTGCTACCCCTGTTAACCCCAACGCGATGATATCAATGGTGTCGTTTTTTTTTATTTTGTTTTGCTGAATGGAGGCTTCTATTAAGCATTTTCGAGGCAGCCTCAGATTGGCAAATAGACGCCTGTAAATTTTGTAGAACTCGCCACCCCACCCACCACCTGCTGCTTTTCATAGTCAATTCCGTTGAGAAATATAGAGTCTTAAACAATAGTAAAAGCTTTGATAAAGTTTTGTACTCAGTATGGCCTTCCCAAATCTGTTTATTCTGATCATGGTTCAAACTTCATGTCTGGAATTTTCCAAAAGTGTATGTATGAATTGGGCCTTAAGCAATTCAAATATTCTTCCTATCACCCTGAGAGCCAAGGGGCATTAGAAAGATTCTATCAGACTTTGAAAAATATGATCCGATCATATTGTTTTGATACGAATAAAGATTGGGATGAAGGCATTCATTTACTATTGTTTTCTGTTACATAATCAGTTCAAGAATCTTTAGTCTTCAGTCCCTTTGAACTGGTTGTTTGACACACTGTGCGTGGACCATTGAAGTTATTGAAAGAGAAACTTCTCTCTAATGAAGATACTAAGATCAATCTTCTTGATTATGTTTCCGATGTTAGATACAAGTTGTCAAAGGCTTGTGAGGTCACAACAGCAAATCTGCACTCTGCTCAATCTAAAATGAAATCAAGATATTATAAAAAAAATCTATGGAATTGAGTTTTCAGCCTGGTGATAGAGTCCTGACTCTCTTACCAATGCCACTAAATCCTCTTCAGACCAAATATTATTGTCCCTACACAGTTGACAGGAAAATTAATGTCTTAAATTACATCATACATACTCCTTGGTGGCGCAAACAAAAACAACTCTGCCATATAAACATGCTAAAAGAGTATATTGAAAGAGATAGCCATGTTAAACCTGTAATTAATTTAGTTGTACCTGTCCAACTCATTGAAGAAATATCATCAGATTCTATTGATATTGGAATGACGAATCTTTGTAACTCAGAAATTATAAAAGATCTAGACCAGAAACTTTCACATTTACAAGTGCCAGAAAGAAAAGAACTGAACTAATTATTATTTGAATATGAGCACTTATTTCCAGATGTTCCTACAAGGACAAACACAATTTTTCATGACGTTGAAATTGTAAATTCCAAATCTGTCAAACAGCATCCATACAGGATGAATCCACTCAAACAGGACTACTGAAAAAAGGAAATTCAATATTTGCTGGAGAATGATTTTATCGAGCGCATTAAAGTGATTGGAGTTAACCATGTATACTTGTTCCAAAACCAGGTATAAAAATTCCGTATGTGCACTCATTATAGGTTTTGTTCTTTTTATAGTTTAAAGCCATTTTTAAGCACAATATAGGCTATACATGGCGGCCAGTATTAATGGTGGAGAAAGAAACCGGAAAAAAACGGAAATAAACACCGACCCACACGAATCTACTGACAAGCTTTCTAACATAACTACATTAGCCGAATCTTAGACTCGAACCCACGCAGACAGAGGTGAGATGGCAGTGATTCGTAACGGACAGCGCTTTAAACCACTCGGCCACACGGGGTCCCACTGATTATAGGAAGGTGAACAGTGTGACAAAAACAGATTCATTCCCATTACCAAGAATTGACGATTGTAATGATGAAATCGGGAATGCCAAGTATGTCACCAAATTTGACCTTCTGAAAGGATTTTGGCAGATTCCACTAACGGAAAGAGATAAGAAATCTCAGCATTTGTGACTCCAGATGGACTTTATCAATATAAAGTAAAGCCATTCAGGATGAAAGGGTCAACAAGTACATTGCAACGTCTCAAAAAAATGATCACCTCTGCTCTAGAAAATTGTGATGCCTATATAGATGACGTCATCATCTAGAACGACACCTGGATAGAACATCTAGCAACAATTCGAAAATTCTTTGACAAACTCACTGATGCATGTTTGACAGTTAATTTATCTAAAAGTGAGTTCTACCGTGCTAGTGTGATTTTTCTTAACACATATTGTGGGACATGGACAAGTTAAAACAATTGATGCTCTTTCTCGTGTATACAATATCTTATATCTTATATAATGCAATTTATTCATGTTTTTTAACCTCAGGTGTAAATTGGTTTGTGGTTAAAAGAAAGCTGTATCATACAAATCTTTTTTTTTTATGGGGAAGGTGTTATGTATATTTGATATAAGTTATTTATATTTTTTTTCTGTTTTGTTTCTCGTTCATTGAAGGGGGATGACCTGTCCTTTACAGAGTAAACACCAGGTGTTGACCTCATTTCTGACCTGGTTTCAGAGTTGTAAACAAGCTTTCAAATTTAATTGGTTGGTTCCCAGGAGATTGTGGTATTTTATATAAACATCTGTCTAATTTTAGTTGGATCATACGGGTACGTGAGTTTTTGAACGTAAATTTGTTTTGATAGTTACTAGAAGATCACGTGTCCCCTTGTTTACGTAAAAATCAAATATATACACTATGTTTTGCGAGCGAGCTAATCTGTAGAAAATTGGGCTGTTAGAATATAAAGGTGTGTCATTTGGAGTTTTTTAAAATTAACTTGCACTGAAAATTATGTCAATTCGTTTTGATAAAGACATTTTTTGATATATATCTGGAAAAGAATTGTGCTCATAGAGATTTTTATTAACAAGATCTGATTTCATCAAATGACATCGTCTTCCATATTGGATAATTCGCTGGGATTCGAATTTGGAATTATTTGGACATTTTATTTCCAGGACTTTTGCAATTCCTTATGTGGATAATATTTTGAATTATTTTGGATTTATTTTGGAATTGATTCTTAAAACCGTAAGTTTATTTTTCTTTTTTGAAACATGTTTGTACTCAATAAATTGTTTGTTAAGTTTTACAAGCTTGTTATTTTCACTCTTGTGCGACCTTATTAACGAAATAAGTAAAAACGTTCCTGTATTAGTGTGGTTGTTTAGTTCTGAAAATGAATCCGATTAGTTTGTAATACCAAATGGTAACATTTATCGAACAGAATCCCTCCACGAGAAAATGAGAGAATATACGCCTGACGAAAATTTACTCTGTGAATGTTTTACTGTTACATCGGTTGCAGTTCATTTTGGTAGAGAGAAAAATTCCTGGAAACCAACTCGGTTTGATCTTGTTGAGGATACAATATTATGTTGTATTGAATATGGTCACGATGGACTGTGGAACGTAAATACTCGCGTAAAGATGTCGTCTCGGTTGATGTAGTTGCATGGTATCCTGGAAGTTTTCTTGGATACAGAGAGTGTTCTGTGTATTTTTAAAGATTAGTCACCTCACACACAAGATGACTAGAGTATCAATAAATGGACCATTACGTGATTTTGATATTACTGGATTCGCTTGTATTGAATCATTCGAGTCTACAGAAAACCTTCATCCGATCTGTTACGTTTGGTTCGGTAGACATATTTCAGAAAAGAAGTGGGCTCCAATAGTACTGATACGATATATGCTCAATTGATTAATGTTGACGTCGTTGATTGTCAGTGAAGCGATTATATCATACCGAATGCAGACCGAAGTTTGGGTACCACAAAAAAAGAAATATTATGATGAAGAAAATCCTGATAAAAGCGACTTTGACAATAAAAGTGCAAAGGATCTTGGCAGAAAAATGATAGATAAATTTACCCAAGGAGGATCCCACGATCATAAACGACATTGTACATGAATGACCATGGACGATGATGAATTAAATTTTATAATCGCTGATGCAACGAAAAAAATTACATTTAGAAGTCGGGATACATATTTCGTAAGGAACTAAGTTAGGTACAATTGTGAGTTATATTGAATCACCGCAGTATAACCATTTAAGATCTTCGATGCTTGCGTATGTTTCGATTAATCTGTTATCCATGATAAATAAAATTCCAGATTTTGCTTTTAGAGTAGCTACCGATTCGTTTTATATCAATAAAAAAATATTCAAGATTGCTAGACCAACAAAATATCATAGATCATGCATCATGGGGTTCGTTTGGAATAAAAAAATAGAGAATATACTCGATTATTCTGAATCAGCACATGTTCCAATCAAAGATATTTGCCGTAGAAATAATCGGATATTAAAACCATCGTCTGCACCATCAATATATGATCCCGTAGCTGGACACAAAATAATTTATCTTAATAGACCTGGAGGATCAGGAAAAACAACACGTGCGATTGAACTATTTCAGAATTCTGATATTATTGTTTTGACACCTACACACAGACTTGCGCGAGAAATGATCCAACCAGGAACACGGTCATGTACTTATCACAGATAGATAAATATATTCCGAAGATTATAGTTTGGGATGAAATATGTACTGTATCATTCGATAATCTAAAAATATTTATTGATTGGTAGTTGACGAAACACACTGCTGTAATAATGTTTGGCGACCATGGTCAGCCACCACACTTTGTTTACCGTCTCAACACGAATGGCTGAAGAGATCCGTTGACTATTACGAAGACATAGCACGAGGGAGTTTAAAATATTAATCAGATTACAACAGAATAAAATTAAATGTGAGGTTATGCGTACTATAATATTATAAACCTCTTTGAACGACTATTGGGATATTTTGAGACCAAATAACCTGATAGTTGCAAGTAGAAAGCTAGTTCCTGACACACTTCAACAAAGATTATTTCTGCTACATAAAGAAAATTTTTCAGAGATGCCGGTACAAGTATGTTATCACTCAGCAGATACGCGACGACAGAATATTCTCTTTGACAATCCAGGAAAGACGGAGAAAACAAATCTTGTGTTGAATAATATTGTTTTATTTGATGTCAATGTTGTTGATAGTGCTTTATCGGACGCTAGGATACGCATTGACAATACATTCATCTCAAGGATTAACTATTACTGATTCAGTTGTCTGGATTGTGGACGATAACATCGAGTGGTCGAATTTAGTTTATTTTCCGGTGTCATGCGTCATGAAAATATATCAGCTACGTAGGATTGTCATGGATGCGTCAGAAATCAATGGCAATGTTGTCAATAATATAGTAAGAAAACAATTAGATGGCTATAAACAGTATAATAAAAAAAGCTACTTCGATCTGGACGTGCGATCTATCATAACATTGAAATAACAACAGGATAATCAATGTGCAAGCTGTACTTGTATAATGCTGTGGCAGTACTCGAGTAACAAACCTAGATATTTTACCGTAGATGGAAAAGAAAACAGACTTAGTCATACACGTGACTTGAATTTAATCGGCGTAGAGGTGTTAGTTAAGTGAATTTGGTTGTAATTGTGTATCCTCGGGAAGTACCTGTAATTGTTCACGGGTAAATCCACGTTGCGGAGCGGTTGAATCTAATCTGTATATTGCAGGTCTACCTGTGGATCGTACCACTCTGAATATCTTGTGTGTAGTAATACTCCAAATAGGATATGTCGCTCTTTTTTTCCGCCTTCAAGTTCACCTCGTTCGTATAAGTATCTGACGATGACATTACCAAATATTGGATGCGGTCAATCATTATACTGTATTGGTATATATTTTCTTGTCATCGCATTAATAGGTTTCATGGCAGTTTTTCGAGTAACCTCATTGTTTAATGCAGCTATCACACTTGGTAATCTTCCAACCCATTCACGAGATCTTGTAAACTAAATGAATTCGTTCGCGTATTGATATCCAAAATATCTTTCAGAAAGTGTTCTATTAAATCGTTCTAAGATCGCTTGATCACGATGAATTTCTGCATGTCCTCTTCGTATATTAACATTATGTAGCTTCATTAATGATGATACTGCACCAAGAAATTCTTTGCCAGGATCAACTTCTAATAGTTGTGGCCATCGCAAGGGACCTCGTCGATAAATTCGTTTGAAAGCAGATGCAACTTCAGTAGATGTTTTAATTGCATATGGTACTGATTTTTATATCTACTTGAAACATCAACAACGGTTAGTGCGTATTTAAATGGTACTCTACGTATACGATCATCAGGTAAAAACAGAATATCAGCGTGATGAACTTCGTTAGGAACATTAACATCAAAAAGTGCGTACTCGATTCGTTTAGGCGGTGGTAGGTAAATTTGCCTTATCGCTTGTCGCGTTAACCACGCTGCGGCGGTAGAAATCGTGACATTTGCTGCATTAGCGAGTTTATCGATTGCTGCTCTACCTTTCCAGTATCCTCTAGGGCTGTAATAAATTGATTGCATTATAATCAATTAACCAGCACCTATTGTTTATTTGATTTTCATCGCAGACTTTACTAACCAATTGGCTAATCCTTCCTTGAGATTTTTTATTTTTTATGGAATTCAATGCGTGAATCAATTTCACATTTGCGATATGTCGCTGTTCTAGATCTTTACTTTTATAAGCTACATCATGAACGTGACACGCTTTATCGATTGCATTTACCCGATATTCACCGGATTTTAGTTCATCTTGTTCATCAAGTCTGATATCAAGTCGAGTGCCAGGACTGCAGTAATTATATCCTGGAAGATGTTTTTTCTCCGGGATATTTAGCCCAAGGAGTTCATGGAAATTTTGACATTAATGTTGAAATGTCACCAACGGTTTTATTGGTTAAAATGATTATTTCTTTATGCCAATACGGAACATTTTTCATCGTATGGTATTCTTTTATTTGTTATTGTAACCGTGGATAAATCAGCAGTTGGAGTTTTAACTCGGCAGCGTAAACAATATAAATCCATGATATAATATTATATTATGGATGTAATTGATTTTACAGAGACACGAAGACGAGAACAGGTAAAACATCATCCAGCGTTACCGAATTCGATCAGAATGAGATTAATAGGCCCGTCTGGATCCGGTAAAACACAACTGTTACTTAATCTGGTAATGAGATCGCTGAAATGTAATAAATTTACTTAGGTGCACCATCTGTTTAATGAAAACGCACGATTGTTGAGCTGTGATGATATTATTGATAACATTGATGAATCACCATCTGTCGATGATCTTGATGGATTCGTTAATAAATTAGTTGTGCATGATGACGTAATGCAGGAAAACAATAAAGAATATTGTCTCGAGGGCACCATAAAAATACGGATGTTATATATATATATATATATATATATATATATATATATATATATATATATATACACACACATATAAATATTCGAAGGACCTGGTATATAATAATTTCAGAGATTTATTTTCACGTGCACAAGCAACACCGTATGGTTTTATAACAACAACTATGCATAATCCCAGGACAAGATATCGTAGAGGCATCGATCAAATATGTGGCTAATTCTTGGAGCAGCAGATTGACAAAATAACGATATCTTTTAACTAAATGAAATAGACACTATTTGATATATGAAAAATTATTCATAGCTTCGTCAAGGAAGTACTGATAAATGTATTAAAAATGTCTTGGAGAATACTGCAAGAAACAAACATATTTTATCAAAAAATCCACATGCTGGTCCTTAACATTGTGTTGGATGCAATGTTGGCGATCGATTATGTATGCATGTTTGTGTGTATGTATGTATGTATGTATGTATGTATGTATGTATGTATGTATGTATGTATGTATGTATGTATGTATGTATGTATGTATGTATGTATGTATGTATGTATGTATGTATGTATGTATGTATGTATGTATGTATGTATGTATGTATGTATGTATGTATGTATCTATGTATGTATGTATGTATGTATGTGTGTATGTTTGAATGTATGTATGTATGTATGTATGAATGTATGTATGTATGTATGTATGTATGTATGTATGTATGTATGTATGTATGTATGTATGTATGTATGTATGTATGTATGTATGTATGTATGTATGTATGTATGTATGTATGTATGTATGTATGTATGTATGTATGTATGTATGTATGTATCTAAGTATGTATGTATGTATGTATGTATGAACGTACGTACGTACGTACGTACGTACGTATGTATGTATGTATGTATGTATGTATGTATGTATGTATGTATGTATGTATGTATGTATGTATGTATGTATCTATGTATGTATGTATGTATGTATGTATGTATGTATGTATGTATGTATGTATGTATGTATGTATGTATGTATGTATGTATGTATGTATGTATGTATGTATGTATGTATGTATGTATGTATGTATCTAAGTATGTATGTATGTATGTATGAACGTACGTACGTACGTACGTACGTACGTACTTACGTATGTATGTATGTATGTATGTATGTATGTATGTATGTATGTATGTATGTATGTATGTATGTATGTATGTATGTATGTATGTATGTATGTATGTATGTATGTATGTATGTATGTATGTATGTATGTATGTATGTATGTATGTATGTATGTATGTATGTATGTATGTATGTATCTATGTATGTATCTATGTATGTATGCATGTATGTATGTATGTATGTATGTATGTATGTATGTATGTATGTATGTATGTATGTATGTATGTATGTATGTATGTATGTATGTATGTATGTATGTATCTATGTATGTATGTATGTATGTATGTATGTATGTATGTATGTATGTATGTATGTATGTATGTATGTATGTATGTATGTATGTATGTATGTATGTATGTATTTATGCATGCATGCATGCATGCATGCATGCATATATGTATGTCACGTATGTGCATAAGTATGCAAGCTGACAGGTATATATTCCTTATTCGTGTGTGTGTGTGTGTGTGTGTGTGTGTGTGTGCATGTATGTGTGTGTTTGTTCGTGTGCTGGAAGATATGGAAGGATGGTCGCTGTATGTACGGATTAATTGCTATTAGACTGATGTACGTCCAAACGTATAGTCACCATATGTAACTCTGGTATAGATATAAGTAAAATAAATAATTTGATAAGTATAAAATGAGATAATGTTAAGAATATTATAACTTTTGCTTCTGTGCCACTCATGTATGGTTCATATCTAGTTATATATGTAAATTTGGTTTGACGTAGATCATATGTCAGGAAAGTTATTTGCCCGCAGATTGGGTCTAATCCTTAGCAGCTGATCCTTAAACACTAAATACATGAGCAATTGCAAATATTATCACGTTTCTGCAAATCCCGATTGTTACATGAAGTCTCCCTTCTTAATCCTATCGTTTGCCACGAATCATAGTATATTAAGAGCCCTTCAAAAGGTGTGCCTTAGGTGTGCCTATGTTTGACAGATGTTCACAAACAGATAAAAACTGAGTTATGCAATACTAAAATCCAGTACAAGGATCATGTATGTTGAATAATGTCAGTAAGATGTAACATTAATATGTAGCGTTGTTAACTAAGCTTGTATTCAATCAATATTATCGGAACGAAAACCAAACACGATTATAATAGTAAATAGATAAGTAAATTGTGTGCTTAATTACCAGTATCATATTATTTGCATATGGGTACATGAGTTATGCAACAAGATCTGGCAGACAGGTGAATAGCCAACACAGAAGACCCAGACACTTATAACGCTAAAAACAAAGGCAATCTATAGCTATGCCAAAATTCCACAACTATCAGTTTGATCAGCCATGCTAGTAAAGTGATGATAAAGATTATCTTGAACAGACTGAAACCCTAAGCATACAAATTAATCGCTGAAGATACAGGCATGGTTCCGGAGTGGATAAAGCAAAACGAACCAAATATTCAATAACAAGGTTATGTGTGAAATGTACCTTCAACATCAACAAGACATCTATCATCTGTTCATTAATTTCATAAAGACCTTTGACAGAGTGTGGCATGAGGCAATGTGGGCCACAATGAAGACGTACAATAGTGGTCAAACGTTGACCAATACCATCATGTAACTGTACACCAAGGCTACCAATGCAGTAATTGCTGAATGTTCTGTGTAAAACTGGTTCCAAACAACAGTTGGAGTACGTCAATGCTGTCTCCTGTCACCTTCGCTGTTCAACATCTACTTATAGCGCATCATGAGCAGAGCCCTGGGAAACCACTGTGTGACATTCAGCATTGGAGGGCGTAAAATCACCAACCTCTGCTTTGCATACGACATTAATGGGTTTGCCGGCAGTGAAGATATGTGTGCCACCTTAGTGATGAACCTGCATGAAACGTCTTTCAAATTTGACACAAATATAAGCAGAGAGAAGACAAAGCAGATGAAAAATAGTGGTAAATAGATCTCAGTCAAGATTAAAGTCAGAGGACAGGAACTGGGAACAGAGAGCCAATTCAAATATCTAGGTTCCATAATTACAGAAGAGGCACCAAGAACATAACTTTTGTCACGAGCAGCACAAACAACGGCAAAACTACAACCCATCTGGAGAGACAAAAACATCTGTCTGAAAACTAAATTAAGACTATTGGGAGCACTAGTCATCTCAGTCGTTCTGTATTCATGTGAGGCCTGGACTGAGGCAGCAGAATTACAAAGTAGAATCCAGGCACATGAAATGATATGCTACAGAACCACCCTATGCATCTTTTATATCGAACAAGTCACAAATGGAGAAGTGCGTAACACTATCAGGTACAAAGTAGGCGAAAATGAAAACATCTTCGCCACCGTCAAAATCAGAAAGCTGAAATGGTATGGCCATGTCACTAGAGTACACAGTCGATCCATAATAGTACTGCATATCAGCGTCCAGGGTTGCAGAAGGACAGGTAGTCGGACACAAAATTGGACTGACAACATCACCGAAGGGACACGGAGATACAGTCGTTGGCACATGCTCGAGCAAAGTGGATGGAACTAGTCAGATGTCCAGCAGCACAGCACCTCTACGACTAGACTAGAAGAGACTGATTATGATGATGAGGTAGCGGGATACTCAGGAAGCAGCAAAGGAGGTGAGCAGACCGAAACTAATATAGACAAAAGTAAGAAAACGACAGTTTCGGTTTCGAACGAAACAAATATAACGTCAAAAATGGTAAACCAAAGCTTCAAACAGCAGCAGAGGGTGAACAGACCAACTTTTTAGGCAATATTCTGTCTTCTTTTCTAGATAATATTTACTAGAAAGGTCTAGTTGACAAATAGACCCTCGAGACCAACTGGTCAATATTTGTATGCAAAGACCTTTAACCGATACGAAGTAACCTATATGCCATTCTCGTTGACATCACCTTCTCTGCTGCTCGATGAGAACGTGAACAGACAGACCGTAACAGGTTTGCAAATATTTCCCCGCCGAGCACGAAAAAAAAAATAAAAATACACCCCCCGTTGCTGCTAATGATTTCAGTTCTGGGTTAACGATTTTCTTTTAGGATTTCAACCGAATATTTTATCAAGTCCGATACGATATCGCGTCCGATGATCTGATAAATTTATCGTTACAAATCTATGTTTGATTGACTGAGCAACACTAAAGAAATTTCTAAATTGATTATGATCCACATCACCGCCGCACCAAGTCTGCCAAATATTTCGTAGCGTATGAGTATCAACTCCGTTAAACACGCATAACACATTGCAGTTTATCTCTGCTCACTTTTGGTATTTGAGTGTATCGTTGAGTAACATATATCACGTCGGTGTTTTTATGCCTGCCTCTGGAAAAAATCATAGCAGAATTATTTTGATTGCTTAACATTACATCATCATACACGACTAAATTGTTAATACTTCCATCAATATCATCAATATTCGGCTCATCGTCAATATCGGTTATAAACTCAATGACGTTATAACCGGCAATCTCTGAAGCGTTTTCGTTAAAATCTTTTAACACTTCTTAGCATTGCTGATCGTCTACGCTCGGGGCTATCAAATACAATTGATCCCATTTCATCCATCTTGTTATTAAATTTAGTAGCGGTTGTGTCTTGCCGCTTCCAGATGGTCCGATTATAATCGCGTGAAAAGAATTTTGTTAGGGCTGCATGATGCTTAACTGGCTTACGTGTTTTTGTCGCTGAAAAGTCAATTATATCCATGTTATTATATATAAATCATGGATCTATATTGTGTGAAGTGTAAGACGCATACTGGCACAGATAACTTGACGACGATTCCAACTAAAAATAACCAATCAGCGCTTCCTGGTAGGTGTGTAACGTGTAGTACAAAGAAATTTAGATTTATTTCCCTTGGTGAAACCAAGGATGATCAAATCAAGGATTTAACAAAAAACGAGGAGATGATATTGCAGCCAAGTTAGTGAATGTGCCAGGAACACCATGGGCAAAATATCCGGGAGAAAAACATCTTCCCGGGTATAGTTATTGTGGACCAGGGACAAGACTCCATTTCAGACTTGATGATCAAAACCAACCCCGATGGGGTGAATATCCAATAAACGCCATTGATAAAGCGTGTCATGCTCATGATGTTGATTATAAAAGCAGTGATCTGCAACACAGACATCTCGCAGAGGTGAAATTAATTCACACGTTGAATTCAATCACTGATAAATCCTTCAAAGAAAAGTTGGCTTCATGGTTAGTAAAATCGGCAATAAAAACCAAATTGATGTTAGATGCAGGTAATTAATAATATGGAATCTATTTATTATTTTCCGAAAGGATACTGGAGGGGCAAGGCCGCAATCAGTAAACTCGCTAGCTCTGGAAAAGTAAAAAAATACCACCGCGGCGGATTGGTTATCTAAACAGGCGATATGGCAAATTTATCTACCACCACCTAAACAAATTAACTACTCGCATTTTGATGTGACTGTCCCTAATGAAGTTCATAAAGCTGATATATCATTTCTGCCACATGACAACGGCTATAAATACGCGCTAACTGTAGTTGATGTAGCGAGTCGATACAAACAGGCAGAACCGCTGAAAACAAAATCGTCAACTGAAGTGGCTTCTGCGTTTGAAAGGATTGATCAAAAGGGTCCTCTGCGTTGGCCGAATCTATTGCAAGTTGATCCTGGCAAGGAATTTCAAGGTGTGGTTATATCAACAATGAAACATCATAATGTCACTATCAGACAAAGACATACTGCATTACATTGCGATCAGGCAATTGTTGAACGATTTAATCAGACGCTTGCTGAGCGGTTATTTGGATACCAATACGCGAAAGAATTTATTCAATATAAACGATCTCGTGAATACGTCAAGAGATTACCAGCTGTGATTACTGCGCTCAATAATTAGATTACTAGAACAATCAACATGAAACCTAACAATGCAATTAAAAAGAAGTCTATACCCATAAAACCACAAAAAGATTTTTCAAAAGAACCAATTCTTGATAGTAATGTCACTGTTAGGTTTTTATACGAACCAGGAGAGCTCGAAGGTGGTAAAAAAGAGCTACTGATCCTATTTGGAGTGTTACTGCACATAATATATCTAGTATAACGCTATCCACTGGTAGACCAGCAATCTATCGATTGGATTCAACTGCTCCTCAACGAGGATTTACTCGACAACAACTACAAGTGATACCTGAGGATACTCAATTACAAGCGCGCGGTCTTAACTAGCACCCCGGCGTCTGTTGCACTCAAGACATGTCAGCATCACATTCTCTCTTGTATGACCAATATTGCTATTTTTTCTGTCTACGGTAAATTGGCGAGGGTCTTTATCCGACCAACTCCAACTCATTAAAAAATTGCAACTCAATTAGTGATTATTCTGCTGCTGTTTCATTGTCATTACTAATTCAGCATCAATATCAAATTCTCGTTTATTTTTTTTATCCTGTTCTTTATAACCAGAGAGTTTTTTCTAATTATATCATCGCATATATCACCTATTGCATTGTCATTATCATTAAGGACAACTCTTCGAAGTTGATGTATTCTCCTCACTCTGGACACTGCAAGATAAACTAAATTTGACCACTCGATGTGATTATCTATTATCTATTATCCAAATAATTGTATCTGTGATAGTCAGTCCTTGTGAAGAGTGTATTGTCGCTGCATAACCTAACGTCCATGGTGATTTATCAGGGCGTAATGCATCTTCGACGACGCTGATATCAATCAGCACAATATCATTTAGCACCAAGTTCTGTTTTTCAAGTTGTCCTTGAATATCAACTTCGATATTCTGCTTTCGTGTATCTGAAGGTCTATAACAGAGCGGCACTGGAAGTGTTGCAAATTTTTCTTTGTGTCTTTCAAATAATTTCATTTGAAGTGTGTCTCTGACTATCTTTCTACTTGCTACTATCAAATCGTTTGGTCTCCATGCTTCCCAGAAATCCCCCAATGAAGTTTCCGATATTATATTGGATTATATCCGGTTGTAATCTAATTAGCGCTTTGAACTCGCGCAATTGTTTATCAAGTGATCTGTGATCGGTATTAATCTCTTCGTAATAGTCTACAAAACCCTTTAGCCATTCATGTGGGGATCCACCGACAGATGGTGGTGGTTGTCCGTGATCACCGCACATGACGACTTTTGTATTTTTCAATAACAACCACGAGAGAAATGTTTGTAATACTTTCAACGATACTGTGCATGTTTCATACCAAATTATGATTTCAGGAATGAATTTATCGCCCATTCGATCAGGAGTCCATACATCTCCTTTCCATCGAAAGAAACTGTGATAAGTACAGGCATTTACCTCTCGTTGTTTCATCTCTAGTGCTAATCTGTGGGTTGGTGTTAGCACAATCATGTTTGATCGACGAAATACTTCAATTGCACGAGTTGTCTTTGCTGACCCACCACAACCGTTTAAATAAACTGTCTTGTGTCTACATATCGGATCAGATATCGGTGGTGCATTAGAAAATTCTAATTGAATCTCACACTTCAAATATTGATCTTCAACGCCAACGTCTGCGGGTTTACAATACTCGTGAAGCGTCTCCTTTTTAAATCTCCAATATCCCCAATTTTTCTCCGGATCTGTGAATGCAGCTACAGCTGATTTGTATTTCTCGTGGATATACATAGAATCAGTGGCTACTCTAACTGCTGTGTCAGGAAATGTATTTATCATCGAACATAGATTAATAGAAGCATGAGCTAGCATAGAACTTCTCAAATGTGTGTATTGGGAACTCTATCCATCATAGTAGGTAACAAGTTTTCCCTGTTTCGTTAAATCCACTACAATAAAATCGTATTCAGCGCTGTCTATGATCAATCTCGAGGAGTATTTTGCGTTGTTATACATTCCACCTTGGGTAAAGTTACCGATTATCCTTCGTCCAAAATCGTTTTCTTGTCCGTTTTTAATTTCAAATAACTTCTAAGACCAATTCATTATTTGTTCTTCATTGAAATGGGGAAACTGTTTTCGCTGTTCGCTAATTATACGATCTAGATCAGGGTTTGGTAACCAAACTTCAGTTTGTCCTCGATAGCAAATAATAGCTTTGCTGATAATCAGCGATATCAGCATACCACAATCAATCATATATCGTAGTAACACAATTGGCATCAAATGTTTTTCAGACATATGTCTACCAATCCAAACATAACTACACGGATGTAATCCTGTAGCGAGTTCAATTGATATCACACGAGCGAATCCAGTTAAATCAAAGTCAAGCAACGGACCATTAATTGCAACACGAGTCATTTCATGTGTGAGGTGTCCAAATCGTTTGAAATATTTAGCACACTCTCCATACCCAAGAAAACTTCCAGGATAACACGCAGATATATCAATTGAAATCATACTCTCACGTGAGTATTTTGTATTCCACAGCCCTCCATGACCGAACTTGATGCAACTCAATTTAACATCTTCGAGAAAATCACTTCGTGTTGGACGCCATGAGTTTTTCTCTCTTGCGAAGTGAGCTACCACTGATGGATTTGTGAAGCTATCCGTTAATAGGTTTTTATGAAAACTGTCCGATGAAAACTCATTAGCAATTTTTCTCATTCGTGAGTGTAACTCTTCAACGCGATATAATTCATCATTTGGTCTTACAAATTGATCGAATCCGCTCTCAAGGTCTTCAGCGCTGCAAAGTAGCCACACTGACACAGGATCTTCCTTACACAACACGTTAATAGCATCAAATAATTTCTCATCATAAAATACATCCCTTCAGAACTCCTTAGGGATATAGCTTACAGTTCTCTCTCGTGGAAATATTGTTACTGCAGGTGTCCACGCGTGTTTGTTATGATCAATAATTTCAATTGGAGCTCCTCTCGATTTATATTTCGAGTCGTACAATATCTCACCTGTTATCATCGTTACAGATATTGGGAATTTTAATGATGTTTCTAATTTAGCTATATCCTGAATTGTTGCTCTGTGCTCTCTCACTGTCAGTTCCCATTAATTTTTTTACGTCTTAGATCAGTTAATTTATTTCCTCGGGATGCATTTGTAAAGTGTTCTATTACCCGTGTTGCTACACAATTCAACGTTGAATTACCTTGTGATTTCGACGGCAAGTTCATAGGAGCTAGTTTTGCAATATCGGGTTTATCATTTAACGGATATATCCCATAAACAACTGATGTTGCAGGATATGATCTCTCGTAATACAGTCTATCAATTCCAGTCAGAATTCCTGGTCTTGAATCTCGACTCACAATAACAGTTTTTTATCCTTGAGAATTGGTTCAAATTAATCTCTGATAATCTATTCTCCTTCCTCTTGGATAATGAATTTCATTCTAAAAAAATACCTCTTCGCGCCAAGATGTGAAACTATCTCAGTTGCTCTTTCGTCGTTCATGGTAGCATCGATGTTGGGTACATTAACATCATCATCAATAATTCGAAAGGTTGACCAGCAGTGAGATGCCCCATCACGCTTGAATTCATAAAAACAGTCTCGGATTTTCCCCAATATAGTTCTATCACTGCTGGTGTATCAGAGACTCTATCGAGATTGAATTTAGCATTTTTCCAAGGCTCGATTTTAGATAATCTCTCGAACTCCTTCTAGCTATAATTAAAACAAGTATTTAAATAGAAATATATTTATATAATGAATCATTGCAAATGGCTTATGATTGGATCAAAGACTCCGTGTAACAAATCATGCAAAAATGAATTCTGTGGGTATCATATACAGTGTCCGTAATGGTAGCCTAGGTCCGATCGCATGTATTGTTTGTGGGGTTGGGGTACGAGGAAAATCGCAGTTTTGTTTCGGTTGTGGTGGTAAGCGATATAGAGAGTTGAAGCGTTATTATGACAAGAGAATTAAAAATTCCATTAAAAACTCCATCAAAGATTCCATTAAAAACTCCATTAACAACTCTGATTCTGACTTTGACTCTGACAACGTCAACGACAACGTCCTTGATAAAATCAAGGACAAAGTCATTAGAACTCCCCAATACTATATTGATAGATTCTCAAGTAATGTAATATTACAATCAAATAATTAATTAGACAAAAAATAGCATTGTATATAAATGGACCAAGAATTTCAACGACATCCTCTGATTGAAAACTATGAAGCCTGCCGTGATGGTATTGTTAGAAACTGCAGACTCAAGAAGCCTTTAGAAAACGTGAACAATCAAGGGTATTTGACGTTTACTGTTGGTGGGGAGAAGAGACATCTTAATCATCGTTTCGTGTATGAGGTATATAATGGATTGATCAAGGATGGTTTTGTGATTGATCAAATTGATGGTACTAGGACTAATATTTCATTGAATAATCTGCAAGCTATTACACAGAGGGATAATATCAAACGAGGAAATACTGGTTATTGTAAATCAATTGGGAAGAGACCTGTCAAGTCTTTTAATACAACGACCAATGAAGAAAAAATATTTCAATTAATGTCTGCAGCAGCTAGATATTTCGATATTTGTAGAGCCTCAGTACGATTTGCTGCAGAGGGAATACAGAATTCCTCATTTTCCAATCGTTTTAAAAATAGGATTCAATTTTAATATATCTGACTATTCTATATAACATAAGTGGTAGATAACTCGTTTGGGTATGTCGGCGTGTGACAAGTCACCAATGACAGAGTTATCGTGTCGATTGGTTGATTGAATCTCAAGCAGGATAATCAACTGAGGGAATTAAATGTTTTGTTACAAAACGATTCAAATATGTAGTGTTTAGAAATAATTGTATTCTTTTTTTAGTGTCCTTTTCAAGTATACGGTGTTAGTTCAGCGTTCACGACTTCGTGAAAATCTTCGATATTCGCCAGCGGTATTAATAATACACAAGGATTAAAATCATACACCTTAGTACGGGGCAGGGTCCATATATCATTTTGTTTAATTAAATACAGAATATTTTATATAATATGAATAATCAAACCAGTAATAATATTATTTCTGAAATCTCCAAGTTGAATAATCTTAATATTAAATTGTCAGATGGTTTAAATTGCAATCAAATATAGCAGCAGAGGGGGCGAGCCGGACAACATTTTTAGACAAGTTTTCACTGAAATCACGCTTAAAAACAATGAAACCAATGACATCAGCCCCCCAATGTGTGTGTGAATCATGGATTAGGTCCCAAAAAAAAATATGAAAAAATCAATGAAATTAATGAAATCCTCCATCGATTTTTGGGAAAAAGAGACTACAACGTCGTTGTCACTCACTAGAACTTTCAGTTGGGGTTAACCGAATATTTGATCCAGTCCGATACGATATCGTGTTCCAGACCTTGTCTGGGGGACGAAAATCACTACGATTTTACAAACAGACTAATTTGTAAAACCTCCTCTTGTAAATCAATCAGATTATTAGACTGGTCAGTGAGTTTGAAATTAATTCTGGTTAATGAATTATTATGACATCGCATATAGACTGGATTCACCGGGGATTCAATTATTAAAAACCCTGGAGGGGCTGTTGGTGCAAATGAATACAAAATATATCCTTGCTGAGCTTGATTTGATCGTTCTAAATTTATTTGATAGCTTCCTTCGATCACATCACATACTAAATTGAGCGCAATCACCGTTGAAATATTCACATTGAACGGAGCAATATGCCTGCCACCACCGTCTGGGTCATTATTATGGGTCAGGATAGTTGTTTCCGGTGATGTTGTTTTTTTCCACGTATCATGGATTTTTTTGAAACCTTCATCGATGGCATCACTGAGAGATTTTTGTAGTTCTAAGAGATTATATCCTGGTAGATTGAATTCGGAAATATTTTCTACGCTTATATGATATTTTGTCGTAAATTCTATTTTCGTGTTAGGGTGTCTGGCAAGGGCTACCTCTCGTATAATTAGTGAATGAAATATATAAATGTCACTGAGGATTCTGTTACATGTTTCTATGACGCTGATAAATTCATCTCGGGTGAGAGAGCCGGATTTAAGGGATATTAACAACAACGAAATATCGTTATTGAACGCTGTGAAGTTTTCAGTGATTTTATCCTGTCGAGTTATGTAGTATTTCTCCCCTCCCTTATCTATCTTTTCAGTGAAAAAATTCAATTTGTCATAATCTCTATAACTCTTTACTGGATTATCAGATTTTGTCCTGTCGGTGATATAATCAGTTTTTTGTGGTTCTGGTAATTTAACGGTTTTTCCACCGGGTGGTAATTCAGGCCATCCTAGTACGGTTCTAATAGAACTCTGATAGATATCTACGACGTATCCTTCTGTGCTTATTTCAATGGCAGATGATAGTGTCGGCACATGAACTGTTATAGCTATTTTTGACTCTACTCCAGTAATCGATTTTATTCTACGCGCGAATTCATCATTGATTTGTTCAATTTGATATGATCCGGTTGGTATGGAAACAACATTCCAGTCTGGGGTACCGTCGGGTTTATTCTTATTTGCAAACACCAGTGAATTATTGGGTTGTTGACCACCAAATGATTTTGACCTAATATTTGGCCAACTGTGGTATACTCGTAGTTTTGCTAGCGCTATCTTTCTTTTGCATATTGATATCCAAATAACCTCTCAGCAAGAATCCGATTAAATCGTTCTACAATTGCCTGATCACGATGCAGTGCAGTATGCCCTCGTCTGATAGCGACATTGTGATATTTCATTGTAGATAACACTGCACCCTGAAATTCCTTGCCCGGGTCAACTTGTAACAGATTTGGCCAGTGCAGAGGGCCCCTTCGATAAATCCTTTCAAATGCAGAAACCACTTCAGTGGCTGATTTTGTTTTTAACGGTTCTGCTTCTTTGTATCGACTTGCAATATCAACTACAGTTAACGCATATTTGTAACCACGATCATGTGGCAGAAATAATAGATCAGCCTGATGAACTTCATTAGGAAAGGTCACATCAAAATGCGAGAATTGAATTTGTTTAGGCGGTGGTAGATAAATTTGCCATAGTGCCTGTTTGGATAACCAATGAGCCGCAGTGGTTTTTTTCACTTTTGCGGCGCTAGCGAGTTTACTGATTGCAGCGTTACCCTTCCAGTATCCTCTTGGGGAATAATAAATAGATTCCATGTTGTTATTAATTACCAGCACCTAACATCAATTTACTTTTCATAGCCGATTTTATCAAAAATGAAGCCAATTTTTCTTTGAAGGATTTATCAGGAATGGCATTCAACGCATGAATTAATTTCACATCTGCTAGATGCCTGTGTTGCAAATTGCTGCTTTTATAAGCAACATCATGAAGGTGACAGGCCTTATCAATAGCGTTTATTGGTTCCTCACCGGGTCGGGGCTGATTTTGATCATTGAGTCTGATATCAAGTCTTGTTCCCGGTCCACAATAACTATACCCTGGAAGGTGTTTTTCTCCGGGGTATTTTGCCCATGGGGTTCCAGGGAGTTTTGCTAATTTGGCAGCGATATCACCTCCTCGTTTTTTTTTAAAGGTTCCTTGGGTTCCTTGGGTTCCTTGGGTTTAGAAACAAATCTAAATTTCTTTGTACTACACTGTACGCATTTACCAGAAAGCGCTGATCGGTTATTTTTAGTTGTAATCGTCGTCAAGTCATCTGTGCCAGTACGCGCCTTACACTTCACGCAATATAGATCCATAATTTATGTATAGAGATATGAATATAATTGATTTTTCAGCGACTAAAACAAGAGAACCAGTGAAGCATCATGCAACGCTACCAAACTCTATCCGCGCAATTATAATCGGGCCATCTGGATCCGGTAAAACGCAATTGTTGCTCAATTTAATAATGAGATGGATGAAGTGGGATAAGTTGTATTTAATTGCCCCTAGCGTAGACGACCAACGATGCTATGAAGTGCTAAAAGATTTTAATGAAAACGCTTCAGAGATTGCTGGCGAGGATGTTATTGAATTTATAACCGATATTGACGAGGCGCCATCCGTGAATGACCTCGATGGAAGTATCAACAATTTAGTTGTATACGATGATGTCATGTTAGATAATCAAAAAAATCCTGCTAGAATATTTTCCCGAGGCAGGCATAAAAACACGGATGTGATTTATGTCACTCAACGCTACACTCAGATTCCAAAAGTGATTAGAGATAACTGTAATATGCTTGCTGTATTCAACGGCGTTGATACACATACGCTACGAAATATTTGGCAGACATGGTGCTCCGATATGGATTTCAATCAATTTAGAAATTTCTTTAGTCATGCTCAGTCTGCCCCACACGGATTTGTAACAATAAATTTACATGACCCTCGAACACGATATCGTATCGGACTGGATCAAATATTCGGTTAACCCCAACTGAAAGTTCTAGCAGCAGAGGGGGTGAGTGACAACGACGTTGTAGTCCCTTTTTCCCAAAAATCGATGGAGGATTTCATTAATTTCATTGATTTTTTCATATTTTTTTTTGGACCTAATCCATGATTCACACACACATTGGGGGGCTGATGTCATTGGTTTCATTGTTTTTAAGCGTGATTTCAGTGAAAACTTGTCTAAAAATGTTGTCCGGCTCGCCCCCTCTGCTGCTAATATTATCCGATTTTCAAGACATAGAATTAACCGAAATTAATAACAAGTACGTCCTTTCGAAACAATATGCCCTAATTAAGAGAATACAGAATTCAATCCGTAATTCTCTTGAATACAGCGAAGAGGTGGGTGTATTCGTTCCATTATGTACTATTACAGAACAAGTAAGACAGGATTTGGGTCGACAGTATGAAACTAAAAGAATGGTTAATTCCAAAATAAGGAGTATACAACAAATGATAAAACAGAATAGTGAAAATAACTGAAAAACACCCACCCGCCTGTATAAAGAAGTTCTTAGCACTACCAACAGGTATAGCTAGTTGTGTGCGCTCTACCGATAAGGGAGTTTAGTTAACAAACAATAGCGGTGAAATTCTATAGGCGATGTGTACAGGTAGTATTTTTGGGTTGACTGAAATCTCATAGTACACTTCGAAAGACTACACAAAGGGGAGTTTAAAGGAATCTATTTATAATTCATTGAAAATTTCAAGAAATTTTGTAAGAGATTAGGAAGGTCAAATGGTCTATACTACATAACACTTTTTATTGAAAAATCTTTGATTGAAAAATCTTAGTTGAAAATCTAAGATTTTCATAGAATTATTTTGATTGTATAATTTTTGATTTTCAATGATTTTTGACTGATTTTCACTGATTTTTTTTACTGAATTCAATTAGAGACCAGTCGGGTCAAATGGTCAATTTTCAATGTCATTTCTCGTAAGGATTTCTCAAAAAGGTAAAAAATAACCGAATCAAACCAGAAAATCATACAAACTCAGTGAAAACAGTCAAAAATCAGTCAAAAATCAGTCAAAATCCAGAAAAATCTAGAATAATTCATTGAAAATTTCAAAGAAATTTCACTGTCAAATGGTCGAGTTTCTATGTTATTTTCCATAGGGTTTTCTCATTAGAAATCATGAAATGATTTTCATTGCAAAGCAATTTCGACAAGGATTTTCAAGGTTATAAAATAAATTACTGATTTTTTTAATACGAACACTAATTGGAAACCTACTCTGTTGTTTTAATAATGGCCAATGCTTCATTAATCACACGATTAGCGAAAACAAGTTTATTCCTATCAGAAATTTAGTTAGAGATAAATTACAACAACGTCAAATGTTGCAAACTGATTTTTCCACTGATACTGAGGAGTTATTTTGGCCCACAACGACATCAACGAAGGATATTAAAACGGCAATATTGGAGAAAGAGTCTCTTCTCCCTGTACTTGAAAAAAAAGCAGAAAGATCTAAACAAACAAAAAAGTCTTTAAAAAAATTTCCTGGTGATATAGCAGCCGCACAACTACAACAACAACAACTTCAAGAAGAAGTTGAACGATTAGGTGATATTGATATTTCCTCACCACCACCTGAACCAGAAGAACTTGAAGGCGCTACTGCTAAACTTCCAAGTGAAACATCAAGAATTAATTTTATAGACAAATTCACCGAACAGGGGATAAAGGGGATACAAACTTCCTAAAAGAGCAATACCAAACTTCTCAAGTGAGCGAAGACGACTGGGGTGATTGGTTGTATAAAATCAAGGGATTGATCGTTTGGATAAAGAAGAATTGACGTATATAGCTTTTAGGGATAGGTTTACCTACGTTGCTATTAAAACACGATATGGCATTCCACAACAGACAGAAAAAAAGGGAGAGGGATATTCAAGCGGCCCAAGCAGGGTATCAGGTAGTGGCTTAGTTGGAAACGCTTGCGTTTCATGTCCTGGAAATATTCTAACGATATAGCACTATTAGAGATACTCGTATCAGGGAAACGACCCGGGAATAACTCACCAGAAATAACCAATGAAGCAGCTGATATTTGCATGCGGTTATTTCAAGGTGGCATCATGGATATCAAAACATATCGAGATTTCATTGAAGAGTTAGTGGATGGTCATCATAAGGACTAGCAATTTTAGATTTAACAACAAAGTATCTATCACGGATGATGATGAATTCATACAAAATTATTGAAAACTACCAAAAAGTTGATTAATTATAATAACTGGAGGGTTTCGGACTGCTTTCGACTGTTTTTTGGTGGTTTTTGGTAGTTTTTTGACTGTTTTTGACTGTTTTTTGGTGGTCTCAGTCGGGTAAAGTAGTCGATTTTGCATGAAATTTATCGTAGACTTTTTCACTCAGGAATCATTTTTGATATTTTTTTCAACCAAAAATTGATGAAAAATCAATAAAAAATGACAGGAATTACCAAAAAATGACAAAAATGACTAGAAATCACTAGTGGTCTCAGTCGGGTAAAGTAGTCGATTTTGCATGGAATTTCTAGTAGACTTTTCCACTTAGGACTTATTTGGACCGCGGATTTTTCATTAGATCAATAATAATTGAAAAAACTAGTGTTTTATAAGAATGATTATACACTACAATCATGATAAACCAACCAACGCATATGTAGTAAACTCACGATCACCTCATTGGGTGGCGTATTATGGTGATAGTCTTGGTGATACCATCTCAGGAGTATTTGCAAAAATGGCTTCAAACGTAGCACCGCTAGCAAAACAGCTGTCAATGAAAGCCATTGATGTTATTCGTGATAAGGGGATTAGCGCTGTTGGTGATGTTGCTGGGAAGGCATTTTCCGCTACAAGGGATAAACTAACAGCGTTAGATCGACGTAGACGTCTAAAGAAACCACCGGTGACACTACTGTCTACAGCAGAGATGCCTGCGAGTGTTAGTAAAATCATAAATAACGCAGTAGATCAAAAACTAACGTTGATGGCAAAGCTATTATTGGAAACTCAAGGAGTTTTCGATCAGGATAATACAACGGCAAATATGATAGCAGGAAGTAGTTTAAAAAAACGTCAAAGACGTCAACGACGTCATTAATGATGAGTTAGACGTAGATAACCCAATAAGAATAATATAATATTCAAACGGGTACCTGATATTGCATTTGACGCTCCAGTACTTAAAGATGATTCTGTTCGCGATTATCAATTTTTTGCCTTTCACGCAGTACAACCAAATATTCGGTCACGAATTGAACTTCAAGTTCATGATACAAATAAATACTTTCTACTATGTGAAGCTTTTATCGAAGTAGAAGGTGAACCAGTAACAACTGTTGTAGCTAATACACCATACGCAGATAACCAAACTGTACGAGTTGTTTTTGTTAATAACGGGATTATGGCGTTATTTGAAAGAGCAAGATATCTCATTGACGAAAAAGAAATTTAATCTATTGAACGTGAGGTTGATATTGCCACGGGGGTGATCGGGTTAGCGAGATATTCCGATGATTATACAAGATCAGCGGGTCCATCAATGATGTTCGCGAAGGATATTACTGATCACCCTAATCACTCCCCGTATATTAAAATACAGACACCACAAGATACTTCATCTGGTCCCAACCAACCCGATACATATGAACACAGAGCTAGACCAGGTATTGCCTTTGATATTGTCGGAGGCGCTAATCTCGATTACAATTTAGGATATGCAACACGCAAAACAATGCTACAAGGAGAGCGTCGCCGATTATCATGCGCGATTCCACTCCATCATATATTTGGATTCTGCAGAAACGTCCAAAAAGTTATCTATGGAGCCAAGCATACAGTAGTACTCGTGCGAAAGGGTGCTGACGATAATGCAATCTGGCGCGGTAATGATGTTGATGCCGGTAATGTCATTATATCAAAACTATCTCTGTGGATGCCAGTGTTGACACCGTCGTTATCAACAGAAGAACGATTGTTATCGTTTATGGATCAAGGAGGAAAGTCATTACTGAGTTGGTTGTCAGTGTCTACAGATACAATGGATTCTAATATTGATGGTGTATTTACATGGCACCTGGCAGCACGACAGGGTTATTCAGCCGCACGGCATATTTTTGTTGCGCTACAAGATACTGCACGATCAAATAATCAAGAACGTATCCATATGATACTTGATCGATTAGGTGTTAATGAAGTCTCGCTGAGAATAAACGGACAGCAAGAACCATCCGAGGATATACAACTTGATTATAACAACAATTATATTGCACGGGCGTATCATCGGGTGTTGTCGTATATGGGACGCGATCAAAATGTTGATACCGGTCTACCAATATCACAGTTGGATTTTAAAAATCTATATCCGATCTATTACTTTTCACTGGAACATCTTGACTTAAAAAGACAATCAGTAGTTTATATACACTTTCGAGCTCGTGTAACCCGTCCTGATGGTATTGCTAATTATAGAGCAGTTGCTGTCATTCTCAGTGATAAATCAATGCAACTCGAAGGTGTTGGTGGAAGAATGAGAATCATTGATGCACCAGTGGAAAACATGTAGTATTTTCCAAAAACATGTAACTGAAAATCCTTCGGATTCTTCCATTAGAATCAATCTGTTATTGTATAATGTCGTATAGTCATATTAGTGTTACGTTAACTCCTGGTCAAATTAAAAAAAATACAATCGGAATCAGCTTAGCAATGTGGAACCACAATAACGCTGAAACACAATCAGATGACTGGTGGTCAGAATAAACTATCGTTGACAACTCGTCAGATAAAACATTTCAATGACGCACTCAAAACACAAAAGGTGTCCAGGTTACTCTTTCTGCAGCTGCTATTAAAAACATGATAAAATCAGGAGGGATATTTCCGTTGTTAGCTGCGATTTTAGCATTACTCACCGCTGCGGCCCCAGCGATAGGAAAAGCGGCACTGCCAGGTGGTGTAGGAGCACTTGGTGCAAAAGCGGTTCAGTCTATTACTGAATCAAAGCGGGGGCGCGGATATAATAACAAAAGAAGGGAAAGGGTCTAAGACTTCCAGGAACCCCGCATTCATGGTACAAAGGCGGATCAGTTCACGGATCGGGTCTGAGAATCCCAGGAACGGTTTACTAGTTGAAGAGTCTTTGACTGAGGAACCTATGGTTGTGGAATCGAAGATTCCAATGTCCAATTTTGATTTACTTGATGCTGATAAAAAAACTCGCGATTAAAAACTTCAAAGGTTTCTTTATGAAAGATCAGTTGCCGGCACAATCAAACAGCGTTGAAATCGGTATCATTAATCTCGATAACAGCACTGGACCGGGTACTCACTGGGTTGCATACGCGATTTATCCACGTGGGATTGTCTATTTTGATTCATATGGATTAGCGCCGCCGAGGGAATTTATGCGTTATATCCTTGATTTATCAAGGCACCTAAAAATTCCTTGTTGGTATTCCACGCTACCAATACAAGCTATGAATGATCCACCAATATGCGGCAATTAAGTATTGAATGTCCTTGACGCTATTTCAAAATCCTTGGGTAACCCCAAGGGAAAACCACCTCACTTAGTCGTGAATGAATATACTAGTAGTCGCTGGAGATAATCGAAGATTTCCACGAAGTCGTCAACGAAGATTTCTCGACGAAGTCGTCATCGATGATTTTAGAGAGAGAAAGAGTTTTACAATAAAATGATTGATATTTGGGGACGACCTCTATTGCCGTCAAATAAACCCTCGTCCGATGGCCTTGATGGAATCAAACATGTAAAAACAATCATCGAAAATGAAATAGCTGAAATGTTGAACCTAACAAATGTTGATCCCAATGAAATAGTTGTATTTGGCGATCGCCAGGGTAAATTGAAAACAAGTGATGTTTCCCTGGATGATATTCTAGTTAAACGACGAGACGCAGCAGAAAATGCTATTGCGGTATTTTCCGATCAGGGTAAACTCAAGCCAGGTGTACTTGTTTCAACACTTGTGGATACTCACCAAAAACTACAATCAGACTACAACGATGTTGTAACTAAATTAAATCAGTTTTTTGAATTACAAAAATCCATCGTAGACTGCATTGATAAACCCGTGTCAGAATTGTTTTTTAATCCACGTGTGACCACACCGAAGCTCCGCCAGATAAAAGATTCTATGCTGGAATTTACAACACTTCAATCAAAATATGAAGAACATGTAAAACAGTTTTCAACGTTTCGTAAAAACATCGTAGATAAACTTCTTGGATCCCCCATTCGATAAACTCGACATAAAACTCCCTGATATTAAGAAATCCATCGATGAGATGAAAACTTCATCGGGGGAATCAAGGATGATGCAGCTAGGATGATAACAGTCATTGAAAAAACAAAAATTCCTCATAAGAGCACCAACAACGTAGTATACACTATTCAACACGGATCATTTGCATGGACGCCTACAAACAATATTTTACATATTACTGCGGCCGTCAAAGGTATTTATCGATTAACAATAACGTCTACGACTCAATTTAATATATCATCGTCGAGTTCATCTGGAGTCAATAGTACAATATCAACAATCATCGACAAGGATTCAACTGAACAGTTCACAATAAGATCTACTGATAAGAAGTTAGCCAAGGTTTCAACAACGTGGTATGTGGAATTTGTAGCGGATTTGAGTAAACAACTTAATTGAAATCGTAATTGAAAACACTAGCGTTTTTAAAATAAAATGACAATGTCTCAGCAGTATCGCTATGATCAGGTCAGAGAATTTCAAACTAAACTCAAAGCGTTCACTGAGGAGTATCAGATGAAAATAAAGAAATATCGACGAAGAATCACCGCAGTTGACGTTACAGTATACTCGGTGAGTGGTGTAATCACTGGAGCCGGAATAATACTTGCATCGGTCAAAGCAATTGCTCCGATTGTAGTTCCAATTTGCATTTCTGCGGTAGCTACAATTGCGGGTGTGCTAACCGGAATAACAAAAAAAATTATAATCGTGCAGCCAACGTAAAGTGCATGACTATATAATCAGATTTCATGTTGTATCAACCGCATACTCGAAATTATCCTCGATGATTTCTTCGTCGCTCGATGACACAATAATATCAGATAGCGAGTTTTCAGCGATGGTAAGTATATATGATTCCGCGATATCGAAATTAGAGCGCGATAATGATAATAATGACATCGCATCAAGAGCTACTTCAACGAATAGTAAAAAATACCGAACCGATTCAACAAATAACGGAGAACACAACCCCAGTGAAAACAAGCATGATATCAAGAACCTCAACCAATCTTGAATTCAGTGTGAATTTCCCTCCTCCAATTCCCGTGAAGGAGATAGCGCCGGAAAAACTACGAGTATATCATAGTTGGCCTAATATCAGATCGGTAGCATTTGGTAGTCAACAACCAAATAACAGTTTAGTGTTTGCGTGGAAAAATAAGGAAGACGGAACTCCAGACTGGAGCGTTGTTTCAATTCCAACAGTGTCATACCAAATTGAACAAATCACTAACGAACTTCAACGCAGAATAAAATCGATCACTGGAAAAGAATCAAAAATCGCTATAACGGTTCTGGAACCAACGCTATCATCTGCGATCGAGATTTTATCCCCGGGATACGTAATAAATATCTATCAGAGTTATATAAGGACGATATTGGGTTGGCTTGAACTATTAAGTTCACGCGAACCCGTTAATAAAATTGCTTTGCAATTTCCACCCCAACCTAAAAGATCAGATTATATCACAGACAAGATAAAACCCGTCAATGAAGTAAAAAGTTATACTGATTATTCTAAGTTGAATTTTTTCACTGAAATGTTAGAAAATCGCGTTAAATACTACACAACTCAACAGGATAAAATCAATGAAAATTACAGCGCGATGGAAAGTGATTTTTCGTTGTTGTTAATATCCCTTCAATTCGGTACTCTCACCCGAGATGAATTTATCAGTGTCGTACAAACAGGTAACATAATCATCAATGACATGTAAACATTTCATTCACAAATTATTCAAGAAATATTAGGTGAGAGTAATCCTAAAACGAGAACAGAGTTTGCAATAAAGTATAAAATCCGCGTAGAAGATATTTCAACATTTAAGCTTCCATAATATAACGTACCAAAACTAGAAAAAATTCTAAGTGATACCATCGATGTTTGTTTCAAAATAATACACGATGCATGGAAAAAAACAACATCACAGCAAACAAATATCCTGACGCATGATAACGACCCAGATGGAGGTGTAGGCATATCGCTCCAAATAATGTGAATATATCCTCGGTGATTGCATTAAATTTAGTGTGTGATCTTATCGAAGGAAGCTATCAAATAAATCTCGAACGATCAAATCAAGCTCAGCAAGGATATATTCTATATTCATTTGCGCCAACAGATCCTCCAGGGTTTCTAATTATTGAGGACCCAACTTATCCAGTCTATATGAGATGTCATAATGATTCGTTAACGAGAATTAACTTCAAACTAACTGACCAGTCAGGAAATCTGATTGATCAACGAAGTAAGGCTTGTTGGTGAGGTTAGTTTGTTTGTCTTAAGGACTTTCATCGTAAAAGAAAATCGTTTACCTGAGCAGCAACGGGGGGGGGGGGTGTGTATTTTTTTTTTGTGTTCGGCGGGGAAATATTTGCAAACTTGTTACTGTCTGTCTGTTCACGTTCTCATTGAGCAGCAGAGAAGGTGATGCCAACGAGAATGGCATATAGGTTACTTTGTTTCGGTTAAAGGTCTTTGCATACAAATATTGCCTAGTTGGTCTCGAGGGTCTATTTGTCAACTAGACCTTTCTAGTAAATATTAACAAGGAAGGAAGACAGAATATTGCCTAAAAAGTTGGTTTGTTCACCTTCTGCTGCTGTTTAAAGCTTTGGTTTACCATTGTTGACGTTATATTTGTTTCGTTCGAAACCGAAACTGTCGTTTTCTTAAGGTTTTGATTTTGCTAAGGACCCACTATACCACTTCTTAGGAATCCCATTGATGTATTACATATTGCTCGACAACCATTATTGTTGTGAAGATTGCAGTGGCAACATTCGTGCCAGTAACCATTTATTTGTCGTTTGCTTTAAATCATAACAGACTTGACCTTGCGAAACACGATAAGACATACATACATACATACATACATACATACATACATACATACATACATACATACATACATACATACATACATACATACATACATACATACATACATATATACATACATACACACATACATACACATAGACAGACAGACATACAGACAAACAAACAAACATACATACAGACGGACAGACAGAAAGACAGACAGATGGATAGATAGATAGATAATTGTGCTAAATTTTTAGATAGATAGATAGATAGATAGATAGATAGATAGATAGATAGATAGATAGATAGATAGATAGACAGACAGACAGACAGACAGACAGACAGACAGACAGACAGACAGACAGACAGACAGACAGATAGATAGATAGATAGATAGATAGATAGATAGATAGATAGATATATAGATAGTTGTGCTAAATTTATGATAGGTTTCCAATTAAAGAAATGTCTCTAATGTTGGACTTAGGTAAGAATGTTGTTATATATCAGCCTTTTCACCGACACTATTATACTACATAAATAATACAAAATACAAAAAACCCAAAACATAGATCTCTACTATGTTTGCCAAGTAGATTTTTTTCTGGTTGGTATAAGCTTTGACCAATCGCAAGCTTTATAACCTGAAACGTGGCTGGAGCCATTTACCTATAAGATTTGGGTCGCGCCCACAACCAATATTATATATGACAAAGACCCTAGTGATTCACACATTCGTATTCCAGTAGTAGCCAGGTAATAATGACAATGAATACTTATGTGTACATTTGTGCAATTGTTTTTTTGCAACTTATTAAATCAGGTACGTATAGAAACATACATACATACATACTTACATACATACATACATACATACATACATACATACATACATACATACATACATACATACATACATACATACATACATACATACAAGCTGGTGTGTTTTTCTGCAAATTTTAATTTTAAAAGAAACATATTTATACAAACTTACAACCGAAGTTTGCAAAATGCAATTATATATCACCACTGTTTTCTGGAAAAAGACAATATGCAATGCAAGGACGCTGATGTTACTTGGAAAGTGATGCGAATGAAACTATACAATCCTTTTTTGTTTTATGTTCTCCTTTTAAGGTAAAGAAAAATATTACTAATGCTTAATTGCGTTTTGTATTTGTGTTAGTAAACTTGTTTTTTTTTTCTGTTGCTTTTTTTTTCTTCTCTATATTATGTTTGTATGCATAGGATAGAAAAACATAGTTTCTTGAACGACATCAATGTGTGTAACCAGATGTCTCTACTTTGATGACGTATGCTTATCAATGCGCCCATGATATGCAAGTTTTGTGAACTTGTATAGTGCGAACACTTCCAGACAGAATTGCCAATTTAAACAAGCTCCAACGAATAGGAAACATTTTCCCAAGTTCTTAAATATGCCGTGATGGCCATAAATACAAATGTTAATTGTTCATGATATAAGGGAATTAGAAAAAGTGATAGAATTACAAATCTTTCTGCCTTGATACTCAGCAAATAAAACAAATTAGCCGTAATGGACGCACATAACCTAAAATCAGTCCCTTGATAGTATATCAGAGATATCAGAGATAATTGCACCGTAAAGTTTTAACAAAATCCAGATTTGCCAAACTTGCACGTTAAACGTTTAGCAAAATTTAACCTTTTTTTACAGTTCGTAATGTAGGAGAAACGTTTAAATCGCAACGTATGTTCCTTTATTACTGGCTTACATCATACTGGAGTGGCAACGTATATTATGTCCGACATAACTATTTTGTAATGGTTCAGGAGCTTAACTACCAACGACGAGCGAGAAAATAACAAGTTATATACTTGAAATATATTTTGTTTCTTGAAATAAAACGATAAGTAATTAAAACTAGAATATAATAGCGAACGAATTCATAAAAATCCGAACATGTATATCAATTCTAATGGAGGGCAGTAATCCAAATGCGTTATCAAAGCACTCCTAATAATACGTTGATGTCCTTATATGTCAACGCCACAATTGAAGCACTATGTTAAAAATGAAATGCGTTTGACCAACATTTACTAATAAGCAAAAAAAAATTAACTTCAACGTGTCCATTCATTTATCATACGCAAATGCCTTTTAATAAATGACAGGGCACACGCACAAATTCCGTCCTGTTCCTGTGTCTAGGATTGTTGGAGAAAAATGTTAAACTCTGCAGTTCCAACAAACAATTCTGAAGCACGAAAATCAATCCCAATGCGAACTCTTTCACGGATAGAAGTATATTAAGAAAGAAAGATTTTGTACAGAACTTCACCAGTAATAAAATTAACACGCAGTTCTGATTTAAAATTTCTCTGTTATCTTGAAATTTTTTTCAGTAAATAAGTCAATTACGAACTAAGACACTATGGCCGTTAAATACGTCTTTTAATGTCTTAGTGTCATTAATTAGTGTCATTAATTAGTGTCATTAATTAGTGTCTGTTAATGTCTTAGTGTCATTAATTAGTGTCATTAATTAGTGTCTGTTCATGTCTTAGTGTCATTAATTAGTGTATGTTAATGTCTTAGTGTCATTAATTAGTGTCTGTTAATGTCTTAGTGTCATTAATTAGTGTCTGTTAATGTCTTAGTGTCATTAATTAGTGTCATTAATTAGTGTATGTTAATGTCATTAATGTCTTAATGCAAATGTCATAGTTTGATAACCATAATCTTTTGTACTTGGATTATGAATTGCGATTATGAATGAAGTCACTTAGGCAACATACATGAGCCATCTGTTTTGAAAAAAAAGAAATATTCCAAACCTGTATCTTCTTAACATCATCATTGCGTTTAACAGAATTTCATTCACGTTTCATGCTAGGGTACATTTATTTGCCGTATGCATTTTCGTTTGTACCATGTGCAAGTCATAAGACCGATTTTATTATTTCACACTCTATGAATGTATAGATCACTTTTCACGCCACAGCAAGGAATGTATGTATGTATGTATGTATGTATGTATGTATGTATGTATGTATGTATGTATGTATGTATGTATGTATGTATGTATGTATGTATGTATGTATGTATGTATGCATGTATGTTACTGTATTATTAGTTGTACATAAATGTATCAATCAGCGTTCAACGCGTGTTTGGTTAAATATGGACCATAGCGCCTCCAATAAGTGTTCGTTCTAAATCTTATTTCTTTTAACCAGATATAGTGCAATTTTGTATGGAATCTTTCATTAGTTTTAATAAACATATTTTATAATAAACTTGCATTTATTCGACGAAAGCGTTTCTGAAATACATTTTATCTCTGGTTTAGCAGCAACAACAACATTGGAAACTGTTTGGATTAAGGATGTAACAACAACATCCAAGAGAGAACGTATACTCAGTACCAAAGGCCTCCCTAATGAGTTGGCATTTCAACTCAGGCGCGGTTCAGCAATTATTTCCTTACATTTGAGGAGGAACCATGACATTAATCCAAATGCTGACTTCTACTTTGTTCGACAATTGAAAAATGGTCAATCTGCACTGGTGAAATCTCCAAATTTGGAAAACAAGGTATTTATTATACCTAGTAGCGAAATCGTCTTTGCTTGCAATAGTTGAGAAATCCTAGATAAATAAAATAATTGCATCCGAGGCATAAATACACATTCCTTTGTAAGAAAGCCCTGAATGTTGATGAAATTGTAACTGAACACAGTCTGTTGTAAGAAATATCATTTACAAATAGGATATATGAACAATAGCAATGCAAGCAAGAAAGATTGCACAAGATTAAGCAAGATAACGGGCAAGCAAAGTTTTTAGGTTGTAAAATGTAAAATATGAAGTAATTAACTGTCTAAAATAAGATATATAATTCTAAAGATAACGAAAATACAAAATGTCAAACATTTAAAACGATTTAAAGCTTAAATCCGAAACTTAAACAATTAAATGAAGATACCAATTGGATGATGTGGTACAGAATAAATACAAAAATAGTGCAATATGAGCAGAACGTATAGTTCCTTATAATTGTTGAGAGAGATCTATGCATGATTGAGTTTACAGCATGTGAGAAGATTCAATTTCTAGTTTAAGGTAGAAATCGAATATGCTAAGTAATATAAAATGATACCAAATCGAGTAAATTATTAACTTAAAAGAGCTTAAAACGGATCTAGCTTACGCATTGGATGTAATTTAAGTTTATTATGTTGTCATGTAATTTAGAAATACAAAACAATTCCACGCCAAATTCAACATCCGATAATCTGTAGAAACAATAAACCAATCTATATAAATTGAAGACTTAAAAAGTGGAATGTATCGCAGTGGTGCAACTACATTACCAATATCACATCCTCATTTACAAACTTCTACCTGATTGCAATCGCCCGTAACGCTATTATTTTGCAAGACAAAGAAATAACTTAAACACATAAATATAATTTTAACTTGTTATCTTCACATCATGTTTTTATGCATTATTGTCCTGAAACAAATCTTTAACAAGGTTAATATTCAGGTCAAGAAAATATAATTTCAATACTTTCAACAACCTACACACGCAAAACGTTTATTGCTGGCTTTCGATCTTCCGTCATTAATTTAATTCCTTTCGTTCAACATTTGTCCGCTTTACAACAGCTATTCAGAATGAATATTAGCAAACGACATGATGCATATTTGATTGAGTTATTCATTTAAATTGTATTTGTTTGATTGAGATATCGATAGTCAAAAAGGGGTTAGTTTTCATACATGAAATAGCTTTTGAGTTGCTTTTGTCTGCTTTTGTCAAGTTAATTTTTACAATAATGGCTGTACTCACATGATTATCATACAAGTTTACCTTTTACCCTTATATAAGTTAGATGTGGCTTAACATGTATCCTCTGTAATCGAACGTTGTCAGGTCCCTATTGCTTACTATAGCATATACGTTTAACTGGGCTTAATAAACATCATACCTATACAACAGAATCTTTTGATTAAATCCACATGATTGTCAGTCTAGCTAAATATTTCCTACCCGTAACCTACCCACAATGATCTTCCACATATGTATTCGTCAAGATTAACGTGTACCATCCAATTATGTACATACATCGCTGCATATATAGTAAATGTCGTTCAAAGTCGATGTTTATATATATGGGTATATACGGAAACCTATGCATTTTAAATGTATACTTACCTGTTTGAGTAGCTTCAATTACAAATTTACTTCAATGTTTTAACAGGATGTGGCTTATTACCAGGACGGGAAGAACTTGGCATTCATAACGGTCCGATGTGTCAAGCGTGCAAATAACCATTGTGACAGAATAATCGTAAGTATATTAACATATTAAATAGTAATGTGAGTGTACAGGGCCTGCATTAAAAAATGATATTAAAAGATATTCTCTACAGACCGTAGTGTCATCTTATCAAGTGATTGGAGCAGTTGTATAATTTACCTCAGATGGTGGGGCAGCTTTCTCGAAGCCTTGCATGTACAACACATGAGACAACATAACAGTTAAAAATGAAACGTAGAACCTTACACCTAATGGTCCAATGTTTATATTTAACATTTTCTACATTTCTGTATTAGATCGAATGACTGGAGTTTGATTGCATTATACATACGCATTTGGGCACACAATGTTTCACATACAGTGGGAATGCCCGGAACATAAATTTAATCTAAAGCCGCAACAAGATGTTCTTTTTAAATTAATCTGACACAGTAATTGATAGAATAGTAGCTTCTAGCGCAACAACTTTTATTGTCCGCAATGGCAAGGTGTTGGGTTACCCAGGAGAGAATTGTGCCTTTTTTCTTCAGTTTTTCGTTATTGTGAACACCATAATCTTTCGACGGATTCTTAATGACACTTAACTAAGAAATTAACCTTGTATTGAGAGGATACTAAGCAACATGATCTAGAACATGGTCTCATGTTTAAATTTTAGATAGTCAAATTTATTATGAATCAGCTTGATGACAGAAACCAGTATGCAAGGTTATGCGCTCAAACACAAGACTCAAGGGTCTGTATTCTGGTTTTTCTATTGGATTTCATGAAATCCACGAGAAAGTTTGCAACTGTAATTGATAAAGACATTTTGATACTATCAACACGAAACGCCCATATAGTTCTGGACTCAAACAAGAGACTGAACAATATATTGATATTCATGTTTGATAAAGCATGCGATAGAGCTTAATGAATTTTCTAGCTTTGCACATATATACAATTGAACCATCTCACAAACAAATATATTGAATGGACAGCTGAATATTAGCTTAACTTTCTCTGATGTCGAATGCGTTTTAAAAGGAAATGCATTTCAGAACATTTCCCAGATTTCACCAACCTTTCTGTATTTAAATCATCTAACGAAAATGCAATTTTGAACTCTTTATATATTAATGTTAGGCTGTCATTTTTAGAGTGGGTCATTCTTTGAGACAAAATGATTTGACTAACATGATATACCAATAGCAATGACTGCATTTATTTAGATGCCATATTCATAAAGCCTCTGTATTTTCTCCGCTAACATATACGGGTTGAAACAATATACCTTGACATTTGATGAGAAATATTATAAACACATTTGCCACTATTATTTCTGTATTCTTATATTGTATACATTGTTAACCATTACTTATTTCGCACAGTTTATACGTTTAATTATTTCGTATCTTGATACGTTTGGTAGTTGGCACACACTATGGCTTAGATAAGAGTTATGATACAAACTTAGGATTCGGTATAAATTGGGGTATAATTGTGTGATAAGTTATTTGTACAACCTTATAGCTAAGTTTAGATAAAGACAGATCTTTGGGCATTTATTACTTTATTCATAGACAATATATCACCTGTATGATATGGCCGCTTTAACGCCACTTATGCAATTGTTGTTCCATAATCTCTTGCATAGCTTATCCATTTATATCCAGCAGCATTGCTTTAAACAAATACAGTCCAATATAAATGCATAACACCATACCAAGTTTATATATTCAGAAGAATAAAGACAGGGAGAATTGAGTAGAATCCCTTTCAAGAATGTAACTTGAATGTATATCAAGTTAATATATAAGTTAATCATTTGTTTCTAACGTATTTTTTTAACGATTTTGTTGAATTTGATTTTGGTATGGTAGAACATACATTGATACAATCATAAATATAAAAAAAATATACATGTTTGTGGTAAAGAACGATCATTATTGTATTCCCCCGTTTGAGAATGGCATTGGAAAGGATGGAATGAATCCAAATGATAGTGCTAAAACATGGTCAAAATAGTACTACCTGCAATGACATATGGATATGAATTATGGTCAAACGTGTGCCAGTCAAAGGTATATGATCTTGAAGTATACCAAGGAAAAGCTGTAAACTCTAACAAATATTAATTAAAGCAGAACCAAGTATATGATACTAGAATGTAAAGCCCAAACAGACGAACATAATAATATGTTTGCAAAATTAATAGCTGCAATAGACATTCTAGACTCATACTGGATTTTACGTCAGGACAATGACTCTTTACTTCAAATCCTTTTGAGCAAAAGAGTGGACATCTTGAATTGTATTGATGATCAAGAATGGCCGGCACTCGTGTGTGGTGACTGACGAAATGGACACAACGTACAGAAGAGCAAAAGAACTTGAACACAGTATATGATAGCATGTTTGTGCAGTAAATTATTGAATGAGACCGATTTCATTTCTATCTTACAAATTTCTCACATGTGCTCAAAGTGAGAGAGAACATGCTAATCTATTTTAAAAATTCCAATCGAATGTAACTAATACCAATTTCATTTGCTTCCACTCTACATCTATGTTGCGTATATAACATGTTTGCATGAGTTCATTTTGACGTGTTGAGATATTGTGGGTTTTTTTCTCCGTTCGATGATATATATATCTATATATCGATCTATCCGTCTATCTGTCTATCTATTTATCTATCCATCCGCATATATATATATATATATATATATATATATATATATATATATATATATATAGGGGATAAAAAAACAACACAAACGCCGATAAACTTGTGCGACTAGTTTCGCATTTATGCTTCTTCAGGCACAAACTTTATTTGAAAGAAACTGATGACGTCTATAAAGTTATAAACAATTACGTCATTAACATAACGTCATGCTTTTGAAAGAAGCAGATGACGTCTATATGTCAATAATTACGTAATTGACATAACATCATAATTTATATTCTTTATTATACAAATATCATATGTACAACTGGATCAGAATGATGCATGAGTCTCTAATGAAAACTGAGAGTGAGATTATAATGTAGAGACTAACAGTAATACATATAACTACATATTATATATATATATATATATATATATATATATATATATATATATATATATATATATATATATATACATATACACATATACATATACACACACATATATATATATGTTGGACAAACACATATATGTTAATGACGTAATTGTTCATAACTTTGTAGACGTCATCATTTTCTTTCAAAAACATTTTGTGCCTGAAGAAGTATAAATGCGAAACTAGTCGCACAAATTTATCGGCGTTTGTGTTGTTTTTTTAATCCCATATATATATATATATATATATATATATATATATATATATATATATATATATATATATATATATATATATATATATACATACATATACATATATGTATATATATACATACATATATATATATATAAATACAATATATCAAATCATCCACAAAAATTCTATACAATTTTATATAATGCCTTAGTATTAAGGCCATTAGGATAAACAGTATCTAACCGATTAATCCAGTAACTTTCTTTAATGAGTCTGTTCATTTCTCCGTGCACAATATCGATTGGCATGAAAGAAAAATCCCTTAATGAGTGATTATTTGTATTAAAATGCATTGAAACATTAGAGGAGAACTGAGGATCCATATAATTTTTTATATGAAAGCGGTGATTATTCATTCTCTTAGAAACTTGTTGAAGTGTTTGTCCAACATATTGCATGTTACATTTTTTACAGGTTATCAAATAAATTACATCAGTTGATATACAATCAGTGTTATAGCGTAGAGAAAACATTTCTTTAGTATTGGAGCTACTAAAATAGGTACTTTCTGTAATATTTGCACATTGAGAGCACCTACGTCTGTTGCATTTAGATGACGAAAAACATCTTTGAAAATTTTTTTTCGGTTTATTTCTGATCAAAAGATCTTGTAAATTCCTAGGTCTTCTATAAGCAAGAATTGACTTGCTCTTGTAAAGTGTTTTGACGCTGTTTTTTTCTGATAAGTTAAGGAGAGTCCAATATTTATTAATTCTAAGGCCTATATTTGGCAAAGATGGATTATATTGTATTATGAAAGGAATTATATTTTTATCTTTCGTACATTCTGCTGTATTTAAAGCATCATTTTGGGTAAGAATACAGACTTTACTTACAGCAGACTCTATTATATGTATAGGATAATTTCTTTTTATGAAATATGTTTTTAATTCATTTAAAGAATGTTTCAATTGATGATCGTCTGAAATGATACGTCGATATCTTTTCGCCTGACTATACGGTATGCCGTGTTTACATGACCTGGGATGACAAGACGAATATTCCACATATTGGTGGATATTAGTTTCTTTTACGTGAACATTTGTAGAGATAGTATTATCAGGATTTTTCATCACATTTACATCTAGAAAGGATACATGCGTAGTGGATGCAGTGTAAGTAAATTTAATTGTGGGGTGAAAATTATTTAGGCTATTAATAAATTTGTGTAGATCTTCTTCTGAGTGGTTCCAGATCATCTAAAAATCTTAGCCAAACAGTGGGCTTAAAATTCTCGTTTTCAAGAAAATCTTTTTCTAATTTACCCATGAAAAGGGAAGCATATGAAGGAGCCATAGGACTACCCATTGCCGTACCCATTATTTGAATGTAATTAGTACCATTAAATTGGAAATTATTATTTTCCAAGATAAGAGTTATTATTTTACAAATATCTTCACTCGATAGTCTGTTATTATTAAGAGTGTTGCCAAGAAAATATTTACACGCCTTAATACCATCTGCATGCGGTATGTTTGTATACAATGATGTAACATCTAAAGATACAAGGAGGGAATTATGAGATAGTTGTGGAATAGACTTCAACTTTTTTATGAAATCAGTAGTATCTTTAATATATGAAGGAAGCGATTTCATTAAAGGCTGCAAAATACTATCTATAAATTTGGATAAGTTCTCTGCATATGAATTACAACCTGATATAATTGGTCGTCCTGGATAATTTAAAGGTAATGTATGATCAGGAAATTTATGAGTTTTGGGCAATATGTAGAACTGAGGTGTACGTATTTTGAGAGGAAAAGTATCAAATTCTTCATATACGGAGCTATTATTCTTAGATATTTCATCAATATATATATATTACTGTAAATCCTTTAATAACAAACTATGTTCCTAACCTTTCTTTATTAACAAATAATTAACTCAATGAAATCTCTTCTGATTAAGAAATAAAGAAAGTTAATGAGTTAGTCATACATACATAAATACATCCTTGCATACATACATACATACATACATACATACATACATACATACATACATACATACATACATACATACATACATACATACATACATACGTATGTATGTATATATATATTACGTATCAATGTATGTATGTAATTATGTATATATATATATATATATATATATATATATATATATATATATATGAAAAACATTAAATTCGCACATAAATCTTGGTGTTAATCTAGACAGTACTGTCACATTGCACCAACATGTCATGAGCGTATGCAAGGCTGCATGTCTTGAGCTGAGACGCATCAGTTCCATTCGCAAATTTATTTCAGTTTATGCCACTAAAACACTTATGATTTCATCAGAACTTTCAAGACTGGACAATTTAAATTCATATATATCTGGTTCGTTTAATTATCTAATCCTGAAACTTCAAAATGTTCAAAACACAGCTACTTGGATCATCTTTTGAGTACTACGATCAGATCACACCTCCCCACTGCTCTGTGGCTATCCATTTGATCAAAAGTCAAACAATTGTTTTATCTGTACTATGTTCCACTGACGGACTATAGTCCAACATACATCTCTGTAAACTCCAGCAAAATACTTACGCTCTTCTTCTGACAATCGTAAACTCATTATGGATATCATTCTTTTGCATTGCGTGACCAGCAACGTAAAATTGATTTCCCATTGAAATTAGAAACAAAGATATGGTGATCCACTTGAAGAATGCTCTTAACATTCACATTTTTTGACGGCAAGAAAAAACGTAAAGACCTAATTTCCCACCTGATATATTTCAATTTATTTACGTTATCTAATGTCATGTGTTGGATTTTTGTTGTTAATTTTTTGTAGCCATACCATTATAGATGTTGTAAAGCGCTTTGAGCTTTCAAAGATTAGGCATTATACAAAGACCTTATATTATAATATATATATATATATATATATATATATATATATATATATATATATATATATATATATATATATATATATATATATATATATTCTAGACTGGAAACATAAGAATAGGAGACAGTTTGTACGATGTTCGACCTGCTGAAATTGATGTGATTTCAAGAAATATGTTGGAAGTGCCGGGTATTCATGGCCAGTTATATGTTCTAAGAGACCTCTCAAGAAGCCAAAGAGACATTTTTGCCGAAATGAAAGGTTTTGCATAAGTTTCTTTTTCTATTGTACACAAAACATAGATATATTTACACAAACTGACACATACTCACACACTCCTTATCTAGCTCTTTCTTTTATCTTTTATTATGTCAAGTGATTTGTACCGAATTGTAATTTATTTCATTGATTAAATTTCAAATTAATTACTTGATATTTATTTGATTTAAATTCTCTCAGGAAGTTGCAATCCATGTTGATATTATTTTAAACCACATTGTCTATCGTGGAACATTTCGTTTACAACTCATACCGATTTCGAAAGTCGATTACAGTGAATGTAATGATAGAAAATATTATTCAGAAATAATGTTTTCTTCACTTCCGTAGATACAACATCTGTGGCGAGAAGGACGATAAATGAAGATAGAGAGGGTTTCCTACGACGTTCTGAAGGACATCACGCACAAAGTAAATTCCTTAAATTGCAAAAATTAATTTCAAAATAAAACAGCTACAGGTATAAACATGTAAAGTAAAGAAAGCTGCTGGTGAAATAATAAAATATAATTAACAAGATTGTATTTTACGTCGCATTTATGTATATATATATATATATATATATATATATATATATATATATATATATATATATATATATATATATATATATATACATATATATATATATGGTTGGATAACTAAAAACACAATACAAAATGTAATTCTATCGCATTAGATAAATCTACTTCTTGTAACATTACGTCTTTACGCAGTGTACATCAGTAGTGACGAATGTACCAATTGTCCTGCAATTAGTTTTCAACGCAATTACAGAAAATAAACAAAAATAAGTCAGATTAAAATTTCTGTAATAAAGCCTGGTACGAAATATTAAAATCAATGCTTTACTTTTACAAACTACATCCACAGATATATCTCGCAGGCAAGAAAAGATCGAATACAATGTCAAGGTCGCCGTAATGATAGATCCAGGATTATGGGACTTGTGAGTAATCATTTTTGATTAATCTAACTGTTGAATTGCTCACCCATGCAGCAAAGTCGTGGAAGTGTTTTGGAAGCTTTACCTTTCCTATCTCGCTTTCATTCCTTAGTCTGGTAATGTCACTATTTTAAAAGAAATATGAAATTGTTCTAAAATCAAACAAACACACACACACACACACATACACACACACAGACACATATACATACATGCATACATACATACATACAGACAGACAGACAGACATACATACATACATACATACATACATACATACATACATACATACATACATACATACATACATACATACATACACACACACAAACACACAGACAGACAGACAGACAGACAGACAGACAGACAGACAGACAGACAGAGAGAGAGAGAGAGAGATAGATAGATAGATAGATAGATAGATAGATAGATAGATAGATAGATAGATAGATAGATAGATAGATAGATAGATACATAGATAGATTGATAGATAGATGGATAGGAGCAAACCAAGGACTCTAAATCTTTGAGAACAAACCAAGAAGTGTATCATTTTAATTGATGAAGTTTGTTCATTAAAGCAGAGTGAATTATATTGCATATTCATCTCAATACATCGAAAGATCAACGACACCTTATTCGTGTAAAACAGTTCGTGTTAAATTAATTAAGTATTTGTGTACCTGTAATGACGCCGTGCGGACATTTTAATGCGCTACAGTTCGGACAACCAATTCCCACTTTGATGAAGTTGTTGACAAAATTCCCACTAAAGAAGAAATCAATAGTGCAATTAGTTCTCTCAATAAAGATAAGGCATGTATCACGACGGTATTGTTACAGAGCATTTACTGTTTGCGGACACTCAAAGCAGTGTACAGTTACTTGAAACTGTCTTCAAAAAAGTGTACGAGGCCGAGGAGTACCCATGCCATTTTAAACAAGGTTTAGTAATACCATTATTTAAAGGAGGGGGAAAAAGCTAATTAGCTATGAATAATAACCGTGATATAACTATAGTTCCAGTGCTTCAGAAAATCCTAGAGCAAAATATATGTAATAGACTACTTAGATTTTCTAAGCACATTAATTTTCCAAATCCATTGCAACAAGGTTATAGGAATAATTGTGGTAGTATCACTGCAGCGTTTTGTATCAAAGAATCTATATGCTACTATATGGATAAAGATACGCCTGTCTATGCAACATTTCTTGATAATGCTAAGGCATTCAATACAGTCTGGCACAATGCGTTATTTTACAAGCTGTTCAAACTTGGCATGAAAGGTAAGACGTTGCGCATCTTGAAGGACTCGTTTAAGGGAGTAACCAGTTCTGTTTTATTTGCGGGCAAATGGTCCAAATATTTTAATATTAAGCAGGGTGTAGGACCGGGTGGTATCTTATCTGCTTGGTTCTTTCTCGTTATGATAGATGATTTGATCACTGATTTAGATCACCCTTTTTTTTATTTTCTGTGTACCTACATTTTTGGATGTTGTTGCCAATATTATCGTTGGTGCTGTTTTGTTCATTTTGCACAATTGTTTTTAGTTTGCTATTGTTGTAAATCTTCGTTCTTGCGTGTTTGATACTTTTGATATTTTGTGGGCCTTTCATTGGATGTTTCCCTTTATCTTCTTTATTTCCATTTCCATATGCCCTTTGCCTTGTTTTTGCTGCTATTGTTTGCCATTGTTCGTATTCCTTTCCGTACCGTTCAACCCGATCAGCCTCACTAATTGCTTTGTTTATCTCTTCCATCTCTCTATCGGAGATGTATTTAGATGGTCCGGGTTCATGACTACTGTGTAATGTGTAGCTGTTTTTCTTTTCTGTTATGTTGATGTTGTCCCTGTTGTCATGGTTTATTTTGATTGGAGTTTGATTTATTTGATATATTATGTATCCTGTTATATTCTTCTCATATGGGTCATATTTTGTTATTGTTGTTATTTCTCCATTTCAGGTGTTATTAATGTTGTTGTGTTTTCTATTTCCTGTGTTTTTGTTTTTGTTGTGTTGTCAGTTCTCACTCCTTGTTTATCTTTTTTGTTGATTGTTGCATCTTTGTTTCTTGCTTTATTATTTTCCTGTGAGTCGGCTGTTGTTATTGTTATGGTTGTTTTAACCATTTCAGGTGTTGTTTTTGTTTTTTCCGTTCCTGAATTTAGTGTTGTTGTTGTGTTGCCAGTTCTCTCTCCTTGTTTCTCTATTTTGTTTGTTGTTGCATTTTTACTTCCCGTTTTATTTTTTTCATGTGGGTTATTTGTTGATAATGTTGTTGTTGTTTTTCCCATTTTAGGTGTTACTGTTGCTGGTATGTTTTCCGTTCCTGTTATTGCTGTTATTATCTTGTTAGTTCTCACTTATTGTTATTGTTGATTTATTTCGTTTATTGTTGAATGTTTGGATATGATCTGTATGCTAATAAGTGTTTTTAACCTTTTTATATTTGATGGCTTCATCCACATTAGCTTTTTGGCTTGTTATTTTCCTGGCAGTAGCTCTGGTAACCCTAGTTGATCCCGGATGTACATCTAAAGTTGTCTGGGTTATTTCTTTTGCATTTATATTTGAGGAGAATGTTGCCGTTAATATTTCGGATGGTGGCAAGTCTACAACTGGGTCTGTGGTTAGTTGCTGGTTTAACTTATCCGTTTTCTTGCTTAGTCTTCCATGTTTGGCTGCTGTAGTCCTCTTTTTGAAGGATAGTGGAATTGTTTTCCTTGATTTTTTGGCCGTTGGTCTTGTCATACTTACTTGTGGTTTAACTTTTATGATTTACTTTTATTGTAGGTAGAGATATTCTATTTATTTGGTTTTATTTCATTATTTAGTACTGAGCTAGAGTAAAGATGGTTATTATCATAAGCTTAAGTGATGATTATGACAATGGTTAGTTATATTCCTAGTGAAAAAACAATTAATTACTGTTATTATGATTTCGATTTATCTTAAATAATTTTTAAATAATTTTATATAGTGGCACAATGAATTACCCGAAAGTTTAAATAAAGGATAGTTTTAATTTCTTACCAGTTCTTGTCGACCGACAGTGGCGTGGCTCTGAAACTGATTTCTCTCTCTCCAGGAATAGTCTAGTGTGTGACCTAGATCCGTAATCCTTTTGGTTGATGGGTTCAGCCAGGTGGCGGCTGGTAATTGGGGCTGCTGTGATTTTCAGGCAAGAACTCAGTTCTTGTCGACCGACAGTGGCGTGGCTCTAAAACTCATTTCTCCCTCTCGAGGAATAGTCTAGTGTGTGACCTAGATCCGTAATCCTTTTGGTTGATGGGTTCAGCTAGGTGGCTTCAGGTAATCAAGGCTGCTGTGATTTTGAGTCAAAAACTCTGTAATTGTTCCTGGTGTTTGCTTTCAACCATTTCTCTATGTTTTTGAAATTGTGTAGAGTGGTTTCTATTCGCACTTATACTGGCAAAGTATTTGGCAATAGCTTCTGCTTTCTCTTTGTTTGTTGCTGTATCTTTGATATTAGGTGTGCTGGATTTGATGTTGCCCTGCATGGCTTTTATTCTACTCTGGTCAGACTGGTAAGTAAATTTAAATTTAAATGATGCCGGTCACTAAGTGTCATTTGATCACCAGTTTGCATCAACATGTCGTTGATGATTTCGTTCTTCCCGTGGGGAAGGAATGGTGTCACATCCACACGGGCATTTTTGCAAACAAAGTGCACTTAATTAATTTCGGCGTCATGTCATGCCGCTAAATAGTGGTTATTGACATGAATGTAAGCCATTGGGTGGGTGGGAATTAGACCCAACACACACACACACCTTATCAACCAATCGGTGTGCTTGTTACAAAGCAGAGGTGCAATGGCACCAAGTAATAGCGAGAGAAAAATAGTTTTCTCGTATCGCTATGTTGATGGGCTCTAGACGTGGAAAAGGAGGAAAAACTCCAGGAGTTCGGCCATCAGATGTCGTAGATAGATGTCGTTTACGCCCTGCAACGCTTTAGCCATACTTATTTCAAACTCAGTCCAGTTATTACTAATTGACAAAAATAAAACCAATATTGTGTTAGTCACCTGTGCAATTGTATCAAATAAATAGATCGTAGAATTATTCTTTAACATCCTAGCTATACCAATTTTCCAATACAATAGTCGGGTTCGAAGGGTCGGGTACACAAAGTTTTGCCATCGCTAATGACTTCGATTGTGGATTTTTTGCAGTGCTTCAACTGGAAAGGATTGTGATCGTGGGTACCGTTAAGGGCTGCAATGCTCACGATACCAATGAATACACGTTTGGAAAACTGTCCTTGGAACAGATGATCTTCTATCTTAGGTCGGAGTCTAGTGGCAATGGTGAAAGTTTTTACTTCCACGCGTCGTATCGGATACTTGACTGTCGTTCTGCTTAAAGTGTGACTGATATCGTTCTCACTTTAGGTAACACTTCCACACGACGCACGTATAACCTGGCTTCTTGAATAATGGTTTTGTATTCGTTGACATGAGCCATCAAATTGATAGCACTACTGCTACGATTCAGTCTCAAGCGAATATCCACCCCGTTCAGCAAATCCTTCTCGTGAAACCACATGTCCAAATGCAAACGATCGAAAATTTCTAAACTATGTCCATGCTTAATTTTCGTTAAAACCCACATTGTGAGAATCGTTATCTGCGGTCAAGGCTGTGTCGTTAAACTTATCTGCTGTCAGGTTTCCATAACACGCAAGCGTCTGGATGACTATTCTTGGCTTCTTTTCCGTACGTCAAGAGATTTTGGAAGTACGCTCGGTAAGTGTAAGTATCCATGCTACTGCTGACCAGTTTGTTATTCATGTACAAATCCACATCGCTGAACAAGGAATGCATTAAATTGTTGACGCTAGCTACTTGAGCATCGGCTCCCGCAACGGAGTTGTCCGTTTTGATCACTTTCACTTTCAAATACAAGTATATGCTGTTCAGATCGATGTAATCTTTGGGTTGCCCTTTGATTTCAAACTCGATGGGAGCTAAATCATCCAAAGAGTAGACGGGATGAAATTCAGCCCATTAGGCTTCTTGCTTGGTAATCATAGTGGTTGGCATAGCAAAGAGATCCAGTTCCGACATGGAACAGGCACAAAATTCTTGGTGCATAATTTGTTTCTAAGTCTCTATGATTTTCTTTTAATAATCAAAAATGTCTACTTCTCGAACGGTACTTGATTTCTTACTCTTTCTAACTTTAGAGGTATGGAGACTTTTGGAAGGGTGTCTTCGTCATCGCGTTCTGCCCTGTCCTTGCTGTGTCCTCAGGGAAGCAGGAATGCCAGACTTGGTACCGTTCATTGTATTTATAGAACTTTCTCGTTGGTCCAAAATCTCTTTACCCGTTTAAAGCAATACATTTTTGCCTGCTCTCAAGAAAGCTTATTTGGGGTTTTGTTTGTCAATGATGACATTTTGAAGGAATTCTTTGCCGCGAGTCAATGCGGCATCTTTTAAGGCGTGCAGTCCTCGTGTCACCATCGGTTTCCAAACAGGGACCACGGAACGAAAGGTCGATTTACAATATCTCCTAAACCATGTCCTCGTTGTACACAGGATTCATCACTTTTCAGTTGTTCGAGAAGCGTTTTGAAAATGGAGTTTCACTGTGACTTTCCCTTTGGTGAAAGGAATATTTTCTCCGACATCTCCTTTTATAATAATGTTGACACTATCGAAATACGACTTAATGACAGGCAAATAATGACGATGTACAAATTTGCGGTGAACATGATAGATATTTCCATCTTCCTCTTCAGCGGTCGCGGCAGAATCCACTTTGAAAGGAATGACACGCAGTAAGGGTACAGAGTTGTGTCCTACCATGTTGTACTTCACCACATCTGAGCACACGAACATCAAGTTGAGTCCTTGGTTCATTTATACAGGGAATCCAAAATATATCGCAAAATCCAAGCTACTGGTCATAGCTGGTATTTCTGTTTTCTTGACCAACCTGAAGGCTTCACTCAAAATATCACACAATTCAGGACAAAAGGTAATGGTCATCATTTTGTCCTCTGAACATTTGATCATTTAGCGACGAGCCACTTTGTTGTACTCAAAGGTAAAACTTTTTCTTACTTTGTCCATGACTTTACCAAACACAGTATTGAACCTGACAGCAAGTGTAGCCACTAAATGTTGACCACTAAAATAGTAGCTTGGAGGAATAGTTAACAGGTAGGTGGACCGATTAGTTTTGGGGTCCTGTATTTTTATCGGGTCACTGACAGTGATCCGTTCGTCTAATTGTTGTTGCAATTGCTCGTCATACACTTTTAATTTAAAAATGTTTTGGTTTTCGACGATGTTTTCGATTTGTGTTGGGTGTATTATTTCCACTTCCCAATGCTCATCTTGATTTCAAATGAATGGCTTACGTTAATGTAGCCGTTTAACAACGCAACGTGTTGTTAGGAAACACCTCCATGGAACTGTCACTGGGTAACGTTAAGTAAAATTGGTTAATGTTGTTGTTCATAATTCCAACGTTTTTCTGTCCGAGGAGTCACTCGTGGGTAAAGGAGTGTCTAAAAGAAGATTGTGATTGGCGGGGTGACTGTTGGGAGAATGACTGACGTTGAACGCAAGGCTACTAATATTGTTAATATTGTTCTCGTTGTAAGAGTATTTCAGTGAAGAATTGGGAAGAAGATAACCGATTCAACTGCTGAGTAAAATGGTCTACAGTTTTCTGTCTCCTTGTTACAAACTTAAATTATGAATGGCTGCACCGATGACACAATATAACACGAATATTTGACAGAAAAAGACGATTTGCGTTTTAGGGACACGTTCTCAACACCACACCCACAATGGGTTGCTGTTGTAAATCTTGCAGAGAGGAACTGGGCGATGGAGTAGTCACTTTGGTAGCTGAAGCTATATTGAAGGGCATGATGGTCACTTCTTTTTATAGTCGATGGCTTGCGATGCGTCAATCCAGGAATCAAAATTGGGAGGATATCCTTTCCAACGTACTTTGACTTCTTTGACACGACGTTTTCCTACTTTACGGATCCTTCGTTCGAGAATGCTTTCTTCGTGATAAGTTTTAACTCAGGCAAGGAAAACGTTCTTTTTAAACTTCTCCGTTTATATCTTCCAATTTATAGACGGTAGGATGACGATCACGCACTCGTCCAGTAACACGAAATAATTCGGTGGTCAAGTTGGGTAAGTAACCTTTGTCGAATGTGCGTTTGGTTTTGCCAATGCGAACCAAATCTCCAGTGGTTAACACTTCACCTTTCTTGCAGACAGACATCGTCCGGGACGTACCAAACAGACGCTCAAAAACTGTCACTTGTTGTCAGGTGTTACATCTTGTATGGCACGTCCAATGCTTCTATGGTAAGATTGGTTGTAGGCTTTGACTAAGTGCGGTAAGACGTCGACGTACTTGAGAGTGTGTTGATGCGTAAAATAGTTCCACGTGCGTTCTTTCAAGGTACGTTGAAAACGTTCCACGATGCTAGCTTTGGTATCAGGATTTTTGCTGGTGAAAAAATGAATGTCACGTTTCTTTAATTCTCGTTGAAAAACATGGGTCAGAAATTCGGTGCCCTTATCAGTTTGCCATCGAAGAGGGTGACAACTACTTTGTTTCAACACCAGTTGCAGGGCTTTTACTAACTCTCCGCTCGATTTGGAAGTCAATGGTGCGACGCAGGCAAATTTAGAAAAGACGTCGATGACACAAAACAAATATTTGCAGCACGATCGTAGGTGGCTAAATGAAAGACATCGGCTAGATCCGCTTGTCATTGCTGATCACAAAGACTAGAAAAGAAGATGAAAAGAAAGCGAGGAAGAAGAAAAAAAAGAAGAAGAAGAAGAAGAAGAAGAAGAAGAAGAAGAAGAAGAAGAAGAAGAAGATGAAGAAGAAGAAGAAGAAGAAGAAAAAAGAAGAAGAAGAAGAAGAAGAAGAAATAAAAACCTGTGACAGTAAAGAAATTGAAAGAACAGAAAGAATGAACAGATGAAGTATATAAACTTTTTAAAGTAGTATTGTGTTATGTAATGTTGTGATATTGAATTGTAACGTTTGTACCAGAATACATCAGAGAGATAAAAATGTAAGTGTCCCTTGATGTTGATTTTATAGAATAAGAACCTACACTCACACACAGATTCACGCACACGTACATCATGGGTATAAAAAAAACAAATATACTTTTTGATTTTTGATTGAATTTGGCAACTGAAATAATATTTATTTTGGAAAGATTGGAGTGGCCCTGAAAATGACCGTTGGGTATTTGTTTTTTTGAAACAAAACAAACTCATAAACGGGACGTAACCATCTTTAACTGTCTTTAAACTTTGCCAAGGCCAAGGCCCTTTTTCGGGACTGGTGGTTCCTGTCAACGATTTGGTTGAAATCACTAAAGGTGGTATGACAGACGTAGTCACAGTTAGATTTGGTTGTTTAGCTCGAGAAGTTCTTTTCCTCTTCGGTCGTGATAAAGACGTCTGATACATTTGTTTCATACTCCTTAACTCTGCTAAAATGTATAAAAGTACCGTGACCTTTTGATTTTCACTATTCCCTTTCTCTCCTTGGTTTTCATTCTTTCCTGCTGCTGATACTGTTTCTTCCTGGTATTTCCTTCTTGCTTCTTCTTATTCCCGCTGTTGAAGGAGAAAAGCTTATTGTGCTTCTTTTTGTTGTTGTAAAAATCGCTCCAATTCTTCTTTCTGTTTTTGTTTAAAATCAACGACGTGTAAAAAAGGATAAGGTGTCGAAGGTTTTGGAACAAATTTTTGTAAAGTTAGAAAATCCCCAATATCCCAGTTAAAATCAACTTCTCCTGGATGTAGATTTGTCATGACTTTAGTAATCACTGCTGTTTCCACTACTGGTTAACCCCAATTCATCATCTTCCGAGTTTCCGACATGATTGACAACTCTGTCGCATCAATTGACTACGCACAGACGCTAGTACTTCTATATAGGGAATGTGACGTCACAGACTGATCTCTTCCGATTGGACGACTGTGACTTTTGTAACGCGTGTTTGGATTCCCCTATAAATAACCGCGGTACACGGCACTCGCTTAACCAGTTCTCATCACAGGATTTGGACCAACGTAGAATGTTCTAACCTTGTTTCTACCATGCTATTTCGTACTGACTAACCCATGTATGTCAGATCATCATGGGCTATCAGTCATATGACTGATACAGCCCTTTGGAAGAGAAGAATATATGTGGAGAGGCAAGGTTGTTTAAAGAGAGTTCTCCTCTATGGCCAAGCAGTGAGGAGACGTTTAAGGAAGAGAAGAAAATCCGCGAGATATCCTCTTTGTTAACAATATAATGTTAACATTACACATAACGGCCCTTTTCAGGGCCACTCATATACCTGGAAAAGATATTTGCTTGTTTTGCCTCCATTTTCCCATGTTAAATTTCCATTGTCGCTGTATAGTCCCACTATTGTAAATTTCCCTTGTCACTATACAGACCCACCATGTTAAATTCCCCTTGTCGCTAGATAAGCCCACATGAAGTCGCTATACAGTCCCACCTGGCTGTCGCTATACGGTCTCAGGCCCTTTTTGACTGGATTTCCCACTGTCGCTATAGGGTCCCACATTACTACATACATACATACATACATACATACATACATACATACATACATACATACATACATACATACATACGCGTACATCTCTACCTCTAATAATTTACGTACATACATCTGCTTTTAAAGCATCCCTGCCAAAAAGTATTACTCATCTATCTACCGTAAGAACAGATGCGTGAGAATGATTGATGAAATGCTTTGTCAGTTATTTGCTAAACTGAAGATAGACGAATCATGTCATGACTATGTCTAATAAATTTGATGCGAGTTCAAATGTTTATATGTGAACCCATGTTCGCGTATTTGCTTGTATGTGCGTATACGTCTTACAAATATAGAGTCGAATATCAAGTGGTAATTTTCAATGTCCTTGGAAGATATCAATGATGATTAAACAATTTATCTGTGAATCTGGATCTAGTAGCAAACTTATATATATCACTAGAAAGATACAGATGAATAACATATTTTATTCAAGTAAATTTGAAAATTTGAAACAGAGATCCCTTATTAAAGTTTCTTGCATTAGATTGTTTGTTTATACAAAGCTTGTACTAATGCACAAACACTCACGCCGATATAAACAATATGTTTTATTGTACTTGCAGCTATTCGTCGATGGTGTCTATCTTGAATCCCTTACATAAACGTCGGAAAGTGATGGAAAATATACGAAAATCTTTCTCACACATTATTAATGGGGTATGTAATGAAATCGTCACCAAAAAGTATATTATATGGACTTAATTGTGCAATGTACATATTTTAAAAGCACAATGGTGTTTGGACATGGAAGGTGTGTGAGCCAGCAGTATTTGTTAATTTCGGCTTTCGATTGTCTACACATTTTAGAGTATCTTGCGAGCATCACTCTTGATTCAATGATTCTAATATAATCGCGAGTAGGATATTTTTTTTATTCATATATATATATATATATATATATATATATATATATATATATATATATATATATATATATATATATATATACTTCAAAGTATTGTTACGATTTGCATCGAGTCTCATCTATAATTAAAGACCGACTACGTGACGCATGTCATGAAAACTTAAATTCGGTTCTTATAAAACTCACTGCACGTTCATGAACTAAAAATTTAAACCACCATTATATAGTGACCAATCTGATGATAATAGTGTCAAATTTGGAGACACGTTCTCGTTTTTAACATAATAGTACATTCTTTTCGAAAACAAATTTATTTACTGATATAAGTCATACTTCGGCATTATTTAAGAAGAGTTTTAAACAAATAACACCTTTTGCACATTTTCATCCTGATATCTTACTTTTGTAAAGAATGTTAATTTTTTATATCCATTATGACACAGGTAAACCTGCTCTACAAAGGAATTGAAGATCCTAATATATCAATCAACGTTGTACTTGCAGACTTCATTACTTTTAAGGTAAGACAGTTAGTTAACATAGGATTAATGCATGTTCTAATGTGCTTTTAAGAGAATGGATTGATTATTTAAGAGCACACAATTTAATGTATTCCGTCAATTACGTTGACCGTAACAATTTAATCTAGGGTGCAAGTGAGGCGAGTGGATGTTTTTATATAAGCGATCATTGAGCGTACTGCAGAAAATATGACCTGTTTTTGATCATATATATCTGCAAACAGTGTAACTTAATATATATATATTTCTCAAATAACACAAAACTAATTTGCATCAATTCCAAAACAGAGAATGGTTTTCAGCTCACCAAGGGAAATGAGCACGACATTGATGCTTAGATTGCAAATAATAGACAGCGCAATCTGACAAAATAACGTGGTCTTTATTAGTCATATCGATTTCGTGAAACGTGTATAATTGACTAAAATCTAAATACACGCGTTTTAATATTTATCCATATGCAAGTAGCTATGTTTCGCTATTCAAAAGCAATTTGGCGACTATTAGTTTTGTGCAATACGTTCACTAGATTAGATACATTAACATCATAAAATATTGTTTATATATTTGATTACACTAACTATGCAATAACATCTCAAGGTAGAAATGGTTTCGTATTAAGCTGATAATTATTAAAACTGTCATCTTCAGAGAAATATAAACGCCAAGGTAGACGGTCATGTTTGATGTTATAAACATTTGATTCAATGTAACAGTCTGAGCATTTATACAACGGCGTTCTTTCAGTTTTATAAGAATTGTACCATCATGCTGCATTATGTTATAATGGTTTTACTCGTATTCCCATATATATATATATATATATATATATATATATATATATATATATATATATATATATATATATATATATATATATATTCACGATGGTAGGTTTTGCTTTATGGTAATGCTCATGAGTAAGCAGTTTAGTTAGGTGGATAATGTTTAGTTATGTTTGTAGATAACATAAGACCAAGTTGGTATGTTAGTCCTGAGATGGGTCTAGAAAGATAACATCATTATCACCTTTGCAAGTAATTTATGTCGCATAATGGTGTTAGAGTTCAAGGTTACGTTTTTCAACATAGTCTGCCTTTGAGTTTTAACCTATTTTTGCCTTAAATTTAAATACTACATTTATACAAATAAAAACTATTTCTTTCCAATTTAAATTAGTGGTCTGACATTATTCTAGAGAAATTTGTAAAACGATTATTCATTTAATTCACAAAGTGTTCATTGATATTGTTAACTAAATCAGAATTTTGGGTTTTTGGAGAATTTATTCGAGGTCATTATGCAGTTTAGCGATGATGCCGTATAGACGATTACAAGCAATGATGGAATAAGTCTTTAAGATTATTCTACAATTTTGAACACGGTATGGAATATGGATGGTTAAAATGTATTAAAGTCACAAAGCAATTAGTTGCCTTTCATTTGGTTACCTTTTTGCTCTGGAGAAGTACATCGTTTAATGAAATGTAGGTAGCTTTTGTTTTGCTAAGTCTGAACGTAGCGAAGTACCATAAGAGATGCAAAGTGTAGATGTATGTATGTATGTATGTATGTATGTATGTATGTATGTATGTATGTATGTATGTATGTATGTATGTATGTATGTATGTATGTATGTATGTATGTATGTACAGACAGACAGACAGACAGACATTTACAACATTGTCTCTGTAGGATGGTGTTCACTGACCTACTGTTACCGATGTAATTGTGAATTGGCTTCCCTGCCTTGTTATCCTCGTACTCAACAAAAAAACTAATGTAGTCGATGGCGTCATATTACATTGGAAAGTTTTTGTGTCTATTATGGCGTGAAACCGATTTGTTTCCATTACTGTATATATTCCTTTTGTTTTATATCGTGTTTGAAGCTTAAGGCGTTTCCACACAAGCATTCTAAGCCGGTTGTTGTTAATGGGACAAAATACATTGATGCAAGCGAATATCTTAAAGACGCTGAAAAGTGGGATAGAGTCGAAGGCAAGAAGAATAGTCGTGCCTTCGACACAGGAATTCTCTTTACTAGGTACGTATTTACTACTTGTCGGACAATAAGGATATAATGACGACAGCGGAATGTGATACAAATACTTCCAAATGTGATTCCAGCACCTAAATGAAAACATATCAAGTTCAAAATTGCTTTTTGGTCTCAGTAGAGATTTATTGTTCCAAAACATTCGTAGTTTTAGTGCATTCCATTGATTATACCAGGCATGACTTTTGTCGTATCTTCGAAGCTAAATACATTTCGCGTTCATATAATATTTAGTATATTCCAATTACGCACTAATGTCGATCACTGTCTTTGAGAATAGTCTGAAATAAACACAAAGAAACCAATTTTAATCTATTATCGATGCATTATGTTTTATGTGTGAAACAATACCAATTGGAGATAGGCTATTTTTCAGGTACATACTGCATCGCAATTCCATGAATAAATATCTTAACGGTAAGTACTGTCCAATCTTCCACATACATATCTCTCTCTCTCTCTCTCTCTCTCTCTCTCTCTCTCTCTCTCTCTCTCTCTTGCTGCGGCAGAAATTAATTTGTTATTTAACCAAAAAATCTGAATCTGCCTTAAAAGAGCAGGACACAATCTGGCCATTTACGACCAGGAATCCATTCAAACTGACAACCCAATTATCTTGTCTCCAATTGATACAGTAGAAATCTTTCATGAACTATGAAACGTATTATTATTGTTGCAGATGCATGCTTTCGAAAGACGTGCCCATTTATACACCGTTTCTTATCTGAGAAATCCCTTTTTATAATCATACTATTCAATAGTTATATCTATACATTTTCTCACATATAGATACATAAATACTGCAAGACACACACTTTGATGTTTTAACATCTGTTAAAAGCATATACATTTAAATGGCCAATTGATTTGATAAAACAGAGACCACGGACAAGACTATGCCGTTAGACATTGCTAACCAGAAGAACAAAAAACAGTAGTTTTAAGCATGGTTATTTCAGTAATATTTATATCCAAATAGTAAATGCTAAATTTGGACCTATCATAGCTGTTGACAAACATATCGGGTTTGGAATAAAATAAACATAATTGCTGGATAGTCTTTCAGGTTATGGAATATCATCTATTCTTCAAGGCAATAAACAAAGTTACATTAGTACCTTCTCGAACTCAGCGAAGACATAGTAGTGGTCATGTTAATATCCGTCAGTGCGAAACATTCCAGTTGGCTGTGCTATGCTTTCGCGTTCCGCAAGGCTCTGTTTTCGGACCCGTTTTATTAATTCTATACATTCAGCAATATTCACTGTAGATCCAGCGTCTAGCCAGTTGTACACGGATGAAACTCAGATATATAAACTTAGCTGCCAACTGAACTAGAGGTTTAGATTCTTCTAATGCGTTGAGAGGTTCTCTTCTGATGTGAAGTTATGCATGAGAAATGGCAAGCCGCTAATAAACGGTAATAAAACTGACACCATCCTGATAACCTCGAAAAGGCATATTTTGACTACAAATATATATTTAAAGACTAACAAATATCTCCTCTTGTACCAATTGAGAGAATGTTGTTTGGTTCATTATCTTAGTTCATGTTGACGATTCGCAATATGTATGTTGTGCATCGTTGTTTTTAATTATTATTATTATTATTATTATTATTATTATTATTATTATTATTATTATTATTATAATTATTATTATTATTATTATCTACATTATTTTTATAATAAGTGAATACACTTATTACAATGTGACTAGTGCAGTCCTCGTCAATGGCAGCGATGTATAGTGGTATATAGTGGTATGTATGTATGTATGTATGTATGTATGTATGTATGTATGTATGTATGTATGTATGTATGTATGTATGTATATATGTGTGTGTGTGTGTGTGTGCGTGCGTGCGTGTGTGGGTGTGGGTGTGTGTGTGTGTGTGTGTGTGTGTGTAAATATGTATACACGTAGGTTGGTATGTTAAATGAGTACACTATGCTGATTCAATTTCGATATCTAGTCTTCTACTCTGTCCGTTTATTCAGGTCTTACCACAGTGAAAGGTGTGTGTGATACCGGTAACAGAATAGCACTTGTGGAAGCACGTGGTCTATTTTGGACGATATTTATAGCAGCACATGAACTTGGGCACAGGTAAGACATTCATCTGGCAGTCGTTATGTCTACTGCTTTAATGTTTGTGCTTATCGTGTCATTTGCTGGAAACTGATTTTCATGCTAGAAACAATGGAAGTACCTCACCCCAAGAGCAGTAAGTTTCTAATGTTTGAATGTGTTGTAAGAAAATGGCACCAGTTCGCTCGTGCATCCTAACCGTGACATATAGGGGGTTTCACGGTTACTAGCTCACCAGAGGGCGTATCGGTGCAGCTCACTTCCGGATAGTTCAATAATTAGAGATGGCAGACGTAGATCAAGAAAATTTGACAAACCGCTCACATTTTTCAAACAGGATCGATATCTCACTATCTTAAAATAAAATTCTATCAATATTTGATAAATTGTTGTTACATTTTTATTTTTTTCCACTAACTTGCGCTGCAGCCAGCTTTTAAATAAATGTTTTCTGCCTGTTTCAGATCTTCATTATCTTTCCATTACTTTTATTATTGAATTAGACTGTTGCATTTCTATTAATGTTAATTATATTTTAAATGAAATAACTCGAGTTTCTTTCAAAATGCACAAATGTCGTCCGAGCTTGAACAGACAGGCGCACGTACGAGTCTCCTTGATGATTATTCTAATTTTATTTCCTGGAACGGATGGATATTTTAGAGTATATAATGTGGAGAAATATCTATGTTAGACCCACTATGAATGTAAAGGACATTTGTAGTTCTCACCTATCTGCCTGTCTTTCTGTATGTGTATCTATCACATTTCATCTGGTGCATTGGGTATGTATATCCTCGAATGAATGTGTTTCCATACGTATATTACATAAACGTACTCAGGTGAAATATGAGTATAATTTGATACTAAGAAAGAAGGAGTGACCGATAGAAAAAGAACAAAGATGAATATTTGTGAGTATTTATTATTGACTTGTAGGGCTTTTTCTTACAAGCAGTGTCATTTTTTAAAATAATACTGTTTGCAATTTTACATTCGGTCACGTGCATTAATATTGAACCAAAGTAGTAGGACGAAATCTATGAAATAATTGTATTTTTAAAATTTACATCTTTAATGCAAGGAAAGTTACCGGTAAACAGAATTAAGCTAATTTTAATAAGGCTGTTCTAAATGAATTTGCAGGTGTCAATCTGAAATCTTGTTAAAGACCCTTGCAGATTTGAAAGTAATTGCATGTACCGTCCGATACTTGATGTTCTAAATTCTAAACGAAAATGAAACAAGATAAAACATCAATAATCTGAAAATTGTATAATTTGTACACCCAAATATGAAACAATATTCAATCAGCATTAATTACACTCCTTTATCGATAGCAAATGTAATTATTGCTTTGTCAAATTCATCTGAATACAATAATATACTGTTCCTTTTTTAAAATTTAAAAAAAACAACAACGTTTCTGATTTAAAATATTTAGCATTACATCTCAGCTGCTGGATTGAATTCGTATTATAATTTTCTTATTGAACTCGTTTAATAACGTTCTTAACTTGTGTTATAAATGAACTATTAGCCTTGCGAAAGTAACTGAGAAAGAAGGATATATCAACATATCAAAAATGCAAATTGTTGAGATTATTTTTCTTTAAAGTTATGTAGCCAAAAAGGTGCAAGAAATGTTTAAAATTGGAGAGCAAGGTGAAATGTTCCTACAAATGTGTCTGAAATTATGGATAGTGAATCTATATTATCAGGTATAATATAAATATGGACAGTGTATTTAATTTAATTAATTGACATTCTTAAAGTATGGAAAGGAAATTAATAATTATCTGATATAATGTAAGTATGGACACTGAATCTAATTATCCGATTTATTGTCTATAATTATTCTTCTAGTATGAACAAAATAAGTTTGACATATATAATTGATTCATTGGTTTTCCTTTGTTAACTTTATGTTTCGCTAATCAAGTGTAGAACAGTAAACTATCCGGAACTGGAGATTTGTTGTGGGCATGCGCATTGGAGCTAAGGGAGGTAATTTTAGGCGCTACGATCAGTAACTCCGTTGTAACCGTGAAACCCCCTATAGAATATATTTGAGCGATGCAAAATATATAGTGGTATAGTTTAAGACTGACGATCACCTGCCAACTTTGTCCGTTTTTATTTTGATAAAGTCATAATATAATCCATTCTAAGTAGGGAGATTGAATGACCATTATCTGATAACTCTGCAAGGGTCTGTAAAATGGAAATCAGAGCTGATTGACATATATTACAGTTGCTCGACAAATATTAATGTTGTAACGGATTTCAATCATTTGCATGTTATACGTTAATCAAGAAACGCATCAAATTAGGTTTTCATAGTAAAAGCTTGACTGACCCTACGGATTGGAACACAAGGGTGATTTAAAAAAACATGAATATACTGGAAAATGTATGTAAATGTTTCTAACAGTGTATTACCTTATAGGTCAAATGAGATATTATTTGCTGGAGTCGAGTCAAAAAGTTATGCATTCTTGGATCAAATCTGCCATTCTGAATCCATGAGCAGACTTTTAGTATCTATATATATATATATATATATATATATATATATATATATATATATATATATATATATATATATATATATATATATAAATGTATATATATATATATATATATATATATATATATATATATATATATATATATGTGTGTGTGTGTGTGCGTGTGTGTGTGTGTATTGAATGCACTTTATTGTATACAATTATTTGGTATTGAAAAACACTCATGGCTTTATGGACTATAGCACCGCATGGAGATAATGCATAAATTATTTAAGGACATTTTAAATCTATAGAAATATGGCACATCATGACTAGCTTTCAACAAGACGTTCTATAATATGCACACATCAGCACATTCGAGATTTCGCAAATAGAGTCCTAAAAATTATGACATGATGAATGGTATCAGGAATTATTCTGAATTCAACTCATAATACCTAAACTTGCTTTTGAATTAATTTAATCATTTTGTAACATACATTAATATACGGTTTGTTCATTTACCAGATATGCTGACTTTTGTATTGTAACACATATATTCGTATCACTTGGGATTGAAATGTTTATCCGTTTTGAAAATAGACCATATGACATAAAAGAGAATATATTAGATTAAATACATATGGAGATCAAACTAAAATTAATCAAGATTTTAACTTGATGCAAATCGTTGTAATATTTAAATCTGTAGGTTACTACTTATGGTGTTTCTACTATAAATTAATTAATATGTTTTCATCATTAATTTATGACAAAAAGCTGTACCAATGCATGTGATATAATAAACAATTAACTGTTACATATGCACATTAATTGTATGTCCATTAAGAAAAAAGTGTCATATCGAATCTTAAACAAAACACTATCTATCTATCTATCTATCTATCTATCTATCTATCTATCTATCTATCTATCTATCTATCTATCTGTCTGTCTGTCTGTCTGTCTGTCTGTCTGTCTGTGTGTGTGTGTGTGTGTGTGTGTGTGTGTGTTTATTTATCTGATTTACAGTCACGAGCATTTCTGATTCTATTTTCCAGTCTGGGAGCTGAACATGACGGCGAGGAAGGAGCTAATTATTGCAATGCTAAAGCTCATTTTATTATGACTGGCTTTTTGGCAGACATGAGGACACTTAGAGCTTCCAGAAACGCGTGGCGTTTCTCTGAATGTTCTGTGAGAGCGTTCAAGGATACACTTAAGAAAAAGTATTGTCTCTCTGTCTCTCTCTCTCTCTCTCTCTCTCTCTCTCTCTCTCTCTCTCTCTCTCTCTCTCTCTATATATATATATATATATATATATATATATATATATATATATATATATATATATATATATATATATATATATATATATATATATATATATATATATATATATATCGGGTATCTAACCTAATAAATCTGCATTCGTTTCAGACTTTCTCAAATACAGGTAACTGACTTGATCAGTAGCTGTTTAAGAGGAATATATGTTACTTACCCACTTTATGAAATTTAACCTATTGATTCATTGCATTAACATGTTTCACAAAGGCATACAAACTCAATAAAATGCAAAAAATATGTGCGAATTAATAAATCGTTAAATAAATAAGCATTTTAAAAAAAAAACAAAAAAAAAAACAAAAATTCAACGGAACATTGTAGAATGAAATAATTAAATTTCTTTTTTTCATAACAGTAGAATTAATCATAATGAAAATATTTTGCGGCCTGTATGATACATTTCTCGTGTATTTATCATATGAAGAAAATGCATCTGCCACAAAATGCATTTTAAAAAATTCACTTTTGGCCAAAAGTGAAATTTTAAAAATATATTGCATGACGTTTGATAAAATCTTTTTCTAATTTTGTTCAAAACCGATAAGACGTCATACTATATTGTTCTATATCGCACAAACATCGTTGTTTGTATCATTTGCAATACGCTTTTAAAATAGTCTTTGAGCGGAATGTTATATTTATTGCATCTTTCCCATTACAAAATGCAATTACAATACATATAACGTACCTGTTGATTTGTTATACAACATAGAAAATATGAAATATTCTTGAATGTCACATAAAGGTAAACTACAATTGTTTCCGTGCTGTTTTCAAACAACTGTATAAATAAAGATTATGCTTTCTCAATTAATATACACTATATCATATAACGCTATAAAAACTGAGATTACCGTACCCAAGCATATTACGATATGGTATTTGTAAGTAAACTATACCCTTGACATAATCTAGATCTTGCTCTATAAAGAATGAGATTACCGTACCCAAACATATTACGATATGGTATTTGTAAGTAAACTATACGCTCGACATTATCTAGATCTTGCTCTATAAAGAATGAGATTACCGTGCCCAAGCATATTACGATATGGTATTTGTAAGTAAACTATACCCTTGACGTTATCTACATCTTGCTCTATAAAGAATGAGATTACCGTACCCAAACATATTACGATATGGTATTTGTAAGTAAACTATACCCTTGACATAATCTAGATCTTGCTCTATAAAGAATGAGATTACCGTACCCAAACATATTACGATATGGTATTTGTAAGTAAACTATGCCCTTGACATAATCTAGATCTTGCTCTATAAAGAATGAGATTACCGTACCCAAACATATTACGATATGGTATTTGTAAGTAAACCATACCCTTGACATTATCTACATCCTGCTCTATAAAGAATGAGATTACCGTACCCAAACATATTACGATATGGTATTTGTAAGTAAACTATACCCTTGACATTATCTACATCTTGCTCTATAAAGAATGAGATTACCGTACCCAAAAATATTACGATATGGTATTTGTAAGTAAACTATACCCTTGACATTATCTACATCTTGCTCTATAAAGAATGAGATTACCGTACCCAAACATATTACGATATAGAATTTGTAAGTAAACTATACCCTTGACATTATCTACATCTTGCTCTATAAAGAATGAGATTACCGTACCCAAACATATTACGATATTGTATTTGTAAGTAAACTATACCCTTGACATTATCTACATCTTGCTCTATAAAGAATGAGATTACCGTACCCAAGCATATTGCGATATAGAATTTGTATGTAAACTATACCCTTGACATAATCTAGATCTTGCTCTATAAAGAATGAGATTACCGTACCCAAGCATATTACGAATTTGTATGTAAACTATACCCTTGACATAATCTAGATCTTGCTCTATAAAGAATGAGATTACCGTACCCAAGCGTATTACGATATAGAATTTGTATGTAAACTATACCTTGACATTGTCTAGATCTTGCTCTATAAAGAATGAGATTACCGTACCCAAGCATATTACGATATAGAATTTGTATGTAAACTATACCCTTGACATAATCTAGATCTTGCTCTATAAAGAATGAGATTACCGTACCCAAGCATATTACGATATAGAATTTGTATGTAAACTATACCTTGACATAATCTAGATCTTGCTCTATAAACAATGAGATTACCGTACCCAAGCATATTGTGATATAGAATTTGTAAGTAAACTATACCCTGGACATAATGTAGAACTTGCTCTATAAAGAATGAGATTACCGTACCCAAGCATATTACGATATAGAATTTGTATGTAAACTATACCTTGACATAATCTAGATCTTGCTCTATAAAGAATGAGATTACCGTACCCAAGCATATTACGATATAGAATTTGTATGTAAACTATACCTTGACATAATCTAGATCTTGCTCTATAAAGAATGAGATTACCGTACCCAAGCATATTACGATATGGTATTTGTAAGTAAACTATACCCTTGACATAATCTAGATCTTGCTCTATAAAGAATGAGATTACCGTACCCAAGCATATTACGATATAGAATTTGTATGTAAACTATACCTTGACATAATCTAGATCTTGCTCTATAAAGAATGAGATTACCGTACCCAAGCATATTACGATATAGAATTTGTATGTAAACTATACCTTGACATAATCTAGATCTTGCTCTATAAAAAATGAGATTACCGTACCCAAACATATTACGATATGGAATTTGTATGTAAACTATACCTTGACATAATCTAGATCTTGCTCTATAAAAAATGAGATTACCGTACCCAAGCATATTACGATATAGAATTTGTATGTAAACTATACCCTTGACATAATCTAGATCTTGCTCTATAAAAAATGAGATTACCGTACCCAAGCATATTACGATATGGAATTTGTAAGTAAACTATACCCTTGACATAATCTAGATCTTGCTCTATAAAAAATGAGATTACCGTACCCATGCATATTACGAATTTGTATGTAAACTATACCCTTGACATAATCTAGATCTTGCTCTATAAAAAATGAGATTACCGTACCCAAGCATATTACGATATAGAATTTGTAAGTAAACTATACCCTTGACATAATCTAGATCTTGCTCTATAAAGAATGAGATTACCGTACCCAAGCATATTACGATATAGAATTTGTATGTAAACTATACCCTTGACATAATCTAGATCTTGCTCTATAAAAAATGAGATTACCGTACCCAAGCATATTACGATATGGAATTTGTAAGTAAACTATACCTTGACATAATCTAGATCTTGCTCTATAAAAAATGAGATTACCGTACCCAAGCATATTACAAATTTGTATGTAAACTATACTCTTGACATAATCTAGATCTTGCTCTATAAAAAATGAGATTACCGTACCCAAGCATATTACGATATAGAATTTGTAAGTAAACTATACCCTTGACATAATCTAGATCTTGCTCTATAAAGAATGAGATTACCGTACCCAAGCATATTGCGATATAGAATTTGTATGTAAACTATACCTTGACATAATCTAGATCTTGCTCTATAAAAAATGAGATTACCGTACCCAAGCATATTACGAATTTGTATGTAAACTATACCTTGACATAATCTAGATCTTGCTCTATAAAGAATGAGATTACCGTACCCAAGCATATTACGAATTTGTATGTAAACTATACCTTGACATTATCTACATCTTGCTCTATAAAGAATGAGATTACCGTACCCAAGCATATTACGATATAGAATTTGTATGTAAACTATACCTTGACATTATCTACATCTTGCTCTATAAAGAATAAGATTACCGTACCCAAGCATATTACGATATAGAATTTGTATGTAAACTATACCCTTGACATAATCTAGATCTTGCTCTATAAAGAATGAGATTACCGTACCCAAGCATATTACGATATAGAATTTGTATGTAAACTATACCTTGACATAATCTAGATCTTGCTCTATAAAGAATGAGATTACCGTACCCAAGCATATTACGATATAGAATTTGTATGTAAACTATACCTTGACATAATCTAGATCTTGCTCTATAAAGAATGAGATTACCGTACCCAAGCATATTACGAATTTGTATGTAAACTATACCCTTGACATAATCTAGATCTTGCTCTATAAAGAATGAGATTATCGTACCCAAACATATTACGATATGGAATTTTTAAATAAACTATACCTTGACATAATCTAGATCTTGCTCTATAAAAAATGAGATTACCGTACCCAAGCATATTACGATATGGTTTTTGTAAGTAAACTTTACCTTGACATAATCTAGATCTTGCTCTATAAAGAATGAGATTACCGTACCCAAGCATATTACGATATAGAATTTGTATGTAAACTATACCTTGACATAATCTAGATCTTGCTCTATAAAGAATGAGATTATCGTACCCAAGCATATTACGATATAGAATTTGTATGTAAACTATACCCTTGACATAATCTAGATCTTGCTCTATAAAGAATGAGATTACCGTACCCAAGCATATTCCGATATAGAATTTGTATGTAAACTATACCTTGACATAATCTAGATCTTGCTCTATAAAGAATGAGATTACCGTACCCAAGCATATTACGAATTTGTATGTAAACTTAACCCTTGACATAATCTTGATCTTGCTCTATAAAGAATGAGATTACCGTACCCAAGCATATTACGATATAGAATTTGTATGTAAACTATACCCTTGACATTATCTACATCTTGCTCTATAAAGAATGAGATTACCGTACCCAAGCATATTACGATATAGAATTTGTATGTAAACTATACCCTTGACATTATCTACATCTTGCTCTATAAAGAATGAGATTACCGTACCCAAGCATATTGCGATATAGAATTTGTATGTAAACTATACCCTTGACATTATCTACATCTTGCTCTATAAAGAATGAGATTACCGTACCCAAGCATATTACGATATAGAATTTGTATGTAAACTATACCTTGACATAATCTAGATCTTGCTCTATAAAGAATGAGATTACCGTACCCAAGCATATTACGATATAGCATTTGTATGTAAACTATACCTTGACATAATCTACATCTTGCTCTATAAAGAATGAGATTACCGTACCCAAGCATATTACGAATTTGTATGTAAACTATACCTTGACATAATCTAGATCTTGCTCTATAAAGAATGAGATTACCGTACCCAAGCATATTACGATATCGAATTTGTATGTAAACTATACCTTTGACATAATCTATATATTGCTCCATTACATTAAGCTCATATTAGTATGATTTGTAAATGTGCTTTAACATGTTTGCTAAAAAAAGTCATTTTTGAAATTAAGCCTTTTGTCAATTTCTCATCTTAGCGACTATTGGCAATTGAGTGATTTCGTTTTTCAAAGTTGCATAACTATTTGGAGCTTTTTCACCGTCTTCAACTTTTTTGCTCTGAATGTCAACATCCGATATTTTACATTAATGTTTACTAACTGGTGTTAGTATTTCGAATACAATTATCCAACCCTACTTTAAACAACTAAGATTTTGATATGTTAGCTTATATATATGAAGTGTTGGAAATACATGCATTGATTCCATGTATAAAAAAAAGATAAATTTAAAGCATTACTGACCATTAGTATCATGAAAATGATCAGAGGTAATTAAGTTCACTGTTGGGCAACAGAAGCAGAAGTTTATTCCATCCAATTTGGTAAATATGAAAAGATACAGCAATGTAGTTAATAACGTCTGTTAAATTAGATACTTTATGGAAATCTTGGACATTTCTGAACGGTTCAGCAAGATTTGTCTGGATTGATTGGATAAAATGAATAATACATATGAAATAAGCTCAATTATAATTGCAAAAACACTATTATGTACTTTAATTTACGTCATTAACAATAAATACAGAAAGGGTTACATTCATATATGAAATTCAAATATATTGCAAAGTTGATGCATATAATGATGTATGTGTACATATTTGTTCATATTCACGCAAACCTTACCAATATATCGCATTTTACTTTGGGACACAACATGTTCTAGATTAAAGAGTTTTTCTCTCATCCGAAGTCTATATTTTCTGTAGCAGCAGAGAGGGTGAGCCGGACAACATTTTTAGACAAGTTTTCACTGAAATCACGCTTAAAAACAATGAAACCAATGACATCAGGGCCAAAAGTCAATGACATCAGGCCCCCCAATGTGTGTGTGTTTCATGGATTAGGTCCAAAAAAAAAATATGAAAAAATCAATGAAATTAATGAAATCCTCCATCGATTTTTTGGGAAAAAGGGACTACAACGTCGTTGTCACTCACTAGAACTTTCAGTTGGGGTTAACCGAATATTTGATCCAGTCCGATACGATATCGTGTTCGAGGGTCATGTAAATCACTACGATTTTACAAACAGACTAATTTGTAAAACCTCCTCTTGTAAATCAATCAGATTATTAGACTGGTCAGTGAGTTTGAAATTAATTCTGGTTAATGAATTATTATGACATCGCATATAGACTGGATTCACCGGGGACTCAATTATTAAAAACCCTGGAGGAGCTGTTGGTGCAAATGAATACAAAATATATCCCTGCTGAGCTTGATTTGATCGTTCTAAATTTATTTGATAGCTTCCTTCGATCACATCACATACTAAATTGAGCGCAATCACCGTTGAAATATTCACATTGAACGGAGCAATATGCCTGCCACCACCGTCTGGGTCATTATTATGGGTCAGGATAGTTGTTTGTGGTTGTGATGGTGTTTTTTTCCACGTATCATGGATTTTTTTGAAACCTTCATCGATGGCATCATCGAGAGATTTTTGTAGTTCTGAGATATTATATCCTGGAAGTTTGAATGTTGGAATATCTCCTATGCGGATCCTATATTCTATTGCAAATAAATCTCTTGTTTTAGGACTACTGTCACCTAATACTTCTTGAATAATTTGTGAATGAAATGTTTCCATGTCATTGATGATTTTGTTACATGTTTCTACGACACTGATAAATTCATCTCGGGTGAGAGTGCCGGATCTAAGTGATATAAACAACAACGAAATATCGTTATTGAAAGCTGTGAAATTTTCAGTGATTTTATCCCGGTTAGCAAGATGATGAATAAGTCGTACTCTTTCATCATATTCTACTCTAATGAAAAAATATGACTTATCATAATATCTATAGCTTTTTATTGGATTATCAGATTTTATCCTGTCGGTGATATAATCGGTTTTTTGAGGTTCTGGTAATTTAACGGTTTTTCCACCGGGTGGTAATTCAGGCCATCCTAGTACGGTTCTAATAGAACTCTGATAGATATCTACGACGTATCCTTCTGTGCTTATTTCAATGGCAGATGATAGTGTCGGCACATGAACTGTTATAGCTATTTTTGATTCTTTTCCAGTAATCGATTTTATTCTACGCGCGAATTCATCATTGATTTGTTCAATTTGATATGATCCGGTTGGTATGGAAACAACGTTCCAGTCTGGGGTACCGTCGGGTTTATTCTTATTTGCAAATACCAGTGAATTATTGGGTTGTTGACCACCAAATGATTTTGACCTAATATTTGGCCAACTGTGGTATACTCGTAATTTTGCTAGCGCTATCTCCTTCACTGGGACTGGAGAGGGGAAATTCACACTGAATTCTGGATTCGTTGAGGTTATTGAGATCATGCTTGTTTGTACTGGGTTTGTGTTCTCCACTATTTGTTGAAGTAATTCCATCTGTGTTGTCATTGTTATTATACTCATGTTTTTGTACTTCTAATTTTGACATCGCAGAATCATATATATCTACCATCGCTGAGAATTCACTATCTGATATAATTGTATCATCGAGCGATGACGATATCAATGAGGATAATTGCGAGTATGCAGTGGACACAACATGAAATTGAATTATGTAGTCTTGTAGTTTCCGTTGGCTGCATGAGGATATTTTTTTTGTGATTATTGAAATAATTCCAGCGATTGTTGTTGCCGCAGAAATGCAAATTGGAACAGCTATCGGAGCCATCATTGTCACTGAAGACAGTATAATACCGGCTCCGGTGATTACACCACTCACTGAATACACAGTAACATCAATTGCGGTAATTCTCCTGCGATATTTTTTAATTTTCAATTCATACTCCTCAGACAAGGTTTTGAGTCTAGTTTGATATTCTCTGACCTGATCATAGCGATATTGCGATGATGAAATCATTTTTATTTTAAATACGCTAGCGTTTTCAATTACGATTTACTTAAATTCGCTACGAATTCCACATACCACGTTGTTGAGACCCTAACCAAATTTTTATCAGTAGATGTGATTGTGAACTTTTCAGTTGTATTCTTGTCGATGATCGTTGAAATCGTATTATTGACCCCAGATGAACTGGACGATGAAATATTAAATTGAGACGATGGTGTTACTAGTGTTAATCGATAAATACCCTTAACGGTTGCAGTGATATCTAATGTGTTGTTTGTAGGTGTCCACTCAAATGATCCGTGTTGGATTGTGTATACTAAGTTGTTGGTTTTCTCATGAGGAATTTTTGTTTTTTCAATGGCTGTTATCATCCTCGAAAGATCACCTTTGATGCCTTCGATGGAAGTTTTCGTCTCATCGATGGATTTTTTAATATCAGGGAGTTTTAGTTCAATTTTATCGAATGTAGTTCCAATAAATTTATCAATGATATTTCTACGAAATGCGGTAAACTGTTTTATATGTTCTTCGGTTTTAGATTGAAGTGTTGCTAGTTCTAACGCAGAATCGTTGAGAGTTTTAAATCGATCTGTAATCGTCGAAAAAAGTACGCCTGGTTTGAGTTTACCCTGATCGGAAAATAACGCGATAGTATCCTCGATTGCGTTTTGTTGTTTAACCAAAATATCATCCAGAGAAATATTACTGGTTTTCAATTTACCCTGATCGGAAAATAACGCGATAGTATCCTCGATTGCGTTTCGTTGTTTAACCAAAATATCATCCAGAGAAATATTACTGGTTTTCAATTTACCCTGATCGGAAAATAACGCAACGGTGTTCTCGATTGCGTTTTGTTGTTTAACTAAAATATCATCCAGAGAAATATTACTAGATTTCAATTTACCCTGTTTGTCCTGAAATACAACTATTTCATTAGGATCAACACTTGTTAAGTTCAACGTCTCAGCGATTTCATCTTTAATTTGTTTTGTTATATCACCGGTTGCAGTGTCATCGGGTTTGGGTTTCAAAGATCTCCCCCAAATATCAATCATGTTATTGTAAAACTCTTTCTCTCTCTAAAAAGCGATTGCTGGTGTAGTCATTTACGACAATGTGTGGTGGTTTTCCCCTTGGGTTACCCAAGGAGTTAGAAATAGCGTCAAGGACATTTAATACTTCACTGCCGCATATTGGTGGGTCATTGATTTGTTGTGTTGGTAGCGTAGAATACCAAGTCTTCATTGGAAGTGTTTTTATATACCGCATAAACTCTTTTGGTGGGGCTAATCCATATGAATCAAAATAGACAATCCCACGTGGATCAATAGCGTATGCAACCCAGTGAGTTCCAGGTCCGGTGCTGTTATCGAGATTAATAATACCTGTTTCAGTTTTGTTTGGTTGATGTGGTAATTGATCTTTCATAAAAACACCTCTGAAATTTTTAATCACTAGTTTTTTAGCAGCATCCATTAAATCAAAATTGGACATGGGAACCATAGGTTCGGAAATTGAAGATTTCTGAATTAATAAACCGTTCCTGGTAGTCTCAGGCCTGATCCGTGAACGGATCTCCCGCTGTACCATGAATACGGGGTCCCTGGTAGTCTTAGACCTTTTCCGCTGTACCAAGAATACGGGGTTCCTGGTAGTCTTAGACCCAATCCTTGAACGGATCGTCTCTTTTTTTTATATCCTTGTCCAGCTGCCTTCTTAAGTGCCATTCCTGCTGCAGTACCAACGGCTCCTAACGCTGCTGCTTTAGCCACCGCTGGGGCTGCTGCTGCAATCAATGCTGGTATTGCAGCTAACAATGGAAATATACCACCCGTTTTCATCATATTTTTAATAGCAGCATCAGAGAGAGTAATCTGAACCCCTTTTTCATCCTTGAAAGCATCATTGAAATGTTTCACCTGACGAGTTGTCAGCGATAATTTATTTTCACCACCAGTCATTTGATTAGGTTTCAACGTGATTGTGGTTCCACATTTTTTAGCCGATTCTGATTGCAATTTTTTGATTTGACCAGGAGTTAACGTAACACTAATAACACTATATGACATTATATATAATTGATTGATTCTAATTCAATGAAAAATCGAGAAAAATCGTTCAAAGATTTTCTACTGGGGCATCTACCACTCTCATTCTTCCACCAACACCTTCGAGTAGCATTGATTTATCACTGAGAATGACAGCAACCGCTCTATAATCAGCAATAGCACCAACACCAACAGGACGGGTCACATTAGCTCTAAAGTGTATATCAACAACTGACTGTCTCATCAAATCGAGATGTTCCAGTGAGAAGTAATAGATCGGATACAGATTCTTAAAATCAAATTGTGATATTTGCAAACCAGTATCCACATTTTGATCGCGTGCCATAAATGACAACAGACGATGATAAACTCGTGCAATATGATTTTCTGTGTAATTAAGTTGTATATCCTCAGATGGTTCCTGCTGGCCGTTTATTCTCAGTGAGACGTCTTTCACACCTAATTGATCAAATATCATATGACTTCGTTGTTGATTGCCAACTCGTGTGTTATCCTGTAACGCAACGAATATATGACGTGGCGCAGAAACGCCTTGTTTTGATGCTAGGTTCCAAGTGAATAACCCGTTGATATTTGATTGTTTCACATCTGTACTCACGGTTAGCCAACTCAACAACGACTTTCCTCCTTGGTCCATAAATGATAGTAATCGTCCTTCTGCGGTGATTGCTGGAGTCAACACTGGCATCCACAATGATATTTTTGTTAAATTGACTTTACCAGCATCAGCATTTGGATTTGCAGCATCTGCTGGAATCCTCCAAATTGCGTCGTTATCATCACCCTTTCGTACAAGCGATACTGTATGCTTCGCCCCGTAGATAACTTTTCTGACGTTTCTACAGAATCCAAATATGTGATGCAGTGGAATCGCGCATGAAAATGATTTACGATCTCCTTGCAACATTGCGTTTCGTGTTGCAGCTCCTAGATTGAAATTAGTATCGTTGTTTATAATCATATTCTCGACCTCAGCATTAGTATTATCACGTTTTTTTGGTTGTCTTATAATAAATGGATTTCCTCCAGCGGTATTCTTACCATCTTTTGCAAACATCATAGAGGGACCCGCTGATCTTGTATAATCATCAGAATATCTCGCTAACCCTATGATTGTTGTGGCCACATCAACATCACGATCTATGGACTCAATTTCTTTTCCATCAATGAGATATCTAGCACTCTCAAATAGCGCCATGATACCATTATTGACAAAACCGACTTGAGTACCATCTGGATACTCTGTATCATTTGTTCGTATAATTTCTCCTTCTACTTCAATAAATGCTTCACAGGGCAAAAAGTATTTACTGGTATCATGGACTTGAAGATCAATTCTTGCTCGACTATTTGAGTCTATGGCATGATAGGCGTAATATTGATAATCGCGTACAGAATCATTCTTGGGGACTGGGGCGTCTATATCAAATGCTGGATCAGATGATTTTTTGAACATTTTATTCTCTTTATCAGAGTCTAAATAGTGAAATCGTAAACGATTTTTCCATTTTCATCGACGTAGTTTTTTAAGGCCACTTCCCGCTATCATGTTTGCAATATTGCTTTGGTCCCCTTGATTTACCATCGATGCTAGTTTTTCATCTACTGCGTTATTTATTATTTTACTAACACTTGCAGGCATTTCTTCTGTAGACGGTAACGGTTTCTTTTTTCGCCCCACTAATGATGTTATTTTATCCTTCGCAGTTGAAAACGCTTTCCCGGCAAGATTTCCAACAGTACTAATACCCTTATCACGAATAACATCAATGGCTTTCATTGATAACTGTTTAGCTAACGGCATCACTTTGGGGGCCATTCTTGAAAAGAATCCTAAAATGGTATTGCCGAGGCCATCTCCGTAGTATGCTCTATAAACTGGAAACCGTGAATTAACTACATAGACGAGGGTTGGTTTATCATGATTGTAGTGTACGATCATTATTATAAAAACAATAGTGTTTTCAATTGTTATTTAATCACTATGATACCCATTTGCTAACTCGTCAATGAAATCTCGATATGTTTTGATATCCATGATACCGCCGGCAAATAACCGTCTACAGATATCAGCTGCTTCATTAATTATTTCCGGTGAATTATTTCCAGCTCGGAATCCTCCTACAAGAACATCTAATCGTGATATATCATTGATAACACTATCAGGACAAATGCTTCCAATCCTTGGATTTTGCAGTCCACTTTCGCTATAACCAGTTGCTTCATCTAGTTTGTCTGTATCCGTGGTTTGTAAATAATCAAGAGTATCATCATCATCATCATCAGGTGGTAGTTGTTGTTTTTTTTGTCTCCGTGTTGGTGTTTGACGTCGTTCTTCTAAATCATCATCATCATCAGGTGGTAGTTGTTGTTTTTTTTGTCTTCTTGTTTGTCTACGTGTTGGTGTTTGACGTTTTAGTTCTTGCTGTTCTTCTATTTCTCGTTGTCGCTCTTCTATTTGTTCTCTTTTATAATTACTAATTCCCTTTTTAAATTCCTTGTATCCTATCTCATCCTTATTCAAACGACCAATCCCTTTATTTAGTTTATACAAATAATCGAACCAATCATTACTTGATATTCTATCATTTTTATACTCGTCCTTTAAAAAATCTTTTTTTGAATTATAACTTTGAGCAGCAAAATTACCAAAGGCTTGATAATCCTTTGATTTCAATAAACTAGGTTTTTTTATTAATATTTTAGCATGATCAGTAAATTTATTCAACAGAGAAACAGTCGTTTTTTTCGGATCAGTTTTTTCAGTCTGTTCAGTTTTCGCTGCTAGTTTTTCAAGTACAGAAATAAGACCCTCTTCCTTTCTCTTACCGTCAGGATCATCTCCCAGTATAGCACGCTCTACCCCCTTCGTTGCTGTGGTTACTGGTTTAAACAACTCTTCAGACTCCAGAGCAAAATCAGTTTGTAAACTCTGTCGTTGTTGCAGTTTATTTCTTACAGAGTCACGAATTGGTATAAATTTCTTAATTGCATCTAGTCGCTCACGAGCCAATCGGGTCGTTAATGCTTCATTGACCATTATTTGAAATCGCAAACTATTTTTCAATTGTAAAACACTTTTTCCCACTTTTGTTACATGTCGGATGATTTTTTAACACAGTCATGGAAGTGTTATTTCATCGTGAGACACCTTCTATCACTGATGGAGAAAGTGTCATAATTGTATATAAAATAAATAATACTGACAGTTTCTCCACTTTTGTTACATGTCGGATGATTTTTGATACGGTCATAGAAGTGTTATTTCATCGTGAGACACCTTCTATCATTGATGGAGCAAGTCACATAATTGTATATAAAATAAATAATACTGTGAGTTGCTCCACTTTTTTGACATGTCGGATGATTTTTGATATGGTCATGGAAGTGTTATTTCATCCTATAACAGCTTCTATCAGGTTTGTGGAAAGTGTCATAATTGTATATAAAATAAATAATACTGACAGTTTCCACACTTTTTCATTGATCAATCTGACATATCGTCCATCGATTTTTGACATCCCCCTTGAGGGTCGGCTAAAAAAAATGAGGGTCGGAATGATAAAATGGTCAGGCAATCAATGGTCGGGCAATCAAAAAATGATTATGGTCGGGCAATCAAAAAATGATTAATGGTCGGTCAGTCAAAATTGTTCATTTTCCTGAATTAATGCTCGTAGGTTTCTAATTTTAGAGTTGACTTCTTTTTTCAATTCGTATTCGTTACCTAATTCTTTTCGTATTCCTTCTACGATAGTATACAACGGGACGAACACACTGATGTCACTGGAAAATGAAAGAGAGTCTTTAATAGAATTCTGAATTTTTTTGATGAGTGCATATTTCTTGGGTAGCATATATTTGTTAGTGCTAACCCCGTATTCTATATCCTGAAAATCAGACACAATTTGATCAGGATTTAATCCATCTGATAGTTTGATATCCTGATTTTTCAATTTTGCTATTTCAACTATGATGCTATTCATGTTTTCAGAATTCATTATTCTATAAGAATGACATATCTCTAATTGAAAAATATGAAGCATTAGACATAACTAAATTGAAATTTTTGCCCCGTCTTTTTTGAAATAGCCGATCGATAAATCCTCCCTGCAACTTTTTGAACAGAAGTTGGACAAATATCGAAGTGCCTACCGGCTTCATTCATAGATGAAAATATTTTTTCTTCATTAGTTATTGTATTCAAAGATGTCACAGGTCTCTTCCAAACCGTTTTGCAAGTGCCAGCTCTTCCTCGTTTGGAATTCTCACTCAGTGTGATAGCCTGCAGATTTGATACAGAATTATTCTTTGGATTAGAATCCTTGTGATAAATAACAAAACCATTCTCGATCAATCCATAATGACATTCATACACGAAACGATGATTGAGATAAGTTTTCTTTTCTTTTCCCTCCCTAACAGTAAACCTCAAATACCCTTGATTACTCACAAAACCGACCGGTTTCTTCATTCTACAGTGTCTTACAACACCATCACTGGATGCTTCATATTTTGTAATCACTGGATGTGGTCTGAATTCTTGGTTCATATATACTATTCTATTGTTTGTCTAATTCAGTGTTTGGTTCAATAATTACATCACTGGAAAATCTTTCGATATAGTCTTGCGGGGTTCTTATGATTTTATCCTTGATGTTGTCAGGGTCAAGGGCTTTTTCAGGGTCATAATTTCTGATGGATTGACCATTTTTTATTCTTTTATCATAATAACGCTTCAATTCCCTATATCGCTTACCACCACAATCAATACACAATTGTGATCTTCCCTTAACCCCAACCCCACATCGAATACAGGGTAACGGACCAAGACTTCCACGTCGAAAACTTTGCATATGATACCTACAGTATTCATTTTTTCTGCATGATTTGTTACACGGGGTTACATTTCCCATCATGAGCCATTTGCAGTGATTCATTATACATAAAACTTTCATTTAAATGTTTGTTTTATATATAGCATGAAGGAGTTCAAGAGATTGACTTCGAAAAATGCTAAATTCAATGCTGATAGAGAGTTCAAGAGATTATTGAAAATCAATCCTAGATTTAATCTCGATAGACCAAAAAAACCTCAAAAACGTCCAAGAGACGGAAACATGAAAGAGTTTAAGAGATTATTGAAAATCAATCCTAAATTTAATATCGATAAACCCAAAAAACGTCCAATAGACGGAAACAAACGTAACAAACGTCCAAGAGACGGAAACATGAAAGAGTTTAAGAGATTATTAAAAATCAATCCTAGATTTAATCTCGATAAACCCAAAAAACGTCCAAAACGCCCAATAGACGGAAACATGAAAGAGTTTAAGAGATTATTAAAAATCAATCCTAGATTTAATCGCGATAGACCCAAAAAACGTAACAAACGTCCAAGAGACGGAAACATGAGATCATCATGGAAGGATGCTCAATTCAATCTTGATATAGTTTCTAATACACCCAAGAATAAAATTCTTGACAAACCCATCAGAGACTGTTTTAATGAATTCAAGCGTGATGGAGCATCTTATTGTTGGTCAACATTTCGAATTGATGGTGTTGTTGACGCTACCATGAATGATGAAAAGGCAGCAGCGATCATTTCACGTGTTGGGGAAAAAAGTCATTTTTTCCGAATCAAATTCATTATCCGTGAGAATGGCAAATGGATTATTAAGGATAAATTTGAACCCATTCTCAAGGGCAAAAAAACTGTCACCGTGAATCAGGATTCAAAACCGGGAATTTTGACTGGAATTGATAAACCCTACTACGAAAGGTCTTATCCTGTCACAGCAGTTGTTTACGGGATCTATCCGCTCAATGAAAAACCTGATATTTCAAAACTAGCACCCATGAAATATTCGACAGGGCTAAATTGTGTAGCAACACGAATAATAGAACACTTCACAAATGCGTCCCGGGGGAATAAACTAACTGATCTAAGACGAAAAAAAATAACCGAGTGGGAGTTCACGGTAAAAGAGCATGGAGCAACAATTCAGGATATAACCAAATTAGAAACATCATTGAGATTTCCAATATCGGTAAGGACAATCACCGGTGAAGTATTAAAAGAACCGAAATATCAATCAAAATAAGGAAAACCCATTGAAATTATTGATCATAACGCGCACGCGTGGTCATCTGCAGTAACAATATTCCCACGGGATAGAACCGTAAAATATCTATCCCAAACCGAAGAGTTTTTTTCAGAGCAGAAATTATTTGATGCTATTTACCATTTGAGTAAAAACGATCCTGTGTCAGCGTGGCTATTTCATAGTAATTCAGACGAGGAATGCAGATTTGATGAGTTTGTAAGGCCCAACGGAGAATTATACCGTACTGAAGAACTGCAGAATCAAATGAAACAACTAGCTAGTGAGTTTTCTGAGGACGGAGAAGAAGACGATCAATTATTAGCAAACTGTTTTACAGTACCATCCATTGCAGCACATTTTGCTAGAAAGAAAAACGCGTGGAAACCAACACGAAGTGAGTTCTTATCAGATGTCAAATTATCCTGTCTTGAATACAGCCACGGCGGATTATGGAACACAAAATACACCGCTGATACCGTTATTTCCGTTGATATGATTGCGTGTTATCCAGGAAGTTTTCTTGGGTATGGAGAATGCGAGAAATATTTCAAACGATTTGGACACCCTACACACGAAATGACCCGTGTTGCTATTAATGGACCACTTCCTGATTTTGATTTAACCGGATTCGCTTGTGTAGTATCATTTGAAATGGCTGAAGGACTTCATCCGTGTAGTTATCTTTGGATTGGTAAACACATGTCTGAAAAACACTGGATGCCAATAGTGTTTTTACGGTATATGCTTGATTGTAAGATGTTAAAATCATTAATTCTCAGTGAAGCAATTATATCCTATCGGGCACAGAAATCAGTCTGGTTACCACAACCTGATCTAGAAAAAATAATTAGCGAAGAGCGAAAACTGTTTCCTGATTTTAATGAACAACAAATCATGGATTGGTCCAGACAGTTATTTGAAATCAGAAACAATGAAGCAAAAGATCTTGGACGAAGAATAATCGGTAAATTTACCCAAGGTGGCAAAGATGATAATACGAAATATTCTTCACGATTGATTATAGACAACGCTGAATACGATTTTGTAATGGCGGATTTAACGAATAAGGGCCTATATGTCAATCGTAAGGACGCATTTATGTCCGATGGAACCAAATTGGGTACAATTGTTACCTACAATGATGGATACCATCCGCAGTACACACATTTGAGAGCTTCTATGCTCGGTTATGCTTCTATCAATCTGTTTTCAATGATCAATAGATTTCCTACCACCGCAGTTAGAGTTGCTACTGACTCATTTTACATAAATAGCAAAATGGCTGATTTTAAGGCTACTGGCAACGAGAAATGGGGATCATGGAGAATTAAGAAAGAAATGATTCATGATTATATTCCATCAGCAGATGTTACCATTGAAAATAATTACTTAGAAAGCAATCAGTGTTCAGAATTTTATAGTGCACCACCGATTTCTGATCCAATATGCCTGTATAAAACAGTTTATTTAAACGGTTGTGGCGGGTCAGGAAAAACAACCCGGGCAATTGAGTTATTTCGCGTTTCAAATCCAAACATGATTGTGCTAACACCGACTCATAGACTTGCAAGAGAAATGATACAGAGAGGGGTAAATGCTTGCACTTATCACAGCTTTTTCCGATGGAAGGGAGATAAATGGACTCCTGAGCGCATGGGAGAGAAATTTATTCCTGAAATTATCATTTGGGATGAAATAGACACAGTGTCAGAAGATGTCTTAAAAATATTTCTTGAGTGGTTGTTATTAAAAAATACAAAAGTCGTCATGTGCGGTGATCACGGCCAACCACCACCATTTGTCGGTGCATCTCCCCATGAATGGCTAAAGGGTTTTGTAGACTATTATGAAGAAATTGATACTGATCATAGATCACTTGATAATGAATTAAAAGAATTGAAGAAACTAATTAGATTACATCCGGATAGAATCCAGTGTGAAATAACCCGTGAAATAATTTCGGAAACTCCCATGAATGAGTTTTGGGAAGCGTGGAGACCAAATGATTTAATCATTGCAAGTAGAAAAATAGTCAGGGACACACTTCAGATGAAGTTATTTGAATTGCATAAACAAAAATTTGCAACACTTCCAGTGCCTCTTTGTTATAGGCCATCGGATACGCGAAAACAGAACATCGAAGTTGATATTCCAGGACAAAGTGAAAAACAGAATTTAGTATTAAATGATATTGTGCTGGTTGATATCAATGTTGTTGAAGATGCATTGCGTGCTAATAAATCCCCGTGGACGCTAGGTTATGCAGCGACGATAGATTCTTCACAGGGATTGACTTTATCGGATACAACTCTTTGGATGGTAGATAATCGCATAGAATGGTCGAATTTAGTCTATCTCGCAGTGTCTAGAGTACGAAAAATAAATCAACTTCGAAGAATTGTCCTGACAGAGTCAGGCGATGATGAAATCATTGGCGATGATGAAATCATTGGTGACGATAATGATATTATTGATAAAAAACTCTCCGGTTACAAACAACAGGACAAAAAAAAACAACGAGAATTTGATATTGATGCTGAATTAATAATCACTTTGAAGAAACAACAGAATAATCACTGCACGAGTTGCAATTGTATAATGCGTTGGCAGTATTCGGATAAGGATCCTCGCCAATTCACCGTAGACAGAAAAAATAACAATCTCGGTCATGTCAGAAATAATGTGATGTTGACTTGCCTTGAGTGCAATAGACGCAAGGGTGCTAGTTAAGACCATGCGGTGGTAATTGAGTATCCTCGGGTATCACTTGTAATTGTTGTCTAGTAAAACCCCGTTGAGGGGCAGTTGAATCCAGTTTATAGATTGGAAGTCTACCCGTAGATCGTGTTATACTAGATATCTTATGCGTAGTGACGCTCCAAATAGGATCAGTAGCCCTTTTTGTACCACCCTCAAGCTCTCCTGGTTCATATAAATACCTCACAATGACATTACTACCAAGAATTGGTTCTTTGAAATCTTTTTGTGGTTTTTCAGGTATCGACTTCTTTTTAATCGCGTTGATAGGTTTCATGTTGATGGTTCTAGTAATCTCGTTATTCAGTGCGGTAACTACACCTGGTAATCTCTTAACCCATTCACGGGATCTTTTTTCTTGGATGAATTCTTTTGCATATTGATATCCAAATAACCGTTCAGCAAGAATCCGATTAAATCGTTCTACAATGGCCTGATCACGATGCAGTGCAGTATGCCCTCGTCTGATAGCGACATTGTGATATTTCATTGTAGATAACACTGCACCCTGAAATTCCTTGCCCGGATCAACTTGTAACAGATTTGGCCAGTGCAGAGGGCTCCTTCGATAAATCCTTTCAAATGCAGAAGCGACTTCAGTGGCCGATTTTGTTTTTAACGGTTCTGCTTCTTTGTATCGACTTGCAATATCAACTACAGTTAACGCATATTTGTAACCACGATCATGTGGCAGAAATAATAGATCAGCCTGATGAACTTCATTGGGTCCGGTTACATCAAAATGCGAGAATTGAATTTGTTTAGGCGGTGGTAGATAAATTTGCCATAGTGCCTGTTTGGATAACCAATGAGCCGCAGTGGTTTTTCTCACTTTTGCGGCGCTAGCGAGTTTACTGATTGCAGCGTTACCCTTCCAGTATCCTCTTGGGGAATAATAAATAGATTCCATGTTGTTATTAATTACCAGCACCTAACATCAATTTACTTTTCATTGCCGATTTTATCAAAAAGGAGGCCAATTTTTCTTTGAAGGATTTATCAGTGATAGAATTCAACGCATGAATTAATTTCACATCTGCTAGATGCCTGTGTTTCAAATTGCTGCTTTTATAAGCAACATCATGAAGGTGACAGGCCTTATCAATAGCGTTTATTGGTTCCTCACCGGGTCGGGGCTGATTTTGATCATTGAGTCTGATATCAAGTCTTGTTCCCGGTCCACAATAACTATACCCTGGAAGGTGTTTTTCTCCGGGGTATTTTGCCCATGGGGTTCCAGGGAGTTTTGCTAATTTGGCAGCGATATCACCTCCTCGTTTTTTTTTAAAGGTTCCTTGGGTTCCTTGGGTTTAGAAACAAATCTAAATTTCTTTGTACTACACTGTACGCATTTACCAGAAAGCGCTGATCGGTTATTTTTAGTTGTAATCGTCGTCAAGTCATCTGTGCCAGTACGCGCCTTACACTTCACGCAATATAGATCCATAATTTATGTATAGAGATATGAATATAATTGATTTTTCAGCGACTAAAACAAGAGAACCAGTGAAGCATCATGCAGCGCTACCAAACTCTATCCGCGCAATTATAATCGGGCCATCTGGATCCGGTAAAACGCAATTGTTGCTCAATTTAATAATGAGATGGATGAAGTGGGATAAGTTGTATTTAATTGCCCCTAGCGTAGATGATCAACGATGCTATGAAGTGCTAAAAGATTTTAATGAAAACGCTTCAGAGATTGCCGGCGAGGATGTTATTGAATTTATAACCGATATTGACGAGGCGCCATCAGTAGAAGACCTCGATGGAAGTATCAACAATTTAGTTGTATACGATGATGTCATGTTAGATAAACAAAAAAATCCTGCTAGAATATTTTCCCGAGGCAGGCATAAAAACACAGATGTGATTTATGTCACTCAACGCTACACTCAGATTCCAAAAGTGATTAGAGATAACTGTAATATGCTTGCTGTATTCAACGGCGTTGATACACATACGCTACGAAATATTTGGCAGACATGGTGTTCTGATATGGACTTCAATCAATTTAGAAATTTCTTTAGTCATGCTCAGTCTGCCCCCCACGGATTTGTAACAATAAATTTACATGACCCTCGAACACGATATCGTATCGGACTGGATCAAATATTCGGTTAACCCCAACTGAAAGTTCTAGCAGCAGAGAGGGTAGTGACAACGACGTTGTAGTCCCTTTTCCCAAAAAATGTAATAGCTGAAAAGTTTTTGATTTCATTAATTTCATTGATTTTTTCATAATTTTTTTTTGGACCTAATCCATGATTCACACACACATTTGGGACCTGATGTCATTGACTTTTGGCCCTGATGTCATTGGTTTCATTGTTTTTAAGCGTGATTTCAGTGAAAACTTGTCTAAAAATGTTGTCCGGCTCACCCTCTCTGCTGCTTCTGTCATTGTTAATTTATGCATATATTCTTAACTCTGAAAGTCACATCTCCACATTCATTCTGCATGCGTTGGCCTCCGGTATATCTTTCTTGTCATATTTAATTCGATCCTTAACGCACTCTACCAATGAATGATTTCGCAAATTTTCCTTAAGCCGATACAATGAATGAACACCGGTATGTCCAATGACTCAGATAATTAGCCAAGTCATATACGTTTTTCCTTGGCGTAGATTGTCGTTACTAATTTGATTGTGAATATTATCGCCACTTTTTGTTTCATGGGACAAACCATTCCCTCGTGTCCCTACATAAGTGTCCGTACATCACGTACGTCCTCTTCCATTTATAGTGATCATGTTCCTCCGACATTGTCGTAAACTATCCCTCAAATGTCATAATCCAACAATATCTTTTTTCTTTGCTATTAATTGCTTTCTGTTTTAAACTGACGTGTTTGCACCTCTAAACCTCAATTTTTAATGTTGACTTTAGAGGTTGTATACACTGTTTGATACCGGAGGGTTCAATTACACAATATTTTGTTGATGATTTAAATTGTCAACATACTATGATAGAATATATTGCATCCAAAGTTAGGTAGTCTAAAGTAAAAATGTAACATTAGAGTCGTGTTCGCAAATTATGATCTAATGTGTGTTGCTCTGGCAGTACACAATCTCAATGGTCATATAACATAATATATGGCCAATATATATTCGCATTTCAGAAAGTGCGTGACCGAGCCCTATAGTTTATACGACAATGCGGAATATACGTCTTATATGCAGAACGAGCCTGGAGAGATCTACACTTGTGATGATCAGTGCCGCCTAATGATCGGACGCCATTCTACATGCTGTGAGGTATTATATTGTATGTGTATGTGTGTGGTTACGTTGTGGTAAGGTTGTGGCAACGTTGTCAAATAATGTTGTGGCAATGTAATGTGATTTCGTGAACAAGTGGGAACGTTGCTACAACGTTGATGTCTACCGTTATTAAATTACCTACCTACAACATTAAAATCCTATATAGTAATCTTATGAAACCGGCTTGTGTTTCTGAAACACATATTCCGCACTTTTGGCGAGAATGTCAAACAATGGACATTACAAAAAATGTCAATATTACCATCCAGCTAGGAGTTGCAGTAGCATGAATGTCAAGGCTGTCATTATGGCAGTATTAGGTGTCAGTTCTGCACCATTTTCAGTCATGACAAACCAAACATCACCAGTCATTTGACCATAATAATAATACTAATAGGAGTAACACTCTGCATTTATTGATGCGTAGCAACTCTCACAAATAAGTTCAAAGTTGCACATATAATAATGCACTCTTCACATTACAGAATTATTATTTATCATTTCATGCACGTAAGAAAAATCTTTGATAAAATAGTAATGATACTAATTTAATAAAAGATCATACGTCCATTCTGAAGTTTGCAATCAGTTTTAGTGCATGTGTTCTAACATGGTTTATATGCAAACACTGCTTTCTGTTCATTGTATGTAATCCTCCTGCTGGTTAGTTTTAATAACAGACTTTACAGCAGGTATTTCCATTAGACTTAAAATGGACACGTGAGTTCACCAAGTAGGCAGAGGTTTCTGGAGATTTACTCCAATGGGGATATAACAAAAAATGTTTTATGTAGCAGGGTGTAAAGTAAAAGTAGATGGGTAAACTACACTGCTTTTTCCTGATAAGAAATCCCTTGAATTTGAAGACGCAAGGTTCAAACATTTGTTTTTAAAAGACTAAAAGGGAAACGTAAACAATAAAACATATATTTTAATATAATGTTTTCTGTATTTTCTAAATTTAATTAATATTAGGACTCGGAATTAGTCTTCTCCACCACTCTAATTAGTATCTCGTTTTCTTCTGCTCAGGCACCTACAAATTAAAAAATAATATAAAAGTCCTATATCATCTCAGCACCGCTTACATATGCAGAAGTCACATTAACTAGCATTATTAAACTTTATGAAACTTTCGTCACTGCACATGTGCTTCCCTTAATATTCTTTAGCCAAGTTACAAGATTACTTTGTACTTATGTGTCATTTCAGGCAATGGATGGTGAAATCAATTTACGAAGAGATGAATTTATTTTGTCCAAATATTGTATGTGAATAATAATTCCAAGTAGAAGCACTTGTCCTATCATACAAGTTGGATGAAACTTGTAGTTAGCTATGCTACAGCTTTAATAGTTCTGGAAACTTTGATTTGCTGATTTTGTTTTCAATTTAGAAATGCATCCTACAATTTTTTCAAAAACTGTAAGGGCGTATATGTAGTAAAACACCTGTAAATGTTCATCTCTATACATATTTTGACCTACATCCATGAAATTTAATAGCTGACCACTACAATTTATCTACCCACCCCATGTCTGTAATTATCACAAAATTTTATCTTTAATATGCATTTCTTTTACATATATGTAAATCAGCATAAGTATACATATGTCTCAACATATATTCATTTTAATTTCACTAGTGATTAAAATAGACCCATCACGCACTCAACCTTTCGATTGGTTGATAGGTTGAGTGCGTCATGGGTCTATTCCCACTCACCAAGGTCTAACTTTCATATCATTAGCCCCTTTTTAGGGGTATGATATGACGGCCAAATCAAAAAGCGCACTCTGTGCTCATAAACGCCAGGAAGATGTGGCACCATTTCATCTTCCTGGATAAATTAAATCACTGCCATGTAAATAAATGGCAGTGCGAAATAGTGAACATATGACCCTAGTGGCCGGTTTCACTTTAAATCCAACTTTTCATTCAGTGATTGAATTAATTTAAATCACTTTGGTGCTTTTTAAACACCATCGGAGAGGAAAGAAGCATGTCCGTTTTCTCAATGCTTGAGCAGCAGAGAGGTTGAACAAACTAATTCGTAACGTTACCCTTTTTGATTACCAAATCGACTAATGTTGACTAACATTGAAGTCAGTTCAATGACTACACCCAGCTTGACCCAAACCAATGTTGTAGTCGACCCCACTCTGCTGCTCCCTCCTTGTGTTAAATTGTCAATCTGATGATATAAAAAGGATCTTGTACATTGATAAAATAAAATGAAAATTCAGACAAACGATCAATCTGAGACTTTTCTGAACGTTGAGTAATATTCTTCCTCGGTTGGAGGGTTTTCTTTTCTAGGTATTAAAACCCCTTCTTCGATCCTACGACGGTAATACGCCATCAAAGTTCTGTATTTAATTCCACAACATTCATTAAAAACCCGATAGTGTTCTCGAACGCCAACATTGCATCCAACACAAGGTCGAGGACCAGCACATGGATTTTTTGATAAAATATATTTATGTTTAGTGCAGTCTTCTCCAGAACATTTTTTCTTACATTTATCTGTGCTTCCTTGACGCAGACATGTACAATGTTTCATATATCAAATAGTATCTATTTAGTATAGTTAGAGGATGGTGCTTAATCAATATCGGTTATAAAATCTTTATTTAGTCTATTTGCTGATACAAATTAGCCAAATATTTGATCGATACCTAAACGATATCTTGTCCTAGGATCATGCAGATTTATTGTTATAAAACCATACGGTGTTGCCTTCGCACGTGAACAGAAATCTCTGAGTTTATTTATGTCCATATCTCCGCTACACCAGGTCATACGAATATTTTCTAGCCTGTGTGTATCAATTCCATTAAATACAGCTAAAATATTACAATTGTCTCTGATTACCTTCGGAATTTGTGTATACCGCTGAGTTACATAAATAACATCGCTATTTTTTTGCCGTCCTCGAGAAAATATTTTTGCCGGATTCGTTTTTTTAACTAGAATTACGTCATCATACACAACTAAATTATTAACGAATCCATCGAGATCATTGACAGATGGTGCTTAATCAATATCGGTTATAAAAGCAATAATATTATCACCGCTCAGCAATCGTGCGTTTTCATTAAATTCCTTAAGTACTTCCTAGCATCTCTGATCATCTACAGATGGTGCAACTAAATACAATTTACTCCATTTCAGCCATCTCATTACAAGATTAAGTAATAGTTATGTTTTACCGGATCCAGACGGGCCTATTAATATCATTCTGATCGAATTTAGTAACGCTGGATGATGATTTACATGTTCTCGTGTTCGTGTCGCTGAAAAATCATTACATCCATAATATAATAGTATATCATGGATTTATATTGTTTGCGCTGTAAGGTTAGAACTCAAACTACTGATTAATCCCAGTGACAACAAAAAGTCAAAGAATAGCATACATTGGAAGATGTTCCGTATGTCCTGGTAAGAAATTTTCCATACCACATAAAACCGGTGGTGACATTGCAACATTAATGTCAAAATTTCCAGGAACTCCTTGGGCTAAATATCCCGGAGAAAAACACCTTCCAGGATATAATTACTGCGGTCCTGGCACTCAACTTGATATCAGACTTGATGAACAAGATCAACCAAAATCCGGTGTATACCCGGTAATTGCAATCGATAAAGCGTGTCACGTTCATGATCTAGCTTACAAAAGTAAAGATCTAGAACAACGAAATATCGCAGATGTTAAATTGATTCACGCATTGAATTCCATAAAAAATAAAAATCTCAAATAGTGATTCGCAAATTGGTTAGTAAAGTCTGCGATGAAAACAAAAATTAGCAATAGGAGCTGAGTAATTGACTATAATGCAATCAATTTATTACAGCCCAAGAGGATACTGGTAAGGTTGAGCAGAAATCGATAAACTCCATAATGCAGCATATGTCACGCGTTCTACCGCCACAGCGTCGTTAGCGCGACAAGCAATATGGCAAATTTATCTAACACCACCTAAACGAATCGAGTACGCACATTTTGATGTTAATGTTCCTAATGAAGTTCATCAGGCTGATATTTTGTTTTACCTCATGATCATATACGTAGAGTAAGATTTAAATACACATTAACCGTTGTTGATGTTTCAAGTAGATAAAAAGAAGCAGAACCACTATCAACTAAAACAGCAGTACAGGTTGCATCTGCCTTCGAACGAATTTATCGACGAGGACCCTTGCGAAAGCCACAAATATTACAAGTTGATCCTGGCAAAGAAATTTTTGGTGCAGCATCATCGTTAATGAAGCGACATAATGTTAAAATACGACGAGGACATACTGAAATTCAACGTGATCAAGCGATCGTAGAACAATTTAATAGAACACTTGCTGAAAGATTATTTGGATATCAAAACGCGAAGTAATTCATTCAAGATACAAGATCTCGTGAATGGGTTGCAAGATTACTAAGTGTGATACCTGCATTAAACAATGAGGTTACTCGAATAACTGCCACGAAATCTATTAGTGCGATTACAAGGAGCATAATGTTTCACCGCAACCAATATTTGGTAATGTCATTGTCAGGTATTTATACCAACCCAGCGAACTTGAAGGAGGAAAAAAAGAGCGACAGAACCTATTTGGAGTATTACAACACACCAGATATCCAGCGTGGTACGATCCACAGGTAGACCTACAATATACAGATTAGATTCAACTGCTCCTCAACGTGGATTCACACGTGAACAGTTAAAGGTTATTCCCGAGGATACACAATTGCCACCACAGTCACTTAACTAGCACCTCAACGCCGATTACATTCAAGACAAGTTAACATCACATTATCACGTGTATGACCAAGAGTTTTATCTTTTCTATCTACGGTAAATTGTCTGGGACTTTTACTCGAGTATTTCCACAGCATTATACAATTACAGCTTGCACAGTGATTATCCTGTTGTTGTTTCACTGTTATGATAAATTGCACTTCCAGATCGAAGTCGCGTTTATTTTTTTGTATCACATTGTTTATAGCCATCTAATATTTTTCTTAATATATCATTGTTAATATTGCCATTGGTTTCTGACGCATCAACGACAATCCTACGTAGCTGAGATATTTTCCTGACGCATCAAAATATGCAACACGACATTACCTCGACCATTATATATGTGTACAATTTTAAGTACCTATGTAAACAACTTTTGTTGCTTTTGCAACTGCAGGTGCGGCAATTATTGCTGGTATTGCTGCAAGAAGTGAAAATATACCTCCTAATTTAATCATATTTTTGATGGCACTTGGAGAAAATCCAAGTTGAACTCCAGTTTTGAAAAGCTTTATCGAAACGTTTAAGCTGATCACCGGTTAACGACAATTTATTTGGAACACCACTGATTTGTTTGTTCTTTAATGTTATTTTTGCCCCACATTGATTTGCGTTCTTTGATTCTAACTTTTTTATCTGACCTTGACTCAGAGTTGCGGTAACATGACTATACGACATTTTTATATTTACTCGATTGATATTAATTACATGTTCTGTACTGGTGCATACACGACTCGTATTCGTCCACCAACAGCGATTGCTCTGAAACCAGCACTAACAACAGGTGGACCTAGAGCACCAGAAGGAAAATAACCTACTTGAGCTTGAAAATAGATATCAATTACAGATTGTCTACATAAATCCAAATGTTCCAGTAAAAAGTAATAGATCGGATATAATGTTGTAAAATCTTTCTGTGATATTTGCAAACCGGTATCTACATTTACATCACGCCCCATAAATGATATTAAACGATGATATGCACGTAAAACAGTATTACCGTAGCTAGTAGCTTTGTCGCGAATAACATCGATAGCTTTCATTGATAGTTGTTTTGCAATTGGCATTGCTTTTGGGGCTATCCCAGTAAATAAACCCCAAACAACATCACCAAGTCCATCTCCGTAGGTTATTTAACAAACTGGAAATTGTGAATTTACTACTCTGATCATTCATGGTCTACGATACGTATTGTGTACGATCATTTTATTTAATTATTCGCCATGATCTAAATTATATGCCAAGGGATTTAGTTATGTGTAATTTCATCGATAAATTCCCGATAGGCATTGATCTCCATGATACCATCGATAAATAATCGTCGACATATATCAGAGATTACGTTGATAATTTCATGAGAAGTATTTTCAGCACGTTTTCCTCCTATGAGGATTTATAGTTTAATCACGTCAGCGATGACGTTGTCAGGGCAAGTGATATGATTATTTCCTAGACCACTTCCTATAGTAGCGCCGGAAGAGTCATCACCAAGATCTTGTTTCGTACTTAGTGAAGAGCATAATCTCTCCTGTCGTTTGGCCTCCTTTTGTTCCCTCTCTCTCTCTTGTCCATTTGTTCCAACAGTTCTTTTATTTGATCCACTCTACTTTTTGTTTCACCTTTTCTCTTCTTTGATCACATCTACATTGTTTAGCTTCCAACATCATTCCTTGTTGTTCTATTTGTTTCAGAGGTAGGGGAAGTTGATACTGGGGATTTTGTTGTTCTATTTGTTGCAAAGGTGGAGGCAGTTGATAATGTGGTTGTTGTTGTTATATTTGCTGTTGAGATTCTTCTGAATAAAATCTTTTTATATCGTTAATATATTTATTATATACTGGGTCATCACTTCTAGCCTGAATTGTATGGTAGAACACACGATATAGCCATTTAAAATAGTTATCAGTAGTTGTGTTAACATACTCAGGTTTTAAAATGTCAGACGTTTGAGAAAAACTATCATACGCAACACGGGAAAAATCCTTCCTTTTAATATTTTTCTTAAAATCTTCAATAACACCTTCCTTAAATTTACTAATCAGTTTAACATCTCTTTTTTGCTTTGGGTTTAGATGCAAGTTTGTCCTTCACATCAGCTATTTCAGTGTAAATTATATCAATATCATGTTGAGTTTGTGCAGCACCTATTCTAGCTGGAAGATCTTGTATTATCTCTTGCGTTGCCCTAGCGGTTTCTAGTATCGTCCCAAGAAGAGGTTTCTTTATTTCTGGATCAGTGATATCTCCCCATACAACTTTCCCAGTTGTTGCAGTAATAGGTTTAAATAATCTTTCTGTACCTTGTACGTAATTAAAGTGTGACTCCTGGCGTTCTTGAAGTTTTCTTCTAAGCGAATCTCTCAAAGGAATACATTTTTTGATTGCTTCCTGTTGTTCGAATCGAACAACCTAGCAGGCTGGATCAGAAACCGTGTCGATATTATACCTTATTTGCAACATCACAAAAATTGTAATTGTATTTACACAATGTGAAAATGAAAGAAAAAACACTGTTAAATACACGTGAATAGGAAATTATGTACAATATGCATTTAAGGAAATAAAACGGTGTATTGCATTCTGAATGTTTTCATCTTGCGCATCACTGTCGTCGTCATCTAAAAAAGCAAATTTTAAGTAATGTTGTGGAGCTATATAGATGGCATAATCAATGTTAATAAATATTTTGGCATATATTATTGTCTCCAGCTGCATATTCTTTGCTGTTGTCCGTTTCCAGGCGACAGAAACATGTTTCTCATTTTGTCACATGTTTGATGCACGCTGATTTTGACATACAACAATTGTTAACATTCATCATACATTCTAGCGCAGGAAATTGCGTTTGTATAGATGGCTTTCATTAGGTTAACAGCGAACTTCTCAAGAAACGCTATTTTCTGTAGAATAAGTCTAAAGCAGGTTCATCGACATATGCTGTTAATAATGAGTGATTGATTTAATCCATGAAACGTTAGCGTCAACGGGGTCCATCATGGCAATAGCCATTCATGTCGATATTACGAATTCTGTTTTAAAAAAAATAGATAAACAAACAAAGAAGAGGAAAAGAAAAGCATAACATTAAGCTGTTATTATGTGCTCAATAATTTTCTTTAGAATCGTATAGAATAATGTTATCTTGACCATTTGTATTTTTCTGTCTTAGCCACGCAGGCAATCGCACGAGTTGTTGGGTGTGTTCTGAGGATTGATATATGAGTGGGTTTCTGGTATGCTGTCCGAATTGCAACGGACACAGCGCGCTGATTGTAATGATATTAAAACAAATCAAAATGAAATTCTTTAGCAATAATTGAGTCCAAATTAAGTGTTACAGCAACTGTAATCTGTATTCTTGTTTTGAGTGATAATGTTTGCAGTGGTTTCTGGAAGCTAATAAATTATATTTTAGGGGCTAGATCAATATAATCGTTGATAAAAGATGTCTCTGTACACAACTGTATTCAAATAGGAACTGCTGTGAGTGAGGCAACCCTTATCAGTGCTCCAGGCCTTTTGGAAAAGTGAATAAAATTCCCCTTAATGTTATGGACTAACTGTACTACTAGTTTTACGTTATCTTCTCAGCAAACATGGTGCATCCAACCAACTCAATTTCAATTTAGCATACAGATGACCATGTGTGATATAATACAACATAATCCATTGCTGTTAGTTTAATTTCTTATGACTCTTGAAGGATCCACACATATACGTTCACTTTCTGGTATCCTTTCATGTATATATATGAACAGTATGGACCTATAAAATGTTAGTATTTCAACATAATTGTATGTTTGTGTTGCCAAAAACATTTCAACATTACACACATGTAACAGCTATCCTTACTTAACACTATACCCTTATCCAGCAATTTACCCTTGTTTACCACTTTATTCTTGTCTAGCACTTTATCCTTGTCTAGTACTTTATCCTTGTCTAGTACTTTATCCTTGTCTAGCGCTTTACCCTTGTCTAGCACTTTACCCTTGTCTATCACTGTATCCTTGTCTAGCGCTTTACCCTTGTCTAGTACTTTATCCTTGTCTAGCACTTTATCTTTGTCTAGCACTTTACCCTTGTCTAGTACTTTACCCTTGTCTAGTACTTTATCCTTGTCTAGCACTTTATCCTGGTCTGGTAATTTATCTTTGTCTAACACTGTACACTGGTCTAGCACTTAACCATTTTCTAGCAATTTACCCTTGTCTAACACTTTTCCATTGTCTAGCAATTTCCTTTTGTCTAGCACTTCATCCTTGTCTAGCATTGTACCCTTGCCTAGCACTTTTTCCTTGTCTAGCAATCTAACCTTGTCTAGAACTTTACCATTGTCTAGCACTGTACCCTTGTCAACCACTGCACAATTGTCTTGCACTTTACAAGATTTATAAATTATATTACATTTATTTTAAGACTGGTTTTGAAAACGTTTGTGACTCGATGAGGTGCACAAAACCATCAACGGGCGAGTGCATGCCGAAACATCATGTTGCTGTCAGAGGAACCGAATGCGGACGAGCTAAGGTAAGACCTCTTAACGTCCTCTACTAGACAAAATATGAAATTCAACTGATTTTCTTAAAGAGTGAAACGGCATTTGCAGCATAATTTATTTTAATGCATATATAATAGTAAAATAATGGTGAATAGTGATGAAAAAGCCAGTATGCTTTAAAAACCAATTGTAATATTGACGAATAACAAAAACAACAAATTTTAACTACTTTTCAAATAAGTCAAATTGGTGTATAGGGATGCAAAAGGTACGTACATAAACATTTGCTAAAAATGTATGTAAACACACAAGTAAATACAAGCACACACAAGCATATATATATAAATATATATATATATATATATATATATATATATATATATATATATATATATATATATATATATATATATATATATATATATATATATATATATATGTCATACATAACGGAATGTGCTATCAACGGATTATATAAGATAATGCTTGATAATAGCAGGCAGAATGCTGTCTATCTGTATGTCTGTATATCTGTCGCCTGCCTACCTGTATATCTATCTATCTATCTATCTATGCCACTCAAAGAAAGAAAGTGTTTGTGTTTTAATAGACTATTTGACTGGTTTCTGGAAACCATCTCAGATTATTTAGTGGTATTTTGCTTCCCGTTGCTCGTCTGTTTCAGATTATTGGGCTTGAGCAGTGCGAACTCGAACGGTTTCCAATCTTGCTTCCCGCTGTTCGTCTGTTTCAGATGATTGGGTTTGAGCAGTGCGAACTCAAAAAGTTTCCAATCTTGCTTTCCGTTGCTCGTCTGTTTCTGATGCTCGTGATGCCTTTATCTTTCGTGCTTGAGGTGTATATCGACCAATAGCTTTTTGTTTAGGTGGCATAATTGATTTGGCAGCTAAAGTAATGCTTAGTAACGACTATTACAAATTCACACCGCGATCGTTTGACGTAACCAAGGCGCGAACCAAACGTAACTAAGTAAACATGAAGTATCTATGGCACCTACAGTTCACACCGAACACACGCGAAATTAGGTATCGCTACCGATTATGAATTTCATACAGCTGTTAATTTACATCATATATGATAAGTAAGCAAGTACCCGGCATGCGTTGCAATGCCTCTCAAAGAAAGAAAGTGTTTGTCTTTTAATACTGGCATGCGTTGCAATGCCACTGTTTCCAATCTTGCTTCTCGCTGCTCGTCTGTTTTAGATGATCGGGCAAGAGCAGTGCGAACTGGAACGGTTTCCAATCTTGCTTCCCGCTGCTCGTCTGTTTCTAAAGGCACCTACAGTTCACAACGAACACACGCGAAATTAGGTATCGCTACCGATTATAAATTTCATACAGCTGTTGATTTACGTCATCATAGTTTCAGCCAATCCAGACCGTGTTCGATCGCGTGATGTATTTAAGGCGCCTACTGTTCGATCACGTGACGAATCTAAGGCGCCTACAGTTCACAGCGAACACACACGCGTGGAAATATGATGACGATCCGATGATGATTGTCCAGGTAATAAAAGTTCTTGTATTTCATCCCACGTAGCATTGCATGTGAAGGTAATAAAAAAAATCTGGGCGGCCATATGCGCGAACATATGTCATTGCATCATGTGCGTATTCAAGCATACGCCGTGGACTCCCTGTAAATGTGGACGGTTGTATGACTATTTTTCCGAATTCATTGAGATTCATTGCCATCATTAACAACTGCAGCACGTAAATGAATGTACTCTTTGGTACGCAACTTGGTTTGATTTAATCGAATGTAGAGGAGTCGTTCGGCTTCGATTTTTGCATACATATCAACAATGTATTGATGGAACAATTGTCGACTTTTCAAGATATGATTTTCAGCGTTTTCACGAATCATCAATTGATATGAATAGTATTTCATGGCACTGACTTTCTTATTCGTTTCCTCATTTGTTTGTGGATTTCTCATTAAGATGTTAAAATGATATCCATCTTCTCCTTGCCAAAATAAAATCGAATATTGCAATCCGTTGTATGAGCGATGAGTTTCTGAGACTCGCTGAATATCACCATTTGTGCGATGAAGAAATATATCACGCGAGTTAAATTCTTTGTCAAATATAACGATCGCCACTTCATCAATTGTTGGTGCATTGTACTGTCTTTCATGTTGGCCGACAGGTGTTTTGTATGCTCTAACTACATCTTTGTAGTCATTAGTTGGCATTTGTTCAAGGGCAGTTCTGAACAATCGAATTAATTCGTTGTCTTGATCGAATAAAGTTTGTAATTGTTTGACGTAACCAAGGCGAGAACCAAACTTAACTAAGTAAACATGACGTATCTAAGGCGCCTACAGTTCACACCGAAGACACGCGAAATTAGGTATCGCTACAGACCGTGTTCGATCACGTGATGTATTTAAGGCGCCTACTGTTCGATCACGTGACGAATCTTAGGCTCCTACAGTTCACAGCGAAGACACACGGTAAATGTCGCAAAACTATATGAAAAACACACATTTGTTAATTGTACAATTTAAATGGTTTTACTAATTCAGAAACCTTCGCGGGCGTGCGCAGAACAGCTCATTAAAGTTTTATCGCAATCGGATGAACGGTATAGGAACGCATACGACACAAACAAAGAAACAAACATTTATTTATATATATATAGACTTGCAAGTACCCGGCACGCGTTGCAATGCCACTCAAAGAAAAAAAAATTGTGTTTTAATCCTGGCATGCGTTGCAATGCGACTGAAAGAAAGAAAGTTTTTGTGTTTTAATAGACTATTTGACTGGTTTCTGGAAAGCATCTCAGATTATTTAGTGGTATTTATCGAGCCCACAATAAGTGGTTACCTTACCGAAGGCGTTTTTGGTATCGCTACCGATTATGAATTTCATACAGCTGTTGATTTACGTCATCATAGTTTCAGCCAATCCATACCGTGTTCGATCACGTGACGTATCTAAGGCGCCTACAGTTCACAACGACCACACGCAATTTAGGTATCGCTACCGATTATGAATTTCATACAGCTGTTGATACTCACCAAAGTTTTATCGCAATCGGATGAACGGTATAGGAACGCATATGATACAAACAAAGAAAGAAACAAACATAATTTTTTTTTCATGCTGTCAAATAGCCACTTCTGTTTATTGAAGTGCTTTTGGATATACAATATTTTTTGTTTTTCTGTCTGGTGTGTATATAAATAAATTAGAACGTTTTCCAACGCGTGAGCATGCCACATACAGCATGGATTTTTCAAATTTAGTCCACACAATTGTAACGATTGTCCCTGTTCTTTGTTTATGGTAATTGCAAATGCGAGTAGCACCGGAAACTGCAAATGTTTGAATTCGAATGGCATATCTGTCGGAATCATAGGGATGCGTGGCAACAGTACCTGTTCTCCTTTAAATTTTCTAGTTACAATTGTAGCTTCAATTATATTGTTCATCACCGTTTTCACTGAAAGCATGGTACCGTTGCTAACTCGTGGTGGACTTATGTTTCGGAAAGGAATGATAGGTGCGCCAATTTGTAATGTTAAAACGTGCTGCGGCATGCCTGGCAAATCAAGTGAATTTAAGAATTCATTTGGATAATTGACAACTTCGTCTTGATTCAGTACAGTATTGATGGACTTATACGTTGTCGCTTCGCCTGGTATTTGTTTTTGAATGCTGAAGCTGATGGCACTAACATCGTTATTTTTGGCTGCTAATGTAGCACGTTCACTGAGTCACTGATGATTTTTGTAATTCTGTGCGATATTTGGGAAAACTTTGTGAATCAAGTGGTCTGTGGTTCCTGTAATTGTACAGAAGCTTGTTTGCAACGTGATACATTGTGTGGATTCATCGATTTACATTTTCCCATTCCCAATATCCAACTTCTGTTTTGCGAAATTTTCAGCGGATGCATTGTATTGTAGTTCTACACGCATATTGGTCTTCGAAGTCAATTTCTGCAGGTGTCGCCATAAAACTGATGATTTGAGACATACATTTAATTCATCTGCAGCTGTTGAACGTGATATAACTGGTAGAGTTTGTCGAAAATCACCAGACAATAAAATAAGTGCGCCACCGAAGAACTGTTCATTTCCTTTCAAATCTTTTAGTGTACAGTGAAGCGCTTCCAAAGCCTTTTTATGCGCCATAGTACATTCGTCACATATAATGAGTTGACATGATTGGAGTGCTTTACCCATTCCAGAATTTATGTTGATATTGCATGTTGGTGTGTCGGTGATTTGCATATTCAACGGCAATCTCAGAGCTGAATGCGCTGTTCCACCACCATCCAAAAGAGTTGCTGAAATTCCAGATGATGCGATTGCCAGTGCAATATTGTGTCGTGATCGTAAAGTGGCCAAAATAAGTGAAATGAGAAAAGTTTTTCCTGTGCCTCTGGGCGCATCTAGGGAATACAATCAACCGCTTTGGCTTGTAATTGCATGCATAATTCTATCATACGCTATGCGTTGTTCTGGAACCGATTTCGGAAGATTTGTTTGAACAAATGTACCCAATTCGTCGACAGCAAAGTGTATTTCTCGTTGCAAATCACGCTCGTAAAGGTCGTTTGCAGATCGTTTCGGAGCAGCCATTCCCAATTGTACCAATGCTTTGTTAGCGATTGCCAAAGATATCTCCTCAATCGAAACCAATGCCTCATAAATACACGTTTGGTGTGAATTAAAGATTCGGATTTTGATTTGTTGCACGCAAACGATGTAAGATGTCTTCACTCATGTAGTCTTTGTATTTTTCCCAAAGATCTTTTGGATTGGATGGGAAGCACGTTGTCAATATGATTGCAAATAACGTGCGTATTTGCTGTGCTTGAGCAGTATTCGATGCATCAGCGAGTGAAGTGTCCCAGTGTGCATCGTTTTCCAAAAAGATTTAATTCTTGGCAAGCTTCACGATAAGTGACACATACTTGACCGTTTACTGCTCTCAGTTCTTGGAAGGATATCGGTCCACGTACGTTAATTAACAGTAATTGCAAGTAAAAGAATTCTGCATTGTTTGGGTGAACAGTGTATAGACCGCCTAATGTGTCGGCTGAGTATAAATTGGGATGTCCTTCAACCGCTTGACCTTGTTTGCGACGTTGAAACTTTTTCACTGATGCATTCCATGTGTAGTATGCTTTTACTTTCAGAGCAAAGTAGCGTCATTGCAAACATATCATTGCCGCACAATGAGAAAAATGCAGTTAACGTTGTTGGCGGTGGTGACAATGCTCTTGCATGTGCATTTTCTGTTGTGAAGTACACGCGCTTTCCATTTTCAAGGTGCACTGCCAAATGAACAACTGTTGGATGTCGTTCATGGATTGGAAATGAGAAAATGCGCCATACTGTTTCATTGCTACTAATGTAGCGTCCCATTTGATACTGGTAGATTTCATCGATGGATGCATTTGCATTACCATCTCCAAAAACTGCCATATCGCTTCCTTTTTTAACATATTTGCAAATTTACTTGATCGATTTCACCGAATTGCAATACTCGACATTGATGTGTGCTTTGTACGTTTTCGAAAGTAACGGTGAATACGGCACAACCCAACGAGTATCGACTTCAACATCATTGTTTCGTACTTTTAAAGTTATGGATTTGCCACCATCTTCAGTTGATCGCCGACCATAGAGTGGTATCCGTAATTACCAGTGATAGTCTCTGCAAGTAAGTGTCTTGGGTATCGTTTCGTGCATTTCCCATCAGACATGCATGGTGAATTGTTGTTGAGTAAGCCACATGGACCATGAATCATATTTTTGGTAACGACTTCAAATAATTCTTTATCAATATCGACATCTGGTATTTCTGCTGAGATGACTTGATCAATTTGATCTGGTGTGACTTTTTGGATGAACCATATCAAAATGTGTGCATGTGGCAAACCTCTATTTTGCCATTCAATGGAATACATCCAACAGCGTGTCTGTCCAAAAACATGATGCGTGACAATGAAATCTATTAAAGATTTCAATTTTTGTTTGAACACGCGCGCGGAAATATCATGACAATCCGATGATGATTGTCCAGGTAATAAATATTCTTGCATTTCATCCCACGTAGGATTGCATGTGAAGGTAATACAAAATCTGGGCGGCCATATGCGCGAACATATGTCATTGCATCTTGTGCGTATTCATGCATGTGCCGTGGCCTCTCTGTAAATGTGGCCGGTAGTATGACCATTTTTCCGAATTCATTGAGATTCATAGCCATCATTAACAACTGCAGCACGTAAATGAATGTTCTCTTCGAAACGCAACTTGATTTGATTTAATCGAATGTAGAGGAGTCGTTTGGTTTCGATTTTCGCATACATATCGACAATGTATTGATGGAACAATTGTCGACTTTTCAAGATATGATTTTCAGCGTTTTCAAGAATCATCAATCGATATGAATAGTATTTCATGGCACTGACTTTCTTATTCGTTTCCTCATTTGTTTGTGGATTTCTCATTAAGATGTTTAAATGATATCCATCAATTGTTGGTGCATTATACTGTCTTTCGTGTTGGCCGACTGGTGTTTTGTCTGCTCTAACTACAACTGTGTAGTCATCAGTTGGCATTTGTTCAAGGGCAGTTCTGAACAATCGAATTAATTCGTTGTGTTGATCGAATAAAGTTTGTAATGCAGTGACTATTTCTCGTTTAGTGCCCGTATTGAATTGACAACGTTGATCGATTTTTTCATGAGTGTTTCCCATGAAATAAATTTGAAGAAATTTGTGATCTGCGTTCGGTAGTGATAGTAGTGATCCTGCACGATCATATATTTGCACTTGCACTTTAAATGTTGGCATGTAATTCTCGAGCACGATATTTGTTGCACCGAACGATGTAATTTGGAAACATGAATTGTACTTCCGTATGTTTGCCAAGAAAAGTTTCGATTGGCTTGTGTCACCTGATATCAACGTTGATAATGGTTCAGGTGGTGAATGTAATTCTGGCAATTTCACTTTTCCACCCGCGCAGCACATTCCTGGTGTTTCATTCCTAAATTTGAGGGCATTGCAATACACGCATAATTTATCCGTTTTTCCAATAAGCACACTTGGATGAAGACTAATCATAATTAGCATTATAATGGAATGCACTAAGATTTAAATCAGCGCGCATTGTTCGTCTGGATTGAGCAGTGCGAACTCGAACGGTTTGCAAACTTGCTTCCCGTTGCTCGTCTGTTTCAGATGATCGGGTTTGAGAAGTGCAAACTCGAACGGTTTCCAATCTTGCTTTCCGTTCCTCGTCTGTTTCAGATGATCGGGTTTGACCATTGCAAAGTCGAACGGTTTCCAATCTTGCTTTCAGTTGCTCGTCTGTTTCTGAAGCTCGTGATGCCTTTATCTTTCGTGCTTGAGGTGTAGATCGACCAATAGCTTTTCGTTTAGGTGGCATAATTGATTTGACAGCGAAAGTAATGCTTTGTAACGACTATTACAAATTCACACCGCGATTGTTTGACGTAACCAAGGCGCGAACCAAACATAACTAAGTAAGCATGACGTATCTAAGGCGCCTACAGTTCACACCGAAGACACGCGAAATTAGGTATCGCAACAGACCTTGTTCGATCACGTGACGTATTTAAGGCGCCTACTGTTTGATCACGTGACGTATCTAAGGCGCCTACAGTTCACAGCGAACACACGGTAAATGTCGCAAAACTATATGACATACACACATATGTTAATTGTACAATTTAAATGGTTGTACTAATTCAGGAACCTTCGCGGGCGTACACAGCACAATTCACCAAAGTTTTATCGCAATCGGATGAACGGTATAGGAACGCATACGACACAAACAAACAAACAAACAAACAAACAAACATTCATTTATATATATATATATATATATATATATATATATATATATATATATATATATATATATTCTTTATTGGCAGTGGTGCATTGATGCCATGTGTGTTTCAAGGCTTTGGCATGTTATTGGCGATTTGTGGATAACTTGTCGGCGGTCAGCAGGAAGACTTCCAAGAGCACATTGAACAATTTTTGGTCATGTTCGGCATGATATGCTGCAATGATGTATACTTGTCACTACTGATAATGAAACGTGTGGCATGTTTCGACTTCATTTTCTATCAAATATCAATAAACCAATCTATCGAAAGAGTATCATTTTAACGTTTTTGATTAAAAGTTGCCATGTATTCAATTATGATTAATATGTTGTGGTGACGTTGACAATACTGATGACCGTGAAGAGGTGTAGGCGAGAAAGATGTTGATGATGATGACAACAAGTATAACTATTATGAAATGAGGTTTTGTCAATGTCATTGCATTCGAGAAGTTGCAATGACATTGAACCATTGGTTTTCTTTCGCAGACAAATAATCCGAAATCATTTCTTTAAGAAATCACAAAAGTTGGAAGCATTTCCTGATTGATCAAACATAGAAAATGCAAACTGCAAAACTGTATTTATGAATTCAATATATTACGTCATATTTACTAATTTGCAATAGACATATGTAACCTGGAAAAAAGTATTGATGAATTCCATATATTTCGTTATGTATACTATTTTACAATAGACAAAAAATCTATTTGGACCAATTATCTATATATTACGAACAATTATCTATATTTTTAGACCAATTATCTATATCTTAAGACCAATTATCTATATAATAAGACTAATTACCTACATATTAAGACCAATTATCTATATATTAAGACTAATTATATATATATATTAAGACCAATTATCTATATAATAAGACCAATTATCTATATATTAAGACCAATTATCTATATATTACGACCAATTATCTTTATGTTAAGACAATTATCTACATGTTAAGTCAAATTATCTATATATTAAGACCGATTATCTATATATTAAGACCAATTATATATATATTCTTATTTAAACAAAAAGCATTGCATATGTTTTCCTTTATTATTTTTTTCACATCATACATAATGCATTTTTATTTTTATAGAGTACAACGTGACTCATGTTTCCTTTTGACGCAGAAACGAAATAAAAATCATGTTAGATGCACATTAAAACATTTTCCCTACTTCCGCATTCCTATTAAAGATCATAGCTCAATCATTTCTAACACCTAAAGTTTCCGTGTAATGGCAAAAAACATTTCTGGAGAATTTTCTTCACGTAAACCACACGCAAGCAGGATGCTAGTTCAAGTTACCATTATATTTCGTTTCTCAGCAGCTAAGCAGATTATAATGTAAATCTGCCAGGCGAAATATAAGCGCACGTATCAGCAAAATAGGATCGATGCAAACGTTCAAAACGCACTGATTGTTTTGAAATTAAAACAATAACTTCCAGGCTGATGTTACGGCCAATAGTACATAACGTGTTTAAATTTCCTCCAGTAATGCCCTTAAATAATGAATATGTATTGCTCTCACTCCTTTAACAAAATGTGATATATTTCAATAACCTGATGCATCGAGGATCTCATATGGTGTTGTTTTGATACTGAATTTATGAAATGAGTTGAAGCATGACCAGTGTTTGCTTGCCAAGGCTCGTAGAAGCTGGACATGACAAAACAAAAATCAAACATTTAATACTAAATAATTATCCGTTTAAAATTCTTTAAGTATAAATTATTAATTATTCAGGTATGAAGAAGAATGAATAGTTCGGTTCATTCTGTTAGGCGTTGCACCTTCATTTGTTGTGTGGAAAAATAATCCCAATTAAAGCTAAACCAGTATCAACGTTACAATCTAAATTACACTTTTGTTACAATATATAAGTTAAAGAACAAGTGTCCCTCTTAATAAATATAACATTTTATACATACAAAAGATTGTCAACACATAATCTCATATACACATGATATAAATTTATCTGATGCTTGCAGTAGAGACCTTCTATGATTAAGTAGCCATACCTTTCAACACCGAGCATTGCTATGCTGAATACTTTTTTTAATAGAAGATTCACCGGATGGAAAATTTCCTAATTTACTATGATGTATGTCACCACTTATGTGCAGTATTTGACTTGGAACAGCAGGATGTAAAGAATTTTACATTTGTGTCGGAATTGCATGACATATTTATCACGTACGTATTTATTGGATAGATAAACGTCTGCCACTTTGAATACCGGTTTATAGGTTTATATCCACAATCTTCTGTGAACAGATATGAGAGTATTTACTATGTAGGTTAAACTTTAAACCACGTTTACATATTTGGTGGATTATATGCCTTTGGGTGGTTGTTGGACAGATGAGATAATTTGTTAGTCAATTCCTTTCGTGAATCGAATCCAAATATGCTGGTCAAAATGTTCAATGACAACAAAACATTTCAGATCGTAGGGTTTGAAATGGTGATTCCTTGATCACACCTTAACAGTAAAGAGCATAATGTACAATATTGCATGAGTTTATTAGGATCAATCTGAAACACATAAAGTGATATGTTCATGTTATAAGATCAACATGTGAAACTACACACATTATAGGAACCGTTTATCTGATCAAGAAACAAACGTTGTTGCATCTAGAAAGCGATTGAATTTGGAAAGTATTGTTAGATAGTATGAACCATATAGAAGATCTACTTTGCAATTCAAATGGTTGTACTAATTCAGAAACCTTCGCGAACGTGCTCAGAACAACTCACCAAAGTTTTATCGCAATCGGATGAACGGTATAGGAACGCATACGACACAAACAAACAAAACACAAACAAATATTCATATATACATATATATATATATATATATATATATATATATATATATATATATATATATATATATATATATATTCAAACAGTATATATATATTCTTTATTGTCAGTGGTGCATTGATGCCATGTGTGTTTCAAGGCTTTGACATGTTATTGGCGATTTGTGGATAACTTGTCGGCGGGCAGCGGGAAGACTTCCAAGAGTACACTGAACAAGTTTTGGTTCGAGTCATGTTCGGCATGATATGCTGCAACGATGTATACTTGTCACTACTGATAATGAAACGAGTGGCATGTTTCGACTTCATTTTATATCAAATATCAATAAACCAATGTATCGAAAGAGTATCATTTTAACGTTTTTGATTAAAAATTGCCATGTATTCCATTATGATTATTACGTTGTGGTGACGTTGACAATGCTGATGACCATGAAGAGGTGTAGGCGAGAAAGATGTTGATGTTGGTGACAACAAGTATAACTATTATGAAATGAGGTTTTGTCAATTTGATTGCATTCGAGAAGTTGCAATGACATTGAACCATTGGTTTTCTTTAGCAGACGAATAATCCGAAATCATTTCTTTAAGAAATCACAAAAGTTGGAAGCATTTCCTGATTAATCAAACATAGAAAATGTAAACTGCAAAACTGTATTGATGAATTCAATATATTACGTCATATTTACTTATATGCAATATACATATGTAACCTGGAAAAATGTATTGATGAATTCCACATATTTCGTTATGTATACTATTTTACAATAGACAAATAAATCTATTTGGACCAATTATCTATATATTACGACCAATTATTTATATTTTAATACCAATTATCTATATATTAAGACCAATTATCTATATAATAAGACTAATTACCTATATATTAAGACCAATTATCTATATATTAAGACTAATTATATATATATATATTAAGACCAATTATCTATATAAGACCAATTATCTATATATTAAGACCAATTTTCTATATATTATGACCAATTATCTTTATATTAAGACCAATTATCTACATGTTAAGTCAAATTATCTATATATTAAGACCGATTATCTATATATTAAGACCAATTATAGATATATTCTTATTTAAACAAAAAGCATTGCATATGTTTTTCCTTTATTATTTTTTTCACATCTTGCATAATGCAATTTTATTTTTATAGAGTACAACGTGACTCATGTTTCCTTTAGACAACAAAACATTTCAGATCGTAGGGTTTGAAAAGGTGATTCCTTGATCACACCATAACAGTAAAGAGCATAATGTACAATATTGCATGAGTTTATTAGGATCAAAATGTCATCTGAAATTCAATTAATTGTTTTTGTTCTCTTCAAACTCTCACTCTCGCTTATAATACTGCATCTAACGTAAACAAACAAAAAAAAACGATGTTCTTAAATATCCTTTGGTAGCCATCATGGGCATATCGAATTAATAAATCCCGAATAGTTTTAAATTCACAACATTTTTAGGTGGTGTTCTGTTTAAACGTAGTGGGGTACGTAAATGTCCCAAATACCTGTTGATGTGAAATTCCCAATGAGTCATAATACATATTGAAATGAGTAATTTTACAACATTTCATACCTAACTACTGAATTAAAAGTGGAATGTCATTAACACAAATGACTTTAAAATGCCTATATTATAAAAAATATAAAATATTATGTAGATGTTAATAATGTATTCTAGTTTAAAGAAATAAAGGGTTATGTAATCAATATTTGTTCCGGACAATGCATCGTATATACAGGTAATTGGTTCGATAAGTGTATTAAGTATGTAAGACTATCAATGATGCATTAACTTTCATGTGTGATAAATCGATGCTGTATGATTCTAAAGCCAGACTTAATCTTAACAATCGTTGATTCTTGTCCTCCCGTTTAAAATTAGTAGTGGGGTGGCATGTCGTATGATCGCTGAACGAATAAATGTGAGACGCAGCTGCATTGTTAAATACATTTAGATGAATTGCATAAGGATAGTAATTTTTGCCTTTCTCTGCTGTTTATTAATTTTGATGGTTCTTCTTCAAACGTATTTTAAAAAAGCACACAGGATGATCCGTACATTTCATGCATACTTATAACGGTACTTTAACCATGTTTATGTCGGTTGTATCTGGAGAGCATATAAACCATGCTTGAGAGGATTCGTAAGTCGTCGCTTTGCAGTATTTAATGTTTCAACGTCGCATAAGATCTTTTTAGTTCTTGTTTGTATGTCTGGAAATCTGAATACACATCCATTAGCGCTTCTTTTTTGCACCACTTATTGCACTTCTTTTAAGTGTAGTGTATTGTACGGATACTACGTTATAGAAACAACAACATGACAGCTAAAAAACGCACCTAATCAGACGGTACCGTATGTGTTCTCAAAGTCGCTCATAAGATTGAGTCCTATTCTTCCCGACTTTACAAGTTCCAGTTGGTGTGACATACATTTCACTAATATCCTCCTACGACAAGCACAGCACTCGGGATCTTCCATCCTTTGTCAAGCTATGTAATTGCCTAGCAACAAATGAACACCGATTTTGAAAGAACGTGCCAACACCTTTGATGGCTTGTCTAGAGCTTCGTCTGCCGAACAATTAATACAAAAACCGACAAAAGGACAGTGCACATAATTTAAAATCTGCAAATCGTGTATTTAAGCCCCTGCGTACTATTTCAATAGTTTTGCGGGCATAGTGTCCATGCTGGACTTCTTTACACATTTTATATATCATAGCCCTTTTTTTAATAGCTGAAGCTGCATAAATTGAAACCTGTACTATTTTTTTCTACTTGATTTTCTATCTTAATAGCTGCTGTATCATTTCATTATGGTATGCTTCGCCAAAATTCAATTGAAAAATACGTTTTATGCGCATCCTACGATTAGACCATATGCATAAAATATAAAATTAAATTTCAGTTTAGGTTCTGTTCATAGTTGCTGTTTCACAAACTAAAAATAATAGATTTCATCTTTAATTACTAAAAAAGCATTTAATAGGGTATACATTTCATAGTATGTGAATTTTAACTCTTTCCTATTGAAATATACAAACGCAATAGTTCCCAAGAATGACATTATTATTAATTATAACAAATCGCAATTCTTGTCAGGTTGGAAAGATATTTATGTTTGATCAGCCATGTTGAAAAAACGAAACGCATATCACAATAAATCTGATTCTTACATACGAATGTTTTCTAAATCATAATCACTTCATTTCTCATAAAGAAAACGCAGACATATAACAGATATTATATATTATGCATGCTATGACTACACGCATGACCTGTGTTTACGTTCAGTTATTGTCTTGTTATTGTCTAATTATGTGACATTACTCTTTACAAAGAGGATATTATGCTTTTTCTATAAACATAGACAGTTATGTAATAAGCGATTTAAAATATTTAGTTATACGTAAGCAAATAATCCTCCACCTGAGATAAATAATGCTCCACCTGTCTAAACATCAAACTAATGTGTATTCATTCCTCTAATACCACTGCGTCATTCAGTGTAATTAATGAAACCGTCTCTAAGTGATATTACATTTGCCATTGCATGTGTTACTATTAACTTATTAAATGATTAGTACTGCAAACAAAGCTTCCTAGCTTGATAAATTGTTTATGGAAAATCATCACATTTTCACATCAACCCAATGACAAACCACGTCTTAATGCCTAACCATAAAACAAAACGTCACGATTCACCCTAAATAGGCAGGAATCATTATCGGAAAAGTAAGCTTTGCTGTGAAATATTAGATACATGTATGTAAGCACGTGCTAAATATGTGATTGGGCACCACAATCAGAGCAATTACTAACATAATTTAGTCAGTGTGACATTTTTACGAAATTGTTGCAGATAAACAGCAACATACAATCGGTAATAACCATTGTTCTTGTGAAGATCAGGAACTGAGCTCCACATATGCTAACAAAAGTGTTGTTATTCGGACATCCTGTTAATGACCACGACATGGATATTAGTTCGGTTCGGTTCGGGCTATTATCCATATATGTTCAAGTTGCTTGGTATGACTGCTTTACATATTGATTAGTTTTAGTTGTTAATGTGTCTTTACGTTTCACTAGCGTGAACGGAAATTGTAAATGAAGATCAATTTGATAGAGTAGGGATTGATTAGCAGGCACTACCTAGAATATCATGACATTCGTACATGACAGTGCAAACTATGATAGTTAAAAACTGTTGAATATGATGTAAATACAAGGAAGAAAACTAAGACGACAAAACACAGTTTTGTACTATGGCAAAATATATAATGTTCGCTCGTGTTTAGATTGTAAGTTAGTGTTTGTATAGTCCTGTGCGTGGCAGAGGCTTCGCAAGGAGCTGTATGTTATGAATTTGAGTAAAATACATGATTGTTTTCAGATGTACCGCCGTATAGAAATATAATGGCATGTGTTTATGATTTTTACATAATAATAAATGTACGCAGGGTGAAAAGAACAGAGAAATGGTCCTCTAACTGGTTTACAAGTGAAATGCATGTCGCCCTTATATTTAGTAGATATGATCAGCCGTTGAAATTATATAAACATTTGTCTTAAATAACTGTATTGTCGCCTTATTTGCAATGATAACCCTTATTATCTTGACACAAAATCTGTAAATTCACCTCTTTCAAAATGATACATGAACCAAAATATATCGAAATTATCAAATACGAAAACTAACACAAATCTGTTCTTGTAAAGCGCTCCTTTAGAAAAATAAAAAAAATTAGTCAATTATTGTATCATAGTCTGATTTGTTGTAGTCATTATGTTTACAAATGTACAAATACAAATTTAACAAACACTTGATAGAATCAGGCTAGTTTTAAACTGTCTGCACTGTTTTAGAAGGAATAAAGCACAACACTCAAGCACCCATTTATGTTCTGGTTCCACGTAAATGATAATGTTATACATGATAGTTAGGACCCAGCAAGGGCTAGATTGGCCTCTCTTTCTTACGTTTAATAAGTAATATCTTACGTTTAGTAAGTAATATCTTACGTTTAATAAGTAGTAGTCCCAACTGTCATAATACCAGATGCAAATCAATATGTTGCCTTTATAATTTTAATTATCCCCAACTATAATGGTAGCATGTTAATGTTATAACGCTGCCTCCATCTTTAACAAATGTAAGTTGGCATATCAGTATATCCATTTCACGCCCGAACTGTTTTTGTTTTTGTTTTCTTTTTATTGTTTTAACGCCATTTTTCAACACAATATAGGTTATACATGGCGGAAAATAATGGTGGAGGATGAACCCGGAAAACTCCCTGAAAGAATCACCGACCCACGAGAAGCTACTGGCAAGCTTTCTCACATAACTACATTAGCAGAATCTTAGACTCGAACCCACGCACACAGAGGTGAGATGGCAGTGATCCGTAACGGATAACGCTTTAGACCACTCGGCCACTCGGGGCCCCTTCGAACTGATTTAGAATGATGAAACGAAACGTTGTAACCTACATTCTCGAACAATGCTTTTCAAAGATTATCCGAAAATTATAGTACACAATCAGATTTGTTTCATGTGCAAAACTCCATTAGAAAAAGGTGCAGTAGCTTCAAACACAGAACTTCTTGATAGGCTATATCCTCTGGATAAAAGTATACACAGTTAATCGTATTATTAATTTAGTGGAATTTGATGCAGGTGTGACGTTATACCAAAAAAATAAAAAAGTGAAATAACCTGTTAAACAGGTACATAATATTTTCATAATTGAGGATTTCCATAATTTGCAAAGTTTTTAAATGATTTAAATTCGGATAAGTAAAGAAGATTTTTCAGATACAATAATTCTTTATTTTTCTCATAATTGTTTAATTGTACACTTGATAAATAAGTCTGGATTGACCATTATTCAATATAAAAAAAGATATTGAACATTAAGTCAGAATGGCACCCTGTTTAACTTTACTGTGTACAACGTTTCGTCTGCAAATTGTCAAAACATTAACCAATGTCGTCTGGAGAGCATTACATTAAGAGGCGTGTTAGAAGTAATTTTATCTTGTCATATTATATCGATAAACAATAAAAAGGTGAAATATTAATGTACAGAAGGATATTTACATTTTAAGGTAGTTGATAGATTATACGGTTATACTGCCATAATTGTGAAGTCCATGCTTTAAATGGTTTTATGTGCGAATTCAATATTTATAACTGACATTGAACACTGTGACTCTGTGATGAAATCAAGCGATTTCACACTGCAATAACAACACTAACTAAAGTACAGTACAAAAATAATGATTCATTTCATAAAGAAGAGACAAATCAAGACTGTATACACCTGAGATTTCAGACTCTTGATGGATAATTCTGTGGAGGAATTGCTCGTATTGATAGTGAATAGCTACCAACAGAAGAAGGCATACCTGTTCCTGGTGATAGAAATGTACCTGCTCTCATGAGTTAAGCCGACAAAGCTATCATATTGCTTGCAAGCGGACAGTGAATTGCTGATATGTAGAAGAAAAATACGTGTTTATTATTAACTTCCTAATACGTTTGCATGATATCCTGCATACGGATCAATTTTAAATTGCGTCTATGGTTCATCCTCCATCATACGTTATCAATATTTAGCAGGTAATGTATTGCAAGAATATATTACAATATGGCGATGAATCTTAGTCATGTTAAATGATTATATGACACAGTTCAGATATTTAATTCATTTCTTGTGAATGGATGACTGTTATGAATAACTCAACACAGTGTCCTTTTATTTCGCAGTTGATCTTTGGTTTCGAATTACGTGATGCCAAGATGGATCACATATCTTCAAGAAAGAACCCTCTATATTGTATCGAAACATGTCATGGCTGTATATAAGAATTTCAATAACACATATCATTGAATCCCTTGATCGTATTAATCCACGTGCCCATTGAAACCAGTAACAACGATGCAATTCGGCAAACGATTTATTAGTAAATTTTTACGGTCCCAATAGTAATATATTTTCAAACATTAAGATTGTAAGAAAACAATACTCATGATGTTTTTCTTGTATTACCAAAATGAGCAGCACTATAATGCACCTGCAAATTAAGTTATAATGACATATTTTGAATACGTAAATTTTTAGTTAAACCTTTGATTAGGTTTATACTTTCACAGTATTGTGTAATCAACAAACCCAATATATACTTAAATTATGTGCATGGATAGGCAAACAATTGTTTTAGGTATGTTCTTTACCTAATGCTGAAACAAATCACTGGGTCATATTGGGTCAAAATGTTGCAAATTAAAAACTATTTAATTGTGATACACGTAATAGTAGATAAAGGCTTCTTTATTACAGACTCAACATATGCGTAAGGGAACAGGTCTAGCAATCAATATACTCTCTGACACCAGTTCCTCAGTTTGCAATATCATGGAATAGTATTATCAATCTCTTGTCCCACCGAAACAAGCTAACTAAAGCCAAATGGATGATCCACCATTTAACAATCCGTCGCATCTGTGAGTTTAGAAGACCGATATTTAATCACGTTTGTGCTGGTGGAGTACCAAGTTACCTATGCACGTTTGCCCAGTGCCAGACCCAACTCCACGTCAATCAATGGTCTATCCGTCTAGTGGAAACGACTGCGTACTTGTAATTTAACTACAGCATCCTGGGTGTCAGATGACTGTCTGATAATAATTGCATCATTCTGGTGCGGACACATGTGGATACATCATATATCAAACTTAACATCGAACATTTTATTGCAATATCAGAATCATTCCTTAGCTAATGAAGCAGCCCATAATTAATCCAGGCGTTTCATCTTCTGGAAAGATGGCCGCCATCGCTTAACTGCTTGACGATGGTTCTTCCGTTTCGTGATATATGTGCTTGTTGAATATCTTCGTCTACATTATTGTGTTTCATCATGCATTGGCTGTTCACTTCGTATGATTTCTTCACCTCATTGTTTTGGAAACGACAACAATCACAATTGTTAACAAATGTTTTTTTCACCTTGTAAGACGTTATTTGTTAGTGAACTAAATCGGCATCCCGTGATCGCCAGTCAACCCGCTTACGCTATGGTGGACCCTCATTAATTGTATTAAAGGACCACAGCTTTATAATCTTTTGAAGCACTAAGCGCTTTACACCATCTATAATGATAAGAATACACTACAGAAAAAAAAAATGACAATAACAATGAAATTTGAAACCACAAAAAACATGCTGAAAACATATAAGATGCAAAACATTATTAGGTCTCTAAGTTTGTCTCTGCAGTCAAAACAGGTGAGTTTTAAGAGCACTCTTAGAAGGGACCATTGTGTCTTTTTTCGTCTAACTTCAATGGGCAATTCCTTCCCCGTCGCCGGGCCCTGATATGCAAAAGAAAGTTGTCCATATGACTTCGTTTTTACAGTGTTAACAATGAGAACACGATTGTCAGAAGAAGAGCGTAAGTATCTAGCTGATGTATACATGGGTGAGGCTGAATAGGTATGTTTGATTCAGATACATACAGACATAAGTAGTATATGGGGATACTCTAGCGTCAAGGGAAAATCCAGTCAAAAAGGGCTTGGGACACTCTAGCGTCAAGGGGAATTTAACATTGTGGGACTATCTAGCGTCAAGGGGAATTGAACATGGGAACTATTTGGGACTATCTAGCGTCAAGAGGAATTGAACATGGCGGGACTATCTAGCGTCAAGGGGAATGGAACATGGGAATTATTTGGGCCTATCTAGCGTCAAGGGAAATTTTAAAAAAAAATGGCGGCAATGAAAGCTAATATCTTTTCGAGGTATAGGAGTGGCCCTGAAAAGGACCGTTATGTGTAATGTTAACGTTGTCTTGTTAACACATATGGCATCTCACAGATCTTCTTCTTTTCCTTAAACTTCTCCTCACTGTAGGTCCATAGAAGAGAACTCTCTTCAAGCATCCTTGTCTTTCTACGTAGACCCTTCTCTTCCAAAAGGATGTCTCCGTTATATTAATGACACTCCATGATGATCTGACATACATTGGTATGTCAGTCCGAAACAGCATGCTAGACACAAGGGTTGACGATTCAACGTTAGTCCACATCTTGTGATGAGAACAGGTGAAGTGAATGCCGTGTACTGCGGTTATTTATAGGGGAAGAGCGGATCGAAACGGATTGAGTGTGTCGACCAATCCAAGCGCGCGTTACAAAAGTCAGGCACAGCCATCCAATTGGAAGAGAGCAGTCTGTGACGTCACCTTTTCTATATAGAGGCACTAGCGCCTGTGCGCAGTCAATCGATTCGAGAGAGTTGTCAATAATGGCGGACAGTAAGAAGACGATGAATTGGAGTGAGTCAGGAGTAGAGACAGTAAGTCACGGACCAGCAATGACTACTAAAGTCATAACAAATCTACATCAACAAGAAGTGGATTTTAACTGGGATATTGTGGATTTTTTAACATCGCAAGAGTTTATTCCGGAACCTTCGTTGCCTTCTGCATCTTCTTATGTACACGTCGATGATTTTAAACAAAGACAAAAAGAAGCATTGGAGCAATTTTTACAACAACAGAAAGTAGAAGAACAAGCTTTTCTTATGCAACAGCAGGAAGAAGAAGAAGCAAGAAGGAAACACCAGAAAGAAACAGTAGCAGTAACCGAGAAGAAAGAAGACCAAGGGCAGAAAGAAAATAGTGAAAATCAAACGGTCACGACGGTACTTTTAGATATTTTAGCAGAGTTAAGGAGTCTGAAACAAATGTATCAGACTTCTTTATCACGACCGAAGAGAAAAAGGCCTTCTCGAGCGAAACAACCCGATCTCTCTGTGACTGCGTCTACCATTCCACCGTTAGTGATTTCTACCAAATCATTGACAGGAACCACCAGTCCCGAAGTAAGTCTTGGCCGTGGCAAAGGCTTAAGTCATGTCAAGAGGATTTCGTCCCGTTTCTGAGTTTGTTTTGTTTTCAACACACAAAACACCAAAGGTCCTTTTCAGGGCCACTCCAATTATTTCGAAAAGAAATACTATTTCAATTGCCTAATTCAATGAAAACTCAAAAGTCCTTTTATATATTTTTTTTAAATCCATAATGTACGTGTGAGTGAATGAATGTGTGAGTGTAGGTTCTTATTCGATCAAATCAAAACCAAGAGACACTTAAGTTTTTTTTCTCTCAGGTTTATTCTAGTACAAACGTTACAATTCAATATCACAACATAACATAACACAATACCATTTTTAAAAAGTTCATAGGTTTTCTTCTGTTTCACTCTTTCTATTTTTTCATTTTCTTTACTATCACAGCTTTTTCTTTTTCTTCTTCTTCTTCTTCTTCTTCTTCTTCTTCTTCTTCTTCTTCTTCTTCTTCTTCTTCACTTTCATTTCTTCTTCTTTTCTTGTCTTTGTGAACGTATCGGGGTTTTCCTTGGGGGAGGGTACCTCTTCCTCCCCCTCCTCCTGCTCCTGTTGTTTCTTAGGGCAGTTTGGAGACCAATGTCCTTTCTCTTTACAATAATAACAGGTATCTTGACTTTTGTCTCTATTGGTACCTTTTTTGATTTTGTCACGATCTGAACATTCTGTAGCCCAGTGCCCTTTCTTCTTACAGATATAGCAAGTATCTTGACTTTTATCTCGATAGGAGGAAGAGTAGTCCGTCGGCTGGTCTGAAGAATACTTTCGTATGACCGCACGTAAACCTCTGATGAGAAGTTCCACTTGTGTAGGTTCTTCCATCGTTCTGGTCAATGTGAGAGTGAAATGAATACTGAAAGGTTAGACACTTGCCCTTTATATATGCACAGATCGGACATGAATATATAGGGGTTATGGTCTTTAAAAGGTAGTCATTTGACTTTTTGCAGACAAGATGAAAAGACCACATCATGTTGTCGAGAAAGGAGAAAACAGTAAGAGACAGAAACGTAATGTATCGCCTAGCACAGTAGCTGAAGTCTTGGCTCAAATTCATGCCAGTGATTTTGAAGATGACATGAGTGAGCCCGAATCTACACCCAGACAATCGACGTCCAAACAAAGTGCACCACCCTTAGTAAACCCTGAAAATTACTATCACATTTGAGAGACGGAAAAGCGTTCCTCTCGAAAATTTAGAACAACGGCTTACACGTATGCCGTAAAGTTTAAAGATTTCAAGTCCAATGTACCTTTGGAGAATACAGAAGGGTTCATTACCGAGGTGTGGGATTCTGTATTAACTGCATTGAAACAGCAATGTCAAGCCAAAGAAGACGATCGCTTGAGACTTTCTATTCATCACGATAATTTAAAGTCTCCCGTTTGGATCGAGTTTACTAGTCCATCACACTTAACCCCTTCCAAAGTCATCGACAAAATTCAACATGTGCAACAATCCAATGACAAGTTTCACATCACCGATGGAAAAGCCACACTGTTCATGACCTACGTGTCTCTTCCCCAGGGGACAGGACGCAAAAAAGTATTATTGGTCGACAACCTTCGCAACACCAAACTAAGTATCATCCGAATTAACAATCCTCAAGACCAAATGTGTTTAGCCCGTGCTGTCGTCGTGGGACGAACGTATGCCAACAAGAACGACACGGTAGAATGGAAAAGAGCCTGGAAAACTATCCAACAATCGGACCGAGCCAAACAAAGAAGTGAAGCAGAACTCCTGTTACAGCAAGCGGGGATATCCAAAGACACCCCTTGCGGCATTCCAGAAATGCAAAGGTTGCAAGACGTCTTGGCTCCACGTTACACTTTGAGAGTCCACCCTCAAGAAGTGCGTGGAACTCTTTTGTTTCGAGGTCACGATTTCAAAGACGGAAAATACATTCACGTCTATCATCACGATGATCATTTTGATACCATTACCAGTATCACTGGATTCCTGAGATACGGTTACTACTGTGAAAAATGTGATTATGGTTATAACAATCGAGAACAACACAAACATCGTGGATCGAAATGTGAGGTATGTTTGGCCTCTCAACCTTGTCTGGACAAAGGACAAAAAAGAGTGCATTGCCCTGCTTGTCAGCGCACTTTTGTCAGTTCTACCTGTTACCAACAACATTTGAAGATGCAAGGTTCACAGCAGAAAAATACTTGTCAACTCCTGAGATTGTGTCCTACTTGTGGACAACTCATACGTACCAATACTGCCAAGTTTCACGTTTGTCGAGGGAAGAAACGATGTCACATTTGTCACCAAATCGTGGATTTGGAGCACGAATGCTTCATTCAAAAATATCAGCCCCAACCAGAAGCTACCCAGAAGAAAGGAAATTTTATCTTTTTTGATTTCGAATGCATGCAAGAGACCGGTATTCACATTCCTAATTTCTGCGTGGCTCATAGTGCGTGCGAACAGTGCATCCAAGAACCTATCTTTAGTCATTGTCCTCACTGTAGCAAAATTCCTGGAGGACGTGAAAAAATCTTTCGAGGGTCAAACACGCTAGCCGATTTTGCCCAATGGATTCTAAACCCTATTGACGAAACGTGGAGTCCAGAAGACATCGAACGTTACGGCGATTGTCATTGCCATGCCACGGTCATGGCTCACAATTTCTCGGGATACGATGGGCAATTTCTGCTTAGATACTATGCGGAACAAAGTACCGAACGACCTCAAGTGACTTTGAACGGAGCCAAAATCATTTCTATGCAAGTAGGACAAGTGCTGTTCAAAGATTCGATGTGTTACTTGGCCATGCCTTTAATTCGCATGCCTAAAACGTTTGGTATGTCAAAAATGGCTAAAGGTTATTTTCCACACTTTTTCAATACCGAAGCCAATCAACATACCGTTCTACCCCATTTGCCTGAGGCTGACGACTACGACCCCGATAACATGCGCACCGAACAACGAGAAGCTTTCCATGCTTGGTACCAGACTCACACCTCGGACCCCTTTGACTTTCAAGAAGAAATGTTAAAGTACTGTCGATCTGACGTGGACATTTTACGACGCTGCTGTGGAAAATTTCGAGAATTGTTCATGGAATACGGAGGGATCGATCCTTTGAAAGAAGCTTGTACCATTGCCAAAGCGTGTTCTTTAGTGTACCGAAAACGCTTTATGCCCGAAAATACTCTAGCAGTCATCAGTCCTCAAACGACAAATTTTGTCAAACGTCAATACTCGGTCAAAGCCTTACGCTGGCTCCATTATTTGTGCGACAAGGAAGACAAATGGATCCAACACGCTCGCAACGGAGGAGGTGAAAAGACCATCGGAACGTATTCGGTGGATGGATGGGACTTAGAAAACCCTCAGATCGTGTACGAGTTTAACGGATGCTTATTTCACGGATGTCCCCTATGCTTCCCTCAGCGCAACACCAAAAATCAGTTTTTACAACGGACTATGGAAGACTTGTACCAGTCCACGTGTCAGCGACGTTTGAAGTTAGAACATCAAGGATACCAGGTAGTGGAAATGTGGGAACACGGGTACGATCAGCGTTTGAAAACCAATCCTGAGTTTAAACACATCGTAGAAAGTTACAAGCTGGTGGACCCCTTGAACCCTCGGGATAGTTTGTACGGAGGACGAACGAATGCCACCTGTTTGCTGTACCAAGCGGACGAGGAGAAGGGAAAAGAAATCAAATACTTGGACGTGTGTTCGCTGTATCCTTACGTGTGCAAATATTGTCACTTTCCCGTAGGGCATCCACAATTGATGACAGAACACATTGACCTGGACCACATTCGTCAGTACAAAGGATTAATCAAGAGCAAAGTCTTACCTCCCACAGACTTGTACCATCCCGTTTTACCTTACCATTGCCAAGGAAAACTAATGTTTCCTTTGTGTCGCACTTGTGCCGAAACGTGCAACCAAGACCAACCTTGTCAGCACAGTCAGGAAGAACGTGCCTTGACAGGAACGTGGGTGGGCGTGGAATTGTTTAAAGCTCTGGACTTGGAATACCAACTGTTAGAAGTGTACGAAATTTACCACTTTCCCAAGTCACAACAATACCGCAAGGGCGACGAGACACAGAAAGGTATTTTTGCAGACTACGTGGATGCTTTTTTAAAACTAAAACAAGAAGCTAGTGGCTATCCGTCCTGGTGCCACACTCCCGAAGACCAAAAGATATTCAAAGAAAAATATCGGGAGCAGGAAGGCATCACTTTAGACCACATCGAGAAAAACGAAGGAAGGCGATCGTTTGCCAAAGTGATGCTCAATTGTTTGTGGGGTAAAATGGCACAACGACCGTCTTTACCCAAGACGGAGTATTTGTCTGAACCTTCTCGCTACTTCCAGATGATTCACGACAAAACCAAAGTCATCAAACACGTGGACGTCATTCGTGAGGACTTGATCTTAGTTAATTACGAAGAAGAACTAGACTTTATAGAAGCCGACAAATTTGGCAATGTCATCATTGCGGCTTACGTGACAGCCCACGCTCGCTTAAAATTGTACGAAGTGTTAGAACTGTTAGGAGATCGTGTGTTGTATTTTGACACGGACAGTTGCATCTACATTCACCGACCGGACCAGTGCAACCCTGTCATCGAAGGAGACCGATTAGGAGCCTGGACCGATGAACATCCCGACGACAAGATTCTATGTTTTGCAAGTGGCGGTCCTAAAAATTACGGCTACGAATACCGAGACCCTCAAGGAGAAATGCACACCGAATGTAAAGTGAAAGGATTGACTCTCAATTATCGCACCAGTCGAGTGGTGAACTCTGACGTACTTCAAGAAGCCTTACAGTCGGGACAGGATGAAACGTTTAAAGTGACTACCCACGAACCACACAAGATTACCCGTTTACCCACACACCAAATCGTTAGTCGACCTTTGGAAAAAGTCTATCAAATCGTGTACCAAAAAAGAGTACGACTTCCCAATCACTTCACTCTACCGTACGGTCACATCGAAATTGGGCAGCATATAAAAAGGACTATTGTCTAAGACCCATAGTTCATTTGTCACTACATTGACTAAGCGAAACGAAGATGAATCCATTTAAACAGACATCATTCAAATTTGAGGATTGTAAAACAAATGTACCTTCCTCAAGTGTGAAAACTACTGAATGGATAAGACCCATGCATTGTAACGGCCGTTGTCCGGAAGGAAACTGTAAGTGTCCTTGCGGTATGCACTGTAATTGCGTTACAGAGTGGAGCGATTATAAACCTTGCGATTGTAGTGATGCCAGATGCTGTGGCCTCAGCGATTCAGTAGGATATCGTGGGAACGTTGCTATGACTACTACCCCTATATCTACCCTGGAAAGTGATGCTGTGCGTGTCAAACCTGAGGGATGCGAAAGCGATGCCACACGTTATCGTGGACTCCTAGGAATTTCACCGTACCTACATCAAACTGAAGTGAGGAGAGTTGAATATTCGTTCCCTGTGCGCTTGCCTGAATGCTGTCACTTTAAAAGTCGACTCCAAACCTTCAAAGATAAATGGCCAAAATATTTGCCTGGACCAACTCCTGAAGAATTAGCCAGAGCTGGATTTTTCTACTCGGGCGTAGGGGATAAAGTCAAGTGCTTCAGTTGTGGTGTGTCCATTTACGAGTGGGAACATAAAGATACCGCTTACCTGGAACATGCTCGATGGTCTCCGAATTGTCAATACCTACCTTTAGTAGGACCAAGGGATTGGAAGTGACACTACTGCTTCATGGCGTTGAACAAACCAAGACCAGTATATAATATAAAACATAATATTCAAGGATTACCACAAGAATTGCAAGAGAAGATCTACAAGGACGTTTGGCAAAGCCTTGCGAAAGAAAAATCTCAAGAGGTGACTGTAGAACTTTTGTGTCGTGAAATTCACAAGAGGAAAGTGACAAAAATTAACCAACATGTTAGATTTCTCTGGATCAAGGGTGTTTTTTTTTGCTCTGTTTCCAATTTAGTACGTTTACATCTGAAGATACTTTGATCCTTCTTAATCGTTACCCTGAATGGCAGTGGGACGAAATTACAGGTTATATTAATCACTTTCGCTTTTGGAGGAGATTTGACTCTGTGCAGAATATAGACTGATAGTTTTCGACCTAAAGAAGTATAAAAGAGAACGACCATGCCACAACCTTTATCACTAGTGATCCAACAGATTCCATGGAAGGATATCAATGAGAAGATTCACACAATGAAAGATTACGAACACTTATTGCAAGAACTGTGCCCTATGAATTGGGGTCGACGAGTAGTGTGTGTTTTAGTGACTTGCTTTCTGGGATTTCGTTTACCTGTCGATTCCTTGTGGACACTTTACGAACACTACCTACCAAAAAAAAGACAGTATGGTGACTCCTTTAAATGTCCACGAGAGACTCATTCTGTTCAAAGCCTTGCGGTTTCATCTGGAAACGTCTCGACCTCTACAGGAAAAAAAGATTCGGCATCTTTTACGTACGGAAGCAGTGTACGAAGATGTGTGTGTAGCTTGTGATTTACACCCTCATTGGACAGATGTACGTCACTGGAAAAGTTGGGATTTTGAGGCGTGGACAAACGAAACATCCCATTATGCCCAAACGTTGTGTTCCTAATATTCATCGTCGAGTGAAAAAAGTCACTTTTAAACCTGTGTTAGTGACAGTACCAGAAGAAGAAGAGAAAGAATCTGTCACCCAGGACAATCCTTCTGTTCAAGACAGAACTGTCATGGACATTCCCCCACAAAGACCCTTTCGCGAAGACACTTATGTGACTATACCTCATGTAGAGGAGACTATAAGAACGTTACGCACTACCTCTATGAGACGTTCATTACCCAAATCATGTTGTACAGTAACTTGTTTATATGTCACTTTGATCGTTTCCCTGTTTATTTTATTCCTTTATTTATCCATTTAGCTATTATGTATATTTGTCTTTCGTGTTGTTCGAATTTAAACATGCCTTGAAATAAACGTGTCTTGAAAAAAAGTATAAAAACCTCGTCTTGTCTGTTTTTGTGTCAATACTGTCATACCCTACACGACTATGGCTCACTCTACTATTTCTACTACTCCTTCCTCCTCCACATTCAAAGTCATTGACGAACACTTAGATCATGCTAGTTGGGAAGCCTTGTATCTTCGTCATCCTTTTAACATGTTAATTGCTGGACCGAGTGGTTCAGGCAAAACCGAATTTGTCAAACGTTTGATCGAACATAAACATCATTTGATCGATCGTCCACCTCAGCGTATCGTGTGGTGTTACAAAGAGTGGCAAACGTCAAACAGCCTCTTGCAAGAAAGTCAAGGGGATTCCATTGTATTTGTGGAAGGCATTCCTAAAGAAGACGAGGGGATCGTGTCTGACCCTAGTCAAACGCATTGGGTTATTTTTGACGACATGTTAGGAGAAGACGAAGACGAAATTAAACTGTGGTTTACACGTAAAGGGCATCATCGTAATGCCAGTGTCATTTACATTACACAAAATGTATTTCAACAAAGTAAAGCCCATCGTACCATTAGTCTCAATGCTCATTACGTGGTCTTGTTTAAAAGTCCTCGAGATAAATCACAAGTGCAAGTCTTAGCCAAACAGTTAGGAACACCTTGGCTGACTCATGCGTTCGAAGATGCCACTCAAACGCCACACGCCTATTTACTCGTGGATTTAAAACCCACTACCCCTGATTATTTGCGATTTCGTACCGATTTGTTTCACGACTGGTGTCAAGACGGAGGACTTGTCGTGTACACGTCCTCGTCGTCGACATAACCCTATGAAGCACTAAAAAATCTATAAAAACCTTGGGTTACTTTAACCTTGTCTCATACATCGTCAACATGACATCCCTTCAGGCTCATCTTCCCATCAAATTGCTTCGTGCCTTGTACGGCATCAGTCGCGAAAAAAATCCACAAAGACGTGCTCACGTCTTAGATGCCAGTCTCAAAGAAGTCTTACGATGGTTTACGGTGACAGCACGTCAAATACTGCAAGGCATCATTCACATTCCACATCAAACCAAACGCTTTTTTGACAGAAACAAAACAGCCTTGACACAACTAGCCAATCCTCGCATCGACACTCAAATCAAAAAGCAAATCATATTGAAACCTGGAGGTAGTGGTTCTCTAGGAGGTGTCATCATTCGTTCCCTTTTAAAATGGGATCCCAATGCTCCCAAAGTTCATCCCAAGAAAAAAAAAGCCAAACGAACCCCAAAGAAAAAGAACAAGGGTGGCAAGACCAAAGCACAGAAAAAGAAAAGTCCACAGAAAAAACCAGTCCCTCGCAAAAGAGGCACTTCAGCCAGGACACAACCTTACCTTCGTCAACCACAACCTGTTAGAAAAGATCTACAAGGACGTTTGGTAGGGACTACGTTGTCAGTAGCCTCAGGGACTTCCACTTCTCCGTTGCGGGTGATGCCAGCCAAAACCAATTTGACACACGTTTTTCCTAATTTGATGAAACATTGGAAATCTGCGTCTCCTAAAACGTCTCCTTCACCGGTGACACCCTCGTCCACATTAGCGTCAGTGGCAGCTGCTCACAAAGTACCTGCCCCCAAAGTCAAAGTCCAAGAAAGATCTGGCATGTTAAAGAGTTTACTAGATTTGTCCAAACAAGAACTGTCCCGACTGAGTCCATTGCGAACTCCTTCACGACGTGTGTTACCTGCCATGAAGTTGATACGACGCAAAGATAATCAGTGGCGCCGTATTCCAGTATAAAAATGACTTGAGGACAACAACAGGAATCAATATTTTCTGCACTACTGCTGAACACTCAAGAATGTCTCCTCAAAAACGTACACATTACAATCCTCGACGTTCTGCTACCCAAAAAGGAACAGGAAAAAGACAATGTCGTCATCTCACCAAAAGCTTTAAAACCAAACATCAACGTCCTTTAAAGAAAAAACAGAGTCACCAAAAAGGAGGATCCTTTGACAATTTTGGGAAACACATTGTTACCTTTTTGACGAAGCGCTAGTTCCCAAAAAAGTAAATAAAAGATAGTGTGTACCAAGACATTGACACCAGTGGTATTGTGAAACGAACAAGCAAAGATGCCACCTCGCACAAAACATTCTTCTTCACTCCCCAAGGGAAAGAAAAGGAAAGGACTACCTCCTCGTTTAGTCAAACACGGAGATGTGTTGTCTGTCCTGTCCAAAGCCTCTCCACCCATGCGAAAACAAATCATTAAAACGGCCTCCAAAGATGTCATCGATACCGTGTGCGAATGTTGTTTGAATGTTTTGAAAGGCACGATACCTTTGTCTTCACACCAGAAAAATTGCTTAGCCAAACATCGACACGTTCTTCGTCAAATGGTCCAAAAGAAAATACCCGTCCGTCAAAAGAAAAAGATGCTGGTGCAACGGGGAGGATTTTTGCCCATTATTGCTCCTTTGTTGACAAGTATAATACCAGGTTTGCTACAAGGGATGACTCAAGGGATGATGCCCCAAGGGATGGGTCAAGGGATGTCACAACGGTTTATCCATGGAATGGGTAGAAGATAAAAGGGCATTATGGAGCACCACAATCTCAGACATAACCTTTGGAAGCCTATGGAAGGACGAAAACTGACTTTAGTTCCTTACAAACTATGGATGGAATACCATCGTTTGCAAGAACAACGTACCCCCCATTTACCACCCAATCCTAATTTGAACGAGATGTCCCAATTACAACACGAATTGCAATCCTTGATGCATCGTCACGATTTTTCCGAAACCAAAAAATCACAAAAGTACGGTCAACTCTTGAAACGACTGCAGCTCTTTCATCGAAAAGCTGTGGAACAAACAGCTCAACCCACTTTGTCCGATTTTAAGGCTCTAATGAATAACCCGTCACCCTCACCCTCTGCAGTGGTTAAAACAGACGTTACTCCACCATTACCCAAGGGAGAAGAAACCCAGGATCTCTTTCAATCACCCACTACCACCACTCCCATTTCGAGTAAGATTGCCGCTTCCTTGTTAACCCCTTCCCCCACTCCTCCACGAGAAGAACTCAAAACTTGGGTTAAAAAGATGATGGCCACTCCTTCTTCGACAGAAGAGAAAAAGAAAGAAAGGAAAGCAGAAGTGAAAAAAGAAAAGAAGGCCAAAGAAGCTTTCTCATTACCTCCACTACTACCACCAATACCCTCGACGTCAACTCCTGTGGCCCATCGGACACGTAAAACCGTTTCCAAACAACCCCCCCATTCCGTCCCACCCAAAGCAATATCCTCGAAGAGTGGGTACCTTATTAACTAAACCATGGAGAAGGTCTTAGCCAGCATTTACTACGATCCATCTCACCCTGCTGGTTATGGAGGCATTCAGAAATTGTATCGTGCTGCCAAACCTCGCCTGAAAAAGCTCCGTTTACCTGCAGTACAACGATGGTTACAAGAACAAGCGACGTACACTTTACACAAACCCATTCGACGAAAATTTCACAGAAGTCGCACTCAAGTGGAAGGCATCGATCATCAATGGCAAGCCGATTTAGCCGATGTCTCTCATTTAGCCACTTACAATCGTGGCTACAAATATTTGTTTTGTGTCATCGACGTCTTTTCTAAATTTTCCTGGGTTGTACCATTGACATCCAAATCGAGCGGAGAGTTAGTACGAGCTTTGCAACTGGTGTTGAAACAAAGTGGTCGTCACCCTCTTCGATGGCGAACCGACAAAGGCACCGAATTTCTGAAACAAGCTTTCCAACGAGAATTAAAAAAACGTGACATTCATTTTTTCACCACCGAAAATCCTGAAACCAAAGCCAGTATCGTGGAACGTTTTCAACGTACTTTGAAAGAACGCATGTGGAAATATTTTACGCATCAACACACTCTCAAGTACATCGACATCTTACCGCACTTAGTTCAAGCCTACAATCAATCTTACCATAGAAGCATTGGACGTGCCACACAAGAGGTGACACCCGACAACGAAGTGACTGTTTTTGAGCGCCTGTTTGGTACGTCCCGAACGAATGGCTGTCCTCAAGAAAGGTAGAGAAGTGTTAACCCCGGGAGATTGGGTACGCATTGGCAAAACCAAACGCACTTTTGACAAAGGTTACTTACCCAAGTGGACCACCGAATTATTTCGTGTTACTGGACGAGTGCGTGATCGTCATCCTACCGTCTATAAATTGGAAGACATGAACGGAGAAGTATTAAAAGGAACATTGTACTTGCCTGAGTTACAACGTGTCACCAAAAAAGAAGACGACGTGTACGACATTGAAAGCATTCTCGAACGAAGAACCCGTAAAGTAGGAAAACGCCGTGTCAAAGAAGTCAAAGTACGTTGGAAAGGATATCCTCCTAGTTTTGATTCTTGGATTGACGCTGCGCAAGTCATCGACTATAAAAAGAAGTGACCATCATGCCTTTCAATACAGCTTCAGTGACCACAGTGACTACTCCTTCACCCACTTCCTCTCTGCAAGATTTACAAAAGCAACCTTTGTGGGTGTGGTGTGGAGAACGTGTCCCTAAAACGCAAATCGTCTTTTTCTGTCAAATCTTTGTAGTGTATTGTGTCATCGGTGCAGCCATTGCTAATTTGAGTTTGCAACAAGGAGGCAAACAATTGTGGACCATTTTACTCAGCAGTTGTATCGGGTATCTTCTTCCCAATCCTTCCCTGAAATACTCTTACAACGGGAACAACAGTAACACTAATGGGAGCCCTGCGTCCAACGTTAGTCATTCTCCTGACAGTCCCCCTTCCAATTACAATCCTCTTTTAGACACTCCTTTAACCTCGAGTGACTCCTCGGACAGAAGAACATTGGAAATATGAACAACACGATTAACCAATTTTACTTAACGTTACCTAGTGACAGTTCCATGGAGGTGTTTCCTAACAACACGTTGTGCTGTTACACGTCTAGTATAAGCCATGCATTTGGATCAAGATGATCATTGGGAAGTAGCTTTAGTCGAAATGATACACCCGACACAAACCAAAAACATCGTCGAAAATCAAAACACTTTTACAGTAGAAGTGTATGACAAGCAATTGCAACAAGCCTTAGACGAACGAGGCGTCAAAGGCATAGACACCAAGAAATCAAATGAGCCCTTAACGAAACAACTGTCCACTCATGTATTTACCGATCCTGCAGGCTACTATTTTAGTGGTCAGCATTTAGTGACTACGATTGCCAACAGGTTCAATACTGTGTTTGGTAAACCCCTGGAAAGAATCAAAGAAAATGTTACCTTTGAGTACATTAAAGTGGCTCGTCGCCTCTTGATCAAATTTTCAGAGAAGAAAATAATAACCATTACCTTTTGTCCTGAATTGTTTGATATTTTAGGTGGAGACCTCAAGATGCTCCCGAACAAAAAAGAAATACCAGGCATAAGTAGTAACGTGGACTTTGTAAAATATTTTCGATCCCCTGTATAAATGAATCAAGGTCTCAACTTGATGTTTGTGTACTCCGATGTGGTGGAGTACAACGTGGTAGAACACACCTCCGTACCGTTACTACGTGTCATTCCTTTCAAAGTGGATACCACTGCCGCTGACGAGGAAGGTGGAAATACCTATCACGTTCACCGTGAATTTGTACATCCTCATTATTTACCTGTCAGTAAGGCGTATTTCGACAGTGTCAACATTACTATAAAAGGAGAACTAGGACAAAATGTTCCATTCACCAAAGGGAAAGTCACAGTGAGACTCCATTTTCAAAAACGATTCTCAAACAACTGAAAAAGTGATGTATCCCGTGTACCAAGGAGTCACTCGACAACGAGGACATGGTTTAGGAGATATGTTTAAATCAGCCTTTCGTTCCGTGGTCCCTGTTTTGAAACCGATGGTGTCACGAGGATTGCACGCCTTAAAAGATGCCGCATTGACTCACGGCAAAGATTTTCTTCAAAATGGTCTCATTGACAAACAAAACCCTAAAGAAGCTTTTTTGAGAGCAGGCAAAAATGTCTTGCTTCAAACGGGAAAAGAGATTTTGGGTCGACGAGAAAGTCCTATAAATGCCCTGAACGGTACCGAGTCTGACATTCCTACTTCCCTGAGGTAACAGCAAGGACAATGTAGAAAGCGTCGACGAAGACACCCTTTCAAAAGTATCCATACCTCTAAAGCTAGAAAGACAAAGAAAAAAAGAACCGCTCGAGACTTAGACATTTTTGATTATTAAAAGTAAAAAATGATGCACCAAGAATCTTGTGCCTGTTCCAAGTCGGAACTGGATATCTTTGCCATGCCACCCACGAGGATGACCATGCAAGAAGCCCAATGGGTTGAATTTCATCCCGTCTCCTTTTTGACGGATTCAGCTCCCATCGAGTTTGAAATCAAAGGACAACCCGAAGATTACATCGATCTCAATAACAGTTACTTGTATTTGAAAGTGAAAGTAACCAAAACGGACAACACCAATCCAGGAGTCAATGATAGAGTTGCTCCTGTCAACAATTTCATGCATTCCTTGTTCAGCGATGTGGATTTGTACATGAATAACAAACTGATCAGCAGTAGTATGGATACTTACCCTTACCGAGCGTACCTCGAAAATCTCTTGACGTACGGAAAAAAAGCCAAAAACACTCATCTAGATGCTTGCGTGGTATGGAAACCTGACACAGCAGATAAGTTTAACGACACAGCCTTGCCCGTAGCCGCTGAGGGTGACAATCCTGCCGATCCTCACAATGTAGGTTTTAACGACCGTCGCAAGAAAATTCTGCAAGGACGTAGTTTAGAACTGTTCGATCGTTTGCATTTGGACATGTGGTTTCAAGAAAAGTATTTGCTGAACGGAGTAGATATCCGCTTGAGACTGAATCGTAGTAGTACTGCTTTCCATTTGATGGCTCATGCCAACGAATACAAAACCATTATCCAGGAGGCCAGGTTATACGTGCGCCGTGTAGAAGTGTTACCTAAAGTGGGAAATGATATCAGTCACAATTTGAGCAGAACGACAGCCAAGTATCCGATACGACGCGTGGAAGTCAAAACTTTCACCATTGCCGCAGGACTCCGATCTAAGATCGAAGATCATCTGTTCCAAGGACAGTTACCCAAACGTTTATTCATCGGTATCGTCAACAATGCAGCCCTCAACGGAGACCACGATGAAAATCCTTTCCAGTTTAAGCACAGCAGAGTATCCAAAATCGAAGTCAGTCGCGATGGAAAAACTTTGTGTACCCGACCCTTCGAACCCGACTTTGGCGAACAGAAGAATTACTTGAGGTCGTACTTGTCCCTGTATGAAGCCACAGGCCAGTTAGGAACCAACACCAGTCACGGTATTTCCTACGACGATTATGCAAAAGGTTACACTTTGTGGGCTTTTGATTTCACTCCAGACCAAGGTAGCGACGAGGGACATTTCCACCCTATAAAATCAGGACAACTGCGTGTGGAACTTCAGTTTGCAGGACCTCTTACCGAAGCGGTGAATGTCATTCTGGAAGATAAAATGAGAGACATGATTAAAAAAGATTGTTATGGATGTCAAATCGATCATCCCAGTCAAATTCAACACGATATATGTATGATGATGAGTCAAGAAGAAAAATTGGACAATTATCTGAACGAAGCTTGGAGTCTCATCTCAGAAGAAGACGTGTTACATCAGTGGTATAAAGGCTTACGCGATCATTCCTCTCCTCCATTGTTTGCTCGAGAAATTGATCGCATCGAAACTCTCTTAGCCAAGAGTAAAGAGACGAAGCAAACCATCAGTTACTTGTCAGACCTTTTCAAGCAAAAAGTCTAGATCGAATTGATGACTTATCATCATCTGTGAAAAAAAGGGAAAAAAAAAAACAAGGCTACACAAGAAACAAATGGATACCTGGGAACTTTGTTATCTTTTGAACCGTAGTTCGTACACTGCTTCTTGGAATCCTGTCGTGTGTGCTAAAGATGAACTACCTCATCGCAAACCTCAAGAGAATCAAGCTTATGTCATCAACACAGATTACAGTCATCTTCCAGGAACTCACTGGGTAGCTGTCTACTTTCCACAAGAGGGTTGTGTGGAGTATTTTGATTCGTATGGATTGCCCCCAGCAGCAGAGAGGGTGAACAGACCACGTTTTCAAGCATAAATAAGGCTTCCAGATAAGGTTTTCGAGCAAAATATGGCCTATAGATAACGTTTTCGAACAAAATATCAGGTTTCCAACAAATCTCATTTAACTAAAAAAAAAGTCTCCATTTTTGCAAAAACGGAGATTTTACGATTTTTTAATCAATTTTGCTCGCAACGATGTGGTCATCCACCCTCTCTGCTGCTACAAGTTAACAAAAAATAAGAAATGATTTTAACCGAATATTTTATCAAGTCCGATACGATATCGTGTCCGAGGATCATGTAGATTTATTGTTGCGAATCCGTACGGGGTTGACTGAGCATGACTAAAGAAGTTTTTAAATTGATTGAAGTCCATATCAGAACACCATGTCTGCCATATATTTCTAAGAGTATGAGTATCAACTCCGTTGAATACAGCAAGAATATTGCAGTTATCTCTGATGACTTTTGGAACCTGAGTGTAGCGTTGAGTGACATATATCACGTCAGTGTTTTTGTGACGCCCACAGGAAAATATTCTAGCAGGATTCTTTTGTTTATCCAACATTATATCGTCGTATACGACTAAATTGTTAATATCTCCATCAATATCATCAATACTCGGTGCTTCATCGATATCGGTTATAAAATCAATGGCGTTCTCACCCTTAATTTCTGATGCATTCTCGTTAAAATCCTTTAACACTTCATAACATCGTTGATCATCTACGCTAGGGGCAATTAAATACAACTTATCCCACTTCATCCATCTCATTATTAAATTGAGTAACAAGTGCGTTTTACCGGATCCAGATGGCCCGATTATAATCATCCGGATAGAGTTTGGTAGCGCTGCATGATGCTTAATTGGTTCTCTTGTTTTAGTCGCTGAAAAATCAATTATATCCATATTTCTATACATAAATTATGGATCTATATTGTGTGAAGTGTAAAACGCGTACTGGCACAGATGACTTGACGACGATTACAACTAAAAATAACCGATCAGCGCTTTCTGGTAAATGCGTGCAATGTGGTACAAAAAAATTTAGATTTGTTTCTACAAAATCAAAGATTTTACAATCCGGAGATGTTTTAAAAAAAAACGAGGAGGTGATATCGCAACCAAATTGGCAAAGCTCCCTGGAACCCCATGGGCAAAGTATCCAGGAGAAAAAAACCTTCCAGGATATAGCTACTGTGGACCGGGAACACGATTAGATATCAAACTTGATGATCAAAATCAACCTCGACGTGGTGAAGAACCAATAAACGCCATTGATAAAGCCTGTCACCTTCATGATGTTGCTTATAAAAGCAGCAATCTGCAACACAGGCATCTCGCAGATGTGAAATTAATTCATGCGTTGAATGCTATTCCTGATAAATTCTTCAAAGAAAAATTTTCTTCATTTTTGATAAAATCGGCTATGAAAATTAAATTGATGTTAGGTGCTGGTAATTAATAATATGGAATCAATTTATTATTCCCCAAGAGGATACTGGAGGGGTAAATCAGCAGTCCATAAACTCGCAAGCGCTGCAAAAGTGAAAAAAACCACTGCGGCTAATTGGTTATCCAAACAGGCACTATGGCAAATTTATCTACCACCGCCTAAACAAATTCAATTCTCGCATTTTGATGTGACCGCTCCTAATGAAGTTCATCAGGCTGATATATTATTTCTGCCACATGATCGTGGTTACAAATACGCTTTAACCGTAGTTGATATTGCAAGTCGATACAAAGAAGCAGAACCGTTAAAAACAAAATCAGCCACTGAAGTCGCTTCTGCATTTGAAAGGATTTATCGACGAGGTCCTCTGCACTGGCCAAATCTATTGCAGGTTGATCCTGGCAAGGAATTTCAGGGTGCAGTGTTATCTACAATGAAACATCATAATGTCACCATACGACGAGGGCATACTGCGCTACATCGCGATCAGGCCATTGTAGAACGATTTAATCGGACGATTGCTGAGCGGTTATTTGGATATCAATACGCAAAAGAATTCATTCAAGAAAAGCGATCCCGTGAATGGGTTAAAAGATTACCATCTGTGATTACTGCACTGAATAACGAGATTACTAGAACAATCAACATGAAACCTATCAACGCAATTAAAAAGAAGTCAATACCCGTACAACCACAAAAAGATTTCAAAGAACCAATTCTTGGTAGTAATGTCATTGTGAGGTACTTATACGAACCAGGAGAGCTTGAAGGGGGTACAAAAAGGCTACTGATCCTATTTGGAGCGTCACTACGCATAAGATATCTAGTATAACACGATCAACTGGTAGACCTCCAGTCTATAAACTGGATTCAACTGCCCCTCAGCGGGGTTTTACTCGACAACAACTACAAGTGATTCCCGAGGATACTCAATTGCCACCGCATGGTCTTAACTAGCACCGTTGCGTCTATTGCACTCAAGACAAGTCAACATCACATTATTTCTGACATGACCGAGATTGTTATTTTTTCTGTCTACGGTGAATTGGCGAGGATCCTTATCCGAATACTGCCAATGCATTATACAATTGCAACTCGCGCAGTGATTATTCTGTTGTTTCTTCAGTGTAATTATTAATTTAGCATCAATATCAAATTCTCGTTGTTTTTTTTTGTCCTGTTGTTTGTAACCGGAGATTTTTTTATTAATGATACTAACATCAATATCACTTATTGTTGTGTCATTATCATCACCAATGATTTCATCATCGAGGACAACTCTTCGAAGTTGATTTATGTTTCGTACTCTGGATACTGCGAGATAGACTAAATTCGACCATTCGATGTGATTATCCACCATCCAAACAATTGTATTCGATATAGTCAATCCCTGTGAAGAGTGTATTGTTGCTGCGTATCCTAGCGTCCACGGGGATTTATTAGCACGCAATGCATCTTCAACGACATTGATATCAACCAGCACAATATCATTTAATACCAGAATTTGTTTTTCACTCTGTCCTGGAATATCAACTTCAATATTCTGTTTTCGTGTATCCGATGGCCTATAACAAAGGGGTACTGGAAGCGTTGCAAATTTTTCTTTATGCAATTCAAATAACTTCATCTGAAGTGTATCCCTGACTATTTTTCTACTTGCAATTATCAGATCATTTGGTCTCCATGTTTCCCAGAAATCATTCATTGGGGTTTCTGAAATCACTTCACGCGCTATTTCGCATTGGATTCTATCCGGTTGTAATCTAATTAGTTTCTTAAATTTTCGTAATCGTTCATCAAGTGATCTATAATCAGTGGTGATTTCTTCATAATAGTCTACAAAACCCTTTAGCCATTCATGTGGAGATGCACCGACAAAAGGTGGTGGTTGGCCGTGATCACCGCACATGACGACTTTTGTGTTTTTGTTTAACAACCACTCAAGAAATGTTTTTAATACATCTAATGACACCGTGCATATTTCATCCCAAATTAAGATTTCAGGAATGAATTTATCACCCATATGCTCAGGAGTCCATTTGTCACCCTTCCATCGAAAGAAACTATGGTAAGTGCAAGCATTTACCCCTCGCTGTATCATCTCTCTGGCGAGTCTGTGAGTCGGTGTTAGCACAATCATGTTAGAAACGCTAGCGTTTCCACGACGAAATAATTCAATTGCACGAGTTGTCTTTCCTGACCCACCACAACCGTTTAAATAAACTGTCTTATATCTACATACTGGATCAGATACCGGTGGTGCATTAGAAAGTTCTGATTGAATTTCAATACGGTTACAACAAAGATATTTATCATCCATGGCAACGTCTGCGGATTCACAATACTCATGTAGCATCTCCTTTTTAAATCGCCAACGCCCCCAATTTTCTTCGGGATCTGTGAATGCCGCTACAGCTGATTTGTACTTATTGTGTATATACATCGAATCAGTGGCCACTCTAACCGCGGTATTAGGAAATCTATTTATCATCGAAAATAGATTAATAGAAGCATAGGCTAGCATTGAACTTCTCAAATGTGTGTACTGGGAATTATATCCATCACAGTAGGTAACAACCGTACCTAATTTCTCACCATTGGATAGAAAAGCATCCTTACGGGATACAAGTTTTCCCTGTTTCATTAAATCCGCTACAATAAAATCGTATTCAGCGACATCTATGATCAACCGCGAAGAGTATTTTGCGTTGTCGTATCGTCCACCCTGGGTAAATTTACCGATTATTCTTCTTCCGAGATCTTTTGCTTGTTCTTTTTTAATTTCAAATAACTTCTTAGACCAATTTATGATTTCTTCTTCACTGAAATCTGGAAACTGTTTTCGTAGTTCGTTGATTGTTCTATCTAGATCGGGTTGTGGTAGCCAAACTTCTTTCTGAGCTCGATAGCATATAATAGCTTCGGAAACAATCAACGATATTAGCATACCACAATCAATCATATATCTCAATAGCACTATTGGCATCCGGTGTTTTTCAGATAGGTGTCTACCGAGCCAAACATAACTACACGGATGTAATCCTGACGCTAATTCAAATGATATCACACGAGCGAATCCGGTTAAATCAAACTCAGGCAATGGTCCATTAATCGCAACACGAGTCATTTCATGCGTGGGGTGTCCAAATCGTTTGAACTACTCAGCACATTCCCCATATCCGAGAAAACTTCCGGGATAACACGCGGATATATCAATTGAAATCATACCATCACGTGAGTATTTCGTATTCCACAGTCCTCCATGACCAAATTCGACGCAACTCAATTTAACATCCTCGAGAAAATCACTTCGTGTTGGACGCCATGAGTTTTTTTCTCTTGCGAAGTGAGCTACCACTGATGGAATAGTAAAACTATCCGTGAGTAGTTTTTCATGGGAATTCTCCGGTGAAAAATCACTAGCGATTTTTCTCATTCTGTTATCTAATTCTTCAACGCGATATAATTCACCATTCGGTCTTACAAATTGATCGAATCCTTTTTCGGGATCTTCATCACTTCTAAGTAACCACACTGACACAGGATCATCCTTACACAACGCATGAATAGCATCGAATAATTTCTCTTCATAGAAAACATCCCCGGAAAATTCCGGGGGGATATATTTCACGGTTCGTTCTCGTGGAAATACTGTTACCTCAGGTGTCCACGCGTGTTTGTTATGATCAATAATCTGTATTGGGGCTCCTCGCGATTGATATTTCGGTTCGTATAATACTTCTCCGGTTATTGTTGTTACTGATATTGGGAATTTTAATGATGCTTCTAATTTAGCTATATCAGAAATCTTTGCACCATGCTGTTTCACTGTCAGTTCCCATTCGGTTATTTTCCTACGTCGCAGATCAGTTAGTTTATTTGCTCGGGATGCATTTGTGAAGTGTTCTATTATTCGTTCTGCTACACAATTCAGTGAACTAGAATATTTCATAGGAGCTAGTTTTGCGATATCGGGTTTATCATTTAACGGATATATCCCATAAACCATTGCTGTTACGGGATAAGATCTTTCGTAGTATGGCTTATCGATTCCGGTTAGAATTTCTGGTTTGGAATCTCTACTCACAATGACAGCTTTTTATTCTTGAGGATTGGTTCAAATTTATCCCTAATAATCCATTTACCATCGACTTCGATAATGAATTTGATTCGGAAAAAATGCCGTTTTTCCCCAACACGTGAAATTATCACTGCTGCTTTTTCATCACTCATGGTAGCATCAACGACACCATCAATTCGAAATGTTGACCAACAATAAGATGCTCCATCACGCTTGAATTCATTAAAACAGTCTCTGATTTTACTAATCATGGCTCTATCAAGAATTGTATTCTTTGATGTATTAGAAACTATATCGAGATTGAATTGAGCATCTTTCCAGGGTAATCTCTTGGACGTTTTTTTTGGTTTATCGAGATTAAATTTAGGACTAATTTTTAATAATCTCTTAAACTCTTTCATATTTCCGTCTCTTGGACGTTTTTTGGGTCTATCGAGATTAAATTTAGGACTAATTTTGTTACGTTTTTTTGGTTTATCGAGATTAAATTTAGGACTAATTTTTAATAATCTCTTAAACTCTTTCATATTTCCGTCTCTTGGACGTTTTTTGGGTTTATCGAGATTAAATCTAGGATTGATTTTTAATAATCTCTTAAACTCTTTCATGTTTCCGTCTATTGGACGTTTTTTTGGGTCTATCGAGATTAAATCTAGGATTGATTTTTAATAATCTCTTAAAATCTTTCATGTTTCCGTCTATTGGACGTTTTTTGGGTCTATCGAGATTAAATCTAGGATTGATTTTTAATAATCTCTTAAACTCTTTCATGTTTCCGTCTATTAGACGTTTTTTGGGTCTATCGAAATTAAATCTAGAATTGATTTTTAATAATCTCTTAAACTCCTTATCAGCATTTTTCGAAGGCGTTCTCCTTAATTCCCTCATGCTATAATTAAAACAAGCATTTAAATGAAAGATTTTTATATAATGAATCACTGCAAGTGGCTTATGATTGGATCAATAACCCCGTGTAACAAATCATGCAGAAATGAGTTCTGTGGGTATCATATGCAAAGCTTTCGTCGTGGAAGCCTTGGTCCGTTACCTTGTATTCTATGTGGAGTTGGGGTCAGGGGAAAATCTCAGTTGTGTCTAAATTGCGGTGGTAAGCGATACAGGGAGTTGAAGCGTTATTACGATAAAAGAATAAAAAATGGACAATCAATCAGAAATTTTGACCCTGAAAAGGTCCTTGACCCTGACAACATCAAGGATAAAATCATAAGAACCCCTCAAGACTACATTGAAAGATTCATTATTGAACCAAACGATGAATTAGACAAACAATAGTATAATATATAAATGAACCAAGAATTCAGACCACACCCTGTGATCACAAATTATGAAGCATCCAGTGATGGTGTTGTAAGAAACCGCAGACTGAAGAAACCAGTTGGTGATGTGAATAATCATGGATATTCGATGTTTGGTGCTGGAAAGAAAACTTATCTCAATCATCGTTTCGTGTACGAGTGTTTCCATGGATTGATCGAGGATGATTTTGTTATTGATCATATCGATTCTAATCCGAAAAACAATTCTTTATCAAATCTGCAGGCTATCACACAAAGTGAGAATACCAAACGAGGAAAGACTGGCACTTGTTCAAAAAAGCGAGACCAGTAAAATCTTTGAATACAACAACTAACGAAGAAAAATTTTTCAATCATTATATGAAGCCGGCAAGTATTTCGATATTTGTCCACCCTCAGTACGAAAAGTTGCAGAGGAGATTTGTCGATCGGCTATTTCTAAAAGAACGGGACAGAAAATTCGATTTAGTTATGTCTAATGCGTCATATTTTTCATTTAGAAATATATCATTATTATAGAATAATGAATTCTGAAAACATGAATAGCATCATATCCGAGATTTCAAAATTGAAAAGTTGGGATATTGAACTATCAGATGGGTTAAATCCTGATCAAATCATGTCTGATTTTCAGGATATAGAATACGGAGTTAACAACAATAAATATATGCTACCAAAGAAGTATGCGCTCATCAAAAGAATTCAGAATTCTATTAAGGACTCTCTCGCATTTTCCAGTGACGTAAGTGTGTTCGCTCCGTTGTATACCATCGTAGAACGAATACGAAAAGAATTGGGGTACGAATACGAATTGAAAAAGGAGGTTAATTCTAAAGTCAGAAACCTACGGGCGTTAATTCAAGAAAATGAACAATTTTGATTGAACATTTATCATTATTTGATTGTGACCGTCCCTCATAGAGATTTTAATTTTTTTTTAGCATTTTTTGATTGACAATGTATAAAACAGTGAATAAAAAATTGATGGCTGGTTCGGATTGATCAATGGAAAAGTGGGGAAAGTGTGGAAATCCTTATAAAAAAAATAATATCACACTTTCCCCATCAATGATAGAGATGTTAAAACACTTCCACGGTGGTGTTAGGTCGGGATTGAAAAATTGTTTTGCAATTTAAAAATTGTTTCTGATTTCAAATAATGGTCAATGAAGCATTAACAACCCGATTGGCTCGTGAACGACTGTATGCAATCAGGAGATTTGTACCAATTCGTGACTCTGTACGGAATAAACTGCAACAACGACAACAAGCGCAGACTGACTTTTCTGTGTCACGTGAACAACTGTTTAATCCGATAACAAGTGCGACCAAAGATGTGAAAAAATTAACTGAAGCAGCGATATACGGAGATATTCCTGAGCGAGAACGAGTAAAGAAGGCGCCGCTGCTTGATACGCTTGAAAAGATAGCAGCAGAGACCGGACAAACACGCGCAGGGATACAACAGTTATCCAGTGATATAAAAACTCAGCGCGAGTATGAACGATTAGCTGATATTCATGATTCTGCGACTGAAACTCAAATAGTTTCCACACCTGAACCACAACCTGTTGATGTCGTCACCCCAAGAGGTATTCCCTTTATAGACAAATTCACCGAAGAAGCTATAACAGAAATCAAAGAACATCAATTAATAAAACCCAAAGATTATATTGACTTTGGCGTTTTCGCTGCCCAAAAATATTATTCAAAGGGAGAGTTTTTAAAAGACGAGTATAAAAACAGTAGAATTAAACAAGACGACTGGGTAGATTGGTTATATAAAATAAACAAGGAGATTACTGGTAATTTGAAAAAGGATACAGTTGAGTATAGATCTTTTAAAGTAGGAATTGATAGTTATGGTATACAAAAACAACAAGAAAGAGAAAAACAAAGTCGAGGCCGACAAAGGCAATTACTTGATGATAGTGAGGGCGCAACTGGTACAACTGAGGAAACAAGCGGAAAAGGATATTCGATTAAAAATCCAAAGGATTTCAACGCTGGAGTCTTTGACTCTACCACGACATGTCCTGGTAGTGTTATCAATGATATATCACGATTAGAAGTTCTTGTAGGAGATTTCCGAGCTGGAAATAAGTCACCGGAAATAATTAATGAAGCAGCTGATATATGTAGACGATTATTTCAGGGTGGTATCATGGATATCAGCATATATCGACATTTCATTGGTGAGTTAGTGGAAAGTGGGTATCATAGTGACTGAATTGAAAAGTCAATTGAAAAATTGTTTCTGATTTCAAATAATGATCATACACTATAATCATGATAAACCAACCCCCGTCTACGTAGTTAATTCACGGTTTCCGGTTTATAGAGCATACTACGGAGATGGTTTAGGCAATACCATTGCAGGGTTATTTGCGAGAATGGCTCCAAAAGTGATGCCGTTAGCTAAACAACTAGGAATGAAAGCCATTGATGTTATTCGTGATAAGGGTATTAGTGCTGTTGGAGATTTTGCTGGAAAAGCGTTTTCAACTGCGAAGAATAAAAATAACATCATTAGTGAGACGAAAAAAGAAACCGGTACCATTGCCATCTACAGCGGAAATGCCTGCAAGTGTTAGTAGAATTATAAATAACGCAGTAGACGAAAAATTAGCGTCGATGGCTTTAACCCCCGACCAAAGCAATATTGCAAATATGATAGCAGGAAGTGGCTTTAAAAAACTACGACGATGAAAATGGAAAATCGCGATTTAGACTCTGATAAATAGAATAAAATGTTTAAACAGTCACCTGATCCAGCGTTTGATATAGATGCCTCAGTTCGCAAGGATGATTCTGTACGCGATTATCAATATTACGCCTATCATGCCATAGACTCAAATAGTCGAGCAAGAATTGAACTTCAAGTCCATGATACCAGTAAATACTTTTTGCCCTGTGAAGCGTTTATCGAAATCGAAGGAGAACTTGTAACAGCTGCTGATACTACTGCTGTACCAGCACCGTATCCAGATGGTACTCAAGTCGGTTTTGTCAATAATGGTATTATGGCGCTATTTGAGAGTGCTAGATATCTCATTGATGGAAAAGAAATTGAGTCGATAGATCGCGATGTTGATGTGGCTAACACAATAATCGGGTTAGCGAGATATTCTGATGATTATACAAGATCAGCAGGACCCTCTATGATGTTTGCAAAAGATGGTAAGAATACTGCTGGAGGAAATCCATTTGTTGTAAGACGACCAAAAAAACGTGATAATAGTGATGCTGATGTCGAGAATATGATTATAAACAACGATGCTAATTTCAATCTAGGAGCTGCAACATGAAAATCAATGTTGCAAGGAGCGCGTAAATCATTTTCATGCGCGATTCCACTGCATCACATATTTGGATTCTGTAGAAACGTCCGAAAAGTTATCTACGGGGCGAAGCATACAGTATCGCTTGTACTAAAAAGTGATGATAACGACGCAATCTGGAGGATTCCAGCGGATGCTGCAAATCCCAATGCTGATGCCGGTAAAGTCAATTTAACAAAAATATCATTGTGGATGCCAGTGTTGACTCCAGCAATCACCGCAGAAGGACGATTACTATCATTTATGGACCAAGGAGGAAAGTCGTTGTTGAGTTGGCTAACCGTGAGTACAGATGTGAAGCAATCAAGTCTGAACGGGTTATTCACGTGGAATCTAGCATCAAAACAAGGCGTTTCTGCGCCACGTCATATATTTATTGCGTTACAGGATAACACACGAGTTGGCGATCAACGTTTCAGTCATATGATATTTGATCCATTAGGTGTTAAAGACGTCTCACTGAGAATAAACGGCCAACAGGAACCATCCGAGGATATACAACTTAATTACACAGAAAATCATATTGCACGAGTTTATCATCGTCTGTTGTCATTTATGGCACGCGATCAAAATGTGGATACTGGTTTGCAAATATCACAATATGATTTTAAAAATCTATATCCGATCTATTACTTTTCGCTGGAACATCTTGATTTAACAAGACAGTCTGTCGTTGATATACACTTTAGAGCTAATGTAACCCGTCCTGGTGGTATTGCTAATTATAGAGCGGTTGCTGTCATTCTCAGTGACAAATCAATGCTACTCGAAGGTGTTGGAGGAAGAATGAGAGTGGTAGATGCACCAGTGAAAAACATGTAATTGAAATTGTAAACGATTTAGAATCAATCAATTATGTATAATGTCATATAGTGTTATTAGTGTTGCAGCAGCAGAGAGGGTGAATCCTACAACGTTTTTAGACAAAATTTGATTGAAATCCTAAAACGAGCTGTCTTATAATCTTATTTTAACCAAAAAAAGGCGAACCCTACAACGTTTTCAGACAAAAAATTGATTGAAATCTCCCTACGAAATCATTTTAACTAAAAAAATGAAAACGATTTTTTAATCAATTTTGGTCGCAACTTGTTGTCATCCACCCTCTCTGCTGCTAAAGTTTTCAGTTCTGGGTTAACAAAAATAATAAATAATTTGATTGAGTCTTTAGGATCTCACAAACAGACTAATCGCTAACACCTCTTCTTGTAAATCAATCAGATTATTTGACTGGTCGGTGAGTTTGAAATTAATTCTGGTTAATGAATTATTATGGCATCGCATGTAGACAGGATTAATTGGGTTTTCAATAATTAGGAATCCTGGAGGGGCTATTGGTGCAAATGAATAAAGAATATATCCTTGCTGAGCTTGATTTGATCGTTCGAGATTAATTTGATAGCTTCCTTCGATAACATCACACACTAAATTGAGCGCAATCACCGATGAAATATTCACGTTGAACGGAGCGATAGGCCTACCGCCACCATCTGGATCATTATTATATTTGAGGAGGACAGTTGAATCTGATTTTTGTAGCGCTTTGATATCGGTTTTAACAATTCTTGCTAATTCATCAGCGTTGTATTTCGGAAACTTGAAATTACGCAGATTGTCTTCTGTGATATTGTAATCGGTTAGGAATCGTTGTTTATTGTCGCTGTTGTCATTAATTATTGTTTGAATAATTAGTTCATAGATATATTCCATGTCCGATATAAGTTGATTTATTATTTCAACGTGTTTTTGCGATCTTGTTTTCCGTAGTTGTTCTAGTTGTGTGTCATATAATTGTTTCAGCTCATTAAAATAACCACGGACGTCAGTTAGCGTAAATGAAATAGTAACAGATGAGTCGGTTGTTCTTTTAATGATAAAATCCCATTGCAATGTGTCTTTGTTGGTGAATATAAATCTATCGGCGATTTTTCCTTTTCTTATATCAGATAAATCATCTCGATAACTGGGATTGATTTCATGATATGATTCTACGTCCGTGGTTAAGTCGGTGGTGGATTTTTCCGGTGGTTTTTCAGGCCATCCTAGTACGGTTCTAATAGAACTTTGATAGATATCTACGACGTATCCTTCTGTGCTTATCTCAATTGCGGATGATAGTGTCGGCTCATGAACTGTTATAGCGATTTTTGATTCTTTTCCAGTAATCGATTTTATTCTACGCGCGAATTCATTATTGATTTGTTCGATTTGGTATGACCCTGTTGGTATCGAAACGACGTTCCAGTCTGGGGTTCCGTCGGGTTTATTCTTATTCGCAAACACTAAAGAATTATTGGGTTGTTGACCACCAAATGATTTTGATCTGATATTAGGCCAACTGTGATACACTCGTAGTTTTGCTAGCGCTATCTCCTTCACTGGGACCGGAGAGGGGAAATTCACACTGAATTCTGGATTCATTGATGTTATTGATATCATGCTTGTTTGTACTGGGTTCGTGTTCTCCACTATTTGTTGAAGTAATTCCTGCGTTGTCGTCATTGTTATTATACTCATGTTGTATTTCTAATTTTGGTATCGAGGAATCATAAATACTGACCATCACTGAGAACTCACAATCTGGTAATGTTGATATTATTGAGATCATTTTGTTTTTTGGGTTCGTGTTTTCTGATTCCATCGGTGTTGTCATTGTTATTATATTCATGTTGTCGCTCTAATTTCGATATCGCGGAATCAAAAATACTGACCATCGCTGAGAATTCACTATCTGATATAATTGTATTATCGAGTGACGACGATATCATCAATGATAATTGCGAGTATGCGGTTGATGCAATATGTAATTGAAGTAAGTAATTCTGCAGTTTACTCTGCCTGCATGATGATATCTTTTTTGCTATCCCGGCTGATATACCCCCGATTGTAGCCACCGCAGAAATGCAAATTGGAACTACGACTGGGGCAATCATTGTAACCGATGCAAGTATTATTCCGGCGCCAGCGAGAACGCTTGACACCGAGTACATAATAACATCAATTGCGGTGATTCTTCGTCGGTATTTTTTCATTTTTATTTGATACTCCTCAGTGAGGGTTTTGAGTCTATTCTGAAATTCTCTGACCTGATCATAGCGACATTGAGTTGATGAAATCATTGTTATTTTAAAAATACTAGCGTTTTCAATTGTGAAATCCGAACGATTCTCCTTTCAATTGAAACCACTAGTGGTTTTATTATTTACTTAAATCCGCTACGAATTCTAAGCACCAGGATATTTCTATTCTAATGGTGTTATCAACTGCGACAATCTCAAATTCTTCTTCTCCCCCCGCGATAATTACTGTCGCGGTGCCACCAAAGTAGGTTTTACCTTTCACGATGATATCAAATTGCTTGTCAGAGATTAACGTCATCCTGTAGATACCATGGGGCCACTTCTCGATATTGACTTTCAATTTAGCATTAGATTCGTTTACCCAATCACAGGTCCCATGCTTTACCCTTTCAGATTTTTCTTTTAGTTTAAGAATATCGTCGTAAACGTCGAGATAGGTTTTTTTGATTTCGGTATATTTTATCATCGTTTTATCGCGGCGACTAAAAAATTAAATCAAAAGGTGGTTAAATTCCAAACCTTTTTGCGTGCCATAATGCCCGTTGAGTTGAGAATATGTCGTCGTGATATAATAACTTTCAGAGACCTCAAAGAAATTTTTAGCCATTTCGCTGATGCGTTTTTGTTCGTCAAACGCGCTTTTAATTTCCGCGAGAGTCATGCATGTCAACGATGTGGTTTCAGATGTAGGTGTTCTCCCTAAAAATTTATCAACGATGGTATTAAGTGTTGTTTGTCTCACCATAAACATATTAATATCTTTGAGAGTCATTGTAGATGTAACCGGGACACCAAAGAAATTATTAGCGACGTAGGCATTATGAGTATGCCTGATAATAAACTCACTGATTTCAGCGAGAGTCGAGTCTGCCACAGGTGGGGATCCAAAAAATCTAACAATGACGTCGTTAGTGGGTTTTTGATCTTCTATTAGTTTAGAAATCTCGAGATAATTTGCCTTGATTTCATTTTCATTCATCATCCTTCCCGCATCCTTGTTAGCGAAGAATAGCGATATATAGTTTTTAATTTCAGCGAGAGTCATGCCAACCACAAGCGGGGTTCCAAAGAATTTATGTACGACATTTTTGCGAAAACTATTATAACCTCGTATAAGATCATTCAGCTCACGTTCGTTGGTAGCAATCGCGTCGGTGATCGTAGACACAAGTGCGCCTGATTTAAGTCGTCCGTCGTTGGAATACAGCGCAATAGAGTTTTCAGCGGCGTCGCGCTGCCGTATCAAAATGTCATTCAATGACACATCACTGGATTTCAATTTACCCTGTTTGTCTTGAAATACAACTATTTCATTAGGATCAACATTTGTTAAGTTCAACGTCTCAGCGATTTCATCTTCAATTATTTTTTTTATATCCTTGACAGAATCAGGTGGTGCAGTGCCATCGGGTTTGGGTTTCAAAGATCTCCCCCAAATATCAATCATGTTATTGTAAAACTCTTTCTCTCTCTAAAATCGTTTTTGACGACTTCGTCGTTGCCAGCGATTACTAGTGTATTCATTAACGACAACATGAGGTGGTTTTCCGCTTGGGTTACTCAAGGAGTTAGAAATAGCGTCAAGGACATTTAATACTTCGCTGCCACATATTGGTGGGTCAATCATCGTTTGTGTTGGTAGCGTAGAATACCAAGTCTTCATTGGAAGGGTTTTTATATAACGCAAAAACTCTTTTGGTGGGGCTAATCCATATGAATCGAAATAAACAATCCCACGTGGATCAATAGCGTATGCAACCCAGTGAGTTCCAGGTCCGGTGCTGTTATCTAAATTAATAATACCGGTTTCAACGCTGTTTGGTTGATGTGGTAATTGATCTTTCATAAAGACACCTCTGAAATTTTTAATCGCCAGTTTTTTAGCAGCATCCATTAAATCAAAATTGGACATAGGAGTCTTCGATTCCCGAATTAATAAATCGTTCCTGGTAGTCTTAGACCCTTTCCGCTGTACCACGAATACGGGGTTCCTGGTAGTCTTAGACCCGATCCGTTCACGGATCTCCCGCTGTACCACGAATACGGGGTTCCTGGTAGTCTTAGACCCTTTCCCTTTTTTTTATATCCTTTCCCAGTTGCCTTCTTTAGTGCCATTCCTGCTGCAGTACCAACGGCTCCTAACGCCGCTGCTTTAGCCACTGCTGGGGCTGCTGCTGCAATCAATGCTGGAATCGCAGCTAACAACGGAAATATACCGCCTGTTTTAATCATATTTTTGATAGCAGCCGCAGAAAGAGTAATCTGAACACCTTTTTTGGCTGCAAGTGCATCATTGAAATGTTTTATTTGACGAGTTGTCAGTGATAGTTTATTTGCACCACCAGTCATTTGGTTGGGTTTCAACGTGATTGTGGTTCCACATTGCTTAGCTGATTCTGATTGCAATTTTTTTATTTGACCGGGAGTTAACGCAACACTAATAACACTATATGACATTATACATAATTGATTGATTCTAAATCGTTTACATGTTTTCCACTGGTGCATCTACCACTCTCATTCTTCCACCAACACCTTCGAGTAGCATTGATTTATCACTGAGAATGACAGCAACCGCTCTATAATCAGCAATAGCACCACGAGTCACATTAGCTCTAAAGTGTATATCAACAACAGATTGTCTCATCAAATCGAGTTGTTCCAGTGAGAAGTAATAGATCGGATACAGATTTTTAAAGTCGAATTGTGATATTTGCAAACCAGTATCGACATTTTGATCGCGTGCCATAAATGACAACAGACGATGATAAACTCGTGCAATATGATTTTCTGTGTAATTAAGTTGTATATCCTCGGATGGTTCCTGCTGGCCGTTTATTCTCAGTGAGACGTCTTTCACACCTAACTGATCAAATATCATATGGCTGGAGAGTTGATTGCCAACTCGTGTGTTATCCTGTAACGCAATAAATATATGACGTGGCGCAGAAACGCCTTGTTTTGATGCTAGATTCCACGTGAATAACCCGTTGATATTTGATTGTTTAACATCTGTACTCACGGTTAGCCAACTCAACAACGACTTTCCTCCTTGGTCCATAAATGATAGTAATCGTTCTTCTGCGGTGATTGCTGGAGTCAACACTGGCATCCACATTGATATTTTTGTTTAATTGACTTTACCGGCATCAGCATTGGGATTTGCAGCATCTGCTGGAATCCTCCAGATTGCGTCATTATCATCACTCTTTCGTACAAGCGATACTGTATGCTTCGCCCCGTAGATAACTTTTCTGACGTTTCTACAGAATCCAAATATGTGATGCAGTGGAATCGCGCATGAAAATGATTTACGCGCTCCTTGCAACATTGAAATACGTGTTGCGGCTCCTAGATTGAAATTAACGTCGTTGTTTATAATCATATTCTCGACATCAGCATCACTATTATCACGTTTTTTTGGTCGTCTTACAACAAATGGATTTCCTCCAGCGGTATTCTTACCATCTTTTGCAAACATCATAGAGGGTCCTGCTGATCTTGTATAATCATCAGAATATCTCGCTAACCCGATTATTGTTGTAGCCACATCAACATCGCGATCTATGGACTCAATTTCTTTTCCATCAATGAGATATCTAGCACTCTCAAATAACGCCATAATACCATTATTGACAAAACCGACTTGAGTACCATCTGGATACGGTGCTGGTACAGCAGGAGTATCATCAGCTGTTACAAGTTCTCCTTCTACTTCAATAAACGCTTCACAGGGCAAAAAGTATTTACTGGTATCATGGACTTGAAGTTCAATTCTTGCTCGACTATTTGAGTCTATGGCATGATAGGCGTAATATTGATAATCGCGTACAGAATCATCCTTGCGAACTGGGGCATCTATATCAAACGCTGGATCAGGTGACTGTTTAAACATTTTATTCTATTTATCAGAGTCTAAATCGCGATTTTTCATTTCATCGTCGTAGTTTTTTAAAGCCACTTCCTGCTATCATGTTTGCAATATTGCTTTGGTCGGTGGTTAAAGCCATCGACGCTAATTTTTCATCTACTGCGTTATTTATAATTCTACTAACACTTGTAGGCATTTCCGCTGTAGATGGCAATGGTACCGGTTTCTTTTTTCGTCTCACTAATGATGTTATTTTATTCTTCGCAGTTGAAAACGCTTTTCCAGCAAAATCTCCAACAGCACTAATACCTTTATCACGAATAACATCAATGGCTTTCATTCCTAGTTGTTTAGCTAACGGCATCACTTTTGGAGCCATTCTCGCAAATAACCCTGCAATGGTATTGCCTAAACCATCTCCGTAGTATGCTCTATAAACCGGAAACCGTGAATTAACTACGTAGACGGGGGTTGGTTTATCATGATTGTAGTGTATGATCATTATTTGAAATCAGAAACAATTTTTCAATTGGAAACGCTAGCGTTTTTATTCAATCCCGGTGATTAATCACTGTGATAATCCTCCACTAACTCGCCAATGAAATCTCGATATGTGCTGATATCCATGATACCACCTTGAAATAAACGTCTACAGATATCAGATGCTTCATTAATTATTTCCGGTGAGTTATTTCCAGCTCGGAACCCTCCTACAAGAACTTCTAATCGTGATATATCACTGAGAACACTACCAGGACATGAAATCCAAGGATTTTCCCTCGAAGAGTTTCCAACGCTAGCGTTTTGCAATCCACTTCCGCTATAACCAGTTGCTTCATCCGGTTCTTCTAAATCGGCTTCTTGTAAATAATCAAGAAAATCATCATCATCAGGTGGTAGTTGTTGTTGTTTTTTAGGCGAGTAGACTACTTTCTTTGTAGGTTGCTGTCGCTTTCCTCGCAATTTTCGCGGTTTTCGTTGTTGTTTAAACTCTTCGTATTTTTCATACACTATATCCACCGCATTTCTATATTGAATATATGATGCACTCTTCTTATTAATTCTACCTGTTTTCTCAGTTTTGATTTTGTAGAATATATCAGCCCAATGATCTAAATTTCTAACAAACTTATGATATTCTGGTTTCAACATATCTTTCCTGTTTTCATAATTCGTAACAACAAGCTCAGGAATTCCTGTTGGATCAGTCTTATTAATTTTTGCTAACCCCGCCTAGTTAAATATCACGCGTAAATCATCTACTATTTCTTTTGATTCCATTTGTTTTGTTTGTTCAGTTTTCGCTGCTATTTTTTCGAGTTCACCAATAACAGATTTTCCCGTCTCGGGAACATCTCCCAGTATAGCACGCTCTATCCCCTTCGTTAGTGTGGTTACTGGTTTAAACAATTCTTCAGATCCCGCAGCAAAATCAGTCCGAAGACTCTGTCGTTGTTGAAGTTTATTCCGTACAGAGTCACGAATTGGTACAAATCTCCTGATTGCATCCAGTCGTTCACGAGCCAATCGGGTTGTTAATGCTTCATTGACCATTATTTGAAATCAGAAACAATTTTTCAATTGCAAAACAATTTTTCAATCCGACCTAACACCATCGGATGGTCATGGAAGTGTTATTTCATCCTATCAATGATGGGGAAAGTATCATAATTGTATAAAAAATAAATAATACTGATAGTTTCCCCACTTTGAATTTTTTAGTGTATTTGATACCGGACCAACCAGCCATCAATTTTTCATTCACTGATTTTGACATTTTTTATCAAAAAATGCTAAAAAAATTAAAATCTCTATGAGGGACGGTCACAATCAAATAATGATAAATGGTTGGTCAATCAAAGTTGTTCATTTTCTTGAATTAACGCCCGTAGGTTTCTAACTTTAGAATTAACCTCCTTTTTCAATTCGTATTCGTACCCCAATTCTTTTCGTATTCGTTCTACGATGGTATACAACGGAGCGAACACACTTACGTCACTGGAAAATGCGAGAGAGTCCTTAATAGAATTCTGAATTCTTTTGATGAGCGCATACTTCTTTGGTAGCATGTATTTATTGTTGTTAACTCCGTATTCTATATCCTGAAAATCAGACATGATTTGATCAGGATTTAACCCATCTGATAGTTCAATATCTCAACTTTTCAATTTTGAAATCTCGGATAAAATGCTATTCATGTTTTCAGAATTTATTATTCTATAACAATTATATATTTCTAAATGAAAAATATGACGCATCAGACATAACTAAATTGAACTTTTTGTCCCGTCCTTTTTGAAATAGCCGTCTTGGTTATTCCCTCTGCAACGAATCGTACTGAGGATATACAAATATCGAAGTGCCTACTGGCTTCATTCATTGATTGAAATATTTTTTCTTCGTTAGTTATCGTATTCAAAGATTTCACAGGTCTCGCTTTTTTCGAGTATTTCCCAGTCCCCCCTCGTTCGGAATTTTCACTTTGTGTGATAGCCTGCAGATTTGATAAAGAATTGTTTTTCGGATTAGAATCGATATGATCAATAACAAAATCATCCTCGATCAATCCATTGAAACATTCATACACGAAACGATGGCAGTAATATTTCTTATTTCCAGCACCAAACATCAAATACCCCATACCATTATCCCACCCAACTGGTTTCTTCAGTCTGCGGTTTCTTACAACACCATCACTGGATGCTTCATAATTTGTGATCACAGGGTGTTGTCTGAATTCTTGGTTCATTTATATATTATACTATTGTTAGTCTAATTCATCGTTTGGTTTAATGATAAATCTTTCGATGTAGTCTTGAGGAGTTCTTATGATTTTATCCTTGACTCTGTCAAGGATACTGACTTTGTCAGCGTCAAGAATACTGACTTTGTCAGTGTCAGGGTCAAAATTTCTGATTGATTGTCCATTTTTTATTCTTTTATCATAATATCGCTTCAACTCCCTGTATCGCTTACCACCGCAATTTAGACACAACTGAGATTTTCCCCTGACCCCAACTCCACATAGAATACAGGGTAACGGACCAAGGCTTCCACGTCGAAAGCTTTGCATATGATACCCACAGAACTCATTTCTGCATGATTTGTTACACGGGGTTATTGATGCAATCATAAGCCACTTGCAATGATTCATTATATAAAAATCTTTCATTTAAATGCTTGTTTTAATTATAGCATGAAGGAATTAAGGAAAACGCCTTCGAAAAATGCTGATAAGGAGTTTAAGAGATTATTAAAAATCAATCCGAGATTTAATCTCGATAGACCCAAAAAACGTCCAAGAGACGGAAACATGAAGGAGTTTAAGAGATTATTAAAAATTAGTCCTAGATTTAATCTCGATAAACCAAAAAAACGTCCAATAGACGGAAATATGAAAGAGTTTAAGAGATTATTGAAAATCAATCCTAGATTTAATCTCGATAAACCAAAAAGACGTAACAAACGTCCAAGAGACGGAAACATGAAAGAGTTTAAGAGATTATTGAAAATCAATCCTAAATTTAATCTCGATAAACCAAAAAGACGTAACAAGAGATTATTGAAAATCAATCCTAAATTTAATCTCGATAAACCCAAAAAACGTCCAATAGACGGAAATATGAAAGAGTTTAAGAGATTATTGAAAATCAATCCTAAATTTAATCTCGATAAACCCCAAAAAACGTCCAAGAAATTACCCTGGAAAGATTCTCAATTCAATCTCGATATGGTTTCTAATACACCAAAGAATACAATTCTTGATAAAGCCATGATTAGTAAAATCAGAGATTGTTTTAATGAATTTAAGCGTGATGGAGCATCTTATTGTTGGTCAACATTTCGAATTGATGGTGTTGTTGACGCTACCATGAATGATGAAAAAGCAGCAGTGATAATTTCACGTGTTGGGGAAAAACGGTATTTTTTCCGAATCAAATTCATTATCGAAGTCGATGGCAAATGGATTATTAAGGATAAATTTGAACCAATCCTCAAGAATAAAAAAGCTGTCATTGTGAGTAGAGATTCCAAACCAGGGATTCTAACCGGCATTGATAAACCATACTACGAAAGATCTTATCCCGTAACAGCAATGGTTTATGGGATATATCCGTTAAATGATAAACCCGATATCGCAAAACTAGCTCCTATGAAATATTCGTCAGGGCTTAATTGTGTAGCAGAACGAATAATAGAACACTTCACAAATGCATCCCGAGGAAATAAACTAACTGATCTGCGACGTAGGAAAATAACCGAGTGGGAACTGACAGTGAAACAGCATGGTGCAAAGATTTCTGATATAGCTAAATTAGAAACATCATTAAGATTTCCAATAACAGTTATGACGATAACGGGAGAGGTTTTATACGAACCGAAATATAACAAAAATGGAGCACCAATACAGATTATTGATCATAACAAACACGCGTGGACACCTGCGGTAACAATATTTCCACGAGAACGAACCGTGAAATATATCCCTAAGGAGTTCGTCGGGGATGTTTTCTATGAAGAGAGATTATTTGATGCTATTCATGCGTTGTGTAAGGATGATCCTGTGTCAGTGTGGTTACTTAGAAGTGATGAAGAATTCGATCAATTTGTAAAACCAAATGGTGAATTATATCGCATTGAAGAATTAGATAACAGAATGAGAAAAATCGCTAGTGATTTTTCACCGGAGAATTCCCATGAAAAACTACTCACGGATAGTTTTACTATTCCGTCAGTGGTAGCTCACTTCGCAAGAGAAAAAAACTCATGGCGTCCAACACGAAATGATTTTCTCGAGGATGTTAAATTGAGTTGCGTCGAATTTGGTCATGGAGGACTGTGGAATACGAAATACTCACGTGATGGTATGATTTCAATTGATATATCCGCGTGTTATCCCGGAAGTTTTCTCGGGTATGGGGAATGCGCTGAGTACTTCAAACGATTTGGACACCCCACGCATGAAATGACTCGTGTTGCGATTAATGGACCATTGCCTGATTTTGATTTAACCGGATTCGCTCGTGTGATATCATTTGAATTAGCTACAGGGTTACATCCGTGTAGTTATGTTTGGCTCGGTAGACACCTATCTGAAAAGACCTGGATGCCAATAGTGCTATTGAGATATATGATTGATTGTGGTATGCTAATATCGTTGATTGTTTCCGAGGCTATTATATGCTATCGAGCTAAGAAAGAAGTTTGGCTACCACAACCCAATCTAGATAGAATAATCAACGAACTACGAAAACAGTTTCCAGATTTCAGTGAAGAAGAAATCATAAATTGGTCTAAGAAGTTATTTGAAATTAAAAAAGAACAAGCAAAAGATCTCGGAAGAAGAATAATCGGTAAATTTACCCAGGGTGGACGATACGACAACGCAAAATACTCTTCGCGGTTGATCATAGATGTCGCTGAATACGATTTTATTGTAGCGGATTTAATGAAACAGGGAAAACTTGTATCCCGTAAGGATGCTTTTCTATCCAGTGGTGAGAAATTAGGTACGGTTGTTACCTACTGTGATGGATATAATTCCCAGTACACACATTTGAGAAGTTCAATGTTAGCCTATGCTTCTATTAATCTATTTTCGATGATAAATAGATTTCCTAATACCGCGGTTAGAGTGGCCACTGATTCGATGTATATACACAATAAGTACAAATCAGCTGTAGCGGCATTCACAGATCCCGAAGAAAATTGGGGGCGTTGGCGATTTAAAAAGGAGATGCTACATGAGTATTGTGAATCCGCAGACGTTGCCATGGATGATAAATATCTTTGTTGTAACCGTATTGAAATTCAATCAGAATTTTCTAATGCACCACCGGTATCTGATCCAGTATGTAGATACAAGACAGTTTATTTAAACGGTTGTGGTGGGTCAGGAAAGACAACTCGTGCAATTGAATTATTTCGTCGTGGAAACGCTAGCGTTTCTAACATGATTGTGCTAACACCGACTCACAGACTCGCCAGAGAGATGATACAACGAGGGGTAAATGCTTGCACTTATCACAGTTTTTTTCGATGGAAAGGTGACAAATGGACTCCTGAGCGTATGGGTGATAAATTCATTCCTGAAATCTTAATTTGGGATGAAATATGCACAGTGTCATTAGATGTATTAAAAACATTTCTTGAGTGGTTGTTAACCAAAAACACAAAAGTCGTCATGTGCGGCCAACCACCACCATTTGTCGGTGCATCTCCACATGAATGGCTAAAGGGTTATGTAGACTACTATGAAGAAATCACCACTGATTATAGATCACTTGATGAACGATTACGCGAGTTCAAAGCGCTAATTAGATTACAACCGGATAGAATCCAATGCGAAATAGCGCGTGAAGTGATTTCAGAAACTCCAATGAATGATTTCTGGGAAACATGGAGACCAAACGATTTGATCATTGCAAGTAGAAAAATAGTCAGGGACACACTTCAAATGAAGTTATTTGAATTGCATAAAGAAAAATTTGCAACGCTTCCAGTACCCCTTTGTTATAGGCCATCGGATACACGAAAACAGAATATTGAAGTTGATATTCAAGGACAGAATGAAAAACAAATTCTGGTATTAAATGATATTGTGCTGGTTGATATCAATGTCGTTGAAGATGCATTGCGTGCTAATAAATCCCCGTGGACGCTAGGATACGCAGCAACAATACACTCTTCACAGGGATTGACTATATCGAATACAATTGTTTGGATGGTGGATAATCACATCGAATGGTCGAATTTAGTCTATCTCGCAGTATCCAGAGTACGAAACATAAATCAACTTCGAAGAGTTGTCCTCGATGATAATGACACAACAATAAGTGATATTGATGTTAGTATCATTAATAAAAAAAATCTCCGGTTACAAACAACAGGACAAAAAAAAAACAACGAGAAATTGATATTGATGCTAAATTAATAATCACTTTGAAGAAACAACAGAATAATCACTGCGCGAGTTGCAGTTGTATAATGCGTTGGCAGTATTCGGATAAGGATCCTCGTCAATTCACCGTAGACAGAAAAAAATAACAATCTCGGTCATGTCAGAAATAATGTGATGTTGACTTGTCTTGAGTGCAGTAGACGCAACGGTGCTAGTTAAGACCATGCGGTGGCAATTGAGTATCCTCGGGAATCACTTGTAGTTGTTGTCGAGTAAAACCCCGCTGAGGGGCAGTTGAATCCAGTTTATAGACTGGAGGTCTACCAGTTGATCGTGTTATACTAGATATCTTATGCGTAGTGACGCTCCAAATAGGATCAGTAGCCCTTTTTGTACCCCCTTCAAGCTCTCCTGGTTCGTATAAGTACCTCACAATGACATTACTACCAAGAATTGGTTGGGAAACGCTAGCGTTTCTAGGGAAATCTTTTTGTGGTTGTACGGGTATTGACTTCTTTTTAATCGCGTTGATAGGTTTCATGTTGATTGTTCTAGTAATCTCGTTATTCAGTGCAGTAATCACAGATGGTAATCTTTTAACCCATTCACGGGATCGCTTTTCTTGAATGAATTCTTTTGCGTATTGATATCCAAATAACCGCTCAGCAATCGTCCGATTAAATCGTTCTACAATGGCCTGATCGCGATGTAGCGCAGTATGCCCTCGTCGTATGGTGACATTATGATGTTTCATTGTAGATAACACTACACCCTGAAATTCCTTGCCAGGATCAACCTGCAATAGATTTGGCCAGTGCAGAGGACACCTTCGATAGATCCTCTCAAATGCAGAAGCGACTTCAGTGGCTGATTTTGTTTTTAACGGTTCTGCTTCTTTGTATCGACTTGCAATATCAACTACGGTTAACGCATATTTGTAACCACGATCATGTGGCAGAAAAAATATATCAGCCTGATGAACTTCATTAGGAGCGGTCACATCAAAATGCGAGAATTGAATTTGTTTAGGCGGTGGTAGATAAATTTGCCATAGTGCCTGTTTGGATAATAAATGAGCCGCAGTGGTTTTTTTCACTTTTGCAGCTCTAGCGAGTTTATTGATTGCAGCGTTACCCCTCCAGTATCCCCTCGGAGAATAATAAATTGATTCCATATTATTAATTACCAGCACCTAACATCAATTTACTTTTCATAGCCGATTTTATCAGAAATGAAGACAATTTTTCTTTGAAGCATTTATCAGGAATAGCATTTAACGCATGAATTAATTTCACATCTGCTAGATGCCTGTGTTGCAGATTGCTGCTTTTATAAGCAACATCATGAAGGTGACAGGCCTTATCAATGGCGTTTATTGGTTCTTCACCGGGGTTGGGTTGATTTTGATTATTGAGTCTGATATCAAGTCTGGTTCCCGGTCCACAGTAGCTATATCCTGGAAGGTGCTTTTCTCCGGGGTACTTTGCCCATGGGGTTCCAGGGAGCTTTGCCAATTTGGCTGCGATATCACCTCCTCGTTTTTTTTTAAATCAGATCTCATAGACACAAATCTAAATTACTTTGTACCACATTGCACGCATTTACCAGAAAGCGCTGATCGGTTATTTTTAGTTGTAATCGTCGTCAAGTCATCTGTGCCAGTACGCGTTTTACACTTCACACAATATAGATCCATAATTTATGTATAGAAATATGGATATAATTGATTTTTCAGCGACTAAAACAAGAGAACCAATTAAGCATCATGCAGCGCTACCAAACTCTATCCGGAGGATTATAATCGGGCCATCTGGATCCGGTAAAACGCAATTGTTGCTCGTTTTAATAATGAGATGGATGAAGTGGGATAAGTTGTATTTAATTGCCCCTAGCGTAGATGATCAACGATGTTATGAAGTGCTAAAAGATTTTAACGAGAATGCATCAGAAATTAAGGGTGAGAACGCCATTGATTTTATAACCGATATCGATGAAGCACCGAGTATTGATGATATTGATGGAGATATTAACAATTTAGTCGTATACGATGATATAATGTTGGATAAACAAAAGAATCCTGCTAGAATATTTTCCCGTGGGCGTCACAAAAACACTGACGTGATATATGTCACTCAACGCTACACTCAGGTTCCAAAAGTGATCAGAGATAACTGCAATTTATTGTCTGTATTCAACGGAGTTGATACTCATACTCTTAGAAATATATGGCAGACATGGTGTTCTGATATGGACTTCAATCAATTTCGAGATTTCTTTAGTCATGCTCAGTCGACTCCGCACGGATTCGCAACAATAAATTTACATGATCCTCGGACACGATATCGTATCGGACTCGATCAAATATTCGGTTAAAATCGTAAAAGAATTATTAACCCAGAACTGAAAACTTTAGCAGCAGAGAGGGTGGATGACAACAAGTTGCGACCAAAATTGATTAAAAAATCGTTTTCATTTTTTTAGTTAAAATGATTTCGTAGGGAGATTTCAATCAATTTTTTGTCTGAAAACGTTGTAGGGTTCGCCTTTTTTTGGTTAAAATAAGATTATAAGACGGCTCGTTTTAGGATTTCAATCAAATTTTGTCTAAAAACGTTGTAGGATTCACCCTCTCTGCTGCTGTTGCGTTAACTCCCGGTCAATTAAAAAAATTGCAATCGGAATCAGCTAAAAAATGTGGAACCACAATCACGTTGAAACCCAACCAAATGACTGGTGGTGCAAATAAACTATCGCTGACAACTCGTCAGGTGAAACATTTCAATGATGCACTAGAAGCAAAAAAGGGTGTTCAGATTACTCTTTCTGCGGCTGCTATCAAAAATAAGATTAAAACAGGCGGTATATTTCCGTTGTTAGCTGCGATTCCAGCATTGATTTCAGCAGCAGCCCCAGCGGTGGCTAAAGCGGCTGCGTTAGGAGCCGTTGGTACTGCAGCAGGAATGGCACTAAAGAAAGCAACTGGGAAAGGATATAAAAAAGGGAAAGGGTCTAAGACTACCAGGAACCCCGTATTCGTGGTACAGCGGAAAGGGTCTAAGACTACCAGGAACGATTTATTAATTGAGGAATCGAAGATTCCTATGTCCAATTTTGATTTAATGGATGCTGCTAAAAAACTAGCGATTAAAAACTTCAGAGGTGTCTTTATGAAAGATCAATTACCACATCAACCAAACAGCGTTGAAACCGGAATCATTAATTTAGATAACAGCACCGGACCTGGAACTCACTGGGTTGCATACGCTATTGATCCACGTGGGATTGTCTATTTCGATTCATATGGATTAGCCCCACCAAAAGAGTTTTTGCGTTATATAAAAACCCTTCCAATGAAGACTTGGTATTCTACGCTACCAACACAAACGATGATTGACCCACCAATATGTGGCAGCGAAGTATTAAATGTCCTTAACGCTATTTCTAACTCCTTGAGTAACCCAAGCGGAAAACCACCACATGTTGTCGTTAATGAATACACTAGTAATCGCTGGAAATCGAAACGATTTTAGAGAGAAAAAGAGTTTTACAATAACATGATTGATATTTGGGGGAGATCTTTGAAACCCAAACCCGATGGCACTGCACCACCTGATTATGTCAAGGATGTAAAAAAACTAATCAAAGATGAAATAGCTGAGACGTTGAACTTAACAAATGTTGATCCTAATGAAATAGTTATATTTCAAGACAAACAGGGTAAATTGAAATCCAGTGATGTGTCGTTGGATGATATTTTAGTTAAACAACAAAACGCAATCGAAAATACTATCGCGTTATTTTCCGATCAGGGTAAATTGAAAACTAGTGATGTGTCGTTGGATGATATTTTAGTTAAACAACAAAACGCAATCGAAAATACTATCGCGTTATTTTCCGATCAGGGTAAATTGAAAACTAGTGATGTCTCTCTGGATGATATTTTAGTTAAACAACGAAACGCAATCGAGAATACTATCGCGTTATTTTCCGATCAGGGTAAACTCAAACCGGGTGTACTCGTTTCGACGATTACAGATCGATTAAAAACTCTCAACGATGAGTTAAACAATTCTGTGTTTGTACTAACAACACTTGAATCTAGAATTGAAGAAAACGGAAAACAGTTTTCAGTTTTTCGTAAAAATATCATCGAGAAATTTATTGGAACCCCGTTGGATAAAATTAAAATAAAACTCCCTGATATTAAAAAATCCATCGATGAGACGAAAAACTTCATCGAAGCCATCAAAGGTGATTTATCGAGGATGATAACAATCATTGAAAAAACAAAAATTCCTCATGAGAAAACCAACAACATAGTATACACAATCCAACACGGATCATTTGCGTGGACACCTTCAAACAACAAATTAGATATCACTGCAACCGTTAAGGGTATTTATCGATTAACACTAGTAACACCATTAACTCAATTTAATATATCATCGTCGAGTTCATCCGGGTTTAATAATACGATTTCAACGATCATCGACAAGGATACAACTGAAAAGTTCACTATAACAGCTACTGATAAAAATTTGATTGGGGTTTCAGCAACCTGGTATGTGGAATTCGTAGCGGATTTAAGTAAATAACTAAATCCTTCAGATTTCACAATTGAAAACGCTAGTGTTTTTAAAATAAAAATGATTTCATCAACTCAATGTCGCTATGATCAGGTCAGAGAATTTCAGAATAGACTCAAAACCCTCACTGAGGAGTATCAAATAAAAATAAAAAAATACCGACGAAGAATCACCGCAATTGATGTTATTATATACTCGGTGTCAAGCGTTCTCACTGGCGCTGGAATAATACTTGCATCGGTTACAATGATTGCCCCGGTCGTAGTTCCAATTTGCATTTCTGCGGTGGCTACAATCGGGGGTATATCAACCTGGATAGCAAAAAAGATATCATCATGCAGCCAGAGTAAACTGCAGAATTACTTACTTCAATTTCATATTGCATCAACCGCATATTCGCAGTTATCCCTGATGATATCGTCGTCACTCGATAATACAATTATATCAGATAGTGAATTCTCAGCGATGGTCAGTATTTTTGATTCCGCGATATCGAAATTAGAGCGACAACATGAATATAATAACAATGACAACACCGATGGAATCAGAAAACACGAACCCAAAAAACAAAATGATCTCAATAATATCAACATTACCAGATTGTGAGTTCTCAGTGATGGTCAGTATTTATGATTCCTCGATACCAAAATTAGAAATAAATCATGAGTATAATAACAATGACAACACCGCAGGAATTACTTCAACGAATAGTAGAGAACACGAACCCAGTACAAACAAGCATGATATCAATAACATCAACGAATCCAGAATTCAGTGTGAATTTCCCCTCTCCGGTCCCAGTGAAGGAGATAGCGCTAGCAAAACTACGAGTGTATCACAGTTGGCCTAATATCAGATCAAAATCATTTGGTGGTCAACAACCCAATAATTCTTTAGTGTTTGCAAATAAGAATAAACCCGACGGAACCCCAGACTGGAAAGTTGTTTCGATACCAACAGGGTCATACCAAATCGAACAAATCAATAATGAATTCGCGTGTAGAATAAAATCGATTACTGGAGTAGAGTCAAAAATCGCTATAACAGTTCATGAACCAACACTATAATCCGCAATTGAGATAAGCACATAAGGATACGTCGTAGATATTTATCAAAGCTCAATAAGAACCGTACTAGGATGGCCTGAATTACCACCCCGGGGAGAAACCGTTGATTTACCAGAACCACAAAAAACCGATTATATCACCGACAGGATAAAATCTGATAATCCAATAAAGAGTTATAAAGATCATAGATTTACTATGGAGTTTTTTAGTCTCGAATATCAACTAATTTGGGAGAGAAAACCAGAGAAATATCATTTTGTTAACGAACCTGAAATCGTTAAAAATTTCACAGCAATGAATAATGATTTATCGCTGTTGTTAATATCTCTTAAATCCGGCTCTCTCACCCGAGATGAATTTATCAGCGTCGTAGAAACATGCAACAAAATCATCAATGACATGGAAACATTTAACCTAAAAATTATTCAGGATATATTAGATGACAATAATCCCCTATCGTGAACAAAATTTGCAGAAAAATATAATATACGCAGAGAAGACATTCCAGCATTCAAACTACCAGGGTATAATATCTTAGAACTACAAAAATCTCTAAGTGACACCATCGATGTTGGTTTTAAAATAATTCATGATGCATGGAAAAAAACAGCATCAGGGGAAATAAAAATCCTCAAACATAATAATGATCCAGATGGTGGCGGCAGGCATATCGCTCCGTTCAACGTGAATATATCCTCAGTGATTGCGCTCAATTTAGTATGTGATGTTATCGAAGGAAGCTATCAAATTAATCTCGAACGATCAAATCAAGCTCAGCAAGGATATATTCTTTATTCATTTGCACCAACAGCTCCTCCAGGATTCCTAATTATTGAAAACCCAATTAATCCTGTCTACATGCGATGCCATAATAATTCATTAACCAGAATTAATTTCAAACTCACCGACCAGTCAAATAATCTGATTGATTTACAAGAAGAGGTGTTAGCGATTAGTCTGTTTGTGAAATCATAAATGATTTTCGTCCTAAGGACTTGATCAAATATTCGGTTAAAATCATTTATTATTTTTTGTTAACCTGTAGCGTCAGAGAGGGTGGATGACCACATCGTTGCGAGCAAAATTGATTAAAAAATCGTAAAATCTCCGTTTTTGCAAAAATGGAGACTTTTTTTTGGTTAAATGAGATTTGTTGGAAACCTGATATTTTGTTCGAAAACGTTATCTATAGGCCATATTTTGCTCGAAAACCTTATCTGGAAGCCTTATTTTTGCATGAAAACGTGGTCTGTTCACCCTCTCTGCTGCTCCCCCTTTCGAAGATGATATCATTGACTTTATGAGAAGAAATGCCCAGACGACACGATTCAATAATGTGAAATTACAAAGCACAGATTCTATGGTGTGTGGACAATATTGTGTCTATTATCTGCATCATCGCAGTCTTGGATATTCTTTAGAACATTTAGTGACTTATTTTGATCGTCATTCGTCTCGAAACGATGACAAAGTAGATCGATGGTTTTGTGACCATTATGGTTATCTGTTGTCTTTAGCTAGGAAACGTAGTGTACATCTATGGCCTAATGACTTCCAACAGTGGAAATCTCACTTTAATTCGCAACGTTGTCAACCATGTCAAAGATAATGTATTAGTGTTACTTGAAAAATGTTTGTTATTTGAAATGTTTGTTATTTGAAATGTTTGTTAGTTGAAAAAATGTTTGTTATTTTGAATAAAAATGTTGTGTTTTGAAACCAATGAGTCTGTCATTTGTTTTACATTTGTATTCATATAAATGCTCTTTGACTTTTCTTTCTATCCCTCACATCAAACTATCCCAATGTTTCTAAACCCTAAACCGTCGAGGGGTGTTTTCCATCACGTCCGCGTGTTTTGGTAATGATAGGGATAATGTAAGTTTTTTTTGGATCTAGGAAGTGTTTTCCATCACGTCCGCGCTTGAAGCATATAAAGCAGGGGTAGTCTCCAGTCTGGCCATTTTAGGTGATTTTATCTCTTATAATGTAATATCGGGAAGTGAAACAACAAATATTAGAGGAAAAAGTGTACAAAATTGGATCAATAAAACAAAACTTGTATTACTCAATGATGGTACTAAAACAAGACTTAATCCGGTAGATGGCACCTTAGCAGCCTTAGATCTCACACTATGCACTCCCAAACTTGCTCAATTAGCATCATGGAGTGTTGACCAAGAAGACAGTATGGGCAGTGATCATTTTCTTATAATAACCAAATTACAAAATTCTGCTCAACTTGAAAATGATAACAAAATCCCAAAATGGAACTATCAAAAAGCAGATTGGACTAAATTCCAACAAAATATTAAATATGAAACACTTGAGGGCATTAAAAATGAAAATATAGATCATTACTATGATAATATAATTAATGCTATAACAAGGGCAGCTAATGCTTCAATGCCTAAAACAAAAGGCAATCCCACTAAACTTAGAGTCCCTTGGTGGAATAATGACATTAGTGTAATGAGGAAAAATAAAAGAAAAGCACTTAACAAATTTAAACATACTAATAATACACAACATTTTAAAAAATATCAAAAAATAGAAACTGAACTAAAAAATGCTATTAAAAAAGCTAAGCAAGATACTTGGAAACAATATTGCAGTACCTTAGACTATAAAACCAACTCAAAATAAGTCTGGGACAAAATTAGAATAATAAGGGGTAAGCATACAAACAATACCCCAAAAATCAATAATACTAATAATTATAAAGAGCAAGCTGACTCATTAGCAAAGCACTTCCAAGCTATGAGCAGTAATAAAAATCATACTAAGGAATTTCAGGACCATAGATCTAAAATTGAAATAAATAATAAAAATACATTCTCAGATATGGGAAATAAAAATCCTATCTAAATGATAAAATTACAATTAATGAATGGTATCAGGCTCTTAAAACCAAAAAAGATACATCACCTGGAGAAGATACCATAGGATATTTAATATATAAGAAGTTACCACTTAACTTTGTTAAAATAATACTTAATATGTATAATCAAATTTGGGAGACTGGAAAACTACCCATTAAATGGAAAACAGCTGTAGTAATACCAATATTAAAACAAAAAAAAAGATAGGAATGATGTAAATTCATATTGTCCTATCTCTCTTACCAATAATATATGTAAAATAATGGAAATAATAATAAATAACAGACTTAAGTATCACCTGGAAATTAACAATTTTATATCCAAGAATCAATGTGGCTTTAGAAATAATAGATCTACCATAGATCAACTCATTAAATTAGAAACAGCAATTAAATTAGCTTTTAATAATCATCAAAAAAAAAATAGAAATCTTATTGCTGTATTCTTAGATATGGAAAAAGCTTTTGACTTACTATGGACTAAAGGTCTACTAACCAAATTAAATAAATATGGTATAACTGGCAATATATTTAATTTTATTAAAGATTTTCTAAGTGAACGTAAAATTATAACTAGAGTAGGGACAACATACTCTGAAAAGTATGTCTTAGATAATGGTACACCCCAAGGGAGTGTACTCAGCCCAACCTTATTTAATATCATGATTAATGATCTTGATACAAATTTAGCTACCCCCAATATTGATTTATCTCAGTTTGCGGATGATAGTGCACTATGGCGCGCTGGAGATCCCAGCAATCAAAAACATATTGCTGAAATATAACAAACTTTAGATAATATTGGTAGTTGGGCTGATAAATGGGGATTTAAATTTTCTCATACAAAAACAGTAGCAATAGTATTCTCTCCTTTTAATTATAATAAAACATATCCTAAACTTAACATTCAAAACCAAAATATAGTATTTGTCAAAGTAGTTACAGTTTTATCAAAGTAGTTACAGTTTTAGGCATGTATTTTGATCAAAATATGAAATGGACATACCATATTAAGGACCTAGTCAGTAGATGTAACCTTGACCTAAATCTCATTAGAGGTATATAAGGCACACATTGGGGTGCTTGTCAAAATACAATCATGACCCTGTATAGATCTTTGATACGTTCTAAAATTGATTATGGCTGTCATATTTATGCCACGGCATCGCCAGCTCTACTTAATAAAATCACTCAAATACAACGTAAGGCCATTCTTCTTGCAACTAAAGCCTTACCATCTACTTCAACAGAAGAATTACAAATACTTACTGGTGAGCCATCATTACATCTCAGAAGACAGGAACTCATGTTAAGATATGTAGCTAGACTGTCAACTCAAAATGAAGAACACCCCACTTTAAAGGCAATTAAACAGTATACCAAACCACTTATTAAACGAGGTAAATACTCCACTTCCTTTGGCAAACAAATTTATCGACTTAAAACAAACTTACCTATTGACATATTTAACGTACAAAAAACTAAAAATCCCATTATAATTCCATGGAGACTAAAAACAATAAAAGTAGATCCCTCTTTACAAGATAAAGGAAATAAAATACAAGATTCTCACTATCTCAAAATGCTTGCCAATGAAAAATTAAATACATCATATAAAAATCACGTTAAAATATATACAGATGGATCCAAAAAAAAGATCCTGCAAGAACAGCAGCATCATGGGTTGTACCTTAGTTAAATATTAAACAAGGCAGGCGACTACCAGATTACTGTTCTATATACAGTGTGGAGTTCTGGGCTATTCTTCAGGCACTAAAATGGATACAACAATATAACTTAAACTCCACAAAAGTCCTAATTGTCAGTGATTCTTTAAGTGTTCTCAAAACTATCGACACAAACAACTCTAACAGCCGAAAATTTTTCTTATATTTATTACAATATCAAATAACTAAACTAAGTACTCAAAATATTACAGTAGATTTTCTATGGGTACCCTCGCACATAGATATAAAAGGAAATGATTTGGCAGATCAAATTGCAAAAGAAAAACTAAATGAAATACATTATGAACCAGTACAGTATAGCCATACAGAAGTATATAAATTTATTACTGACATGATTGATAGTGTATGGCAACAGAACTGGAATTTGTCACCTAAAGGGAGACTACTCTATAATATTATTAAAATAGTTAAAAGGAAAAATATTCCTTTAGGTACAACAAGAACTCAACAAATTAAAATGAATAGAATAATGGTAGGAAAAACAAAACTGGCTAACAGTTTTGGTAAATATCTAGGACCTTTTCCTCATAATATTAACTGCTTTATGTGCAACCAAGTAGAAGATTTGGATCACATTTTTAATAAATGTTCTAACAACACAATAAATAGAAACATTCTTAAAAATAAATTAAAAATAAATAAAACAACAAAGTTATATCCAAAATTACTTAATTTAAAACAGCCAAATATACAATTAGCTACTACAAATATTATGGATTTTCTTATAAACTCTAACTTAATGCACAAAATATAATACTGACCCTCTATGTACTTAACTGCAAGGAAATTTAAACTGGCCTGTGACTCTGTTCGATACATGATATCAGTGGGTGTCGATATTGAGTTCATAATGAACTTATACGTATATCACGAGTCTACATTCGCTCACTGTTGTGTTCCACAGAGATTACCGCTAAAAATTACTTATAAAATAGGCATATATATCTTATAATATTACTATTTAACTTAAGAACTTTAAAGTGGCCTGTGACTCTGATTGATACATGATATGGGTGGGTGTCGATATTGAGTTCATAATGGACTTATACGTTTATCACGAGTCTACATTCACTCAGTATTGTGTTCTACAGAGGCCACCGCTATAATCTATTTATAGAATAGGATTATTCAACATTGACATAGCCTGTAACCCTGATGGGACTGTAAAAAGAGATGGATGTAGATATTGAGTTCTCCACGAACTTATACGCTGATAGCGAGTTTACATTCATCTTGGATTATAGACCTGTCAGGGTATACCGCTTAAGTGTTAATTTAAAACTGTAGTCTGTATTCAAACAATTAACACCACAACTTACCACTTTCCAACTGTTAGAACAAAGTCATTGGCACTTGATATTCAAAAAGAACAATAAACTTTATACAAAGTGTGGACAGTTTGAGGATATCAATGGAGTTCATGGCGCTATCTTTGATGACGATGGAAACGTGGAGGACGGACTACAGATTCTTAGGATTACAACAGTCCTTTTCAGGGCTATTTATTCTTGTTATATTCCTATTACTGTTAATGTTAGTATAGTTGTTTGTAATTATGTCCATTTTGTTCTTTTGTTAAGCATGTTTTTGACTAATATTGTTATTGCTGAACATGATACTAATATGTACTATTGCTGTTTATGTTTATCTTGGTGTGCAACTTATTATTGTATCACTAATATTTGTTCATTCGTTTTTGATTGCTTACTAATATTGTTATTATTACTTTTAATATTAGTATTACTTACATGTTCTTGTTGTACTCGTGTTGTTAATGCTATTGTGGTACCTGTGTTGTTTCTATTCCTTCCCTTTGTATTTCTTGGGATCTGGGGAAGATCAGTGGAACAGCGGAGATGCGGGTGATTGGAGACATATATGTGTACAGCCTAGTACACCTCTGTAATTATCCACTCAATCTGTTTCTCAGGGAAGCTGATGTTGACCCTTTTCCCTTTAATCATTCTGAATACTATGTATCGGTTTCTTGTTATATGTTACCACAAGCTGAATTCTCATAATCTCGATTGGTACGAGAATTCCATTTGATCAACCATCACTAATCTTGATTTGAACCTTTCGGAGCACACCTAACTAAATTAATAACTTGAGCAATCCACCTTGAATAACTGATGCAGTCACTCTGACATATTAGTGTAGGTTTTTTGTTTTTTCGTAGGGTGAATCACCCTCGAAAGAAGGGCTTTTCACCGGTCAAAGGATGGTGGCGACTCATATAGTACACTCTGTACTTACGTACTGATATAATGTTAAGTTTTGAGAAAATTCAGTAACTTTTATCTTCTTGACACAATTACATAGGTGGCTTACACATTATTGGCGAATAGGAACATCCATTAGTACAACTGGATAAATTGGCACGAGTCTAAGGGAATGCAACCTCATGGACAGCACACACATACGTACATGCACATATGTCCCTATTAGCTAATATAAGGTAGTCTTAATCCAGGGCTATCAGGTTCCCGCAACAGAATGTTGCAAATAAATGTAACGTAATAAATAGCATCAAAACAATGCATAACACAACATATATAACACATACACTCTGGTACATGTCCTATGAGGTTGTAAAGTAGCCAAGCATCTAGGGTGTGCCTCGGGTTTCTTCGTGTTGGTTCCGGGTGTGCGTTCGCCTCCTCTTCGTGTTGGACGACGGTTGCAGTGCCTTGGAGCTTCCTGACCTGGACCTTTCCGCCTTTGCCTCTTCCGGACATTTACATTACTAGCAAAGTTAGAAACTCTCCTTTGCTACCATTGTTTCTGCTTCGATTGGTATTTAGAGTAGGGGTGGGTGTGTGTAGTGCCATTCCTACCTACCCTTTAGGCTACCATTTCCCTTGATAGTTACTTTTTAGTAATTCAGGGGAACGCCTGTCAATGAATACAATATGGTGCAATTAAGCACTTTAACCCTAAGGGGAGGGAGTGCATACTTCCACTCCCTGAAGGAAATAAATGGACACCGATATGGTGTCTATAAAAGCTGCACATATGTCTCTAGTAGACGGTTGCAGGCATTAAAACATCCAGGTCAGTCAGCCAGTCTGGCCATCCATTGTTTGACTCATCCTCCTACGAAGATGTGTTCAAGACTAGCTAAGCTGAACGAAGCTTACGTCACTCTGCATCGTATCAGGCACAATCTGATGCCAAAGCCTGAAGAGATCGAGAATGTGAGGATGTTACAAGTAACGGAAGACCTCATAGAAGAACTCTTCAGAGAGGAAATTCAAAAAGACAAAGAAGAATGGACTGAGAAGTATCGTCTTCAGAAGCAACAGAGAGAACAGAGAGAACAGCATCAGCAGCAGCAGTAACAACAGAAGCAGGAACCAGACAGAAGTTTTGTATACTGTCGTGTGGATACGAAAGAGTTCTCTTTCTCTTTCCGAAGAAACAGACCCTATCGTGTAGCCAAACGAGGACGCAATCTTAGACGATAAAAGATTGTCATCCTTCCTCGTACACACACAAAAAAACAGCCCTTTTCAGGGCTACCCAATATTCTCGAAAAGAATTAATTATTCAATTTGCTCATGGTATGCGAGGAAGTTAGAAAAAAAAATAGAAGTGAGTCTATAATCACTGTCTCTTTTTAGTTTTGTTGGAAGTGCGTCTATAAGCACAAGGTATTTTTAAAAAATAACTTGTTAAATACATAATGGATATGAGTCAAGTAAAAAAGTGAGTGAGTGTTTTCTTTTAAGTAGGCGTGTTTTGGTAATGATAGGGATAATGTAATTTTTTGGAACGTAAGGGGGGTGTTTTCCATCACGTCCGCGCTTGAACTATATATAAAGAAGTACTCGTCAGTCTGGCTGATGATAGGGGTGGGTGTGTGTGGGTACTATTCCTACCCACCCCCAATATAGGCTTTCATTTCCCCTGATAGTTACTTTTTAGTAATTCAGGGGAACGCCTTAATTAATAGTGCAATTAAGCACTTTTAAGGGAGGGAATAACATCCCCTCCCACCTAAATGGGTACCGACATGGTACCTATAAAAGATGTACAAATGCCCCTAGTGGGCGGCTACATCTATAAAAAACTCATTGTAGTACAGTCTGGCTACGTTTAACCCTGAGGGGAGGGAGTGCATACTTCCCCTCCCTGAAGGAAATAAATGGACACCGATATGGTGTCTATAAAAGCTGCACATATGTCTCTAGTAGACGGTTGCAGCTATAAAACAATCAGGTCGGTCGGTCAGTCTGGCTACGTATCGTTGACGTATCAACCTCAAAGAAGATGAGCAGAGTAGAGAAATTGAGGGAGCTTCAGATGCACCTGGAGAATGCGAGGCGTCTCCTGGACAAACTGGCTATGGAAGCCAAAGAAGAAGAAGTTAGGATGAAAGAAGAGGAGGAGAGGGGAAAAAAAGAAATGAAAATATCAATTACACCTCACCGTATGATGAGACAGACTAGTGAAGTCAAACCTGTGGTGAGGACACCTTCACCAGAACCAGCTCGTCCACTACAGACACGGTCCCCACTGCATCAACTACAGTCTCAACCACAACCGCAGCCGCAACAACCCCAGTTTCGGAATAGAAGACGCAATGAGTATGAGAGAGGAGTAGTGTGATTATAAACACTGACTCTGTTTAGATGGCATATGTTGTGATTTTGGATAGTAAATGATAGGATTTGTTTTGGCTGCTTCCCCGTGTGTGTGTGTGTGGTTAGTATAGGGTGTGATTTTGGATAGTAAATGATAGGATTTGTTTTGGCTGCTTCCCCGTGTGTGGATAGTATAGGGTGTGATTTTGGATAGTATATAATATGACTTGTTTTGGCTGCTTCCCCGTGTGTGTGTGTGTGTGGATAGTATAGGGTGTGATTTTGGATAGTATATAATAGGACTTGCTTTGGCTGATTCCCCGTGTGTGTGGATAGTATAGGGTGTGATTTTGGATAGTAAATAATAGGGCTTGTTTTGGCTACTACCTCGTGTGTGTGTGGATAGTATAGGGTGTGATTTTGGATAGTATATAATAGGGCTTGTGAATAGTATATAATATGAAAAGTAAGTGTAAGGGGTGTTTTCCTTCACGTCCGCGCTTAAGATATATATGCTCAAGGACTGCCATTAGAACCATTCCACGGAATAACCATAGAAGATGGCGAAAGCATCAAATTTATTCAACAATTTAAGGCACAGCTATTTCTGGATATTAGACGGGGAATATGAAATGGAAAAACTACATCATAAATGGACGTTTTCGAACAGCCTGGACTTTGCAAAAAGACTGAAAATAGCCAGGGAGCTATTAGAAGGAATGCTAGAAGAAGAAGCCAAAAGGTTACGAGGCTGCATTAACCCAACCTATGTTAGAGTGGGGACATTGATGCAAGTGATAGATATTGTCGACAACGTCAAGTGTTTTTTGGATAATATCTTGACAGAGTACCCCTATGTCCAAAATGGTTTGGACCCACTCAAGAAAGCTGACAAACTGATGAGAAAGGAGTTATTAGAAGAAGTGAAGAAGATAAAAGATAACTGGAGTAAGGAGAGAAAGGATAATGAAAACCAAAAAAAGAAAGAGGACTTTGAAAGATTAAATAATAATTGGATAAAGATACAAGTGAAGTTTAGAGCAATGGGACATCCTGACTGGATTCCCGACGAAAAGAAGAAAACGGGAATCATTGGTAAAATCAAAAGGTGGTGGAACAACGTCAGAAAATAGAAGAAGAAGAAGTATCCAAAGGTCCTTTTTAGGACCCCTCATAAATCTCGAAAAGATATTAGCTTTCATTGCCGCCATTTTTTTTTTTTTTCTTTTTTTTTTTTTTTTTTTTATTTCCCTTGACGCTAGATAGGCCCAAATAATTCCCATGTTCCATTCCCCTTGACGCTAGATAGTCCCACCATGTTCAATTCCTCTTGACGCTAGATAGTCCCAAATAGTTTCCATGTTCAATTCCCCTTGACGCTAGATAGTCCCACAATGTTATATTCCCCTTGACGCTAGAGTGTCCCAAGCCCTTTTTGACTGGATTTTCCCTTGACGCTAGAGTATCCCCATATACTACTGACATATGTCCAATAATATTAACATACATACATACATACTTACAGACAGACAGACAGACAGACAGAGAGACATACATACATACATACATACATACATACATACATACATACATACATACATACATACATACATACATACAAAAATGCATGCATGCATGCAGGCAGGCAGGCAGACAGACAGACAGACAGACAGACAGATAACGTATGTCCATAACTACATTATACAGATACATGTATACTTGGAAAGGTGAAACGGATCTTTGTTTCATCGTGATTATGACCTTCTGCTAAAGCTAAGGTTCTAAGAAAAAATATAAGAAATATAAATTTGTTAAATTTACAATATCTCTCCTAGTAAAATGGATATAATGTGGGAAACATGAGATTGGATACATTGTTCGTATATGCCCCTGGACACAGACTTTTTTATGTAAACAACAGTGAACCAGACAACTATGCAATATTCGCCACGTTACTTTTGTCTGCATGATATAACTTTCGTTCAATATTTTGAATTGGAATATATATATATATATATATATATATATATATATATATATATATATATATATATATATATATATAAATATATAAGCCTAGTGGATATTTAAATCAGTATTGTCATAGACTCCAAATAGAATAGATATGGCAGTCTATAAAGCACTCTACATCTTTACTGTTGGTCTCTTGGCATGCATACAATCAGGTACGGATATATATATATATATATATATATATATATATATATATATATATATATATATATATATATATATATATATATATATATAAAATTTATGAATAAATAGAGATAAACAGTTTTATTTTTATATATATATTACATTAATGAAGGTCGTAAAGTGCTTTGGAATTTAGACCTTTTGGATATACTGTATTAAGACGGTGAATCCAGTATGTTTCTTTTAGCAAACGTTCCATTTCTGATTCAGCTATAACAATAGGTTGAAAGGAAAAATCTTGCACAGTATGAGAACTATTGTTAAAGTGTACGGCAACATGAGATGAAAAAGATTTATGGATATAGTTTTTTATGTCAGATCTATGTTGGTTCATACGTTTAGATATTTGTTGACTAGTTTGTCCAATATATTGGACGTCACATTTTTTGCATGTGATCAAATAAATAACGTTTGATGTTGCACAATTAGTATCACAATGCATATTAAACGTTTCTTTTGGATTACTACTACTGAAAGAAGTACTTTCATTAATAAGAGAACAGTGCGAACATCTAGGTCTATTACATTTAGTTGCTGATCCTTTTTTGTACGATGTTTTTTCTAATTTAGAATTAATTAGGTAATCTTTAAGATTTTTTGTCCTTTTATAAGCAAGCATGGGCTTGCTTTCGTGTAGCAATTTAACATTTTCTTTACCTGATAATTTTAATAAATCCCAATATTTATTGATAATCTTACCTATATTAGGTAAACTTGGGTTATATTCAATAATAAAGGGAATGATATCCTTATTTGTATTTTTGATTTTACATTGTAATGATTCAAGTTGTGTAAGAGAAGATACTTTTTGGAAAGCAGCATTAATGATATCAATAGGGTAATTTCTATTTAGAAAATGCTGACCTAACTCTATCAAAGATGATTTAAAAACAGTGTCATCCGAAATAATTCTTCTATATCTTTTCGCTTGACTATATGGTATCCCGCTTTTACATGATTTAGGATGGCATGATGAATATTCAATATATTGATGCATATTTGTGTTTTTAACATGAACCATGGTAGTGATGTCATTATTTTCATTTTTTATGACGTCTACGTCCAAAAATGATATTTTAGATTTAGACACATTGAATGTAAACTTTATTGTTGGATGTAATTTGTTTAAACTGTCTATAAAATAATAAAGGTCTTCTAATGGATAACTCCAAATCATAAAGATATCGTCTAAAAACCTTAACCAAATATCTGGTTTTAAGAAACATTTATTTAGAAAATCATTTTCCAATTTTCCCATAAATAAAGATGCATAAGAAGGTGCCATAGGACTACCCATTGCTGTTCCCATTTTTTGGAGATAGTTTGTATTACCAAATTGAAAAAAGTTATTTTCGAGCACAAGTTTTATCAAATTACAAACATGTTCTTTTGATAGTTTAGATGTATATTCGTTTTCTCCAAGATAATATTTACATGCTTCGATACCATCATTGTGTGGTATATTCGTGTAGAGTGAAACCACATCAAGTGTAACTAGTAATGAATTTTCAGTTAGTTTTGGTAAAGATTTCAATTTGGTAATGAAATCAAAAGTATCTTTGACATATGAAGGTAGTGATTTCATTAGTGGTTGTAAAACATGATCAATATATTTGGATATATTATTTGTAACTGAGTTACAAGTAGAAATAATAGGTCTACCTGGATATCCTAAAGGTAGTGACTTATTAATCGTTTTATGTATTTTTGGTAAAATATAAAATTGAGGTGTGCGTATTTTATTCGGGAAGATATCTAGTTCATCATGCATTGAGCAATTGTGTATAGCGATTTGATTAATACATTTGCTTATGTTTTCTTTAAATTCTTCAGAAGGATTATAGGAAAGTTTTGTATAATATTCGTCATCATTTAATTGTCTTTCTACTTCTTCAATATAATCTACTTTATTCATTATTACTATGGTGCTAGACTTATCTGTCTTTTTAATAGTAATACTTTCGTCCTGTGATAAGGTACGCAAGGAAATTAATTCTTCTTTAGATATGTTAGTAAAATGTTTTCTTTTAGAACTGCTTTTTAAAATTTCTTGTTTAGTTGCTTCAATATAAAAATCGAGATAAATATCTCGACCACTAGAAGGTGTAAATGATGATTCTTTTTTATTGAAAAAGGGCTTATTTTTTAGATGATAACTAATTTTGACTTGTGAGTTAGTATATGATTGTGAGAAAAATTCTTTTAATTTTAACGATCTAGTGTATTTGAAAAATGCTTCTGCTAAATTGATATTATCATGCACTTTGTTTCTTGGACAAAAAGATAAACCCTTACCTAGAAGAATGTAATCACTATCAGTTAGAGTTCGTTTAGAAAGGTTTAACACAGTTTCTTTTCCTCTTTTGATTTCCTTTTTTCTTTTTTTGTCTTTCCTCCATTTGTTCTTGTTTTGAATTCTAACAAATCTCCTATTCTTTCTTTTGTTTGTGTTGTCTTCAACAGATCCTTGAGGGTTTCCATAAGTTTTTGTAATGTTTCTATTACGGTTATGTTGGACTCCTGTGCAATTTTCTTCGCCCCATTCTTTACTGCATCTGCATAGGTTGTTCTTTGTGTGCCTGGGGCTCTTAAGTTTTTTGCTTGATCATTTGTTGAGTTGTTTTGAATGGGTCTGTTATTTTTTACTTCTTTTAGATTTGGTTGAGATGTAATTTTTGCTGTTGGTAATGATGCATGTTCCATTTCATTTTTATTTCTTGGTTGTTGTTGATTCCTTGTTTGATTGTTAGTTACTGCACGTTTGAAGTTAATTTCCTCTGTTGTTCTACTTGGTTGTTGATTGTTTCTTTTTGATTTCTCTCTAACAATTTCCAATGCTGATGGTTTTCGTTGTTCTGGAAAGTTGTTTTTTTCTTTTTGCAAATTTTGTAACTTTTTAAGTTGATTTGATAATAGTTCGTCTTTTTTAGATTCCGTTTTTGTAAAGAGTTCTTCATCAAAATTGCCAATACGGTTTTTTATCAAATTTCTAAGATTATCTCTGTTTTCTTCTAGTTCTTTGCCTAGGTTAAGTGCTTTTCTCTGGTGCTCTTCTTTTAATCTCTTGCATATCTCCAAAGACACTTTTTTCAATAGGTTGTCAATAGACTCCTGAAACTTTCTTGAGGATTCGTTATTACCAATATGAATTTTCAGTCTTAGACGTAATCCTTTCGGTACAAGATTCTCCGATATACAATTTTCCAGAAATCGTGCGTGTAGACCGCTCTTCATCTGTTTCTCAGCTAATTTCTCCATTGTTGATTTTAACAAATTTGTTTTATTATGAATACGTGGATCAGATGCTGATGCCATAGTGTTGTTTAGGTAGACTTATTAAAATATAAAATAAACAACGCCAACACGTATTAATGTTGTGACCGGTTTCGCTTTAATGCTTTATCAAACTGAATTTGTTATGATTGCTTACGTCATTAAATATATCATGTTTCTGAGTAAACAATATGACATAAACAATATGACGTCATAGCTTACGTTTGTACATTTGTAACCTACTTTTCTTATTCTTTAATAAATAACATGGCCATGGAAATATGTATATATATATATATATATATACATATATATACATATATATACATATACACACATATACACATATATATACACATATACATACATATATATACACATATACACATACACACACATACATACATACATACATACATACATACATACATACATACATACATACATACATACATACATACATACATACATACATACATACATACATACATACATACATACATACATACATACATATACACATATACATATATACACACACATACACACATACACACACATATATATATACACGCATACATGTATATATTCTATGTATTAAATATTAATAATATGTGAAGTATATATATGTGTGTATGTATGTATGTATGAATGTATGTATGTATGTATGTATGTATGTATGTATGTATGTATGTATGTATGTATGTATGTATGTATGTATGTATGTATGTATGTATGTATGTATGTATGTATGTATGTATGTATGTATGTATGTATGTATGTATGTATGTATATATATGTATGTATGCGTGTATATATATATGTGTGTGTATGTGTGTATGTGTGTGTATATATGTATATGTGTATATGTATGTATGTATGTATGTATGTGTGTGTATGTGTATATGTGTATATATATGTATGTATATGTGTATATATATGTGTATATGTGTGTATATGTATATGTATGTATGTGTGTATATGTATATATATGTATATATATGTATATATATATATATACATATTTCCATGACCATGTTATTTATTAAAGAATAAGAAAAGTAGGTTACAAATGTACAAACGTAAGCTATGACCTCATATTGTTTATGTCATATTGTTTACTCAGAAACATGATATATTTAATGACGTAAGCAATCATAACAAATTCAGTTTGATAAAGCATTAAAGCGAAACCGGTCACAACATTAATACGTGTTGGCGTTGTTTATTTTATATTTTAATAAGTCTACCTAAACAACACTATGGCATCAGCATCTGATCCACGTATTCATAATAAAACAAATTTGTTAAAATCAACAATGGAGAAATTAGCTGAGAAACAGATGAAGAGCGGTCTACACGCACGATTTCTGGAAAATTGTATATCGGAGAATCTTGTACCGAAAGGATTACGTCTAAGACTGAAAATTCATATTGGTAATAACGAATCCTCAAGAAAGTTTCAGGAGTCTATTGACAACCTATTGAAAAAAGTGTCTTTGGAGATATGCAAGAGATTAAAAGAAGAGCACCAGAGAAAAGCACTCAACCTAGGCAAAGAACTAGAAGAAAACAGAGATAATCTTAGAAATTTGATAAAAAACCGTATTGGCAATTTTGATGAAGAACTCTTTACAAAAACGGAATCTAAAAAAGACGAACTATTATCAAATCAACTTAAAAAGTTACAAAATTTGCAAAAAGAAAAAATCAACTTTCCAGAACAACGAAAACCATCAGCATTGGAAATTGTTAGAGAGAAATCAAAAAGAAACAATCAACAACCAAGTAGAACAACAGAGGAAATTAACTTCAAACGTGCAGTAACTAACAATCAAACAAGGAATCAACAACAACCAAGAAATAAAAATGAAATGGAACATGCATCATTACCAACAGCAAAAATTACATCTCAACCAAATCTAAAAGAAGTAAAAAATAACAGACCCATTCAAAACAACTCAACAAATGATCAAGCAAAAAACTTAAGAGCCCCAGGCACACAAAGAACAACCTATGCAGATGCAGTAAAGAATGGGGCGAAGAAAATTGCACAGGAGTCCAACATAACCGTAATAGAAACATTACAAAAACTTATGGAAACCCTCAAGGATCTGTTGAAGACAACACAAACAAAAGAAAGAATAGGAGATTTGTTAGAATTCAAAACAAGAACAAATGGAGGAAAGACAAAAAAAGAAAAAAGGAAATCAAAAGAGGAAAAGAAACTGTGTTAAACCTTTCTAAACGAACTCTAACTGATAGTGATTACATTCTTCTAGGTAAGGGTTTATCTTTTTGTCCAAGAAACAAAGTGCATGATAATATCAATTTAGCAGAAGCATTTTTCAAATACACTAGATCGTTAAAATTAAAAGAATTTTTCTCACAATCATATACTAACTCACAAGCCAAAAGTAGTTATCATCTAAAAAATAAGCCCTTTTTCAATAAAAAAGAATCATCATTTACACCTTCTAGTGGTCGAGATATTTATCTCGATTTTTATATTGAAGCAACTAAACAAGAAATTTTAAAAAGCAGTTCTAAAAGAAAACATTTTACTAACATATCTAAAGAAGAATTAATTTCCTTGCGTACCTTATCACAGGACGAAAGTATTACTATTAAAAAGGCAGATAAGTCTAGCACCATAGTAATAATGAATAAAGTAGATTATATTGAAGAAGTAGAAAGACAATTAAATGATGACGAATATTATACAAAACTTTCCTATAATCCTTCTGAAGAATTTAAAGAAAACATAAGCAAATGTATTAATCAAATCGCTATACACAATTGCTCAATGCATGATGAACTAGATATCTTCCCGAATAAAATACGCACACCTCAATTTTATATTTTACCAAAAATACATAAAACGATTAATAAGTCACTACCTTTAGGATATCCAGGTAGACCTATTATTTCTACTTGTAACTCAGTTACAAATAATATATCCAAATATATTGATCATGTTTTACAACCACTAATGAAATCACTACCTTCATATGTCAAAGATACTTTTGATTTCATTACCAAATTGAAATCTTTACCAAAACTAACTGAAAATTCATTACTAGTTACACTTGATGTGGTTTCACTCTACACGAATATACCACACAATGATGGTATCGAAGCATGTAAATATTATCTTGGAGAAAACGAATATACATCTAAACTATCAAAAGAACATGTTTGTAATTTGATAAAACTTGTGCTCGAAAATAACTTTTTTCAATTTGGTAATACAAACTATCTCCAAAAAATGGGAACAGCAATGGGTAGTCCTATGGCACCTTCTTATGCATCTTTATTTATGGGAAAATTGGAAAATGATTTTCTAAATAAATGTTTCTTAAAACCAGATATTTGGTTAAGGTTTTTAGACGATATCTTTATGATTTGGAGTTATCCATTAGAAGACCTTTATTATTTTATAGACAGTTTAAACAAATTGCATCCAACAATAAAGTTTACATTCAATGTGTCTAAAACTAAAATATCATTTTTGGACGTAGACGTCATAAAAAATGAAAATAATGACATCACTACCATGGTTCATGTTAAAAACACAAATATGCATCAATATATTGAATATTCATCATGCCATCCTAAATCATGTAAAAGCGGGATACCATATAGTCAAGCGAAAAGATATAGAAGAATTATTTCGGATGACACTGTTTTTAAATCATCTTTGATAGAGTTAGGTCAGCATTTTCTAAATAGAAATTACCCTATTGATATCATTAATGCTGCTTTCCAAAAAGTATCTTCTCTTACACAACTTGAATCATTACAATGTAAAATCAAAAATACAAATAAGGATATCATTCCCTTTATTATTGAATATAACCCAAGTTTACCTAATATAGGTAAGATTATCAATAAATATTGGGATTTATTAAAATTATCAGGTAAAGAAAATGTTAAATTGCTACACGAAAGCAAGCCCATGCTTGCTTATAAAAGGACAAAAAATCTTAAAGATTACCTAATTAATTCTAAATTAGAAAAAACATCGTACAAAAAAGGATCAGCAACTAAATGTAATAGACCTAGATGTTCGCACTGTTCTCTTATTAATGAAAGTACTTCTTTCAGTAGTAGTAATACAAAAGAAACGTTTAATATGCATTGTGATACTAATTGTGCAACATCAAACGTTATTTATTTGATCACATGCAAAAAATGTGACGTCCAATATATTGGACAAACTAGTCAACAAATATCTAAACGCATGAACCAACATAGATCTGACATAAAAAATTATATCCATAAATCTTTTTCATCTCATGTTGCCGTACACTTTAACAATAGTTCTCATACTGTGCAAGATTTTTCCTTTCAACCTATTGTTATAGCTGAATCAGAAATGGAACGTTTGCAGCAGCAGAGAGGGTGAATCCTACAACATTTTTTTAGTATATTTTTGATAATACCCTCCAAAATAACACTAGACCCTTCTCGCGAATAACTAGAAAAAAAAAATGACAGTGATTGTTGTCTGAAAACATGGGATTCGCATTCGCGTTTTCGTTGATGAATCATAAATGTCGCAACGTCGTTGTCACTCACCCTCTCTGCTGCTAAGGTTTACGGTGATTTTAACCGAATATTTTATCAAGTCCTTACTACGACGAAAATCCCCTTAGGATGAAAGTCTTTACGACGAAAATCCTTTCAGGATTTCACAAACAGACTAATTTGTAAAACCTCCTCTTGTAAATCAGATTATTAGACTAGTCAGTGAGTTTGAAATTAATTCTGGTTAATGAATTATTATGACATCGCATATAGACTGGATTCACCGGGGACTCAATTATTAAAATCCCTGGAGGAGCTATTGGTGCAAATGAATACAAAATATATCCCTGCTGAGCTTGATTTGATCGTTCTAAATTTATTTGATAGCTTCCTTCGATCACATCACACACCAAATTGAGCGCAATCACCGATGAAATATTCACATTGAACGGAGCAATATGCCTGCCGCCACCATCTGGGTCATTATTGTGTGTCAGGATAGTTGTTTGTGGTTGTGATGGTGTTTTTTTCCATGCATCATGAATTATTTTAAAACCGACATCGATGGCATCACTGAGAGATTTTTGTAGTTCTGAGATATTATATCCTGGTAGTTTGAATGTTGGAATATCTCCTATGCGGATCTTATATTCTATTGCAAATAAATCTCTTGTTTTAGGACTACTGTCACCTAATACTTCTTGAATAATTTGTGAATGAAATGTTTCCATGTCATTGATGATTTTGTTACATGTTTCTACGACACTGATAAATTCATCTCGGGTGAGAGTGCCGGATCTAAGGGATATTAACAACAGTGAAATATCGTTATTGAAAGCTGTGAAATTTTCAGTGATTTTATCCCGGTTAGCAACTTGATGAATAAGTCGTATTCTTTCATCATATTCTACTCTAATGAAAAAATATGACTTATCATAATATCTATAGGTTTTTACTGGATTATCAGATTTTATCCTGTCGGTGATATAATCGGTTTTTTGTGGTTCTGGTAAATCAACGGTTTCCCCCCCCCCCGGGTGGTAATTCAGGCCATCCTAGTACGGTTCTAATAGAACTTTGATAGATATCTACGACGTATTCTTCTGAGTTTATTTCAATGGCAGATGATAGTGTTGATTCATGAACTGTTATAGCTATTTTTGACTCTACTCCAGTAATCGATTTTATTCTACGCGCGAATTCATTATTGATTTGTTCAATTTGGTATGATCCGGTTGGTATGGGAACAACATTCCAGTCTGGGGTACCGTCGGGTTTATTCTTATTTGCAAATACCAGGGAATTATTCGGTTGTTGACCACCAAATGATTTTGACCTAATATTTGGCCAACTGTGGTATACTCGTAATTTTGCTAGCGCTATCTCCTTCACTGGGACCGGAGAGGGGAAATTCACACTGAATTCTGGATTCGTTGAGGTTATTGAGATCATGCTTGTTTGTACTGGGTTTGTGTTCTCCACTATTTGTTGAAGTAATTCCATCGGTGTTGTCATTGTTATTATACTCATGTTTTTGTACTTCTAATTTTGACATCGCAGAATCATATATATCTACCATCGCTGAAAACTCTCTCTCTGATATAATTGTATCATCGAGCGATGACGATATCAATGAGGATAATTGCGAGTATGCAGTAGACACAACATGAAATTGAATTATGTAGTCTTGTAGTTTCCGTTGGCTGCATGAGGATATTTTTTTTTGTGATTATTGAAATTATTCCAGCGATTGTTGTTGCCGCAGAAATGCAAATTGGAACAGCTATCGGAGCCATCATTGTCACTGAAGACAGTATAATACCAGCTCCGGTGATTACACCACTCACTGAATACACAGTAATATCAATTGCGGTAATTCTCCTGCGATATTTTTTAATTTTCATTGCATACTCCTCAGACAGGGTTTTGAGTCTAGTTTGATATTCTCTGACCTGATCATAGCGATATTGCGATGATGAAATCATTTTTTATTTTAACAACGCTAGCGTTTTCAATTGTGAAATCCTTTCAATTTATTTACTTAAATCCGCTACGAATTCCACATACCAGGTTACTGAAGCCTTAGTCAAAGTTTTATCAGTAGATGTTATAGTGAACTTTTCAGGTGTACCCTTGTCGATGATCGTTGAAATCGTATTGTTGACCCCGGATGAACTCGACGATGATATATTAAATTGCTCCGTTGTCACCAGTGTTAATTGAGAAATACCCTTAACGGTTGCAGTGATATCTAATTTATTGTTTGCAGGTGTCCACATAAATGATCCGTGTTGGATTGTATATACTACGTTATTGGTTTTCTCATGAGGAATTTTTGTTTTTTCAATGACTGTTATCATCCTCGAAAAATCACCTTTGATGGCTTCGATGAAAGTTTTCGTCTCATCGATGGATTTTTTAATATCAGGGAGTTTTATTTCAATTTTATCTAACGGGGTTCCAATAAATTTATCAATGATATTTCTACGAAATGATGTTAATTGTTTTCCGTGTTCTTCACTTTTAATTTGAAGTGTTGTTAGTTCCAACAGAGAATCGCCGAGATCAATTATTCTATCTGTAATAGACGAGAGGGGTATGCCCGGTTTGAGTTTACCCTGATCGGAAAATAACGCGATAGTATCCTCGATTGCGTTTTGTTGTTTAACCAAAATATCATCCAGAGAAATATTATTGGTTTTCAATTTACCCTGATCGGAAAATAACGCAACGGTGTTCTCGATTGCATTTTGTTGTTTAACTAAAATATCATCCAGAGAAATATTACTGGTTTTCAATTTACCCTGATCGGAAAATAACGCAACGGTGTTTTCGATTGCGTTTCTTTGTTTAACTAAAATATCATCCAACGACACATCACTGGATTTCAATTTACCCTGTTTGTCCTGAAATACAACTATTTCATTCGGGTCAACACTTGTTAAGTTCAACGTCTTAGCGATTTCATCTTTAATTTTTTTTGTTATATCACCGGTTGGAGTGTCATCGGGTTTGGGTTTCAAAGATCTCCCCCAAATATCAATCATGTTATTGTAAAACTCTTTCTCTCTCTAAAAAGCGATTGCTGGTGTAGTCATTTACAACAATGTGTGGTGGTTTCCCCCTTGGGTTACCCAAGGAGTTAGAAATAGTGTCAAGGACATTTAATACTTCACTGCCGCATATTGGTGGGTCATTCATTTGTTGTGTTGGTAGCGTAGAATACCAAATCTTCATTGGAAATTGTTTTATGTAACGCATAAACTCTTTTGGTGGGGCTAATCCATATGAATCAAAATAGACAATCCCACGTGGATCAATAGCGTATGCAACCCAGTGAGTTCCAGGTCCGGTGCTGTTATCGAGATTAATAATACCTGTTTCAGTTTTGTTTGGTTGATGTGGTAATTGATCTTTCATAAAAACACCTCTGAAATTTTTAATCACTAGTTTTTTAGCCGCATCCATTAAATCAAAATTGGACATGGGAACCATCAAAGATTTGGGAACCATAGGTTCGGAAATCGAAGATTTCTGAATTAATAAACCGTTCCTGGTAGTCTCAGGCCTGATTCGTGAACGGATCTCCCGCTGTACCATGAATACGGGGTTCCTGGTAGTCTTAGACCCTTTCCGCTGTACCATGAATACGGGGTTCCTGGTAGTCTTAGACCCAATCCATGAACGGATCGTCCCTTTTTTATATCCTTGTCCAGTTGCTTTCTTTAGTGCCATTCCTGCTGCAGTACCAACGGCTCCTAACGCCGCTGCTTTAGCCACTGCTGGGGCTGCTGCTGCACTCAATGCTGGTATTGCAGCTAACAACGGAAATATACCGCCTGTTTTAATCATATTTTTTATAGCAGCCGCAGAAAGAGTAATCTGGACACCTTTTTTGGCTGCAAGTGCATCATTGAAATGTTTTATTTGACGAGTTGTCAGCGATAATTTATTTGCACCACCAGTCATTTGATTAGGTTTCAACGTGATTGTGGTTCCACATTTTTTAGCCGATTCTGATTGCAATTTTTGGATTTGACCAGGAGTTAACGCAACATTAATACCACTATATGATATTATACATAATAGATTGATTCTAAATCGTTTACAATTTCAAAGATTTTCTACTGGTGCATCTACCACTCTCATTCTTCCACCAACACCTTCAAGTAACATTGATTTATCACTGAGAATGACAGCAACCGCTCTATAATTCGGGATAAGGATAGGATGTATCCCAGCAACTGCTGGACCAGTCGGACGGGTTACACGGGCTCTAAAGTGTACATCAACAACTGACTGTCTTGTCAAATCGAGATGTTCCAGCGAAAAGTAATAAATCGGATAGAGGCCTTTAAAATCCAATTGTGATATTTGCAAACCGGTATCCACATTTTGATCACGTGCCATAAATGACAACAGGTTATGATAGACACGTGCAATATGATTCTGACCGTAATCAAGTTGTATATCCTCGGATGGTTCCTGCTGTCCGTTTATTCTCAGCGAGACTTCATTAACACCTAACTGATCAAATATCATATGACTTCGTTCTTGATTACCAACTCGCGCATTATTCTGTAATGCAATAAATATATGACGTGGAGCTGAAACCCCTTGTTTTGATGAAAGGTGCCATGTGAATGTACCATCAACATTGTCTTGTTTAGTATCCGTGGTCACTGATAACCAACTCAATAACGACTTTCCTCCTTGGTCCATAAATGATAGTAGTCGTTGTTCTTCGGTGATTGATGGAGTTAACACTGGCATCCATAATGATAGTTTTGTTAAAATAACTTTACCGGCAGCAACCCCATCATTACGCCAGATTGCATCATCATCAGTACCCTTTCTCACGAGTGCTATTGTGTGTTTGGCTCCATAAATAACTTTTCGGACGTTTCTACAGAATCCAAATATGTGATGCAGTGGAATTGCACATGAAAATCGTCGACGCTGCCCATGCAACATTGCTACGCGTGTTGCAAATCCTAAATTGAGATTACCATTAACGCCTCCGAGAATATCAAACTCAGCTCCGGGTCTAGTTCGACGTTCTGGATTAGCTTCTTCCCCTTGATTAGCAACTGAAGTGACTTGCGGTGTTAACACTTTAATGAATTGAAGGTGATCAGCGTTATCAGAGGTATCCTTTGCAAACATCATAGATGGACCCGCTGATCTTGTATAATCATTAGAATATCTCGCTAACCCTATGATTGTTGTGGCCATATCAACTTCACGGTCAATGGATTCAATTTCTTTTCCATCAATGAGATATCTAGCGCTTTCAAATAACGCCATTATGCCGTTATTAACAAAACCAACTCGGACATTTGAGTTAATGTCATATGGTGGATGATTATGTGCAGCATCATTTGTTACAAGTTCTCCTTCTACTTCAATAAACGCTTCACAAGGCAAAAGTATTTACTGGTATCATGAACTTGAAGTTCAATTCGTGATCGGAGATCGGGTTGTATTGCGTGATAAGAATAAAATTGAAAATCGCGTACAGAATCATCTTTACGCACTGGGGCATCCATATCAAATGCTGGATCAGATGACCTTTTGAACATTTTATTCTATTTATCAGAGTCTAAATCGTGATTTTCATCGTGAAAAACGCTAGCGTGAAAATCCATAGGATTTCATCGACGTGGTTTTTTAAAGCCACTTCCCGCTATCATGTTTGCAATATTGCTTTGGTCCCCTTGATTTACCATCGACGCTAGTTTTTCATCTACTGCGTTATTTATTATTTTACTAACACTTGCAGGCATTTCTTCTGTAGACGGTAACGGTTTCTTTTTTCGCCTCACTAATGATGTTATTTTATCCTTCGCAGTTGAAAACGCTTTCCCGGCAAGATCTCCAACAGTACTAATACCCTTATCACGAATAACATCAATGGCTTTCATTGATAACTGTTTAGCTAACGGCATCACTTTTGGGGCCATTCTTGAAAAGAATCCTAAAATGGTCTTGCCGAGGCCATCTCCATAGTATGCTTTATAAACTGGAAACCGTGAATTAACTACATAGACGGGGGTTGGTTTATCATGATTGTAGTGTATGATCATTATTATAAAAACACTAGTGTTTTCAATTGTTATTCAGTCACTGTGATACCCTTTTTCCGCTAACTCGCCAATAAAATCTCGATATGTTTTGATATCCATGATACCGCCGGCAAATAACCGTCTACAGATATCAGCTGCTTCATTAATTATTTCTGGAGAGTTATTTCCAGCTCGGAACCCTCCTACAAGAACATCTAATCGTAATATATCATTGATAACACTATCAGGACATGAAATCCTTGGATTTTGCAGTCCACTTCCGCTATAACCAGCTGCTTCATCTAGTTTTTCTAAATCCGTTTCTTGTAAAAAATCATCATCATCATCATCACGTGGTAGTTGTTGTTTTTTAGGAGAGAAAGAAATTTTCTTTGCAGGTTGCTGTCGCTTTCTTTGCAATCTAGGCGGTTTTTGTTGTTGTTTAAACTCTTCGTATTGATTATACACGTGATCCACCATCCTGATATATTCAATGTATGATGCACTATCTGTCTTTTTTTGACTTTTTCCAGTTTTGATTTTATAGAATATATCAGCCCAGTGAGTGAAATTCTTAACAAACTTATGATGTTCTGGTTTCAACATTTTTTTTCTGTTTTCATAAGAAGTAACAACAAGCGTAGGAATTTCTGTTGGATCAGTCTCATCAATTGCTGCTAACCCTTCTTCGTTAAATCTCATGCGTAAGTCCTCTACTGTTCTTTTTGATTCTATTTGTTTTGTTTGTTCAGTTTTCGCTGCTATTTTTTCAAGTTCACCAGTAACAGATTTTCCCGTCTCGGGAACATCTCCCAGTAAAGCACGCTCTATCCCTTTCGTTGCTGTGGTTACTGGTTTAAACAACTCTTCAGATCCCAAAGCAAAATCAGTTTGTAAACTCTGTCGTTGTTGTAGTTTATTCCGTACAGAGTCGCGAATTGGTATAAATTTCTTAATTGCATCTAGTCGCTCACGAGCCAATCGGGTCGTTAATGCTTCATTGACCATTATTTGAAATCAGAAACCATTTTTCAATTGCAAAACAATTTTTCCCATCGATGATTCCATTCTAACGGTCCAATTTTTTATTGCTGTGAAATATTTTTATTTTTTATCTATTGATTTTGCCTGTTTTTGACAGTTTTAGTGGTTTTCAGTTGAAAATCTCAAAGAGATTTTACAGTCAAGTAGTCGATTTTACATGGGATTTTCCATAAGGAAAAGCTGTTAAAACTCATTTTTGATGATTTTTAGCCATTTTTCATCAATTTTTGCCTGTTTTCAGTGATGTTTGGTCATTTTTCATCGATTTTTGGTAAAAAACCTCGTAGGGTCAAGTAGTCGATTTCCATAGGGAAAAGTTCTTAAAAGAACTTTCAAAGCTGTTAGGATTCTATTTTATTTTCGCAGTGTGAAATATTTTCACTGATTCAATCAAAAAATGACAAAAAAAAATGAAAATCTCCTTGAGATTTTACTGTCTGACAAAATCTTTTGAGGGTCGGTCAATCAAAATAGTTCATTTTCTTGAATTAACGCTCGTAAGTTTCTAATTTTAGAATTAACTTCCTTTTTCAATTCATATTCGTTACCCAATTCTTTTCGTATCCCTTCCACGATAGTATATAACGGAACAAACACATCTACTTCACTGGAAAATGCAAGAGAGTCTCGAATAGAATTTTGAATTTTTTTGATGAGTGCATATTTCTTTGGTAACATATACTTGTTAGTGCTAACTCCGTATTCTATATCCTGAAAATCCGACTTGATTTGATCAGGATTTAACCCATCTGACAATTTAATATCCTGATTTTTCAATTTTGCAATTTCAACTATGATGCTATTCATTTTTTCAGAATTCATATATGATAATACATATTTCTAATTCATTTTTCAAAAATAAAAGAGCCGTTAATATTTTCAAAATGAAGTCTGTATATATAAATATCTTTTTTAAAAATTCAGTCTGTATATATAAATATCTTTTTTAAAAATTCAGTCTGTATATATAAATATCTTTTTTAAAAATTCAGTCTGTATATATAAATATCTTTTTTAAAATTCAGTCTGTATATATAAATATCTTTTTTAAAAATTCAGTCTGTATATATAAATATCTTTTTTAAAATTCAGTCTGTATATATAAATATCTTTTTTAAAAATTCAGTCTGTACATATAAATATCTTTTTTAAAAATTCAGTCTGTATATATAAATATCTTTTTTAAAAATTCAGTCTGTATATATAAATATCTTTTTTAAAATTCAGTCTGTATATATAAATATAAATGCAGACAAAAATAAATAACAACCATGATGAGCGATTATCAGTCATTTGGCCCCCTTGATATAGGCCGCTGTGGTTCTATTTGCATTCATTGAGTCCCTTATTAGGCCTTTGTGTCTTTCATAGGGTTCCTTTGTTAGAGCATTTTTCTGTTTCTGTTTTATATCAGAATGTTTTTTTTTTGTTTTTGCTCTTTGAGATATGACCCTATGACCGTTTCTTTTAGCCTATAATTCATTCTGGGGTTACCCAATGTGCATCCACGAACCTTTTTTTGGCCGGTAATTCATTTTGAACACCATACGGGGCTACCCAAATGTGATGGAGAGCTAATTACATCCATGGATGTTATTTATTGTAGGGCATTTATGTGTTTACATTCAACATGCAACCCATGAAATCAAATTCATGGTTGCGTAAGTTGTCAAAAACCGACAACCCACCGCTACCATGAATTTGATTTCATGGGTTTGCATGTTATGTGAATGTGCACACAGAGGGGTTGCCCTCCCTCCCCTCAATTAAATAGAAAAAAAAACATCCACCGTTTCACCATCAGACAATTGTCTGCTATGGGGCGCGAACATGTGAAGAATAATTGTCTGGGTTTACAAGCCAAACACGATACCGTTAGACCACTGTTCACGTCCATAAAGAATAACGTTTTTTAACATATATATGTTGTAAATATTCATATAGTATATAAAGGCAATTAATACAGCAATCCGCAAGGTATGCTATTTTATTTTCTTGAATTACTTATTAATGGTGTTTCACAGTATTTAAATGAGACAGCATATTTGACTTAAACACTAAAACAAAGAATATAATTGTTTGAAAACATTTCTTTTCTTACAAACAATGCCCAGCCGCTGAATCGCAATAACCCATAAAACAAGTTAACACAATCTAAGGGAGAAAGTATACACGTGTGTTATCCTGTAACGCCTGCATCTCCGGATCACATCCTATGTTTATGAAATACGCATTAATCGCACGTGAGACAGAATATTTGACTTAAACACTAAAAAAAAAGAAAATATTTCTTTTCTTATAAAACAATACCCAGCCGCTAAATCACAATGATAACTCCCTTGGTTATATCCATTGGTTATATTTAAGAGTTGTCTCCCTTGGTATTATAGACATACGAAAATCGAATTTTTTGTCCTGTCTCTTTTGAAATGGCCTGTAGATTTGGTAAAGAATTATTCTGAGAATCGGAATCAATATGATCAATAACATAACCATCCTTGATCAATCCATGAAACACCTCGAAGACGAATCTGTGACAGAGATATTTTTTCTTCCCAGCACTAAACATCAAATACCACAAATCCAACTGGATTCTTCAATCTGCGGTTTCTGATAATACCATCACGGGATGCTTCATAATTAACAAGCACGGGTGAGGTCTGAATTCTTGGTTCATTTGTATAATAACACTATTTTTCTAATTCATTGTTTGGTTTAATTATAAGTCTCTGTATATAATCTTGAGGAGTCTTTATGATTTTGTCATCGTTGGGGTCAATGACAGTATTTTTTATTCTTTTATCATAATAGCGTTTTAGTTCCCTGTATCGTTTGCCGCCACACATAAGACATAATTGCGACTTCCCCCTGACCCCAACCCCACATCGAATACAGGGTAACGGACCAAGGCTTCCACGACGAAAGCTTTGCATATGATACCAACAGAATTCATTTCTGCATGATTTGTTACACGGTGTCACTGATCCAATCATAAGCCATTTGCAATGATTCATTATACTTCAATCTTTCATTTAAATACTTGTTTTAATTATAGTATGGAGGAGTTCGAGAGATTATCGAAAATTAAGCCCTGGAAAAGTGTTCAATTCAATCTTGATAGAGTTTCTGATACACCAAAGAATAAAATTCTTGATAGAACCTTGATTAGTAAAATCAGAGACTGTTTTAATGAATTCAAGCGTGATGGGGCAGCTCATTGTTGGTCAACATTTCGAATTGATGGTGTTGTTGACGCTACCATGAATGATGAAAAAGCAGCAGTGATAATATCAAATGTTGGGGAAGAAAGAAATTTTTTTCGAATAAAATTCCTTATCCGTGATAATGGAAAATGGATCATTAGGGACAAATACGAGCCTATTCTTAAGGGCAAAAAAACTGTCACTGTGAATCAGGATTCAAAACCAGGAATTTTGACTGGACTTGATAAACCCTACTACGAAAAATCTTATCCTGTCACAGCAGTTGTTTACGGGATATATCCGCTCAATGACAAACCTGATATTGCAAAACTAGCACCCATGAAATATTCGACAGGGCTCAATTGTGTAGCAGCACGAATAATGGAACACTTCACAAATGCGTCCCGGGGAAATAAACTAACTGATCTAAGACGAAAAAAAATAACCGAATGGGAACTGACAGTGAAACAGCATGGGGCAACAATTCAAGATATAGCCAAATTAGAAACATCATTGAGATTTCCAATATCGGTAAGGACAATCACCGGTGAAGTATTATACGAATCGAAATATAATAAAAATGGAACCCCAATACAGATTATTGATCATAACGAACACGCGTGGTCATCTGCAGTAACAATATTCCCACGGGATAGAACCGTAAAATATCTATCCCAAACCGAAGAGTTTTTTTCAGAGCAGAAATTATTTGATGCTATTTACCATTTGAGTAAAAACGATCCTGTGTCAGTGTGGCTATTTCATAGTATTTCAGACGAAGAATGTAGATTTGATCAGTTTGTAAGGCCCAACGGAGAATTGTACCGTACTGAAGAGCTGCATAATCAAATAAAACAACTAGCTAGTGAGTTTTCTCTGGAGGAAGACAACGATCAATTATTAGCAAACTGTTTTACACTTCCATCAGTTGCAGCACATTTTGCTAGAAAGAAAAACGCGTGGAAACCAACCCGAAGTGAGTTCTTATCAGATGTCAAATTGTCCTGTCTTGAATACAGCCATGGAGGATTATGGAACACAAAATACACCGCTGATACCGTTATTTCAGTTGATATGATTGCATGTTATCCAGGAAGTTTTCTTGGGTATGGAGAGTGTGAGAAATATTTCAAACGATTTGGACACCCTACACACGAAATGACCCGTGTTGCTATTAATGGACCACTGCCACATTTCGGTTTAATCGGATTCGCTTGTGTAGCATCATTTGAAATGGCTGAAGGGCTTCATCCGTGTAGTTATCTTTGGATTGGTAAACACATGTCTGAAAAACACTGGACGCCAATAGTGTTATTACGGTATATGCTTGATTGTAAGATGTTAAAATCATTAATTGTCAGTGAAGCAATTATATCCTATCGAGCACAGAAATCAGTCTGGTTACCACAACCTGATCTAGAAAAAATAATTAGCGAAGAGCGAAAACTGTTTCCTGATTTTAATGAACAACAAATCATGGATTGGTCCAGACAGTTATTTGAAATCAGAAACAATGAAGCAAAAAATCTTGGACGAAGAATAATCGGTAAATTTACCCAAGGTGGCAAAGATGATAATACGAAATATTCTTCACGATTGATTATAGACAACGCTGAATACGATTTTGTAATGGCGGATTTAACGAATAAGGGCTTATATGTCAATCGTAAGGACGCATTTATGTCCGATGGAACCAAATTGGGTACAATAGTTACTTACACTGATGGATACCATCCGCAGTACACACATTTGAGAGCTTCTATGCTTGGTTATGCTTCTATCAATCTGTTTTCAATGATCAATAGATTTCCTACCACCGCAGTTAGAGTTGCTACTGACTCATTTTACATAAATAGCAAAATGGCTGATTTTAAGGCTACTGGCAACGAGAAATGGGGGACATGGAGAATTAAGAAGGAAATGCTTCATGATTATATTCAATCAGCAGATGTTACCATTGAAAATAATTACTTAGAAAGCAATCAGTGTTCAGAATTTTCTAGTGCACCACCGATTTCTGATCCAATCTGTAGATATAAAACAGTTTATTTAAACGGTTGTGGTGGGTCAGGAAAAACAACCCGGGCAATTGAGTTATTTCGTGTTTCCAATCCAAACATGATTGTGCTAACACCGACTCACAGACTTGCAAGAGAAATGATACAGAGAGGGGTAAATGCCTGCACTCATCATAGTTTCTTTAGATGGAAGGGAGATAAATGGACTCCTGAGCGCATGGGAGAGAAATTTATTCCTGAATTCATCATGTGGGATGAAATAGACACAGTGTCCGAAGATGTCTTAAAAATATTTCTTGAGTGGTTGTTATTGAAGAATACAAAAGTCGTCATGTGCGGTGATCACGGCCAACCACCACCATTTGTCGGTGCATCTCCCCATGAATGGCTAAAGGGTTTTGTAGACTATTATGAAGAAATTGATACTGATCATAGATCACTTGATAATGAATTAAAAGAATTGAAGAAACTAATTAGATTACAACCGGATAGAATCCAGTGTGAAATAGCCCGTGAAATAATTTCGGAAACTCCCATGAATGAGTTTTGGGAAGCGTGGAGACCAAATGATTTAATCATTGCAAGTAGAAAAATAGTCAGAGACACACTTCAGATGAAATTATTTGAATTGCATAAACAAAAATTTGCAACACATCCAGTGCCTCTTTGTTATAGGCCATCAGATACACGAAAACAGAACATTGAAGTTGATATTCCAGGCCTGACAGAGTCAGGGCGTGAAAAGCAGATTCTCGTATTAAATGATATTGTGCTGGTTGATATCAATGTCGTTGAAGATGCATTGCGTGCTAATAAATCCCCATGGACGCTAGGTTATGCAGCAACAATACACTCTTCACAGGGATTGACTATATCGGATACAATTGTTTGGATGGTAGATAATCGCATAGAATGGTCGAATTTAGTCTATCTCGCAGTGTCTAGAGTACGAAAAATAAATCAACTTCGAAGAATTGTCTTCGATGATGAAATCATTGGTGGCGATGATGAAATCACTGGCGATGATAATGATATTATTGATAAAAAACTCTCCGGTTACAAACAACAAGACAAAAAAAAACGAGAATTTGATATTGATGCTGAATTAATAATTACTCTGAAGCAACAACAGAATAATCACTGCGCGAGTTGCAATTGTATAATGCGTTGGCAGTATTCGGATAAGGATCCTCGCCAATTCACCGTTGACAGAAAAAATAACAATCTCGGTCATGTCAGAAATAATGTGATGTTGACTTGTCTTGAGTGCAATAGACGCAAGGGTGCTAGTTAAGCCCATGCGGTGGTAATTGAGTATCCTCAGGTATCACTTGTAATTGTTGTCTAGTAAAACCCCGTTGAGGGGCAGTTGAATCCAGTTTATAGATTGGAGGTCTACCCGTAGATCGTGTTATACTAGATATCTTGTGTGCAGTAATACTCCAAATAGGATCAGTAGCCCTTTTTCTGCCCCCTTCAAGCTCTCCTGGTTCATATAAATACCTCACAATGACATTACTACGAAGAATTGGTTGGGAAACGCTAAAATCTTTTTGAATTTCCATTTCAGGTATCGACTTCTTTTTAATCGCGTTGATAGGTTTCATGTTGATGGTTCTAGTAATCTCGTTATTCAGTGCAGTAATCACAGCTGGTAACCTTTTAACCCATTCACGGGATCTTTTTTCTTGGATGAATTCTTTTGCGTATTGATATCCAAATAACCGCTCAGCAAGGGTTTTATTAAACCGTTCTACAATGGCCTGATCACGATGTAGCGCAGTATGTCCTCGTCTGATAGTGACTTTATGATTTTTCATTATTGATAACACTGCACCCTGAAATTCCTTGCCCGGATCAACTTGTAACAGATTTGGCCAGTGCAGAGGACTCCTTCGATAAATCCTTTCAAATGCAGAAGCCACTTCAGTGGCTGATTTTGTTTTTAACGGTTCTGCTTCTTTGTATCGACTTGCAATATCAACTACGGTTAATGCGTATTTGTAACCACGATCATGTGGCAGAAATAATATATTAGCCTGATGAACTTCATTGGGTCCGGTCACATCAAAATGCGAGAAATTGATTTGTTTAGGCGGTGGTAGATAAATTTGCCATAGTGCCTGTTTGGATAACCAATGAGCCGCAGTGGTTTTTTTTACTTTTGCAGCGCTAGCGAGTTTATGGATTGCTGATTTACCTGTCCAGTATCCTCTTGGGGAATAATAAATAGATTCCATGTTGTTATTAATTACCAGCACCTAACATCAATTTACTTTTCATAGCCGATTTTATCAAAAAGGAAGCCAATTTTTCTTTGAAAGATTTATCAGAAATAGCATTTAACGCATGAATTAATTTCACATCTGCTAGATGCCTGTGCTGCAGATTACTGCTTTTATAAGATACATCATTAAGGTGACAGGCCTTATCAATAGCGTTTATTGGTTCCTCACCGGGTCGGGGCTGATTTTGATCATTGAGTCTGATATCAAGTCTTGTTCCCGGTCCACAGTAGCTATATCCTGGAAGGTGCTTTTCTCCAGGGTATTTTGCCCATGGGGTTCCAGGGAGTTTAGTTAGCTTGGCTGCGATATCACCTCCTCGTTTTTTTTTAAAGGTTCCTTGAGTTCCTTGGGTTTAGAAACAAATCTAAATTTCTTTGTACTACATTGTACGCATTTACCAGAAAGCGCTGATCGGTTTTTTTTAGTTGTAATCGTCGTCAAGTCATCTGTGCCAGTACATTTTTTACACTTCACACAATATAGATCCATAATTTATATATAACGGCATGAATATAATTGATTATTCAGCTACCCGACGGCGGGAACCTATTAAACATCATGAAATGTTGCCGAATTCAATTAGAATGATTATAATCGGACCATCTGGAAGCGGAAAGACACAACTGCTACTTAATTTGATAACGAGATGGATGAAATGGAACAAATTGTATTTAATAGCCCCGAGTGTAGACGATCAGCGATGCTATGAAGTGCTAAAGGATTTTAACGAGAAAGCAAAAGAATTTCAAATCGATGAAGATTTTATTGAGTTTATTACTGATATAGAGGAAGCCCCGAGCATTGATGCTATTGATGGAAGTATTAACAATTTAGTGGTATACGATGATATCATGTTAGATAATCAAAAAAATCCTGCTAGAATATTTTCCCGAGGCAGGCATTAAAACACTGATGTGATCTATGTCACTCAACGGTACACACAAATACCAAAAGTGATCAGAGATAATTGCAATGTGTTGTGTGTATTTAACGGCGTTGATACTCATACGCTACGAAATATTCATCAGACCTGGTGCAGCGGTGATATGAATCATAATCAATTTAGAAATTTCTTTAGTCACGCTCAGTCAAAACCACACGGATTTGTGACAATAAATTTAGCAGACCCTAGGACACGATATCGTATCGGACTTGATAAAATATTCGGTTAACCCAAAACTGAAAGTTCCAGCAGCAGAGAGGGTGAGTGACAACGACGTTGCGACATTTATGATTCATCAACGAAAACGCGAATGCGAATCCCATGTTTTCAGACAACAATCACTGTCATTTTTTTTTTCTAGTTATTCGCGAGAAGGGTCTAGTGTTATTTTGGAGGGTATAATCAAAATATACTAAAAGAATGTTGTAGGATTCACCCTCTCTGCTGCTTTTGCTAAAAGAAACATAATGGATTCACCGTCTTAATACAGTATATCCAAAAGGTCTAAATTCCAAAGCACTTTATGACCTTCATTAATGTAATATATATATAAAAATAAAACTGTTTATCTCTATTTATTCATAAATTTTACACATATTTACCAATAGAGATACAAGTATCTTGAAGATCCAGTTTTATATATTTCTATGTATTAAATATTAATAATATGTGAAGTATATATATGTGTGTATGTATGTATGTATGAATGTATGTATGTATGTATGTATGTATGTATGTATGTATGTATGTATGTATGTATGTATGTATGTATGTATGTATGTATGTATGTATGTATGTATGTATGTATGTATGTATGTATGTATGTATGTATGTATGTATGTATATATATGTATGTATGCGTGTATATATATGTGTGTGTATGTGTGTATGTGTGTGTATATATGTATATGTGTATATGTATGTATGTATGTATGTATGTATGTATGTGTGTGTATGTGTATATGTGTATATATATGTATGTATATGTGTATATATATGTGTATATGTGTGTATATGTATATGTATGTATGTGTGTATATGTATATATATATATATATATATATATATGTATATATATATATACATATTTCCATGACCATGTTATTTATTAAAGAATAAGAAAAGTAGGTTACAAATGTACAAACGTAAGCTATGACGTCATATTGTTTATGTCATATTGTTTACTCAGAAACATGATATATTTAATGACGTAAGCAATCATAACAAATTCAGTTTGATAAAGCATTAAAGCGAAACCGGTCACAACATTAATACGTGTTGGCGTTGTTTATTTTATATTTTATATATATATATATATATATATATATATATATATATATATAATTTTCATATTTGTTTCATTGTACTGTATGCTATTTGGGTTTTTGTTTACAAGTCTATTTTCCTTCTCTTTAGCGTTGTTTTAGTTCCGTCATGAAACTTGTACAGCATGGCTTTCTGTTGTAACGTGGATTTAAAAGCTATAATGAAGTTAAATAAAAGATACTTAAGTTTTTTAGGGCCATATATGTATATAGATAGATAGATAGTTAGATAGATTGATATATAGATGATAGACAGATAGATAGATTTTCTTTCCAATTTCATGTCTTTTTCGGTAGTCATATCATTACATATGTTGCAAAGCACTTAAAGCTTTTAAGATTAGGCGCTATACAAAGCCCTGGTTATTGTTATTATTGTTATTATTATTATTATTATTATTATTAATATTATTATTATTATTATTATTATTATTATTGTTACTACTGTGAAAGACAATATTGTCGACGAAGATATAAAGCAAGCACAAATATTATGAAACGTAGCATAAAAACGGTAGAGCTGCGTCAAGCCTTTTAATAGATAGATGTCATCTCTTCGGAAGTCGACACACACACACACACACACACACACACACAGAGCGACTAGATAGATATAGATAGATAGACAGAAAATGCAAAGTGAAACTCTCACGCATTTTCTGATAACGTTCTACAAATTGTCCCTTTTCTAGGGCCATATATGTATATAGATAGATAGATAGATAGATAGATAGATAGATAGATAGATAGATAGATAGATAGATAGATAGATAGATAGATAGATTTTCTTTCTAATTTCAAGTCTTTTTCTGTAGTCATATCATTACATATGTTGTAAAGCGCTTAGAGCCTAGAATTTCTTATTTGTTGTAACAATGATTAATGTCATCCGTTTAGGAAATAAGTAGCCTTTACTAGCTATGTGCAATCTAGCCATGTCTAAAAGGAAATCATCAGAACTTTGAAATTGATGTTGCCTTGAATAGCAAACTAACTTGTCGTAGTCGTACAAAATCGTACAAACTTATACAGGGGCCCGGAGTGGCCGAGTAGTCTTAAGCGCTTTCATTTACGGATCACTGCCATCACACCTCTGTCTGCATAGGTTCAAGTCTAAAATTCGGCTAATGTAGTTATGTGAGAAAGCTTGCCAGTAGCTTCTCGTGGGTCGGTGGTTCCTTCCGGGGGTTTTCCCGGGTTCTTCCTCCACCAATAATACCGGCCGCCATGTATAGCCTAAAATGTGTGCTAAAAAATGGCGTTAAACCCTACAACGACAACAACAATAAACTTAGCGAGATTAAACAATTGTAAACTGGTCTGTATATACAATCAAAGAGGTTTGTATACCTGTCCTAGTATTTAAATGTATATACTGAAGAAATTAATATTGTCCCAGTTTGTATCACCATTTGTATCACCACTTTGAAAATACATGTCCGTTTTGATTTGTATGTAGCAGCCTACTATTAGCAACAACGTTCAAACAAGTGTTTATAATAAAACAAAATTTAACAGGACCAAATGTAGTTTTTTACCTATCCTGTATATTTGCTGTTGTTAGAATCTTTATAAACATTTTAGAAAACTCCATGGTTTCTTTTTTCACATTACAATACATTGCATTTTCATATCTGATTAATAAGCACGTACAACCTTGGAAACTGTTTGGTTGAAGGATGTGACTACTATCTCACAGACAGACAAACGCACATTCAGTGATACTGACCTCCCTAACGAGCTGGCATTTCTTCTCAAGAGAGGTTCAGAAACTCGGACAATAAATTTGAGGAGAAACCATTACATTAATCCAAATGCTGACTTCTATTTTGCACAGAAGTTTAAAGATGGTCAACCACGTCTGAATAAGTCAGGAAGCTTGAAAAAGGAGGTATGTGGGTGTCATTTTCATATTTAACACTGATTTATTTATTTCCGATTAGTGCATTATGGTAGTTTATAGTGATGACTAGCATTAGGTCATCATATCTCACTCAGTCCCTGACACCAGAACGACACGTCCTAAATCTAACCTCGTAACGACTAGCTCCAAGATAGGCAGCTGTTCCAAGTCTTAAATATGAATCCGATATATTCTGCGTCCTGGGATGAAGCCCTAAATTCCTATCCTATCGGAGTGGTGGCAAAAAGGGGTTAACATTTGAATGTATTACGTATAAGGTAAGGCCAATCGCAAAACTCCTGATGATAGTGATTGCAATCTTTTTATACTGTGAAAGAAAGTGATTTTGTACTGCTAATACGTGATAAATGTACCGGTATTCTAAAAAAGAAACCAATGTAAAATTAAGTTCATCGGTAGTTTATGAGGGTAGAAACAGATATTGATGGCTATGATAAAAATGCTGAGTACATCGCCGCAGGATTTATTGACTTTTTCTCATACTATAATAACGGACGTATCGATCCAAATTTATAACACAATTATGCTTATATATATATATATATATATATATATATATATATATATATATATATATATATATATATAGACATTCATGAAGTATGTCAATAAATCAAAACACGAAATATTTTGATTGTGAAGGTAAAAAGAAATATTATGCCCGAATAATGCGAGCCGTATCATCAGCAACATAAGAGTCGCTGTGTTGTTACTGCTAACTTTCAATTGTTATTTGAACAATTTCCAGACTATCCTATGTTCATTTTCTAGATTTCCTTTTGAGTAGCAAACTAAAGTTCAAAGTAGATGTTTATCTGCTGATATAAGTAACAAACCATATACATTTTGAAATGCTTACCTATCCACTTTAGGACTTTCACACGTACATGTACGTGTATATATTTTCACAGGATTTGGCCTATTATCAGGACAATGAAAATTTGGCTTTCATGACTGTCAGATGTGTCAAAGTAACAAATAAACAGTGTGTCAGAACGATTGTAAGTATATTAGTATATTTACATGTACATATACTGTACAGAACGTGTAGCTACAATTAGAAATATCTTTATGATAAATAAAATCTCTTAGCTCGTGATTTGGAGCAGGTCAGACATAAAAGACCCGATACAGTTTCAATCCTGGCCAACTGTTTAAACTGTGTGCACTTTAATATTCAAATAGCCTTGTAAGAATCCAGGTGTGTACGCTATTCATAATCTTGTCTTTAGTGGTAATTTATCACATATGACAATCAGCCAATCAAAATCAAACAGTAGGATGCGGAGTACATATTTGGAATACGTATGAAGCCAACAGCACTTATACGCATCCACAACTCAAATAGAATATGTTTAATGAGCATTTACAAAGACAAACATCTTAATAGTTAGTCCAGAAGGGTTATTAAGCAAGATGCGGTAGCCGACTGCTCATTTCAGGTTCATTTGCCACACTAAAGCATATTAGGATAGATATTTGTCAAGCTGCAAGAGTTGTTATATAGGCATCCATTATCCCTGGTGCGAAAAAGACCTTTGTTCTTTTGAATAATACAACCTTAAGTGACTTTGGTGGTATGCCCGAAGAAGCGTTGACGTCCTCTTTATGCAGACGCGATTAGGTTAGTATATTTTATTAATATTGGTTGAGGGCAAACTGAACTTCATGAAATGATAACGGTCTGGTTCATGTATATCTAGGTAGGCAACGATCTATCAAGATTCCAGATAGGTGTCAAGCATTTTAAGATATGTATCCGACTTTTATAAAATATATGCAGTAGTCAACGTTTATATATCATATGTATAATTGTATACCAATTTATTTTTTGGGTTGCAACCTTTCCGATCTAACGGCAAAAGGAATCAATTGTCAAAAATTATACAAATACCATTATGTTTAAATAATAATGTTTGCTCATTAGGCCAGCGATGTCAAAGTACTCAACCACATTGGTTAATGGTAGGTTATGGCATGGGTGACATTTACGTATATGCCTTTCATATTACGCCTTCAGCATTTTCTTTATGTTTCATTTGAGGGTAGTCTTTCTTTATCAAAATATAATACTTGGTCCTAAGTTTTCATGATTGCTAGCATTCGAGCTAGACTATTCATGATTATTATTGACACTATTAGTAACACTTATTCGGCATATTCTATTGTAATGGGTTATATTATTTACTACTTTTTCTTTCTTACAATGTACACATGGTTTCTTATGCATCTTGGCAATTATTTTAGATTCAAAAGGCACAATGTTTTTCTCAACTATGAGCATATATGGTTTACAAATGCTTACAGCTAGTACAAACTTTCGTTGAAAGGTTTGACGGTATGTGATTATACATTAACTTAGTTATTCCTAATTTTGTAGGCCGGGATTACTAATCTACAATTGTGCATATATGTCTAACGTGTTTTTATGCCATTATTTCAGCCACGCCTGCGGGTATTATTATATTCACTCACTGATATATTGTTCTCTAGCGTATCCATTTATGTTCAACAGCTTGTATTTTCTTTTGGATTTAGTTTAATATTTAGTATATCTACATGTCTTCTAAGGTATTAGTTCATCAAAATTTTCGTACGGTAGCACTAAGCATTGTAACTAAATATCACGCACCAGGATATAACTGCATTATATTCAGTACTTGTATTCTAGACCAGACATACACAAATTAGTGAGAGAACGCACACGCAATACAACCTAACTGAAATTGTATGATTATATTCAAATACCTACATTTTGTAGAATGGAAACTTACGAATAGGAGACAGAACATACGACCTACGACCAGCGAAGAATGATGTCAAATCAAGAAACATGTTGGAAAGTCCTGGTCATCTTGACCAGCTTTATGTTCTAAAGGACGAATCAACTGTTCAAAGAGATATATTAGCAGAATGGAAAAGTTAGAAATTATTTGTATCCTTGAAATGTAAAAGATGCAGATAAAGTATTCATATGATAAAGTTAATGAAAAAAAGCAATACTGCTTCTTCACACTGCTCCCTTAATCCAGTAGAAGTAGCACACATACATGCCTACTGTCTGTCCGTTTTCTCTGATTGTCTGTCTGCCTGTCTGTCTCTCCCTCCCCACCTCTCTCTCTCTCTCTCTCTCTCTCTCTCTCTCTCTCTCTCTCTCTCTCTCTCTCTCTCTCTCTGTGTAATTCTATTAATTTTGTCCCCTTGATTTACACGGAGAACAGATTCGTTAACTGAGTTTGTTGCTGTAGTAAGGTAACTGACAGTCACATAAAACAGCATAAACTTAATTTACCTCACGTTTATTAGGAAACAATATATATCCTTCAGAAGCAACCCACATCAACGAGGAAAAGGCAGTGGAGGAACTTAATGCTGTTCTCCGACGTTTTCAAGGAAAACATGAAGATAACCGTTTTCATACCTCCGACGCTGACAGTCAGAAAACAGGTAGGAAACCATCACAGTACGCAAAGACAACACCAAGACTCACGCTATGAAAATGGGGTAATACTATCATGTATAGAAATGGTTAGATCTGTTAGATTACTCAGAAATGCTGAAGATGTATTCCTTTAAATATATCTCATATTTTTATATTTTAATTTTTGTGATTTTAATTATTCCCACTATGAAAACGAAGTCATATGGACAACGTTCCATTTGCATTCTAAAGCCATGCAACATGGAATGAATTATTCATTGAAATTAGATAAAAATACACGGTGATTCCTTTCAGGAGTGCTCTTAAAAATTCATCTTTTTCTTCTGCATGAGCAAACATAAAGATCTAATAATGTTTCCTACCTTATAGTTTTCAGAATTTCACAGTGTTATTGTTTTTGCTCTTTGTAGTCATATCATTACAAATGTTGTAAAGCGCTTAGAGCTTCTAAACTTTAGGCGCTATTAAACGTCCTCATTATTATTATAATTATTATTAGTAGTAGTACTATTATTATTATTATTTTTATTCTTATTATTATTATTATTATTATTATTATTATTATTATTATTATTATTTCGTAACTTACATTAAATAAGAATCATGATACATATTTATTGATAATAAATATCACGAACATGCTTTCCTTTTACAAATAACATCGATAGGTAAACCTCTAAGGCAACATAAGGACGAATATCTTGTCAAGGTCGCCATACTGTTAGATGAAGGAATATGGGACTTGTGAGTAATCTTTGGATTAAACTTACATTACACTGACCACACACTCACACACACACACACACACACACACACACACACACACACACACATTATATATATTGTAGAGAGAGAGAGAGTGAGAGATAGATAAATAGATTCCTATCTCAATAAATATATTACCTATATCTGTACCATCCCCATCGTGTACTTATTATTTTGTGTATATTTCTACGAATCCCATTCATATATTCAAAACAAAATCAGCATCTAAACCCTATTCATTGTAATCGTGGATTGGTGTCGTTTGGTTGCCATGCATTTTCCTGTGTCTTATTTTTGAGTTTACTCTATATAGGCATTTGGTCTCAGTGAATTTATCCGTTTTTAGTTGCGAATACCAATGCAGCTAAAAGATGTAGATAATTAAAGACTATTGTTAAATTTGACTATCAACATTTTGAAATCTAAATCGCGTAGTGAAAGTCACATACAGAAGTCCAGAAGTCACCATGGAAACAAACGTAATGACATGTATTATTCCAATAAATTGATATACTGTACTACATACAGGTTATTACATGATATGTCATACTCACAGCTTACAAACGCACGCCCACTTACGTGTACCAAACTAACATAACCTACTCTCACCCCGCCCCATATATATATATATATATATATATATATATATATATATATATATATATATATATATATATATATATATATATATATATATATATATATATATATATATATCCATCTTGCAGCTTTTCATCCATGGTAAACATATTAAAGCCACTGGAAAAACGTCGTAAAGTCATGGAAAATATCAGAAAATACTTCTCACACATTATGAACGGGGTAAGTAATGAATTATTTTAGCCCAATAACACATTAGTTTTCATTTATTATTTACATACATATTTTTATATAATATTTTGATTTCGATTCGACGGACGGCTTATTGATCCTTACATGTATCTTTTCTTTTTTCTTCTCTAAACATATCAGATTTTCTTGGAGAGGTCAGATTCGAATGAATTTATTTAAACATTGTTGTCAGTTGGAGTTGTTCTTCTTTTCTATTTTCTTATATATATATATATATATATATATATATATATATATATATATATATATATATATATATATTACATTTTCCTCTAAGCCCCTATATAAGGTACGTACACTGTATGACTTACGAGAGAAAAAAATCCTACCTCTGAGTTAAAACCCGTTTTATATAACACAATATATATTACTATATATGACAAATCTATAAAATCGCCAAACTTTGAAGGAGAAACTTGTACAATGTTGACATTTTTTCACAGGTGAATCGACTCTACAAAGGAATAGAAGATACTAGTATATCAATCAATGTTATCATTACTACCTTTATTGTTTTTAAGGTAAGATATTTTGTTAAATATGTATACCTGCACGACGTTAGCGGTTATGAAAAAATGTATGTTTTGTCAGTCAGAGCTTCTTATACAGTATAAGCAATATCATAATCCAAAGTCAAAATGATTAGAGTTGATAATACATTTAACGACCTTGTATAGGCACAGGGTTTGAGACGTCTATGTTTTTATATAAACTATTACTCAATGTGCGTGTGTGCGTGTGCGTGGGTGTGTGTGTGTTGTCTTTCTGGCAGTAGTCCCTAGTCGAGATGCGCAGTGAGACGGTTCAATAGGTTTATGGGGAGTATCTTTGCTGCAATTGAGAATAAGGATATACCCCGATGGTTTTCGTAACCCTGGCGGTTCCATTCGCGCTTATACAGCTCGAGTATGCAAGCGCATTTGAATTCCTGTGGTTTCGTCTCCTGCTACACTATGCGTAAAAACAGTTGGTGGAGCCTATCTATCAGGCATGTGCCCGCTTCTGAACTAGGTGCTTTTCCACTACAGAGTAGACGTATCCTTTTCTGTGTCTCGAACAAGGTTGTAGGGTCACCCAGTGCTTCGTTGATGCGTACTCGGGGGAGACTAACGATGTCTTCATCGTTGATGGATGAAGGACGATTCGGGATGCTGTCAAATCGTCTAAAATTCTTATCTTTCTCAGTAATTATCGCGTTCCCATCTACACCGAGATGGAGGGATGATCCACAGGATGCTGGTGAATAAAAGGTCTTTAACAGAATTGCAGCAGTTCAGATTGTCTGCGTAGCACTGCATCTCATCAGCGATGTTGCATAGCCATGTATCTCGCATCTGACATGGTGTTTGCTGCGAGGCAGCTACAATATAAATATCAAGAGCAAAGCACCAACCTTTCTCCATCTGCGTCGACCTGACAAAGACCTGTGATACTGTCAGCAGAGAAGGCCGTATGCCCGAGAAAATGTATATTCATGGTACAGCGTTTCCACGATTGCATGCAAGAAAGAGTCCAGGAAAATGAAAAAGACATCTAAGCGATTCCAGGCAAACAAATGCGTAAAGCAGGGTTTTAATTTTGCGCCGACATTGTTGAGTCTAGTGTTTTCCGCAATGTTGACTAATGCATTCAAAGACGGAGAGGTTGTAATATGCATCAGATACCAAACATACGGGAAATTATTCAAACTTAGGAGGCTTCAAGTTAAAACCAAGGTTATGACAGACATCATCAAAGATTTCGATTGTGCCGAGTATTGTTCTCTCAATGCTGACTCAGAAGCCGACATCCAATGCAGCATTGATAAGTTGTGCAGCTTTCACACAAGCTGTTATCTCGCCATCAGTACCAAGAAGAATGAAGTCCTGCATCAGCCGGTGCCTGGAAATCCTTTTGTTTAGCGCATTATCACTGTCAGTGGCCGCTTCAGCTACCACAACTGTCACAGAACGTCAATATTGTCTAGGAGGTGAACCTCTACAATGACAGAGAAAGCGCAACTTTCGGCAGATTGTATGACAGTATCTGGAATATAAGCAATCAGATCATCGTAAAGATCTACAGGACAGTTTTTCTCCCCACACTATTGTACGCATTCGAAACGTGGAGTGTACCAAAACCACGCCAGGCAGCTCAAACACTTTCACACTACAAGTCTGAGGCTCAACATTATGTGGAAGTACAAAGTTCCAGACACTGAGATACTTGCCCAAGCAGGTCTTCACAGGATCCACGCCATTCTGATGTAGTACCAGCTACAATGGGCGGGATATGTTGAACCGATGCCGTGCAAGAGTCGGCCTCAGCTATTACCTGCGCACGCATTGAAACTGCCACTTCAACCCCCTCGGATGACAAGAGAGAGGTCCTCGTCGAATTGACAGACGAACAAAAAAACACACACACACACACACACACATACACACACACACACACACACACACACACATATATATATATATATATATATATATATATATATATATATATATATATATATATATATATATATATATATATAAGCAGCAGTAGGGGCGAATCAGACAACATTTTTAGACAAGTTTTCACTGAAATCACGCTTAAAAACAATGAAACCAATGACATCAGGTCCAATGTGTGTGTGTGAATCTGATATCGTTTCATGGATTAGGATCAAATCAAAAAAACAACATTTTCAATGAAATCAGGTCCAAAAAAAATCAATCAAATCAATGAAATCCTCCATCGATTTGGGAAAAAGGGATTACAACGTCGTTGTCACTCACCCCTTCTGCTGCTAGAACTTTCAGTTCTGGTTAACCGAATATTTGATCCAGTCCGATACGATATCGTGTTCCAGACCTTGTCTGGGGACGAAAATCCTAAGATTTCACAAACAGACTAATTTGTAAAACCTCCTCTTGTAAATCAATCAGATTATTAGACTGGTCAGTGAGTTTGAAATTAATTCTGGTTAATGAATTATTATGACATCGCATATAGACTGGATTCACCGGAGACTCAATAATTAAAAACCCTGGAGGAGCTATTGGTGCAAATGAATACAAAATATACCCCTGCTGAGCTTGATTTGATCGTTCTAGATTAATTTGATAGCTTCCTTCGATCACATCACATACTAAATTGAGCGCTATCACCGATGAAATATTCACATTGAACGGAGCGATATGACTGCCACCACCGTCTGGGTCATTATTGTGTTTGAGTATTTTTATTTCCGGTGATGCTGTTTTTTTCCAAGCATCATGAATTATTTTAAAACCAACATCGATGGCATCACTGAGAGATTTTTGTAGTTCTAAGATATTATATCCTGGTAGTTTGAATGTGGGGATATCTCCTATGCGGATCTTATAGTCTATTGCAAATACATCTCTTGTTTTAGGACTACTGTCACCTAATACCCCTTGAATAATTTGTGAATGAAATGTTTCCATGTCATTGATGATTTTGTTACATGTTTCTACGACACTGATAAATTCATCTCGGGTGAGAGTGCCGGATCTAAGGGATATAAACAACAACGAAATATCGTTATTGAAAGCTGTGAAATTTTCAGTGATTTTATCCCGGTTAGCAAGATGATGAATAAGTCGTATTTTTTCATCATATTCTACTCTAATGAAAAAATACGACTTATCATAATATCTATAGCTTTTTACTGGATTATCAGATCTTATCCTGTCTGTGATATAATCGGTTTTTTGAGGTTCTGGTAAATCAACGGTTTTCCCCCCGGGTGGTAATTCAGGCCATCCTAGTACGGTTCTAATAGAACTCTGATAGATATCTACGACGTATCCTTCTGTGCTTATTTCAATGGCAGATGATAGTGTCGGCACATGAACTGTTATAGCTATTTTTGATTCTTTTCCAGTAATCGATTTTATTCTACGCGCGAATTCATTATTGATTTGTTCAATTTGGTATGATCCGGTTGGTATGGAAACAACATTCCAGTCTGGGGTACCGTCGGGTTTATTCTTATTTGCAAATACCAGGGAATTATTCGGTTGTTGACCACCAAATGATTTTGACCTAATATTTGGCCAACTGTGGTATACTCGTAATTTTGCTAGCGCTATCTCCTTCACTGGGACCGGAGAGGGGAAATTCACACTGAATTCTGGATTCGTTGAGGTTATTGAGATCATGCTTGTTTGTACTGGGTTTGTGTTCTCCACTATTTGTTGAAGTAATTCCATCTGTGTTGTCATTGTTATTATACTCATGTTTTTGTACTTCTAATTTTGACATCGCAGAATCATATATATCTACCATCGCTGAAAACTCACTCTCTGATATAATTGTATCATCGAGAGATGACGATATCAATGAGGATAATTGCGAGTATGCAGTAGACACAACATGAAATTGAATTATGTAGTCTTGTAGTTTCCGTTGGCTGCATGAGGATATTTTTTTTGTGATTATTGAAATAATTCCAGCGATTGTTGTTGCCACAGAAATGCAAATTGGAACAGCTATCGGGGCCATCATTGTCACTGAAGACAGTATAATACCGGCTCCGGTGATTACACCACTCACTGAATACACAGTAATATCAATTGCGGTAATTCTCCTGCGATATTTTTTAATTTTCATTGCAAACTCCTCAGACAGGGTTTTGAGTCTAGTTTGATATTCTCTGACCTGATCATAGCGATATTGCGATGATGAAATCATTTTTTATTTTAACAACGCTAGCGTTTTCAATTGTGAAATCCTTTCAATTTATTTACTTAAATCCGCTACGAATTCCACATACCATGATACCGGAGTTCTAGCCAAAGTTTTATCAGTAGATGTTATAGTGAACTTTTCAGTTGTACCCTTGTCGATGATCGTTGAAATCGTATTGTTGACCCCGGATGAACTCGACGATGATATATTAAATTGTTCCGTTGTCACCAGTGTTAATCGATAAATACCCTTGACGGTTGCAGTGATATCTAATTTATTGTTTGTAGGTATCCACGCAAATGATCTGTGTTGGATTGTATATACTATGTTGTTGGTTTTCTCATGAGGAATTTTTGTTTTTTCAATGGTTGTTATCATCCTCGAAAGATCACCTTTGACGGCTTCGATGAAGTTTTTCGTCTCATCGATGGATTTTTTAATATCAGGGAGTTTTAGTTCAATTTTATCGAATGTAGTTCCAATAAATTTATCAATGATATTTCTACGAAATGCGGTAAACTGTTTTATGTGTTCTTCGGTTTTAGATTGAAGTGTTGCTAGTTCTAACGCAGAATCGTTGAGAGTTTTAAATCGATCTGTAATCGTCGAAAAAAGTACACCCGGTTTGAGTTTACCCTGATCGGAAAATAACGCGATAGTATCCTCGATTGCGTTTTGTTGTTTAACCAAAATATCATCCAAAGAAATATTATTGGTTTTCAATTTACCCTGATCGGAAAATAACGCAACGGTGTTCTCGATTGCGTTTCGTTGTTTAACTAAAATATCATCCAGAGAGACATCACTGGATTTCAATTTACCCTGATCGGAAAATAGCGCGATAGTATTCTCGATTGCGTTTCGTTGTTTAACTAAAATATCATCCAACGACACATCACTTGATTTCAATTTACCCTGTTTGTCCTGAAATACAACTATTTCATTAGGATCAACACTTGTTAAGTTCAACGTCTCAGCGATTTCATCTTTAATTTTTTTTGTTATATCACCGGTTGCAGTGTCATCGGGTTTGGGTTTCAAAGATCTCCCCCAAATATCAATCATGTTATTGTAAAACTCTTTCTCTCTCTAAAAAGCGATTGCTGGTGTAGTCATTTACGACAATGTGTGGTGGTTTTCTAGATGCTGAAATAGCGTCAAGGACATTTAATACTTCACTGCCGCATATTGGTGGGTCATTCATTTGTTGTGTTGGTAGCGTAGAATACCAAGTTTTCATTGGAAGGGTTTTTATGTAACGCATAAACTCTTTTGGTGGGGCTAATCCATATGAATCAAAATAGACAATCCCACGTGGATCAATAGCGTATGCAACCCAGTGAGTTCCAGGTCCGGTGCTGTTATCGAGATTAATAATACCTGTTTCAGTTTTGTTTGATTGATGTGGTAATTGATCTTTCATAAAAAACACCTCTGAAATTTTTAATCACTAGTTTTTTAGCCGCATCCATTAAATCAAAATTGGACATGGGAACCATAGGTTCCTCAATTAATAAATCGTTCCTGGTAGTCTCAGGCCTGATCCGTGAACGGATCTCCCGCTGTACCATGAATACGGGGTTCCTGGTAGTCTTAGACCCTTTCCGCTGTACCACGAATACGGGGTTCCTGGTAGTCTTAGACCCAATCCGTGAACGGATCGTCCCTTTTTTTAATATCCTTGTCCAGCTGCCTTTTTCAACGCCATTCCTGCTGCAGTACCAACGGTTCCTAACGCAGCCGCTTTAGCCACCGCTGGGGCTGCTGCTGCAATCAATGCTGGAATCGCAGCTAACAACGGAAATATACCGCCTGTTTTAATCATATTTTTGATAGCAGCCGCAGAGAGAGTAATCTGAACCCCTTTTTTGGCTGCAAGTGCATCATTGAAATGTTTTATTTGACGAGTTGTCAGTGATAATTTATTTGCACCACCAGTCATTTGATTAGGTTTCAACGTGATTGTGGTTCCACATTTTTTAGCCGATTCTGATTGCAATTTTTTGATTTGACCAGGAGTTAACGTAACACTAATAACACTATATGACATTATACATAATAGATTGATTCTAATTCAATGAAAAATCGAGAAAATCGTTCAAAGATTTTCTACTGGGGCATCTACCACTCTCATTCTTCCACCAACACCTTCGAGTAGCATTGATTTTTCACTGGGAATGACAGCAACCGCTCTATAATCAGCAATAGCAGCACCACGAGTCACATTAACTCTAAAGTGTATATCAACAACTGACTGTCTTGTCAAATCGAGATGTTCCAGTGAGAAGTAATAGATCGGATACAAATTTTTAAAATCATATTGTGATATTTGCAATCCAGTATCGACATTTTGGTCGCGTGCCATAAATGATAACAGACGATGATAAACTCGTGCAATATGATTTTCTGTGTAATTAAGTTGTATATCCTCAGATGGTTCCTGCTGGCCGTTTATTCTCAGTGAGACGTCTTTCACACCTAATTGATCAAATATCATATGTCTGGAGAGTTGAGCGCCAACTCGTGCGTTATCCTGTAACGCTACGAATATATGACGTGGCGCAGAAACGCCTTGTTTTGATGCTAGGTTCCAAGTGAATAACCCGTTGATATTTGATTGCTTCACATCTGTACTCACGGTTAGCCAACTCAACAACGACTTTCCTCCTTGATCCATAAATGATAGTAATCGTTCTTCTGCGGTGATTGCTGGAGTCAACACTGGCATCCACAATGATATTTTTGTTAAATCGACTCTACCGGCATCAGCATTGGGGGCTGCAGCATCTGCTGGAATCCTCTAAATTGCGTCATTATCATCACCCTTTCGTACAAGCGATACTGTATGCTTCGCTCCATAAATAACTTTTCGGACGTTTCTACAGAATCCAAATATGTGATGCAGTGGAATCGCGCGTGAAAATGATTTACGCTCTCCTTGCAACATCGCGTTTCGTGTTGCAGCTCCTAGATTGAAATTAGCATCGTTGTTTATAATCATATTCTCGACATCAGAATCACTATTATCACGTTTTTTTGGTCGTCTTACAACAAATTGATTTCCACCAGCGGTATTCTTACCATCTTTTGCAAACATCATAGAAGGTCCTGCTGATCTTGTATAATCATCAGAATATCTCGCTAACCCGATTATTGTTGTAGCCACATCAACATCACGATCTATGGACTCAATTTCTTTTCCATCAATGAGATATCTAGCACTCTCAAATAGCGCCATAATACCATTATTGACAAAACCGACTTGAGTACCAGCTGGATACGGTGCTGGTACAGCAGTAGTATCAGCAGCTGTTACAATTTCTCCTTCTACTTCAATAAATGCTTCACAGGGTAAAAAGTATTTACTGGTATCATGGACTTGAAGATCAATTCTTGCTCGACTATTTGAGTTTATGGCATGATAGGCGTAATATTGATAATCGCGTACAGAATCATTCTTGGGGACTGGGGCATCTATATCAAATGCTGGATCAGGTGACCTTTTTGAAAATTTTATTCTATTTATCAGAGTCTAAATCGTGATTTTCATCGACGTGGTTTTTTAAAGCCACTTCCCGCTATCATGTTTGCAATATTGCTTTGATCCCCTTGATTTACCATCGACGCTAATTTTTCATCTACTGCGTTATTTATAATTTTACTAACACTTGCAGGCATTTCTTCTGTAGACGGTAACGGTTTCTTTTTTCGTGATTTTACTAATGATGTTATTTTATCCTTCGCAGTTGAAAACGCTTTCCCGGCAAGATCTCCAACAGTACCAATACCCTTATCACGAATAACATCAATGGCTTTCATTGATAACTGTTTAGCTAACGGCATCACTTTTGGGGCCATTCTTGAAAAGAATCCTAAAATGGTATTGCCGAGGCCATCTCCATAGTATGCTTTATAAACTGGAAACCGTGAATTAACTACATAGACGAGGGTTGGTTTATCATGATTGTAATGGATGATCATTATTATAAAAACAATAGTGTTTTCAATTGTTATTTAATCACTATGATACCCATTTGCTAACTCGTCAATGAAATCTCGATATGTTTTGATATCCATGATACCGCCGGCAAATAACCGTCTACAGATATCAGCTGCTTCATTAATTATTTCCGGTGAATTATTTCCAGCTCGGAATCCTCCTACAAGAACATCTAATCGTGATATATCATTGATAACACTATCAGGACATGAAACGCTAGTTTTCACTGGAATCTTGCAATCCACTTCCGCTATAACCAGTTGCTTCATCCATTTTTTCTAAATCGGTTTCTTGTAAATAATCAGGATCATCATCATCTTCATCATCATCACGTGGTAGTTGTTGTTTTTTAGGAGAGAAAGAAATTTTCTTTGCAGGTTGCTGTCGCCGCCTTTGCGGTTTTTGCGGTTTTTGTTGTTGTTTAAACTCTTCATATTGTTTATACACTATACCCACCGCATCGATATATTCGATGTATGATGCACTATTTGTCTTTTTTTGACTTTTTCCAGTTTTGATTTTGTAGAATATATCAGCCCAGTGAGTGAAATTCTTAACAAACTTATGATGTTCTGGTTTCAACATTTTTTTTCTGTTTTCATAAGAAGTAACAACAAGCGTAGGAATTTCTGTTGGATCAGTCTCATCAATTGCTGCTAACCCTTCTTCGTTAAATCTCATGCGTAAGTCCTCTACTGTTCTTTTTGATTCTATTTGTTTTGTTTGTTCAGTTTTCGCTGCTATTTTTTCAAGTTCACCAATAACAGATTTCCCCGTCTCGGGAACATCTCCCAGTAAAGCACGCTCTATCCCTTTCGTTGCTGTGGTTACTGGTTTAAACAATTCTTCAGACCCTAAAGCAAAATCCGTTTGTAAACTCTGTCGTTGTTGCAGTTTATTCCTTACAGAGTCACGAATTGGTATAAATCTCTTAATTGCATCTAATCGTTCACGAGCCAATCGGGTTGTTAATGCCTCATTGACCATTATTTGAAATCAGAAACCATTTTTCAATTGCAAAACACTTGACATGTCGGATGATTTTTTAACACAGTCATGGAAGTGTTATTTCATCGTGAGACACCTTCTATCAATGATGGAGCAAGTGTCATAATTGTATATAAAATAAATAATACTGACACTTGCTCCATTCTATTTTGACATCAATGACATGTCGGATGATTTTTGATACCACCGTGGAAGTGTTATTTGATTGTTTTAACGGCTCTATCATTGATGAGGAAAGTGTCATAATTGTATATAAAATAAATAATACTGACAGTTTCCTCATTCTATTTTTGACATTCCCGTTGAGGGTCGGCTAAAAAAATGAAGGTCGATGATAAAATGGTCGGGCAATCAATGGTCGGGTAATCAATGGTCGGGCAATCAATGGTCGGGTAATCAATGGTCGGGTAATCAATGGTCGGGCAATCAATGGTCGGGTAATCAATTTTCCTGAATTAATGCTCGTAGGTTTCTAATTTTAGAGTTGACTTCTTTTTTCAATTCGTATTCGTACCCCAATTCTTTTCGTATTCCCTCTACGATAGTATACAACGGGACAAACACACTGATGTCACTGGAAAATGAAAGAGAGTCTTTAATAGAATTCTGAATTCTTTTGATGAGTGCATACTTCTTGGGTAGCATATATTTATTGTTGTTAACCCCGTATTCTATATCCTGAAAATCAGACACAATTTGATCAGGATTTAATCCATCTGATAGTTTGATATCCTGATTTTTCAATTTTGCTATTCCAACTATGATACAATTCATGTTTTCAGAATTCATTATTCTATAAGAATGACATATCTCTAATTGGAAATTATGACGCATTAGACATAACTAAATTGAACTTTTTGCCCTGTCTTTTTTGAAATAGCCGTCTTGGTTATTCCCGATGCAACGAATCGTACTGAAGTTCTACAAATATTGAAATACTTACCGGCTTCATATAAAGATTTAAATATTTTCTCTTCGTTAGTTGTTGTATTAAAAGATTTCACTGGTCTCGCTTTTGAACAAGTGTCAGTCCTTCCTCGTTTGATATTCTCACTTTGTGTGATAGCTTGCAGATTGGATAAAGAATTGTTCCTTGGATTAGAATCAATGTGATCAATAACAAAACCATCTTTGATCAATCCATTAAAACATTCAAATACGAAACGATGATTGCGAAATGTCTTCCTTCCAACATTAAACACCAAATACCCCATACCATTATCCCACCCAATTGGGTTCTTCAGTCTACAGTGTCTTACAACACCATCACTGGATGCTTCGTAATTTTTAATCACTGGGTGTAGTCTGAATTCTTGGGTCATTATATACTACACAATTTGTCTAATTCAATGACTGACCCATTTTGCAGTGATTGATTATACATAAATCTTTCATTTAGACACCTGTTTTTAATATAGCATGAAGGAGTTCAAGAGATTGACTTCGAAAAATGCTAAATTCAATAGCGATAGAGAGCTCAAGAGATTATTGAAAATCAATCCTAGATTTAATCTCGATAGACCCAAAAAACGTATAGTAGACGGAAACATGAAAGAGTTTAAGAGATTATTGAAAATCAATCCTAGATTTAATCGCGATAGACCCAAAAAACGTGTAGTAAACAGAAACAAACGTAACAAACGTCCAAGAGACGGAAACATGAAGGAGTTTAAGAGATTATTGAAAATTAACCCTAAATTTAATCTCGATAAACCCAAAAAACGTAACAAACGTCCAAGAGACGGAAACATGAAAGAGTTTAAGAGACTATTAAAAATTAACCCTAAATTTAATATCGATAAACCCAAAAAACGTAACAAACGTCCAAGAGACGGAAACATGTGATCACCATGGAAGGATGCTCAATTCAATCTTGATATAGTTTCTAATACACCCAAGAATAAAAATTCTTGATAAACCCATCAGAGACTGTTTTAATGAATTCAAGCGCGATGGAGCATCTTATTGCTGGTCAACATTTCGAATTGATGGTGTTGTTGATGCTACCATGACTGATGAAAAAGCAGCAGTGATCATTTCACGTATTGGGGAAAAAGTCATTTTTTCCGAATCAAATTCATTATCCGTGAGGATGGCAAATGGATTATTAGGGATAAATTTGAACCCATTCTCAGGGGCAAAAAAACTGTCACCGTGAATCAGGATTCAAAACCGGGAATTTTGACTGGAATTGATAAACCCTACTACGAAAGATCTTATCCTGTCACAGCAGTTGTTTACGGGATCTATCCGATCAATGACAAACCTGATATTTCAAAACTAGCACCCATGAAATATTCGACAGGGCTCAATTGTGTAGCAGAACGAATAATAGAACACTTCACAAATGCGTCCCGGGGGAATAAACTAACTGATCTAAGACGAAAAAAAATAACCGAGTGGGAGTTCACGGTAAAAGAGCATGGGGCAACAATTCAGGATATAACTAAATTAGAAAAATCATTAAGATTTCCAATATCGGTAAGGACAATCACCGGAGAAGTATTATACGAATCGAAATATAAATCACAGGGAGCCCCCATTGAAATTATTGATCATAACGCGCACGCGTGGTCATCTGCAGTAACAATATTCCCACGGGATAGAACCGTAAGATATCTATCCCAAACCGAAGAGTTTTTTTCAGAGCAGAAATTATTTGATGCTATTTACCATTTGAGTAAAAACGATCCTGTGTCAGTGTGGCTATTTCATAGCTCTTCAGACGAAGAATGCAGATTTGATCAGTTTGTAAGGCCTAACGGAGAATTATACCGTACTGAAGAGCTGCAGAATCAAATGAAACAACTAGCTAGTGAGTTTTCTGAGGGGGAAATCGAAGATCAATTATTAGCAAACTGTTTCACAGTACCATCCATTGCAGCACATTTTGCAAGAAAGAAAAACGCGTGGAAACCAACACGAAGTGAGTTTTTATCAGATGTCAAATTGTCCTGTCTTGAATACAGCCACGGCGGATTATGGAACACAAAATACACCGCTGATACCGTTATTTCAGTTGATATGATGGCGTGTTATCCAGGAAGTTTTCTTGGGTATGGAGAATGCGAGAAATATTTCAAACGATTTGGACACCCTACACACGAAATGACCCGTGTTGCTATTAATGGACCACTTCCTGATTTTGATTTAACCGGATTCGCTTGTGTAGTATCATTTGAAATGGCTGAAGGACTTCATCCGTGTAGTTATCTTTGGATTGGTAAACACATGTCTAAAAAACACTGGATGCCAATAGTGTTATTACGGTATATGCTTGATTGCAAGATGTTAAAATCATTAATTGTCAGTGAAGCAATTATATCCTATCGAGCACAGAAATCAGTCTGGTTACCACAACCTGATCTAGAAAAAATAATTAGCGAAGAGCGAAAACTGTTTCCTGATTTTAATGAACAACAAATCATGGATTGGTCCAGACAGTTATTTGAAATCAGAAACAATGAAGCAAAAAATCTTGGACGAAGAATAATCGGTAAATTTACCCAAGGTGGCAAAGATGATAATACGAAATATTCTTCACGATTGATTATAGACAACGCTGAATACGATTTTGTAATGGCGGATTTAACGAATAAGGGCTTATATGTCAATCGTAAGGACGCATTTATGTCCAATGGAACCAAATTGGGTACAATTGTTACTTACACTGATGGATACCATCCGCAGTACACACATTTGAGAGCTTCTATGCTGGGTTATGCTTCTATTAATCTGTTTTCGATGATCAATAAATTTCCTACCACCGCAGTTAGAGTTGCCACTGATTCATTTTACATAAATAGCAAAATGGCTGATTTTAAGGCTACTGGCAACGAGAAATGGGGATCATGGAGAATTAAGAAAGAAATGATTCATGATTATATTCAATCAGCAGATGTTACCATTGAAAATAATAACTTAGAAAGCAATCAGTGTTCAGAATTTTCTAGTGCACCACCGATTTCTGATCCAATCTGTAGATATAAAACAGTTTATTTAAACGGTTGTGGTGGGTCAGGAAAAACAACCCGGGCAATTGAGTTATTTCGTGGGAAAAATCCTACGGATTTCACAAAAATGATTGTGCTAACACCGACTCACAGACTTGCAAGAGAAATGATACAGAGAGGGGTAAATGCCTGCACTTATCACAGCTTTTTCCGATGGAAGGGAGATAAATGGACTCCTGAGCGCATGGGAGAGAAATTTATTCCTGAAATCATGATTTGGGATGAAATAGACACAGTGTCCGAAGATGTCTTAAAAATATTTCTTGAGTGGTTGTTATTGAAGAATACAAAAGTCGTCATGTGCGGTGATCACGGCCAACCACCACCATTTGTCGGTGCATCTCCCCATGAATGGCTAAAGGAGCAGCAGAGAGGGTGAACAGACCACGATTTCAAGCAAAAATAAGGCTTCCAGATAACGTTTCCGAACAAAAAATGGCCTACACACTACGTTTTCAGACAAAAAATAAGACTTCCAACAAAATCTCATTTAACCAAAAAAAAAGTCTCCATTTTTGCAAAAACGGATATTTTACGATTTTGCTCGCAACGATGTGGTCATCCACCCTCTCTGCTGCTAGTGATTTCATCACTAGTGATTTCAGTTCTGGTTAACAAAAAATAATAAATGATTTGATCAAGTCTTTAGGATGAAAATCATTTATGATTTTACAAACAGACTAATCGCTAACACCTCTTCTTGTAAATCAATCAGATTATTTGACTGGTCGGTGAGTTTGAAATTAATTCTGGTTAATGAATTATTATGGCATCGCATGTAGACAGGATTAATTGGGTTTTCAATAATTAGGAATCCTGGAGGAGCTGTTGGTGCAAATGAATAAAGAATATATCCTTGCTGAGCTTGATTTGATTGCTCTAGATTAATTTGATAGCTTCCTTCGATAACATCACACACTAAATTAAGCGCAATCACCGTTGAAATATTCACGTTGAACGGAGCGATATGCCTACCACCACCATCTGGGTCATTATTATGTTTGAGGATTTTTATTTCCGGTGATGTTGTTTTTTTCCATGCGTCATGAATTATTTTAAAACCAACATCGATAGCATCGTTGAGAGATTTTTTTAGTTCTGGTACGTTATATCCTGGTAGTTTGACTGTTGGAATATCCTTGACGGGGATGCCCCTGCTTTCTGCAAAAAATGTTCTTGTTTCAGGATCACTGTCATCCAATATCTCTTGAATAATTTGTGAATTAAGTTTTTCCATATCGTCGATAATTTTGTTACATGTTTCTACGACGCTGATAAATTCATCTCGGGTAAGAGAGCCGGATTTAAGAGGTATTAACAACAGTGAAAAAATATTATTCATTGCTGTGAAATTTTTATTGATTTTAAGTTCGCTAACAACAAGATATTTCCCTCCCTTACCAAAAAAATCTCTAGCAACCCTGTAATCGCTATAGCTTTTTACTGGATTATCAGGTTTTATCCTATCTGTGATATAATCAGATTTTTTTGGTTCTGGTAAATCAACGGTTTCCTCCAGAGTTTTACTCTGGGGTGGTAATTCAGGCCATCCTAGTACGGTTCTTATTGAGCTTTGATAGATATCTACGACATATTCTTCTGAGTTTATTTCAATGGCGGATGATAGCGTCGGTTCATGAACTGTTATAGCAATTTTTGACTCTACTCCAGTAATCGATTTTATTCTACGCGCGAATTCATTATTGATTTGTTCTATTTGGTATGACCCAGTTGGTATGGAAACGACGTTCCAGTCTGGGGTACCGTCGTCTTTATTCTTATACGAGAACACCAGTGAATTATTGGGTTGTTGACCACCAAATGCTACCGATCTAATATTAGGCCAACTGTGATACATTCGTAGTTTTGCTAGCGCGATTTCGCTCACAGGAACCGGAGAGGGGAAATTCACACTAAACTCGGGTTTCGTAGATGTTATTGATATCATACTCGTTTGTACTGGGTTCGTGTTCTCCACTACTTGTTGAAGTAATTCCATCTGTGTCGTCATTATACTCATGATTTATTTCTAATTTTGGTATCGAGGAATCATAAATACTGACCATCACTGAGAACTCACAATCTGGTAATGTTGATATTATTGAGATCATTTTGTTTTTTGGGTTCGTGTTTTCTGATTCCATCGGTGTTGTCATTGTTATTATACTCATGTTGTCGCTCTAATTTCGATATCGCGGAATCAAAAATACTGACCATCGCTGAGAATTCAATATCTGATATAATCGTATTATCGAGTGACGACGATATCATCAATGATAATTGCGAATATGCGGTTGATGCAATATGAAATTGAAGTAAGTAATTCTGCAGTTTACTCTGGCTGCATGATGATATCTTTTTTGCTATCCCGGTTGATATACCCCCGATTGTAGCCACCGCAGAAATGCAAATTGGAACTACGACCGGGGCAATCATTGTAACAGATGCTAGTATTATTCCGGCACCAGTAAGAACGCTTGACACCGAGTATATAATAACATCAATTGCGGTGATTCTTCGTCGGTATTTTTTTATTTTTATTTGATACTCCTCAGTGAGGGTTTTGAGTCTATTTTGAAATTCTCTGACCTGATCATAGCGACATTGCGTCGATGACAAAGTCATTGTTGTTTATTTTAAAAACACTAGCGTTTTCAATTGTGAAATCCGAACGATTTAGTTATTTACTTAAATCCGCTACGAATTCCAGATACCATGTTACTGATGCCTTAGCCAAACTTTTATCATCGGCTTTTATCGTTAACCGTTCAGTTTTATCCTTGTCGATGATGGTTGAAATCGTATTGTTGACCCCGGATGAACTCGACGATGATATATTAAATTGAATTGGTGCTACCAGCGTTAATCGATAAATACCCTTGATAGTAGCTGTGATATCTAATTTGTTGTTTGCAAGTGTCCACTCAAATGATCCGTGTTGGATTGTATATACTACGTTATTGGTTTTCTCATGAGGAATTTTTGTTTTTTCAATGATTGTTATCATCCTCGAAAAATCACCTTTGACGGCTTCGATGAAAGTTTTCGTCTCATCGATGGATTTTTTAATATCAGGGAGTTTTATTTCAATTTTATCCAACTGGGTTCCAATAAATTTATCAATGATATTTCTACGAAATGATATAAACTGTTTTACGTTATCTTCAATTTTAGATTCAAGTATTTTTAGTACAGCCAGAGAATTGTTTAACTCATCGTTGAGAGTTTTTAATCGATCTGTAATCGTCGAAACGAGTACACCCGGTTTGAGTTTACCCTGATCGGAAAATAACGCGATAGTATCCTCGATTGCGTTTCGTTGTTTAACTAAAATATCATCCAGAGAAATATTACTGGTTTTCAATTTACCCTGATCGGAAAATAACGCGATAGTATCCTCGATTGCGTTTCGTTGTTTAACTAAAATATCATCCAGAGAAATATTACTAGATTTCAATTTACCCTGTTTGTCCTGAAATACAACTATTTCATTAGGATCAACATTTGTTAAGTTCAACGTCTCAGCGATTTCATCTTTAATTTTTTTTGTTATATCCTTGACAGAATCAGGTGGTGCAGTGCCATCGGGTTTGGATTTCAAAGATCTCCCCCAAATATCAATCATGTTATTGTAAAACTCTTTCTCTCTCTAAAATCGTTTTTGACGACTTCGTCGTTGCCAGCGATTGCTAGTGTATTCATTCACGACAACATGTGGTGGTTTTCCGCTTGGGTTACTCAAGGAGTTAGAAATAGCGTCAAGGACATTTAATACTTCGCTGCCACATATTGGTGGGTCAATCATCGTTTGTGTTGGTAGCGTAGAATACCAAGTCTTCATTGGAAGGGTTTTTATATACCGCATAAACTCTTTTGGTGGGGCTAATCCATATGAATCAAAATAAACAATCCCACGTGGATCAATAGCGTATGCAACCCAGTGAGTTCCGGGTCCGGTGCTGTTATCTAAATTAATGATTCCGGTTTCAGTTTTGTTTGGTTGATGTGGTAATTGATCTTTCATAAAGACACCTCTGAAGTTTTTAATCGCGAGTTTTTTAGCCGCATCCATTAAATCAAAATTGGACATAGGAATCTTCGATTCCTCAATTAATAAATCGTTCCTGGTAGTCTTAGACCCTTTCCGCTGTACCACGAATACGGGGTTCCTGGTAGTCTTAGACCCAATCCGTTCACGGATCTTCCGCTGTACCACGAATACGGGGTTCCTGGTAGTCTTAGACCCTTTCCCTTTTTTTTATATCCTTTCCCAGTTGCCTTCTTTAGTGCCATTCCTGCTGCAGTACCAACGGCTCCTAACGCTGCCGCTTTAGCCACCGCTGGGGCTGCTGCTGCAATCAATGCTGGAATCGCAGCTAACAACGGAAATATACCGCCTGTTTTAATCATATTTTTGATAGCAGCCGCAGAAAGAGTAATCTGAACACCTTTTTTGGCTGCAAGTGCATCATTGAAATGTTTCACCTGACGAGTTGTCAGCGATAATTTATTTGCACCACCAGTCATTTGGTTGGGTTTCAACGTGATTGTGGTTCCACATCGCTTAACCGATTCTGATTGCAATTTTTTTAATTGACCGGGAGTTAACGTAACACTAATAACACTATATGACATTATACATAATAGATTGATTCTAATTCGTAAAATCCGTAGGATTTCATTGAAAAATCAAGAAAATCGTTTACGATTTCAATCAAAGATTTTCTACTGGTGCATCTACCACTCTCATTCTTCCTCCAACACCTTCGAGTAGCATTGATTTGTCGCTGAGAATGACAGCAACCGCTCTATAATCAGCAGCACCAACAGGACGATTCACATTAGCTCTAAAGTGTATATCAACAACTGACTGTCTTGTTAAATCGAGATGTTCCAGTGAGAAGTAATAGATCGGATATAGATTTTTAAAATCATATTGTGATATTTGCAAACCAGTATCCACATTTTGATCACGTGCCATAAATGACAACAGACGATGATACACGCGTGCAATATGGTTGTTAGTGTAATCAAGTTGTATATCCTCGGATGGTTCCTGCTGGCCATTTATTCTCAGTGAGACGTCTTTCACACCTAATTGATCAAATATCATATGACTGTAGGTTTGATTGCCAATTCGCCTATTATCCTGTAACGCTACGAATATATGACGTGGCGCAGTAACACCTTGTTTTGATGCTAGATTCCACGTGAATAACCCGGTGAGATTTGATTGTTTAACATCTGTACTCACGGTTAGCCAACTCAACAACGACTTTCCTCCTTGGTCCATAAATGATAGTAATCGTTCTTCTGCAGTGATTGCTGGAGTCAACACTGGCATCCACAATGATATTTTTGTTAAAATAACTTTACCGGCATCATCATTTACATGATCTGCAGCTGTGTTTGCTGGAATCCTCCAAATTGCGTCATTATCATCACCCTTTCGTACAAGCGATACTGTATGCTTCGCCCCATAAATAACTTTTCGGACGTTTCTACAGAATCCAAATATATGATGCAGTGGAATCGCGCATGAAAATGATTTACGCTCTCCTTGCAACATTGCGTTTCGTGTTGCAGCTCCTAGATTGAAATTAACGTCGTTGTTTATAATCATATCCTCGACATCAACATCAGCATCACCAGCATGTTTTTTTGGTCGTCTTACAACAAATGGATTTCCACCAGCGGTATTCTTACCATCTTTTGCAAACATCATAGAGGGTCCTGCTGATCTTGTATAATCATCAGAATATCTCGCTAACCCGATTATTGTTGTAGCCACATCAACTTCACGATCTATGGACTCAATTTCTTTTCCATCAATGAGATATCTAGCACTCTCAAATAGCGCCATGATACCATTATTGACAAACCCGACTTGAGTACCAGCTGGATATGATGCTCCAGCAGCTGTTACAAGTTCTCCTTCTACTTCGATAAATCCTTCACAGGGCAAAAAGTATTTACTGGTATCATGGACTTGAAGTTCAATTCGCGATCGACTATTTGCGTCTATTGCATGATAAGCGTAATATTGATAATCGCGTACAGAATCATCCTTGCCAACTGGGGCGTCTATATCAAACGCCGGATCATGTGATTTTTTGAACATTTTATTCTATTTATCAGAGTCTAAATCGTAAAAATCCGTAGGATTTTCATCGTAAACGATTTTCATCGACGTAGTTTTTTAAAGCCGCTTCCTGCTATCATATTTGCAATATTGCTTTGGTCTCCTTGATTTACCATCGACGCTAATTTTTCGTCTACTGCGTTATTTATAATTCTACTAACACTTGCAGGCATTTCCGCTGTAGACGGTAACGGTTTTGAAAATCCTTTGGATTTCATCCGTGATTTCACTAATGATGTTAATTTATTCCTCGCAGTTGAAAACGCTTTTCCAGCAAGATCTCCAACAGCACCAATACCCTTATCACGAATAACTTCAATTGCTTTCATTCCTAGTTGTTTAGCCAATGGCATCACTTTTGGAGCCATTCTCGCAAATAACCCTGCAATGGTATTGCCTAAACCATCTCCGTAGTATGCTCTATAAACTGGAAACCGTGAATTAACTACATAGACGGGGGTTGGTTTATCATGATTGTAGTGTATGATCATTATTTGAAATCAGAAACCATTTTTCAATTGTGAAATCCTTCGGATTTCCACGCTAGCGTTTTATTTAATCCCGGTGATTAATCACTGTGATAATCATGGACGGTTTCACCGTCTACTAACTCGTCAATGAAATCTCGATATGTTTTGATATCCATGATACCACCCTGAAATAATCGTCTACAGATATCAGCTGCTTCATTAATTATTTCCGGTGAGTTATTTCCAGCTCGGAAACCTCCTACAAGAACTTCTAATCGTGATATATCATTGATAACACTACCAGGACATGAAACACTGGAATCTCTTAATCCACTTCCGCTATAACCAGTTGCTTCATCCTGTTTTTCTAAATCGGCTTCTTGTAATAAATAATCAAGAAAATCATCATCACGTGGTATTTGTTGTTTTTTAGGAGAGTAGACTACTTTCTTTGCAGGTTGCTGTCGCCTTCCTCGCAATTTTTGCGGTTTTTGTTGTTGTTTAAACTCTTCGTATTGATTATACACTTCGCCCACCTCATTGATATATCCAATGTATGATGCGTTACCCTTCTTCTTAATTCTACCTGTTTTTTCAGTTTTGATTTTGTAGAATATATCAGCCCAGTGAGTTATATCTCTAACAAAGTTATGATGTTCTGGTTTCAACAAATTTTTCCTGTTTTCATAAGTCGTAACAACAAGCGCAGGAATTTTCGCTAGTTTAGTCTCAATGATTGCTGCTAAACCCGCCTCGTTAAATATCACGCGTAAATCATCTACTATTTCTTTTGATTCCATTTGTTTTGTTTGTTCAGTTTGTTCAGTTTTCGCTGCTATTTTTTCGAGTTCACCGATAACAGATTTTCCCGTCTCGGGAACATCTCCCAGTATAGCACGCTCTATCCCTTTCGTTGCTGTGGTTACTGGTTTAAACAATTCTTCGGATCCCATAGCAAAATCAGTCTGAAGACTCTGTCGTTGTTGTAGTTTATTCCGTACAGAGTCACGAATTGGTACAAATCTCCTGATTGCATCCAGTCGTTCACGAGCCAATCGGGTTGTTAATGCTTCATTGACCATTATTTGAAATCGTAAACAATTTTTCAATTGCAAAACAATTTTTCAATCCAACCTAACACCATCGGATGGTCATGGAAGTGTTATTTCGTCGTGAGACAGCTTCGTTCATCGATGGCGAAAGTCACATAATTGCTATAAATAATAATAATACTGTGACTTTCGCCATTCTACGCTGATCAATGCGAACCAGCCATCAATTTTTTATTCACTGATTTCAACAGTTTTGATCAAAAAATGCTAAAAAAAAATTAAAATCTCTATGAGGGACGGTCACAATCAAATAATGATAAATGGTTGGTCAATCAAAATTTTTCATTTTCTTGAATTAACGCCCGTAGGTTTCTAACTTTAGAATTAACCTCCTTTTTCAATTCGTATTCGTACCCCAATTCTTTTCGTATTCGTTCTACGATGGTATACAACGGAGCGAACACACTTATGTCACTGGAAAATGCGAGAGAGTCCTTAATAGAATTCTGAATTCTTTTGATGAGCGCATACTTCTTTGGTAGCATGTATTTATTGTTGTTAACTCCGTATTCTATGTCCTGAAAATCAGACATGATTTGATCAGGATTTAACCCATCTGATAGTTCAATATCCCAACTTTTCAATTTTGAAATCTCGGATATGATTCTATTCATGTTTTCAGAATTCATTATTCTATAATAATGATATATTTCTAAATGAAAAATATGACGTATTAGACATAACTAAATTGAATTTTCTGTCCGCTCTTTTTTGAAATAGCCGATCGACAAACCCCCTCTGCAACATATCGTACTGAGGGTCTACAAATATTGAAATACTTGCCGGCTTCATATATTGATTTAAATACTTTTTCTTCGTTAGTTATTGTATTCAAAGATTTCACAGGTCTCGCTTTTTTCGAGTATTTCCCAGTCCTTCCTCGTTTGGTATTCTCACTATGTGTGATTGCTTGAAGATTTGATAAGGAATTGTTCTTCGGATTAGAATCAATATGATCAATAACAAAACCATCTTTGATCAATCCATGGAAACATTCATACACGAAACGATGATTGTAATATTTCTTCTTTCCAACAGTAAAGAACAAATACCCCATACCATTATCCCACCCAACTGGGTTCTTCAGTCTACGGTTTCTTACAACACCATCACTGGATGCTTCATAATTTGTACTCACTGGGTGTGGTCTGAATTCCTGGTTCATTCGTATACTATACTATTTGTCTAATTCATTGACTGATCCATTTGCAGTGATTCATTATATAAAAATCTTTCATTTAGACACTTGTTTTTAGTATAGCATGATGGAGTTCAAGAGATTGACTTCGAGAAATGCTAAATTTAATGCTGATAGAGAGTTTAAGAGATTATTGAAAATCAGTCCTAGATTTAATCTCGATAGACCCAAAAAACGTAACAAACGTCCAAGAGACGGAAACATGAAAGAGTTTAAGAGATTATTGAAAATCAGTCCTAGATTTAATCTCGATAGACCCAAAAAACGTAACAAACGTCCAAGAGACGGAAACATGAAAGAGTTTAAGAGATTATTGAAAATCAGTCCTAGATTTAATCTCGATAGACCCAAAAAACGTAACAAATTTAATCGCGATAAACCCAAAATCCTTCGGAGTTCAAAAACGTCCAAGAGAGATTACCCCTGGAAAGATGCTCAATTCAATCTCGATATAGTTTCTAATACACCAAAGAATACAATTCTTGATAAAGCCATGATTAGTAAAATCAGAGATTGTTTTAATGAATTCAAACGTGATGGAGCATCATATTGCTGGTCAACATTTCGAATTGATGGTGTTGTTGATGCTACCATGACTGATGAAAAAGCAGCAGTGATAATTTCACGTGTTGGGGAAAAACGGCATTTTTTCCGAATCAAATTCATTATCGAAGTCGATGGCAAATGGATTATTAAGGATAAATTTGAACCAATCCTCAAGAATAAAAAAGCTGTCATTGTGAGTAGAGATTCCAAACCAGGGATTCTAACCGGCATTGATAAACCATACTACGAAAGATCTTATCCCGTAACAGCAATGGTTTATGGGATATATCCGTTAAATGATAAACCCGATATCGCAAAACTAGCTCCTATGAAATATTCGTCAGGGCTTAATTGTGTAGCAGAACGAATAATAGAACATTTCACAAATGCATCCCGAGGAAATAAACTAACTGATCTGCGACGTAGAAAAATAACCGAGTGGGAACTGACAGTGAAACAGCATGGTGCAAAGATTTCTGATATAGCTAAATTAGAAGCATCATTAAAATTCCCAATATCAGTAACAACAATAACCGGAGAAGTATTATACGAACCGAAATATCAATCGCGAGGAGCCCCAATACAGATTATTGATCATAACAAACACGCGTGGACACCTGCGGTAACAATATTTCCACGAGAACGAACCGTGAAATATATCCCTAAGGAGTTCGTCGGGGATGTTTTCTATGAAGAGAGATTATTTGATGCTATTCATGCGTTGTGTAAGGATGATCCTGTGTCAGTGTGGTTACTTAGAAGTGATGAAGAATTCGATCAATTTGTAAAACCAAATGGTGAATTATATCGCATTGAAGAATTAGATAACAGAATGAGAAAAATCGCTAGTGATTTTTCACCGCAGAATTCCCATGAAAAACTACTCACGGATAGTTTTACTATTCCATCAGTGGTAGCTCACTTCGCAAGAGAAAAAAACTCATGGCGTCCAACACGAAGTGATTTTCTCGAAGATGTTAAATTGAGTTGCGTCGAATTTGGTCATGGAGGACTGTGGAATACGAAATACCATCGTGATGGTATGATTTCAATTGATATATCCGCGTGTTATCCCGGAAGTTTTCTCGGGTATGGGGAATGCGCTGAGTACTTCAAACGATTTGGACACCCCACGCATGAAATGACTCGTGTTGCGATTAATGGACCATTGCCTGATTTTGATTTAACCGGATTCGCTCGTGTGATATCATTTGAATTAGCTACAGGGTTACATCCGTGTAGTTATGTTTGGCTCGGTAGACACCTATCTGAAAAACACTGGATGCCAATAGTGCTATTGAGATATATGATTGATTGTGGTATGCTAATATCGTTGATTGTTTCCGATATTATTATATGCTATCGAGCTCAGAAAGAAGTTTGGCTACCACAACCCAATCTAGATAGAATAATCAACGAACTACGAAAACAGTTTCCAGATTTCAGTGAAGAAGAAATCATAAATTGGTCTAAGAAGTTATTTGAAATTAAAAAAGAACAAACAAAAGATCTCGGAAGAAGAATAATCGGTAAATTTACCCAGGGTGGACGATACGATAACGCGAAATACTCTTCGCGGTTGATCATAGATGTCGCTGAATACGATTTTATTGTAGCGGATTTAATGAAACAGGGAAAACTTGTATCCCGTAAGGATGCTTTTCTATCCAGCGGCGAGAAATTAGGTACGGTTGTTACCTACTGTGATGGATATAATTCCCAGTACACACATTTGAGAAGTTCAATGTTAGCCTATGCTTCTATTAATCTATTTTCGATGATAAATAGATTTCCTAATACCGCGGTTAGAGTAGCCACTGATTCGATGTATATACATAATAAGTACAAATCAGCTGTAGCTAAATTCACAGATCCCGAAGAAAATTGGGGGTGTTGGCGATTTAAAAAGGAGATGCTACATGAGTATTGTGAATCCGCAGACGTTGCCATGGATGATAAATATATTTGTTGTAACCGTATTGAAATTGGAAACACTAGTGTTTCTACAGAATTTTCTAATGCACCACCGGTATCTGATCCAGTATGTAGATACAAGACAGTTTATTTAAACGGTTGTGGTGGGTCAGGAAAGACAACGCGTGCAATTGAATTATATCGTGGTGGTGGAAATACTTGTATTTCTACTAACATGATTGTGCTAACACCGACTCATAGACTCGCCAGAGAGATGATACAACGAGGGGTAAATGCTTGCACTTATCACAGCTTCTTTCGATGGAAGGGTGACAAATGGACTCCTGATCGAATGGGTGATAAATTCATTCCTGAAATCATAATCTGGGATGAAATATGCACAGTGTCATTAGATGTATTAAAAACATTTCTTGAGTGGTTGTTAACCAAAAACACAAAAGTCGTCATGTGCGGGGATCAAGGCCAACCACCACCATTTGTCGGTGCATCTCCACATGAATGGCTAAAGGGTTTTGTAGACTACTATGAAGAAATCACCACTGATTATAGATCACTTGATGAACGATTACGCGAGTTCAAAGCGCTAATTAGATTACAACCGGATAGAATCCAATGCGAAATAGCGCGTGAAGTGATTTCAGAAACCCCAATGAATGATTTCTGGGAAACATGGAGACCAAACGATTTGATCATTGCAAGTAGAAAAATAGTCAGGGATACACTTCAGATGAAGTTATTTGAATTGCATAAAGAAAAATTTGCAACGCTTCCAGTACCCCTTTGTTATAGGCCATCGGATACACGAAAACAGAATATTGAAGTTGATATTCCAGGACAGAGTGAAAAACAAATTCTGGTATTAAATGATATTGTGCTGGTTGATATCAATGTCGTTGAAGATGCATTGCGTGCTAATAAATCCCCGTGGACGCTAGGATACGCAGCAACAATACACTCTTCACAGGGATTGACTATATCGGATACAATTGTTTGGATGGTAGATAATCGCATCGAATGGTCAAATTTAGTCTATCTCGCAGTATCCAGAGTACGAAACATAAATCAACTTCGAAGAATTGTCCTGACAGAGTCAGGCGATGATGAAATCATTGGTGATGATAATGACACAACAATAAGTGATATTGATGTTAGCATCATTAATAAAAAACTCTCCGGTTACAAACAACAGGACAAAAAAAAACAACGAGAATTTGATATTGATGCTGAATTAATAATCACTTTGAAGAAACAACAGAATAATCACTGCGCGAGTTGCAATTGTAAAATGCGTTGGCAGTATTCGGATAAGGATCCTCGCCAATTTACCGTAGACAGAAAAAATAACAATCTCGGTCATGTCAGAAATAATGTGATGTTGACTTGTCTTGAGTGCAATAGACGCAACGGCGCTAGTTAAGACCATGCGGTGGCAATTGAGTATCCTCGGGAATCACTTGTAGTTGTTGTCGAGTAAAACCCCGCTGAGGGGCAGTTGAATCCAGTTTATAGACTGGAGGTCTACCAGTTGATCGTGTTATACTAGATATCTTATGCGTAGTGACGCTCCAAATAGGATCAGTAGCCCTTTTTCTACCCCCTTCAAGCTCTCCTGGTTCGTATAAGTACCTCACAATGACACTACTACCAAGAATTGGTTGGGAAATGCTAGCGTTTCTAGGGAAATCTTTTTGTGGTTGTACGGGTATTGACTTCTTTTTAATCGCGTTGATAGGTTTCATGTTGATTGTTCTAGTAATCTCGTTATTCAGTGCAGTAATCACAGATGGTAATCTTTTAACCCATTCACTGGATCGCTTTTCTTGAATGAATTCTTTTGCGTATTGATATCCAAATAACCGCTCAGCAATCGTCCGATTAAATCGTTCTACAATGGCCTGATCGCGATGTAGCGCAGTATGCCCTCGTCGTATGGTGACATTATGATGTTTCATTGTAGATAACACTGCACCCTGAAATTCCTTGCCAGGATCAACTTGTAACAGATTTGGCCAGTGCAGAGGACCTCGTCGATAAATCCTTTCAAATGCAGAAGCGACTTCAGTGGCCGATTTTGTTTTCAGCGGTTCTGCTTCTTTGTATCGACTCGCAACATCAACTACGGTTAACGCATATTTGTAACCACGATCATGTGGCAGAAATAATATATCAGCCTGATGAACTTCATTAGGAGCGGTCACATCAAAATGCGAGAATTGAATTTGTTTAGGCGGTGGTAGATAAATTTGCCATAGTGCCTGTTTGGATAACCAATTAGCCGCAGTGATTTTTTTCACTTTTGCAGCTCTAGCGAGTTTATTGATTGCAGCGTTACCCCTCCAGTATCCCCTCGGAGAATAATAAATTTATTCCATATTATTAATTACCAGCACCTAACATCAATTTACTTTTCATAGCCGATTTTATCAAAAATGAAGACAATTTTTCTTTGAAGGATTTATCAGGAATAGCATTTAACGCATGAATTAATTTCACATCCGCGAGATGCCTGTTTTGCAGATTGCTGCTTTTATAAGCAACATCATGAAGGTGACAGGCCTTATCAATGGCATTTATTGGTTCTTCACCGGGGTTGGGTTGATTTTGATTATTGAGTCTGATATCAAGTCTGGTTCCTGGTCCACAGTAGCTATATCCTGGGAGGTGCTTTTCTCCGGGGTATTTTGCCCATGGGGTTCCAGGGAGTTTTGCTAATTTGGCTGCGATATCACCTCCTCGTTTTTTTTAAAATCAGATCTCATAGACACAAATCTAAATTTCTTTGTACCACATTGCACGCATTTACCAGAAAGCGCTGATCGGTTATTTTTAGTTGTAATCGTCGTCAAGTCATCTGTGCCAGTACGCGTTCTACACTTCACACAATATAGATCCATAATTTATGTATAGAGATATGGATATAATTGATTTTTCAGCGACTAAAACAAGAGAACCAATTAAGCATCATGCAGCGCTACCAAACTCTATCCGGATGATTATAATCGGGCCATCTGGATCCGGTAAAACGCAATTGTTGCTAAATTTAATAATGAGATGGATGAAGTGGGATAAGTTGTATTTAATTGCCCCTAGCGTAGACGACCAACGATGCTATGAAGTGCTAAAAGATTTTAACGAGAATGCATCAGAAATTAAGGGTGAGAATGCCATTGATTTTATAACCGATATCGATGAAGCACCGAGTATTGATGATATTGATGGAGATATTAACAATTTAGTCGTATACGACGATATAATGTTGGATAAACAAAAGAATCCTGCTAGAATATTTTCCCGTGGGCGTCACAAAAACACTGACGTGATATATGTCACTCAACGCTACACTCAGGTTCCAAAAGTGATCAGAGATAACTGCAATATTCTTTCTGTATTCAACGGAGTTGATACTCATACTCTTAGAAATATTTGGCAGACATGGTGCTCTGATATGGACTTCAATCAATTTCGAGATTTCTTTAGTCATGCTCAGTCGACTCCGCACGGATTCGCAACAATAAATCTACATGATCCTCGGACACGATATCGTATCGGACTGGATCAAATATTCGGTTAAATCATTTATTATTTTTTGTTAACCTGTAGCAGCAGAGAGGGTGGATGACCACATCGTTGCGAGCAAAATCGTAAAATCTTCGTTTTTGCAAAAATGGAGACTTTTTTTTTGGTTAAATGAGATTTTGTTGGAAGTCTTATTTTTTGTCTGAAAACGTAGTGTGTAGGCCATTTTTTGTTCGGAAACGTTATCTGGAAGCCTTATTTTTGCTTGAAATCGTGGTCTGTTCACCCTCTCTGCTGCTAAAGGGTTTTGTAGACTATTATGAAGAAATTGATACCGATCATAGATCACTTGATAATGAATTAAAAGAATTGAAGAAACTAATTAGATTACAACCGGATAGAATCCAGTGTGAAATAACCCGTGAAATAATTTCGGAAACTCCAATGAATGAGTCTTGGGAAGCGTGGAGACCAAATGATTTAATCATTGCAAGTAGAAAAATAGTCAGGGACACACTTCAGATGAAGTTATTTGAATTGCATAAACAAAAATTTGCAACACTTCCAGTACCGTTATGTTATAGGCCATCGGATACACGAAAACAGAACATCGAAGTTGATATTCCAGGACAGAGTGAAAAGCAGATTCTCGTATTAAATGATATTGTGCTGGTTGATATCAATGTCGTTGAAGATGCATTGCGTGCTAATAAATCCCCGTGGACGCTAGGTTATGCAGCAACCATACACTCTTCACAGGGATTGACTATATCGGATACAATTGTTTGGATGGTAGATAATCGCATAGAATGGTCGAATTTAGTCTATCTTTCAGTATCCAGAGTACGAAAAATAAATCAACTTCGAAGAATTGTCTTCGATGATGAAATCATTGGCGATGATAATGACACCACAATAGATGATATTATTGATAAAAAACTCTCCGGTTACAAACAACAGGACAAAAAAAAACAACGAGAATTTGATATTGATGCTGAATTAATAATCACTCTGAAGCAACAACAGAATAATCACTGCGCGAGTTGCAATTGTATAATGCGTTGGCAGTATTCGGATAAGGATCCTCGCCAATTCACCGTAGACAGAAAAAATAACAATCTCGGTCATGTCAGAAAAAATGTGATGTTGACTTGTCTTGAGTGCAATAGACGCAAGGGTGCTAGTTAAGACCATGGGGTGGCAATTGAGTATCCTCGGGTATCACTTGTAATTGTTGTCTAGTAAAACCCCGTTGAGGGGCAGTTGAATCCAGTTTATAGATTGGAGGTCTACCCGTAGATCGTGTTATACTAGATATCTTGTGTGCAGTAACACTCCAAATAGGATCAGTAGCTCTTTTTCTGCCACCCTCAAGCTCTCCTGGTTCATATAAATACCTCACAATGACATTACTACCAAGAATTGGTTGGGAAACGCTAAAATCCTTTTGTGGTTTTTCAGGTATTGACTTCTTTTAAATCGCGTTGATAGGTTTCATGTTGATGGTTCTAGTAATCTCGTTATTCAGTGCGGTAACTACACCTGGTAATCTCTTAACCCATTCACGGGATCTTTTTTCTTGGATGAATTCTTTTGCGTATTGATATCCAAATAACCGTTCAGCAAGAATCCGATTAAATCGTTCTACAATGGCCTGATCACGATGCAGTGCAGTATGCCCTCGTCTGATAGCGACATTGTGATATTTCATTGTAGATAACACTGCACCCTGAAATTCCTTGCCCGGATCAACTTGTAACAGATTTGGCCAGTGCAGAGGACTCCTTCGATAAATCCTTTCAAATGCAGAAGCCACTTCAGTGGCCGATTTTGTTTTTAACGGTTCTGCTTCTTTGTATCGACTTGCAATATCAACTACAGTTAACGCATATTTGTAACCACGATCATGTGGCAGAAATAATATATCAGCCTGATGAACTTCATTAGGAATGGTCACATCAAAATGCGAGAATTGAATTTGTTTAGGCGGTGGTAGATAAATTTGCCATAGTGCCTGTTTGGATAACCAATGAGCCGCAGTGGTTTTTTTCACTTTTGCGGCGCTAGCGAGTTTACTGATTGCAGCGTTACCCTTCCAGTATCCTCTTGGGGAATAATAAATAGATTCCATGTTGTTATTAATTACCAGCACCTAACATCAATTTGCTTTTCATTGCCGATTTTATCAAAAATGAAGCCAATTTTTCTTTGAAGGATTTATCAGTGATAGAATTCAACGCATGAATTAATTTCACATCTGCTAGATGCCTGTGTTGCAAATTGCTGCTTTTATAAGCAACATCATGAAGGTGACAGGCCTTATCAATAGCGTTTATTGGTTCCTCACCGGGTCGGGGCTGATTTTGATCATTGAGTCTGATATCAAGTCTTGTTCCCGGTCCACAATAACTATACCCTGGAAGGTGTTTTTCTCCGGGGTATTTTGCCCATGGGGTTCCAGGGAGTTTTGCTAATTTGGCAGCGATATCACCTCCTCGTTTTTTTTTAAAGGTTCCTTGGGTTCCTTGGGTTTAGAAACAAATCTAAATTTCTTTGTACTACACTGTACGCATTTACCAGAAAGCGCTGATCGGTTATTTTTAGTTGTAATCGTCGTCAAGTCATCTGTGCCAGTACGCGCCTTACACTTCACACAATATAGATCCATAATTTATGTATAGAGATATGAATATAATTGATTTTCAGCGACTAAAACAAGAGAACCATTGAAACATCATGCAGCGCTACCAAACTCTATCCGCGCAATTATAATCGGGCCATCTGGATCCGGTAAAACGCAATTGCTGCTCAATTTAATAATGAGATGGATGAAGTGGGATAAGTTGTATTTAATTGCCCCTAGCGTAGATGATCAACGATGCTATGAAGTGCTAAAAGATTTTAATGAAAACGCTTCAGAGATTGCTGGCGAGGATGTTATTGAATTTATAACCGATATTGACGAGGCGCCATCCGTGAATGACCTCGATGGAAGTATCAACAATTTAGTTGTATACGATTATGTCATGTTAGATAAACAAAAAAATCCTGCTAGATTATTTTCCCGAGGCAGGCATAAAAACACGGACGTGATCTATGTCACTCAACGCTACACTCAGATTCCAAAAGTGATTAGAGATAACTGTAATATGCTTGCTGTATTCAACGGCGTTGATACACATACGCTACGAAATATTTGGCAGACATGGTGTTCTGATATGGACTTCAATCAATTTAGAAATTTCTTTAGTCATGCTCAGTCTGCCCCACACGGATTTGTAACAATAAATTTACATGACCCTCGAACACGATATCGTATCGGACTGGATCAAATATTCGGTTGAAATCATTTATGATTTTTGTTAACCAGAACTGAAAGTTCCAGCAGCAGAAGGGTGAGTGACAACGACGTTGTAGTCCCTTTTTCCCAAAAAATCGATGGAGGATTTCATTGATTTCATTGATTTTTTCATATTTTTTTTTGGGACCTAATCCATGAAACGATATCAGATTCACACACACATTGGGGCCTGATGTCATTGGTTTCATTGTTTTTAAGCGTGATTTCAGTGAAAACTTGTCTAAAAATGTTGTCTGATTCGCCCCTTCTGCTGCTATATATATAAAGAGGAGAGAGAGAGAGAGAGAGAGAGAGAGAGAGAGAGAGAGAGAGAGAGAGAGAGAGTACATACAGGGAAAAGAGGCATTTGCCCTCCACTCCCAGGAATTAATATCTGAACATTTGTTTTTACCTTTCGGTAAAACGTGTCAGTTGACCACTTAAACTTTGCCCTCAGGTTAAAACGTTTATGCGGAACTCCATGTTCCGAGGATGTGATTGGATCAAGCCCAGTTCCATCTTGTGTCTAGCATGATAATTACTCCCATGTAGTGACTGAGGTGAATACATAATCTTGTGTGTAAGTAAATATACATGCATATACAAGGTACACTTTCAGTACGCTAAACAATTCATTTTGAAATTGGCTCATTAATAGTTTATTTTGCAGAACGAATATAAAAATCCAAAAATACTGCTTCATTAGTGGCGCTACTTTATCTCTAAATAATAACGTAACCATCTATTTGTTTATGCAGCCTTCCTGTATAACATCTGCTCTCATGGCCTTTGGCTGTTCCTTTTAATATGTTAATTGTATGTTCCTCAACGTCCTACTGATCTTCCTTAACAGACTTAAAGTTGTTTTGTATTCATTTTGTCGCTAATTTCTATGCCTATGAGTGTCTTTATTTATTTAGCGTCTAAGATGGGAGCTACCCATCTAATTAAAACATTTTTATGGGTAGAATATAATTTTTCCTTGATCGGCCGCACTATTTTCCTCCTCATTATAATCGTAACTTAGGAACGAATATATAAAACAGTTACATATCGTTGTACACTTTTTCATTGTCGGTTAAATAGGGTAAGCGACTTCCCTCAGTTTCTAATTACATTCCATTGATATCCTTTTTTCTTTCAAGCACAAAGTATTTCCATACAAGGCATCGAAAGCTACGTTATTTAACAATACAAAGCGTATTGAGGCAGTGGACTATCTGATGGATGCCAAAGCATGGGACAAGGCTGAAGGAAAAAAGAGAATACCCGATGTCGATCATGGGATGCTCTTTACGCGGTAAGTTGATATACATCGTTTATAACTCTGTACGATGACTATGAGCCAATTTCCAACATCTTGTTTAATGATCAGCAGCCACATATTTTCATGTTATTGTCAATAAATTATAATAGTTTCTGGAAAATTATTAAATCACATAATTCTAGAATACATATGTATAAATATGTAACCCAATGTAGTAAATATGATGTAATTGTTTTAAATATCCTAATGTATGCAACTATTTCTACATAATATGATAAGGATATGATATTATTTATGCATACAATGCTAAAAGTAAGCATAAGCATTAGAAAAACAATATTCTTAGTGTATGCAATATAGCTGATCTTCCCTACTGACTATGTATGTATACTGGAACGATTTACCTAAATTACAAATAGTCCAGCTTTCAGATGGTAGAACATATCTGCACAGCAACACTTTACAGACGTACTGAAAGAAAATTACTCTTTAATAGCAATATTTTGACAATGGAGTTTTCCATGGGTTGTGCCAATAAGTTTTCGATTTTGTTTTATCTCGATACTCTCCATTGTATCCAACTTATAGAAGTTTTTATTATATTATAAGCCACATCCAATCAAATAGTAATGGTAACACACATCATCATCAACCATCCAATGTTAGAATATTTAAGGTAATTTGTGGTTACAGATGGTAAGATATTAAACATCTGCCGGCTATGTTTGTTTCAGATACAATATGTACTTTGATACACCTGATAATACAGGTGTTGTCGGTACGTATCTCTCTCTCTCTCTCTCTCTCTCTCTCTCTCTCTCTCTCTCTCTCTCTCTTTATTTATCTATATATATATATATATATATATATATATATATATATATATATATATATATATATATATATATACCCAACTCCTCCAGAGCATATTTGACACACATTATTTGACAAAAATCATACAAATTAGTAATGTTTCTAATACACCTTCGTATTAATTTTGTCAATTATGAGTCATTTAAACTGATACCCCCAAATATGCCGCCTTCACGTTTTATGATGGAAACCGAAAATGGATTAGGCAACATGCCGTTTATGTTTCTAGCTATTTATATTTAACAGGATAAACAGACTATTCCTGTCTGCTTCTATCTGTTGTAACTTTAAAATATGTACATATTTCAACATTTGTAATGGTTTGATAAACTGGAATTCTGGAAAAAGACATTAGTTATTGTGCAGACGAGAAATTTTAATATTTAGAATATCATTAAATAGCAAGTAAATTGGATGAATGAAAAGTAAATATGATTAAATAATGCAGCATAAAGTAAACAATGCTGTCTTGTAATATTTCGCCAAAATCACATGGAAGTCGAAACAAACAGTTTTTAAAATTAACTAGTATTAGCCTGATACAAATCTTAGTAATGTAGTCCATATACCGAATGTTCAAGTCGGAATTTAACATGCTTTACCCACTACAATGGGGTGGTTATTTGACTGGTCTGGCTGTTTTAGTCGGTTAATCGTGGATGTTTTACTATATTTTTGTATACTTGTTAGGTCTTATGTTTAGCTGTAAAACATTGATTGAAAGTATAAGCAGTTGCTTTTGCCTTTCTAGGTATGTTACATAAAAAGACATCAGAACGATCGAGTTTTGCATCTATAACTATCTTTTGTTCTCCAAAATATAATTGAGAATCAGCTGATATAACTTACTAAAAGATGCGATTACCGCAAAATGTAATGTGGTTTCTATAAATAAACAGCACTTATAGGCAGATAAAACTGGGTTTACTATGAAATCGATCATTCAAACTAGATGTTATTTACTATTGATCGATACCTGCAAGTAGTCTCTAAAGCTAGGTTTGGGGCTTTTTATTGAAAGTATTCAGCATTATATTGTGCTGAGATCCTCATAGAAGTGAATAGTGTACAGTAATGGCTAATTCTTAAAGTAATACAGACTTAACATGAACTTTTTTTGGTTACGTTTAAGCAAGTTAAACATAATACAGGTTTAGTTTTAACATATGCACGCGTTGAACTGCTCCAAACGATTATACAGCATGCAATTTACATGATGTCCATACTTAATCGTTATGTTACTCTTTATTTCTGTATGATACCAACTCTTTACAGCAAACTATGTTACACATGAACAGAAATGTCTGCAACATGTTGCGAAGGTCCTCGCTGTATAGTTCAACTGCAACAGGTGTTGTCCGCAGATTAATTGACTTCGTTTATGAAGAGTATAATTTGCATAAATTTTGTATTTACTGAAGCATTGCTTTAAAGCAAATGATAACAGAGAATATAGCAATGCATATAACCTTTAACAGTTGTGAAAGGGGTAAATATTAGACCTTGAAACAAGAGTAAGCCATTACAGTTGTTCTGAATAGAATTAAAGGTCATTGTTGTAACTGTTGTCGGCGAAGATTATATATAATTTTTGTTTATAATGTGTTTAGTTTGTGAAAGACGCAGCTTAGCGTTATTTACCAGAAAGCTGATCAGCTCTGAAACGTAATTTGTTAATTTATGTCCCAGAGTATGTTCATGTTATTGATGCGACATTGAATGAATATTGTACGCGTTTATATAAATTGTTATTTACTCATTAACATCATCATCATCATCAGTCTTTCGACCTAGTGTGGTCTTTGAGGCACTGTGCTGCTAAATATCTGACCTGTGCCCTCCACTTGTTTCGATCATGTGCCAGTGCCTGTGTCTCCGCAAAACGTTTCCTGGTCCATTCTGTGATGTTGTCACTCCACTATTTTCTCTGTCTACCTATTCTTATGCTACCTTGCACACTGCCCTGCAGTACTATTGTGGATAGATTCATGTAAATTAATTACTGATTACTGAGCTTTGTAACCTTCTATTCTTTCATTCAGGTTTTACGCATACTGGTGGTGTATGTAAGATAGGTAAAAGAATCTCGCTTGTAGAGGAACGTGGTTTGTTTTGGACAGTTTTTACAGCAGCACACGAACTTGGACACAGGTAAGTAAATCGGTTTTATACCTATGTCTCCCATATTTACGCTTAATCTCATTGTACTTCCGACGACACGTGCTGGATTCTTGATATACACCAGAGGAAATGGAGAATCCAAAAGTAATAGTATCTGACCGGGTGTCTCTTTTCATATCCATTAAATCTATCATCCGGTTAAAGTTGCATCAATATAACATGCCTACAGATGGACTATGAACGGACATCGCAGATTTGGGAAAATATCCTACCCACTATTTACGCAGATAATTTTTATAATAATTTTCTTTTCACTTCTCAATAATGAAATGAGAGAAAATGTTTGCTATGAAACATGTATTATATTGTATTGTTCGTAACAATTGTTAAGAGGTATTCGAGTAATAGTGCCTTTTTAAATTATAGTATTTTTAGTGAACGTCACATACACGATCAATTACGTTCCCCAAAGGACAGCGCAAAAGGACCTGAAGACACAAGAATACACATGCAATTGTATGAACTTTTTTTTAGACAACTTAAAAAGAGATGATCTAGTAATGGCTATCAGGTTCTTTAGATGACAATTACCATTAAAAGTCTACGAAGCGTCAAGTTTCTTTACACAATAAAGCATATATTTTGCATTGAGTTACAAATAATATTGGAAACAAGGACGATATTTCCTTATGGCCCAGTAACATCGTATATACATACATACATACATTTAAATATATATATATATATATATATATATATATATATATATATATATATATATATATATATATATATATATATATATATATGCTGCTTTATTTATGAACGTTTTCGGTTGTTCTTTCCAGTCTTGGAGCATGTCACGATGGCGAAGGATGTGCGAAAGCTTGTAAAGCTAGTGATTACTTTATTATGAGTGAAAAAGTGCCAGACTTGAACATGACCAGTTCCTCTAATAACCCCTTCGTTTTCTCAAACTGTTCTGTGAGATCATTCAAGGAAACGTTAATGCAGAAGTATGAATAACGTATATAAAATCATTATATTATAACTTTTCATTTGGTTTAGGCTTCCCATGGTAATGGTTAGTGAGCCTAAATGTAGTCATTTACAAGCATCATAATTTACGTATCTTGTTTACCGTTGCATTAATTAATTGATACATGCTGAATGATAGCATGACAAGAAATACAATTCAAATAATTTCTTTAGCAGTCACATAAGGGGTGGCAATGTTTATGCAAAGACAATTTAGTTCTCTGATTGTAGTAGAAAACTATTAAGAGTGCTTAACAAATATATTTTTTTGGGACAATTATATCCATAATAAATTATTATCGTTAAACTTTAAATCGTGCATATGATTTCGTTTGTTCCCTGTTCAGTTGCTTCAGTTCCTACCATAAGAAGATGATGTCGATAGGTTGGTAAAACAAATACAGGTAAACCCCTTAAAGTTTCAAGACATTATTACGATATTGGAAACGGAATAGTGCCATCTTAAATAGTAACAAGTATAAGCCAATATTTGTGTGTCATGAAATTAATTATCAGCGTCCATTGTATAATTCTCATGTAGTGTTGTATTGATTGAACACGCATATAATTCACGTGTTTTTCAAATATACTGTTCACGTGTAAGACAGACTATGGTAAATGTAAAAAGTCAATTTTGTAGTTTGCAGAAAGCACTTAAAATCTCTTTCCATGTTAGTGTCAAAGAATACACAAACATCTTTTTATCCATATTTTTTTAACCGACTTCAAAATATTATTTGAGCACAATGCGTTTTTGGTTTTATGTGTAACATTACACAATGCACATTGATATAATAATATTAAAGAAAAGATTTGACATCTTTTAGTAAGTTAATGAAAAAGAATATGCTTTCTTAGGTACAAATATGTCATAGTACAATGTTTTCATGTAAAAGTAAACATTTAAGTCTCTAGTTTTGGCTATAAACGTTTGTTTGCCCATGTCATATATCGCTATGGAAAATATGATCTTTACATACCAAAGATGAGATCCAATTGAATGTAAATTACATTCATGACGGTTTACTATCCCTTTTTAGTTCTCCTATTTCGGAAATCGATTTAAGGGACACCTTTGGGAGTTATTTAGGGTGAAATCAATCATTCTTACTTTCCGACTACCGTCGTAATCAAAACGGCTGGGTCAATATTTCTCACTACATAATATCAAATAATGACGGTATGGAATAACTCGATCTACATGTTCTCGCGAGTTCAAACAACGACGAAAACTGCAGTAACAATATATTTATTACTTTTAAAAATATTCTTAAATATCTTTGCGCATGCTTGAAACAAAAAAACATTGAAACTAAGTGTAAACATTACATCTTATTTAGCTACATTTGGCTTCATCTTATTTGTATATCAAAGTTTCAAGTTGAATATATATATATATATATATATATATATATATATATATATATATATATATATATATATATATATATATCCTCATATCCTCAATTTGCTTTTGGTGATATCATCTAAATTAACGTCATTTTATTCATGGAAAAAATATGTAATTTTATGCCCATCTTATATCTATTCCTTCTCGTAAAGTATTTGAATCATAACAGATTTAACAGACATTGTAAGCAAAACGATCAGAGCTAACATTAGGTGCCGCATACAAATATTTGTTTTTTTAGGTCTTGCCCAAAAAACAGAGAATTATATATATCTATATATATATAAATATATATATATATATATATATATATATATATATATATATATATATATATATATATATATATATATATATATATATATATGTATGTATGTATGTATATATGTGTGTGTGTGTGTGTGTGTGTATACACGTTTATTCAGTTTTTTGAAGCATTAACCTTTGAATTGTATTCAATGACACTAATAAAACATTTTTTCTCATTGCAATAAATAATCTAATTCTTGCCTGCGTCCTGAAGGCGATTTTTCAGCGTATTTAGCTCAAACTTTAATTATAAAATTTTGTATTGCAAATATTCAATATCTATATTTATTTCAAAACACTTATTAATTCTTTGGTATAAGAATGTTTTTGAAATTACTATTTTTATAGCTTTATATCTTAGCTATCTCGTTCCTTACTTCGGTTAAATATTTTCTTTATTTTGTTGTAACATAAACGTTGATATTTTTGAATATATTATTCCAAATATGTAAACCTAGCTTGTTATTAGTTAGACTTTAGTTTAGTCGATACAAAGTGAACATTTACTAATAATAGTCAATAATTCTCTTTCTTCGGCTTCGTGTAAATTAACTGAATATGCAAATGTTCCTGCTAGATAAAACATGATAGGTTATACCATTTTATATTATTCATTTACTATTTAAATATATGTTATTAATTTACTAGTTAAATATATGTTATTAATTTATTATTTAAATATATATTATTAATTTACTATTTAAATATATGTTATTCATTTACTATTTTAATATATGTTATTCATTTACTATTTACACAAACGATAAACAGTCATTTTTTAGAAGAATGCTCTGTTTAATATTCCGCCTCGACAACATCCAACAATATGTTTTGCTCTTCAAATCTAAAACCTTTATGTTCTATTAACAATCGAGTCTTATGCAATTATGTTGTCGGCGCTTGACCGTTGTTGCCTTGTATAGGTCTATTTTGCCTATGAAGACCAATTGTCTCCTTTTTTTTCAACCACACCTAATATATAGATTGAATGTCGCTAAACAGTTTTGAATGACTTGAGTAACGAAACAATACCTGTCTTCTATTTCCTTTTTTTATAAATAGAAAACGATAAAAAAAATTTGTCGCGTCTAGCTGTTGTGTTTTGTCTCTATAGAAAGGTTTTGTTAACAAAATTGGTGGTTTAGTAACGGGTTTCTTCTGAAGACGGTGTAAATTATATTATTGCAATTCGATTTTAAAGCTCGCACGAACTTTACCGTAGTAGTGTTTACTGGTCGATGTTTCGTATTGACTTCATGCTGTAGTAGTGTCTACTGGTCGATGTTTCGTATTGACTTCATGCTCTTGTAGTGTCAACTAGTCGATGTTTCACTGAACGCGGTCGTTCTTTAGGCACATCATTTATTACTTTTTCAAAAGGATTCTTTACTGAAAATACCTCTTCGGAGAAACAGTTTTGCTTTTAGTACTCAGCGACACTCAGAGTTTGTCTTATGTTTCTGGAATTTCGAGTTTGTTATTTCTGCTTATTAAATAGACTTTTTAAATTCCGTTGCACATATGAACATATATTGGACTCTTTTGACAATCCTCTTCTGTTATTGTTTTTATATCTCCCATTGAGTATCCATCATTCTTGCACCTTTTAACATCACACCATGCTGATAATATATGCCCATTAAACTTTTGTTGGTCTACAATTTGATTTATATTCGTAATACGTGTCTTTCTTTGATTTCCTCCTTGTGTCAACGGAATATTAACTTGTGTCTGCTTAGGTCCTAATATAGATTTGATGATAATGAGATGAGTTTGACTAGAACCAGCCATGTATGTTGGTTCCATTACCGATACCAATTTCTTTTCTTTCACTAAGCAATACAAACCCTCGTAATACGATATCACAGTAACATATAGAGGGCGCTATCTGACACGCGTTCGCAAAATATTCACGAACACGTTTTATTTTGAACCGTTCAGTCCTCCCATAAACTTACATATTTTAATCTTTATTTTGGATAAACACGATCAATCTAAATTTCGTTTTGAAATTTTTATTGGATTTACTAAGGGTTTCTTTATTCTTTTTGCTTTAAATGCGCTACTATAAAATAGTAGGAATTTATTTCAGTGTTACATCAGGTTATTGAAACGTTTTTGGAACTCAGTGGTACTATTCTTTAGTTCTTGACTTTTCATAAAGCAATTATTTCATGCAAATTTTGATGTAAGATAGGAAACTGTTAAGCGATCGAAATGACAATGCATGTTTTAATTGTCACGAGAACGGAGACTGGTCTTTTGTAGGCTATGACAAAATTGAGAAAGTAACATATTGATAACCGAGAAGAAAGAAAATTCAAATAGCGCATCTCCGCGAAGTACTGCAATACAAGACAAATAAAATAACATGTCACAGTGGAGACATTAAATGAAACACGATTGGAAGAAACATTCGAATCACTGGATGTATTTGAAATACTGCGATTTTCTTTCATGAGAAAATGCCTACAAAGTAATCAATTTAATTCTGGTTTTCGTTTTCGTTTGCTTAGTAATAATATGGTAATGACATATTCATGTTCTGACGGCATTATTTAGTTTAGCATTGACATACATAAGGGGACCTCGAAATATTGTATCATGTTTACCTAAATTGTTATGTCATTGGATAGAGTGAATGTTCATTTTTATGTATGTATGTATGTATGTATGTATGTATGTATGTATGTATGTATGTATGTATGTTAATCATTTGGGGAATAATTAATATTTTCCATTAAACAGACAATAATGTGTTTTATATAATAATTATAATACCAAACTCTCGTATAGAGTCTCTTTTTAAATTTTTTAAATCGGTTAAATTTAATCCCATTTTTTAGTCTCACTGGTTATATGATTTTGTCTATTAAACATATTCACATTTCAGAAAATGCGTGTTAGAGCATGGAGAAATATACGACATTAAGGAATATCAGGGTTATGTGCAGCATGAGCCAGGAGAGACGTACAACCTTACAGAGCAGTGTCGTTTCATTATTGGTCGCCATTCTAACTTCTGTGAGGTATTACATTGTGTATGAATGCTTCTGAGCGTGTTAGAACAAGCGTGCGTTGATTCGTTCCTCATTGAGATCATCAATGAAAGGAAATTCTTTACGATAAGTATAAACCTAATGTGTCACGTAGCTCAGTCCACAAAAATTGGATTGCCTTTATATGCAATATAACTCATGCGCTTTTAATATTTGATTTGCGCATTAGACCGAAAGGTTATTAATTTGCTTGAGGCTTACAAATATTCTACGCTGGATCGCCGGTTGTATTGTCAAGTAAGAATTACATTAACATACACTGTTAATATAATACAGTTATGTTAATACAAATAAGGCATTTGAGAAACCTATATCATGGATATTTTTAAAATATCCAGGAGACCAACAAAAAAGTTCCAGTATATGATTATGTTACACACAAAAGGGTTTTAGAAGCTATATGATTTGTTTGGGAAATCTGGACCAAATAGTCTCATCACAAGTTGAGAATAATGACCAATAACTTAAAAATACTTCCAGTCATCTTATAACACACGAAGCACATCAATCAGAACAGATATCAGTGCGATTGCTGATGCAATGTTGTTTCTGAATATATTCTAAATTTTTATATCGTATTTCACTTCCTGATTTGTAACATTTTGATTTTCACACAATTTCATTTTATATGATGAAAAATAAAGACCTGTTTTGGGAAAATGAGTACCAATTTTGGCAGCATTGTTCGAGTTTGTGCGTAATTTTGTTTATTGTTTTATGTATTTGAACGATTAAACCTTCTCAATCTTTATATGTCAACATAATTGTATATTTATGTTGATTTGAAAACTCTCCAACTTTTATTTCTACTTATACATGTATACATGCCTAACACGTTACCTTGTCTTGGACGTTAATCTTGTCCTGCTGAATGTATTTAATCACCTTTATAACTTCGGCATAAGTATTGTCCTCACTAGTATTCATAAAGTCATATATAGATATATTATTTAAAGTGAGTTTTCATGTATCTACACTGTTTGCTTTAAATATCGAAAACCAACAAAGCATTTTATAGATAAATTTTGTCAGCTTATGCCTCTTTACAGATTGTTTCCCTGGAAGTGAGATTCCTCAGTTACTTTCATTAAAGCAACATCTGTTTAAGTCCCACCCTTTGCTGCTTTAAAATAAATCAACGTCCTAGAAATGTTAGTAAATGTTATCAAACGCTTCCTCGGTTTCTAAAAACGATCGTTTAAATAAACTGAGTGTATATATTTTGAAGCAGACCATGCAATGTGTCGTGTTCAGCTATAGATCGTTATCCATTGACATGACATTATCTTTGCAACGAAACACTAGATTTGTTTTGTGCCAATTCTTAGCGAGTTCAGACATAAAAAAGAGAAAACTAATGCATCCGCTCGAGTTGCCAGAAATGGCCAATCCAATACTGTCAGGCGTGATTTGAAATTCGATTTTGAGGTACGTGCATCATAGTTAATAGCCGTATTCGGCCGTTAAGGGGACTAGCTCCAGCTGTTCATCAATTTACGACTTTTTAAGACCGAACCAGAGGATGTTTGCGTTAAGATGAGATGTACAGATCCCCCAACGGGCAAATGCATGGGCACATATCACGGTGCAGCCAGAGGAACTACATGTGGGCAAACTAAAGTAACTCTCTCTCTCTCTCTCTCTCTCTCTCTCTCTCTCTCTCTCTCTCTCTCTCTCTCTCTCTCTCAGAAATATCATTGGTTTCTTAGGTTACAAAAGGTTCAGTAGTCAATAGATAAGATTAAGTCCAAACCATGAAAGGATCTTGGCAATATGCGATATTGCGTTATATAGTAAAGAAGTATAAAGTGTATAGCAAACGTTTAATAATGTTTTACAGTAGGACACACTTAAATACTTACAACTAGCAGATATATAAATTAGCTTGCTACAGAAACCCTTAGTTCATAACACATTACTGTTTATAGGTTCAAAAGCTGCGTTCATTACCTGTTACTAATAATGCCTACACTTTCAGGTGTGATATATGATATATGCACACAAGAAGGCGTGTTTCTCTGAAATGCACATTTTGCCTAAGGGTAAAGGTGTTTTATATATATTGAGAAAATATAACTCTTAATTACGTAACGTGTTTAAATAGATAAGTGTAAAGTTCAGTCTATATATCTATCTATCTATCTATCTATCTATCTATCTATCTATCTATCTATCTATCTATCTATCTATCTATCTGTCTGTCTGTCTGTCTGTCTGTATGTATTTATGTATGTATGTATTTATGTATGTATTTGAGTATATTCCTACCTATCTACACATTTCATCGTTTATAACTCTCTCTCTCTCTCTTCATCGTTTATAACTCTCTATCTCTCTCTCTCTCTCTCTCTCTCTCTCTCTCTCTCTATATATATATATATATATATATATATATATATATATATATATATATATATATATATATATATATATATATATTATATTCATTCTTTTACTCCAGTGGTGCATTCAATCAAGGTGTGTTTCAAAGGTTTGAAGTGTTTGTAAGGGTGAGTTCAAGTCATTGGGGAGTGATGCTGTTGTCTTTCTACCAGTTCGCTATTATAAAGTTTTTAAGTTTAAAATAAGGAGCAATATTAGATTTAATTTGCATGGTTACGAGTTTTTTTCCGTTAAATTATATTTAATGTACATAGTTACGAGTTATTTTTCGTTAAATTCAATTTTGTCTGCATAGTTTACGAGTTGTTTTCCGTTAAATTAGATTTAATCTGCATAGTTTACGAGTTTTTTTCCGTTAAATGCAATCGAACTCTATACAAGACTATTAAATATGTTAGTTAAATATGTTTGTGAAAATATAATTTTTAATTTATCTTAAAGTTAGTGGGTCTTGAACATGTGTCGTCTTTTTCAGTTTAAGTATTATCTGTGATGATGATGATGATGATGATGATGATGATAATGATGATGATGTCAATTATTATAATGTTGGTGATGTAAATGATGATTATTTTAAACTCTATTAAAATGATGTTTATGAATCGTAGTTTGCAGCAGATATGTTTCAATAAATATGGATGACAGCATGTCAATGCAGTGATGTTTTTTCTTTCAGCTCTTGATGAAGCCATTTGCAAAATATTTGCGATGATTGAGGGATTTTCAAGGTTAATAACTTGTAGGGAATCTGCTCTTGCATATCTGTGTCGAGACATCTGTTATTGAGCAAAATGTATGAGTTTAGTAAATCTTTCCATGTATATTAATTAAATATTTACAACTGATTATACTAATATATATAAACGCCATATTATGAATTATGCTAGGAGAATGGCAAATATGTGTTTTATTTTTTTTTTAACAAGTTCATTTTATTAGTTTCACACATGTCTTGGTGGTATCGAAACTAAATTAAAGGACAAAGGAAATGCCAAGCACTTGATATAATGTAGAAGAAAATCCTTGGTCACGTGATTATAAATGATCGATCATGTATTGATTACGATATAAACAATTATATATCATATGTGTTTATTTTACTTTCGACCTCTCGGGAAAGTGAATTTTGTATTAGTTTCACACACAGCGTACATTCGCGTCCTTTTGGTATCTGCTAGGATTTATTAGAAGTAGAAATAACGTGAAGTATATAGTTTTTAGCATGTTGCACATTAAATAATGAATAATATTATAGTAACAACATGATTCTTTGAGCTTAGTAATAAACTACTATAGTTTAGGTAAAACTACTGTGAAAACTATTACGAATAATTTAACTTCATGTATACTTCGTAATTATGTGCGAAATACTATTTGACTATTCCTCAAGGATTAAAGTAAGCAGTTCTATTCACATTTCATGTAAAAAAAACTATCCCATCAATATGTAGTTATTTCCTTGGAGGTATTGCTTAAACAAGGATATTAAATGTCATATTTCACGGATTTATAAATTAAAGAGAACTAACCATCGTGTCAATCAAGTGTTCTCTAACAATGAAAGGTTCATTAAGTAAACAGTATAAAATTAACGGATGTAATTACATGATATTTGTATTTTCTCACCATCTGGCAATGACCCGGTTCGATGATCCCGACACCTTTTTAATTTCCCAAAAATCGCTGAATTGATTTTCATTCACTATATTTTCCAGACCTTATCTAAATTATATATTTATCATATTGGTTGAAACGTTATTACAATTAAATTTGCAATATGTGTGTATCTCCATGACTAATGGGTAATGTGCTTTTGTATATTAAAAGACAAACATATTAGTGATTAATGGGTAATGTGCTTTTGTATATTGAAAGACAAACATATTAGTGATCAGTTTAGATACTCTATGGAGAGTCAAAAGATACTAATTCATTCTTCCAAGATACACGTGCCAGCATTTGATAAAATTAAATTTTGTGTTCTAGTTGAATCATTACGCAGCATACATACATAATTTGACTAATTAAGTTTAAACGATCTATCCAATGGCACCAAGCAAAATGGGACATTTTTTAAAGCAGATCTCATTTCATGCTACCGTGACCATTTATCTGCTTTATGCCCGGTATCGATATTATCATTTAAACAGCCCAAACAAATATTTCATGACATTTACCTGGCAAACAATACCAGTGTAAACTCATAAAGCATTGATAAATGCCTATGAAAATTGAAGATGAAACCATCAGGCCGAGACAGCAATAAACTCCAATATTCAAGTAACAAGTGTGGTATATATGTTAATTCAACTACCTGTATAATACTCATAATTAGGTAATAATCAGAAGTCTGCCACTCATCATAATTATATAATAATTAATAGTCTGGTATGTAATAGTATTACATAGTAACGTATGTCTAACAGGTAATTTTTGCACAAGATATATTACCTCATTAATACTTCTTTTTACAAATGAAAACAAAGTAGACCAACTAAACAAGCTGTGAATATAGTAAATGACAATTGAGTTCAAACATCTTTGGTAATTATATTTCAACATGTATGCTAAATATTTCTTGAATGTATTAAAGGAAGTGAGAAATGATACCTTTAAATAATTAGGTAAACTATCAGTTTTGTGTGCAACATCATGATGTGGAAATTCGATATAAATGTGTATCTTGAAGATGAGTAAGATAAAAGATCAAGATATGATATTCTAACGTATCTTTAGCTCCAAACACAATTAGATTCGAAACTAACCTCTAGTGACACGATGGTTGGATGGGCTGGTTCTGTTCTGTGCATGCGCAAGTTGCTGTTGAGGCCAACCATTGCACGGAATGTCCGTTTACATAAGGGACAGGGAGATGAGTAGAGCATTGCATGGTGGAGTGAAATTGGTTCAGCTTTTTGCGTCTCTTTGGTGCACCGTCCACGTTTCGCATGCGTAAAGTAGTGTGAGGAGTAAAACTGCCTTGTAGACATTTAGTTTGTTCTGGAAGATGATGCTTCTTCTATTCCAGACTTTGCCATACAATCTGCCTGACGTTGCGCTGTATATGGCAATGCGAATGTTCCCTCGATGGATGTCGCAGGTATGGATGATCCCTTTGCTCTTATACGGATGGAGTATGGAAACGTCTCGGAATTCCTGGTGTTCTTTGCCATTGGAGAGCAGACATAATCGCTTCAAGTGTTCAAGCAAAGCTAGAGGCTCATCCCGTGCTTGGTTGATGGATAATTGGGAGAGAGGACGGATTGCTTTATCGTTGATGGATATCAACTGATGATTTTAAGCTGCTTTCTGTCAGACAAGTCATGAGTCGGTTGTTTCCTCCCTTGGCGTATCCAGTCAATTTGCAAATCAGTTTTGTATTCATGGAAAAGCCGACACGAATGTGCTTCTGGAGCTTCTTTTACAGAGTTTGCCTTCTCCTGCATGGCAAGTCCCTATCAAGGCTTCATGTACCCAGTTCTTTTTGGCGAGTTCAGGTCCCATTAGGGCGGATGTGTTCTGGAGTCTTTCCACATCATCTCGATCCAGTCTGCTGCAATCAATTCATACGCCAAGTGTGAGAGGAAGAATCCACATTTTCTTCTTTGTATTTTGACCGCCAGCCGAGGTATGCCCCCTACTCATGCCAGGGAGGGGAGCATTGCATTCATAAAGAGGGCTGCTCAGTAGCTGAGGAGGCTTCCGGACTCCACTGCTGCTCTGTATCAGTGGTGAACGACCCTAATGACCTGATCCGCCTGTGTTCCAGTTTGTGAAACAATCTGCCAGTGTACCCAGCCCTGTTGCTTTGATGCTTTCATGTCGCCACATAACGTTAGTGGGTGATGAATTGGGATAATTGGATGACAAAAATGAGTTTGTTTTATGTGAGGAAGAGTTGCGGATTTCATATATCTTACTCACTCGCCCAAAACTATCGGTGTACTTCAGCATGACAACGTCGAAACCGCCCGAGACAGAGTTGAGTGCAGTGGGTGGCCAGGGCAGCCTATCTCTTTTGTTGAGGTCGTAGCTCTCAAAGTCGCTTTGATGGGAATCACCTCTTGCCCGTTGACCAGCTGGTGGTTCCTCCGCGCAGGCCGAAGAATGCAGTTTTCATATGCTAGATAGACAAACCCTAACTCACTGAGGGTTTAAGACCCGTCGGTTACCCTCAGCCTGCTTGATCCGGCCAGTTGAGACCGTTTTCCAAGATGTAGCCGTTGCGAATGCCACATCTTCTTGAAACCACAAACGAAAACTGAATGCAAAGCGGGGAAAACAGGTGGGCGAGCTTCCATCGAATGAGTACAACTGCCTAACCAGCCAGAGGTTTTACCCCGCCAATGGACACCATATACGCCCCCATATGACAGTGACAAAACATAATAATGTGCATTTTGTTCCAACAAAAATCCAACCATTCTTTGCTGCGATGATTATCCGTTTATCATCCTGTAAGCAAAATATAAATTAAGCATTCAGTTAACAAATAAACACATTTACGAGTACAAAGATTAATGTAAATGTTGAAATTACTGAAACACCTATTTACCAATTCAATTAAAAAGGATATTCTTATTCCAAGACTACAGCGAATAACCCAATTTTCCGTGAATGTGTGCAGTATTTATAATAAATGAAATTAACAAATTAAGGCAAATATATTGAGTCTAACCTATAATAAAACTACAGTTTTCAGGCGATTTCCATTCTGTACACAGTTATACATATGTTTCGTAATTATATTAAGAATTTCATACATTGGTTTCCTTGAACAGATACATATCATGGTTTGGCACAAATAAATGAATCCCTATAAGTATATATGTCTCGTAAATAGATTAATAAGATTAATATATGCGTTTCACGTGGAATTTCATGTCAAATTACATATTTAAATGTTAAATGTTAATAAAGACTGAATAGCTCCTTAATACTACAATCAATATAATCGCTCTAAACAGTTTTACATATGGTTTAATAACTTCCTCGTTTATTATAAGTATAAATGTACTTTAAAGGGAAACAATGCAACACATATTTTAATAATACAAGTGTAAATTTTTGCTTAAATGAGACGGACATTGCTGATAAGGTAATTTGCAGCAACAAAAACAACAAAAAAACCACACAAAAAGCACGTGGTAAACATATTGGTATTGTCGAGATACCAGATGATAAGTGCGATTACGGATGGTAAATGCGGTATAATCATGTGTATTATAACTTACCCATAATGACAATAGAAAAAACAATATTCGTGTTCATGTGTTAGCGATACACCAAAAGCCGCAAGCATGTCTAAATAAGAACAGTGGTTATATGTGGTATATGTTTCAGATCATCGAACACAATAGAGGTCAAATATTAGTAAAAAAATTTAAAGTGAATGAATGGGTGGTTATAAAAATATATATTTAGGTGAACATGAGTGTACTTCTGATGATAACATCACAATTTAGAAACGATATTTGAGATCTTAACCCTTCATAAGGATTTGTTAACGATGGCATGGTTTTCCTAACGCCTGATGCTATTAGATATACTACAGTTCACTACAAGAATGCTTAGGCAAATTTTTTTGACCCATTATCTGTCATTACTCGTGATGAAAATGTATTTTACAAAAATGACATGTACGTTATAAAATTACATTCATAATAAAAGAATGAATAAAACAAATAATACGACTCACCAAAAATCATTTCTTTATACAATTATGTATGTTGTTGCCTCGAGACTTGTACTGTATTTATTTTCGCTTGCAATTTACGTATTGGCGCTTTGCTGGTTGACCTTTTATTAAACTATTTTGGTATCACTTACGTAAACTTAATATCATTACAGTACACAATTCAATACATCCAAGAGCTATAAAATAACTCCATTACCAGCTTTTAATCCGAAGTATTCTGTATAATAGATGATATATTTTAGTTTATTAGACCATAAAAGATAGTAATCAAAGTTTATTTACTTAACCTATAACAATTGTCACCAAAAGCGTTCCTGCACGTTTAATATATCAATGATTTTACTTAAATAAATATTGATGTCATTGCTAGACGAATTAGTAACCTAATTAATTAGTCGCCTGCATCATGTAGCTCGCTATTGTGCATTGTTAATTGGTACGCCATTGACATAGCATTTAACCAACACACGTTTCTTGTTTCTAAGATATTTCTTATATTTCGGTAAGATAATTTATTCTTTCTGATAATGTTCAACTACTACCCTATTTAGATTAGCACTGTCAAATAATTCGTTCTTTTTCACTTTGCTTTATTCTGACAGGAAGTGGTTGTTTGTGGCTGATGTTCTTTAATATGACGTATCAACCTTATGAGTCATGTAGTTTATATTCGGTTTAACTACCTCAATGTATATTTTTAACTTTAATTGTAAGTAATTTATTAAAAATGTCGACTGGAAATCAAATGCGAAAAAAAAAATCTACTATAACACCAACTTGAATATCCAAAACGTATATAGCAACCAGTCTGGTGAAGGTTGGATACAATGGATTGAAAATAAAGGATGACAAGGACGGCTACTGAAGAATACGATAATGAAACAACGATACTATCATTATTGCTATAGAAATAATCTCCATTTAGTGTGACGATAAGAGAATACAACAAATGGTTGGTCGGAGCAAATTCAAAAAGATCTTACTTAAATGGAAGCAAAAATGGCAAAGTCTATTTATGTAACTGTGGCAAGACAGTTAGAAAACGAAACATATTTCAACGCGGTGCCAACAGAGAATGGTGTTGTAATTGCTGAACACACTACCCAATATTGTAATGAAATAACTGCGAGAAAGTCACTAAGAAAAATAATTATCTGATGGTTTAAACAGTTTGAGTATCCAAACTCAAAACGAGTTGTGAATGGACACTAATACCGCCAATGGAAAAAATAAAACGTATATGCTGCATGCATTAGCATAATCTAACGTTTATTACCGGCGAACAAGAGTTATGAACTAAATAATATATTTTGTTACTCTAAGTTAATATGATTGTACATACAATAATTTGTACAAATATATAATGATCATGCATGTATGTTCCTCATTCAGCTATAAAATGCAACGAGCTACTGTAATGACATTGAATCAACCTTACTAGACACTCTACCTACAAAACTTCAATTCTTTTAGACAATGATAAGTAGCCGCTGATACAAACATTAACATTTCTGGATCGGAGTTTCATATAGAATACTACCAAATCCTTTGCAATTATGAAGCAAAAAATTAATAAGAAGAGAAAAACATATTATATTGTTCAGAATGTATATACCATGCTTCGCATGCGTTACAATCTGCTTTTATCAGAAGGAAATGAACCAGTTTGAGTCAGTAAATGGTAGTAAACTAAGTATTACAAATCTGCTAATAAGGGTAAAATGACCATTAAATACAGTATTCGCATATGTATGTCGATACAATAAATGTACAATAAAAAGGGTAAAATGACCATGAAATACATTATTCGCATATGTATGTCGGTACAATAAATGTAAAATAATAAGGATAAAATGACCATTAAATACAGAATTCGCATATTTATGTCGATACAATAAATGTACAATAATAAGGGTAAAATAACCATTAAATACAGTATTCGCATATTTATGACGATACAATAAATGTACAATAATAAGGGTAAAATGACCATTAAATACATTATTCGCATATGCATATCGATACAATAAATGTACAATAATAAGTGTAAAATGACTATTAAATACATTATTCGCATATGTATGTCGATACAATAAGTGTACAATAAAGATTAGGATTTCGTAACCGTCTATATAATTTATCACTTTGATGCAAACACATTTTCTTTACAATAATGCATGGGGCAGAAGAAGCCATTGTTTATTGGCAAATAAACGTTAATGAAACAAGACATTTATAAATGGTGACAATGGTAACAAAGGTGACAATGGTAACAATGGCTTAAATAAGGACAAGTATACAGATCTTGATTTTTTGGTAAATTTAACAACACAAATTTGGAGATATTATTAGTATGTGCAAAAAAAAACATTTTGTTACAGTTAGACCAGAAATAGTCATGCGTAATCAAATTAAACAGAAAGATCCTGTATTTCATGTCATTAAAAATGTATAATGACAATTCTACAATGACCAAAAGGCGGTTTAGATAATGATCAAATGTCTGAAAATATATTGAGATTTGAGTTTTATATTTAATGTATAAATACTTATTGTTGATATGAAATAATAATACTCATGTATATGACATGTCTTCTAGTTTTTTATTTAAATATGCTCAATATCAGTTAGCTTATTACATCCTTCGATATATAGGTTATAAAGACAAAGACAGTTGTGTTATATTGTTAAACACCAGCTTTATCACTTTCAAAGCTTAAATAAAAAGTAGTCTGTATAGCTGCTTCTGATATTTTTCTAGAAACATCAATAAAACAATAAGAACTTGTAACACTGGTCCTGCTTGTCTACATATAGTCGTTATTATATTAGTTATGATGTCGACATCTAATTGGTATTTGTATTGTTAAAATATTTCACTACAGATATCAAGAACAACAAGTGTTAAAATACATATGAACCGGTCACCATACCATGAGCGACAGAACGATGAAATTGGTATACAAACACCTGGCTCTACCATCATAAGACCGAAATGCTATATAACTGGTGGAGGTGGGGTCGCAGCTGTGCTAACGTAACCTGTTATTTTAGACTTACTTTCAAAACTACCACTGATTGTGTCACAGCTTAAATTAACAGCATTGTTTGAGATAGTTCGAACTATATCATATGATATCTAATTTAATTTTACTTTAGTTCTTGCACGTAAACAATTTTTATTTTCCGGGATACCTAAATTATGAGCGAGATAATTTCTCAATATCATCTAAGGACCACTGTAAAATATGTGTTAAGTATTGATGAGGTTCACTTGCATTATATGCACTCAGCCGCTCTCAAGTGTCATAGCTCATCACCTAGTGTCTCAAAAAATTTATGCTTATGACACCCAAATATACACGTCTAACCACCCAACTGCAGCTGATGCTACACTCCAAGGTATAGGGAAGTGCATTTCTGATGTGAAATCATAGATGACATGTAACAAGCTGCAGACGAATGATGGTACAACTGAGGTCATTCTAAGCACTTCACAAACACATTTTTTTGTGATGACATTGAATAATATAGGTTAAAATATCATCATATCACGATAGTGTGGGCGATACCGTAAACGAAAGCCTAAACCCATTAACCGCAGATTCAACTTGAGTTTGAATGCAAAGTGGGCGACCAGCCATTGCAGGAGCCTGTATTCTAAGTGACAGCAAAGTTTACTTTTATTGGTATAACTAAAATAAACGCTTTGGATAATCTTTGGTATTGATAAGACCGTTTTATTAACAAACCTACCTGGATAAACATACTCTGATGCAACACACATCTGAAGCACAGTTTAATGTTAATTGATTCTAAAAGCCATCCAAAGCCCCGTGAAGCACTTCTAGATAGTGCGGAGCGTTATCACTAAACAACCGAATATACCATTACACACCGACGCGATAACATAAATGGTGTTAAACCTAGACTCGGAAAACGAAGATGGTTCGTCAAAAGCTACAAGATGTTAAGTAATTTGATCTGCGAAACTGTGTATAGGTGAGGTAGAATATATTTAATTCCTTTTTGAATTCATCATCCATGACAGGTCACAATACAAAGGTTATGTTGTAATAATTGTGGACCAGACAGTTTGATTGTACTACTCCCTAAATAAGTGTTCTTGGTGTATCTATGGTTACATATAAATGAACGCGATTTTTTGTTAAATAGGATTGCCATATCAACACATAAAATACAGCCTTAGTGAAATTCGCTAAAACCAATAAAAAAACCATTATTAGAAAGAATAGTTGGTCTGTTAACCGAAAAAGTGTGCTTTCAAGAAAACAAGTCGTTCAACGTAATGCGGCTGAACACAATGCCATTTCTATTGTGCCAAATATATAAAAAAAACCATAGGCATTACAAATAGAAAAAGACTGCATGAACTATTTCCATTCTTTTCATTGATTTAAGTATTGTTAGCAACAGAAGGCTCCATAGGTTTCACACACAGCGGAACTGCACAAGGAAAGGCGATTAAAGTTCATTCTACAGGTAAACCAAAACGATTTGATACTATAAAGCAATATCATTGATATATAAAGATGACAGCAGTTGTGAAGTTGTGGAAATTATAGACAGAATATTAGAGCTATTTAGAGCGGACAGTACTATTTATGATACACTTGTCCGATAATTCATGCGATAGAGTGGCGTTACCAAAACCTCGTATAAAATGAAATCTATTTTTAAGCGACAAATCAAAGTTGACTGTTGGAACACCGCATTAGCATATTACAACACTCAATTTCTCGCGTCATCATCAGGTGCGAAAACAGTTGGGGATTGTTTCAATAATGACTAAGTGGTATTTACCCCTGAATCCACTCTGGGTTTGTTCAACAACATTAATTTACACCAACATTTACACAGTTGAGAAAACGGAGATCCTTATTAGTGCACTTATTCGAGTAACAGTTACGGGGTATATGGTACTGATCTAAATGAAAAGAGAGCTAAGCCCCAGAAATGTAAATATTCTCGAGGAAGAAAATTATATTTGTGTATGACATTTGTGTCAAAAACCACGGGACTACCCACCGCTGATGTTGTTTTTTTTTAATATACAAAATACCATGGACATTCCATGCTACCGACGTCACAACCGTACGGTCTTAAAATAGGTAAAATGAAAAAGAAAAATGAAAACCGAATCGATTTGCAAAATACAACAAAATTTCTTTTCCAAAGAATATAATGTGAAACAATAAGACAAAATTTCAGTTGTTTTTTGTTGTTGTATTAGATGCCAAATTGTTCGATCTGATCTACCACCGACCAGTGTTAGTAGAGTTCTAATATTGAATATTGAAAACAGAATATTCCGATATGTTTGTAGTTTTCCAAGAATTGACGTAACTCCACACCAAATAAAACCCTATTCCACTTAGGATGATAAGGAAGGATTGAGTAAGCCTTCAAATATGCATTACTGGTTTAAAAAGGTCAAAAACTCGTATTCAAATTAACATGTTTTCATCGGTTATCAATGATTGAAGTTTTAATCGACAATTAAAGAAATATTTATTTATAATGTTTGTTATCAAATATATGTTACTAGTCTCATTGACTTTTATCTCGTTACTTGACAATCACAAAATGCAAATATAATGTGCCTATCTATAATCATGGAGAACATCCTCCATGTTCATTCCATACAAACAGGCGTGTTTGGTTACGGATGTCATGTGTGTGATTCCTCCAATACAGCCATTGGTGGTGTTGTGGGAATCGAGCCAATATCAATAGAATCAAGTGTTTCAAATGGTTCTAGAAAATGTTGAAACCATTAAAATCCCAAACAACCTACCCATAAAAGTGATGTTGACGTAAAATTATGTTCGCCACACATTTGGCCAATTAAAACTGATAGTAAAATAGATGTTTTCTTTACCTATGCCGGTACATATCCCTCTTATCACCCCACCTCACTATTACATGGCATACTTGTATCCTATCTGTATTTCCGTTATTTTAATACACACTGCAATAGTAATATATTTGAACATCTCATGATCTAGAAAATTGACTTGCGTATTGACTGCACGTTACGATGTTATGCAACAATTTAGTGATAATATTCAATACATGATCATTGTCTTTCTTATCAAATGTGGGACTTGTAAACCTGACAGAAATACGTTTACTTAGAAACGTAAGGCGCAGATGCAGGATAGCCGTAGACTAAATACGAATCGTGGGAAACAAAGATTGTCGACCATAAATAGTAATACGGATTATGTATTTGAGATCGACATTAGACTATATATTATGTCTTAGACCAGAAAAAGTACTCTGGATTTTGAGAAACATATCTAGCCTTGACTATATATTAATTCTTAGACCATAATCGGGATTATGTAGGACAGATCAAACCTTGACTATATTTTAATTGTTAGACCATAAATGGTAATCGGGATTATGTAGGAGAGATCAATCCTTGACTATATATTAACTCTTTGACAGAAATAGCATACTGTATTATGTAGGACAGATCTAACCTTGGCCATATAATAATTCTAAGACCAGGTATATTAATTTAGATTATAGAGGGCAGATCTAAATATATATATTGACTATTTTAAAAAACAACTAGCAAGGACAATACCTTAAATGGGATAATTTGGAACATACCAATCAGAAAGTCTCTTGAATGAGACTAATGACATATATACATTATAATTTTACCAAACGTTTAATTTTAAAAAGAAATTATATGTGTACAACTTTGCTTACTGTTCAAGGTTTCAAAAAACCAATATATACATTTTTTAATGGAAAAAGAAACACAAATACCCAAATAAAATACATATATCTCGATGGGTTTTCGTACACACACACACACACACACACACACACACACACACACACACACACACACACATACATACATACATACATACATACATACATACATACATATGTAAAAAAGACAAATCATAAGAAAAGGGAAACTCATGATGAAATGATTAATTTTAGTTTGTAATATTTAGCAAACGTTTCATAACGGTACACTTCTGTCTGAAAAAAATTCAGATCGTAACCACACTGAAAAATGTATATGTTACAGAGGCTTAAATCTATATATATTTTTACAATTTGGTTATATGTAACTAATCTGACGAGTTGTCTTGTCAAACCATCCAACTAACCTAATATTGTTCATAACAATGAACATCAATCTCACACTAACGCACCAAAACAATTGAAATAACACCACTAAGCTAATGAATAAAGCTGTATTTTGGAAACATTTTAGAATCAGGACAGATGGGAAATGTGTATAAATAGAGAGGCATCATTAGTATTGCAAAATGACCCTATGTTGTATAGTTTAGTATGAGACCTCTTATCTACGATGATTTTTTGGCACCTCATCAACAAAGCGTAGAGATCAAACAGTACATTATGCAAGTGGTAGTAGTAGAGGGACTATTCAAATATGTGATGTACTATTGTAATGGCAATATACCTACACCAAATTACTGATCAAATTGAGAAAACGTATCTTTAGACATAAACGTCGAAGCACATACATGACGGGTTAAATTTGTTTCAAATATAATAATGATTCTTGTTAGGACAAAATAATTTTGTTCCTCTAGCTTTTGAATTGTTCATGGACAAAACAAATGTAATGCATTTTGTTCTAGGTCCATGGGATGATTGCATTCCGGTGTTAATATAACAAAGATAAGGCGACTTGCAACCGAATTTAAATTTGGTTGAAAAAACGTAATCTCAAATTCAAGATGGGCAAGCATGGCCCTAACTATATTATTACAATGAATATTGTACGTATCATTAAATATTGATGGTATGTTATTCAGTTAAGCTATTTTTGAAACTATGCTCTTTAACTTAAATTCTTAAGTAAGAACTCGTGGATATATTGGATGATTAAGTTAGCATTCAGAAATGTTGATATCCTTAAATGTACAATAAACAATAGTTCATGTGCCAATACGTTATTCATTAACAACTCCTGATTGGAGTTTTCTCAATGTTTCGTTCGTTTTTACTTGATCACTATTTAAACTTTAAACTGAGATAGGTTATCACAAATCTGTATGGTAAACATTAAACTGTCAAAGATATATAGTTTGTAGAATATGATTATGTCTTTCAATTCCAACGTTTTAATTTTCAGTGGTAAAACTAAACGTGTATTCATATTTTCACAAGGACTTACCTTGTTCCTTTCTCATAATGGCAGTTAACATAACTATTATGTACTCAATGTGTTTTCCTAACATATTATTTAAGCATTTATTTTAAAATAATATAAGAATATCACACAAACTTACTATTTAAAACTATCAGCTGAACACACACGTAACACAATCAATACACCTGTAATGAAACGCAGATGTGGAACTAAGGACCACTGCATTTAACAACAATAATAAAAGGTTGAAAGAATATAATACAATTTTCATCACACAGTCGACACATATAGTGACAAACTGTTCGGTAATACAATGTTATTTCAATTTCACAATGAATGTAAAGGTACAGTCCGGGTACAGTCTGTACCAATCCACATTCATCTGAAATATATGAGTATGCCCGATTTGTTTTGCGCAAATACGTCCGTGAGTCCATTCGTAATGATAATAGAGATAGTGGCGAAAAGTATTTTTTGTACAAAATTCAGCCGTGCACCTATTGTGTAAAACTTAACTATAAAATAAACAAAATAGCACCGAATATTATACTTGACTTTGATTTGTCGCAGCAATTAATCTCCTAATTACAGCTTAAATGTAAAATGGGAACAAAATAATGAAACTCTAATGCCATTATATAAAAGGGTATACAGAATAATGCATGTTTGACAGTTGTCATAATGTTGGAATAACGTTTTAGGTATTTATAGACATCGATAATTGTACACATATTTGCGAGCAATTATTTGATGGTAACATCACAAAAAAAACTGGTTGAGCGAATCGTTATGATGGATAATTCTTAGGAGCGAACAGTTTGCTAGATATCTTTGCTTTTCAGGAAAAAAATCAAAGTAAATAAGCCATAATAAGTGAACCAAAAGAAATGAAGGCAAATAACACAAATAAGCCATACTAGTGGAAAATGAAGAAATGAAGGCAAATAACACAAATAAGCCATACTAGGGGAAAACGAAGAAATGAAGGCAAATAACACAAAAAAGCCATATTTATATTGAGTGGTATGGAAAAGCCAATGTCATCATATTACTTGAAAAGAAGGTAAATAGAGTACAATTTAGTTCCTGAGTATTTCCAAGTAAGACAAAACAAGCATTTTCTTTTCTTATGTAACTCGATTGTCAATACAAATGAGACAACGTTCATTGTTATTGTAAAACACTCCCGGCATCAGATACATGAGTAAAGATAGTGGTTTAGAATTGTATGCCTATCTTCCGGTTTTATTAACCTTTAGAACGTTACATATGTATGTGTGCGCGCGCGTGTGTGTATGTGTGTGTCTGTTTGTAAGAATGGTTTATATTTATGTTTAAATTGAAACTATCGGAAATATTTACTAGAATTAAATAGATGACACCATCAGGAACAGTAATACTTGGAGAAGTACCCCGTTGTTTGGTATTCTCATAACCAAATTCGGTTAATAATATTTGTTCCTAACACATCTAAAGGGAGAACATAAGATATGATAGCATGTTCAAGAAATGAAGAATCATATCACAACATGGTAGATAAAAAGAGCACGTGTTAGTTTTTATAGTTTTCCAAGCCAAGGTGCATAGCTTTTCCTATGGAACTATGTTAGTCCAGAAAGCAGTGCAGAGAAAAGAATTATAAAATTTGTTCGCGTCTTGACAAAAACACCAATCCACTTTTCAAGTTGAAACAAATTCGAAATATGTACTGTCCAAGGGGTGGTTTAATCAATTGTTTGTATATATCACGCGTTTCCTATAAGTTATCATAGAGGATAATGCAGAGAAAAAATTCAGCTTAAATAAATACTGTAAGAAAACTACTTCTGGATGTAGCACAATCTGCCTAATGTTTTTTAGAAACGTATTTATATTCCACCTCATTCTATTTGGACCGATGGCAATATTACCTTTGAACTTAAAACAATATTATATCATACGCGAGTTTGACACTGTGACGGATTCAATGTTAAACTGACATTGACTCACTATTAGGGCATCTTTATACAAATCATGCGACTGAATTAGCGAAACATGATTGTTGTATATTACCATCCCCAAATAATAACATTAAATATGCTTCTGACGTAAATATCATACTTAGTCCAATATTTGACTAATACAAGCAGGATATAAGTTGAATATTGGTTTCTGCCCATATTGGCACTCATCTCGCACATCAATCATTCTCAAAACTACTTGTTAAAGTTAAGAATATGATCAAAATCAATTTATATTCTAAAACATTCATGAATATGTGCTTTATATAATCTAATTGTGTGTTAAGTGCACCAAGCATAAATCTTGCTTATGTATAACTAATCTGGGCTTGCCTGACTTTTATCATCGGTATGATAATATTTATACACCTGACCAGACTATGTTTACTTGGATACCTAAGACATACATAAAGAATAGCTCAGGATATAATGCGAGTCGTGCAAACAAAGATTCGAAGGTAACACAAACGTGTTAATTTCGTTTACACACGACTGAACACGAATATACAGTTGGCTCTATCTTCGTAATTCAATGATTGGCTAAAATGGACTTTTCCTTCTCTGGAAACGTTTAGAACTTTCCCGTCAGAGAGCCTGTTCAATAAGGGTTGTTACCTCCTTTGAGTGAGTTAGCGTGCTTTGTCAAATCTACTTCTGGTGAGAAAAAAATCAACAACACCCTCCAACACTTGACCATATCAGGCCCTGTTGATAATGAGCTTCCATTCTGACTCTTAATAAAAAAAGTTATATCTTCAGGAAAAGAATCTAAATTTCAGTACACAATTGAATTCCACAAAAAGATCATATATAGATCTTCTATATTTATTTATATATATATATATATATATATATATATATATATATATATATATATATATATATATATATATATATATATATATATATATATATATATAAATATATATATATATATATATATGTATATATATAGTGGGAGATAGATAGATAGAAAGATTATTTATGAATACATATATATATATACATATCTATATATGTATTCATAAATAATCTATCTATCTATATATCTCTCTTTATATATATATATATATATATATATATATATATATATATATACTATTATTTTAGGGGGTTGTAGAGCAGTTTCGTCGTCCTTATACTCATGTAGTGGGCAGTTGAAATAGTTGATGGCATTTACGAAACTGCCCGCAACCCACGTCATATTTATCTTCATTGTTATTACAAATTTTAATAAAATAAACATATAGACTTATTTATATTGATATACCTACATATACATACAGAAACATATAGAGGAATATATGTACATATATTTACATCCATTCATCAACATACATCTATACATATAGAGGAATATACATACATACATACATTCATGGCCTCTGCTAACCTTGGGTGTACCATTTTTGCTCCCCCCAATTTTGGTAACAGGTCAATATTATTTATATTTGTGAAAACTATGCAAAGGGAGGTAATTAAACAGGGAGATAAAAAACTTTATTGAACAGGCCTATACAGTGATACCATCCAACCATATCTTTATTTCAGTCATATATATATATATATATATATATATATATATATATATATATATATATATATATATATATATATATATATATATATATATATATATATATATATATACATATATATGTATGTATGTATGTATGTATGTATGTATGTATGTATGTATGTATGTATGTATGTATGTATGTATGTATGTATGTATGTATGTATGTATGTACATATCATATATGATCTAAATCAAACAATTTGTCTAAGGAAGAGGTTATCAACTTTCTTGTGATAATATCATTATTATCACATGACCCATATCCGAACTCCGTACAGATTACGATAGTGACTTTCGAAGGAATCTTAGCAGTGTAATTTAGAGTATATGTTCGTTGTCTGCAAGACTTCATCTAAAAGTATAATCATGTTGCATTTGACTAGCATGTATTTAAAGAGCGGTGAAGGTGATTCGTATGTGATTCGGATACCCATGCCACATTGATTGATTTTAATTCGAATGTACATCGGTTTCAAAATAAAGATATAGCCTCGAAAAGTATATCGACACTATTTGAATCAAGAAGATTTAAACCTTCATATAATAATACTGATAGAGTACAAAACCCTTTAGCAACATAAAAAGTTATCTACCGATCCTGTATTGTTTGCATTTGACAGAACATTAAACCACTAATGTGTTTTAACATGAATTTGATTTGTCTTATTGGGTTTTTGTCCCACTGCTAAACTAATTAAGCTACTACATCTTCCATGGTAAAGCTCGCAGGTCGAATGCAGAGAGATTGAGGACATAAGAACAATACACAGTAATGCCGTAAAATCTAAGGCTCAGCAGGTTTTTTATTCAAGGCTTCTATTGAATGCAGCGACAAGCAAACGAAACAGTCTTTAACTGAAACGGATATAAACACATATTAAAGCCAACTCAAAGTTAATATACAGTTCCTGACTCACTACAAAGTCAGTTGGTGTGGGCAGTTATATTCACGTCTGCCATAACCTAGTAAGGAATCATATCACCTTGTAAACGTTTATGGTGGATAATGGTCTGATACATTTATATCAACACACACTATGTGTTAACTGAATGGTGTTTTCGTTTGAAACCCGTTTACTCAGACAGAAGTCAATATGTATCTTTGAAAACTGATTATCACTGTATTGGCTGAACACGATCCTTTGCCAAGAAGCGAATCGGGTGCATTGAAGATAACATTAGCTGATGCAGGGATAAACTCAAGCGCGGAACTTCTAGTTTACCGTTTAGAAACATGTGACGCTTCTCGACCCATTGCTCCTATAGTACTAAACAATGATGCAACGGTAAATGAAAATACAACTTTAATCGTGACAGCTAAATACCTCTACACCTTTGTACCAGGTGTTTGAACACACAAATGAGAGCCACGTGCGGCCTATGCGACTGATGTTGTCCTTCCTTTAGTTACGTCAATCACCATGCAAAAAAAAAATAATAGAAGTACAGAAGCAACTTCAACAGCCAAGGTTCACCACCATTCCAGCACGATTTTCTTTGATGGCTTAATATGGGCAAAGTTTCCCTGATCACGGTCAACAGACTATTCTATCGAAATTTAAACGCACAGCATTTTGCAGGAAAGTAGACTCAACACAGCCATTCATGATTATGTGTATATGGCTACGTTTCCAAGAAAAAAAATGCATTTATTCATCCTGGATGACATGGTTCTCACAAAGCGGTCTACACACATATCAGCAAATGAACATTCGGTGCATAGTATAATCCCGTGGCAATATAATCACAAGCGCAGGCCACGTGGTTAGTCTATATTTGACGTAGTGAATGAGGCTGATATGAAAATGCATTAAATAAAATAACATGAATAAAGACGTGGATCATCAAAATGGGGAGTTTTTTAATAGCGAAAGATATGGCAAGCTAGTACCGACAATCTCATAACGTATCGATGCATCTCCCCGAGATATGCCATATAATTCTGTTTTATATTAGTTTTCCGGTGCAGGGCCTATGCGCGTGTTTATAAATGTGTGTCAATTAAGTAGATAATCGCGAATCGTAAACATGATTGACTCGGTTGGGAGACATTGATCTCAATACAGTTTTAGCGAGAATCCTAATCCGTTTCCGTTCTTGGTACAAGTTGATATTCTGAGGAATTTACTGACCAAAAAAGAGTAATCTGACACGAATAGGGAATATCATGACTGATCTATCATTCCTTAAGACGTATCGAAGACTGGTGATAACATAGTCGTAAAGACCTACTCCATCTTTCCAACGCAAAGAAGACCATCTCTGCTTCCTGAAATAACATCCACTCGATAGGGCCTCTCTTCTGCATTTTACAAATAAATTCTATTTGAAATACGGAGCTGCATTGGAAGCATCACCTAATTTCACATCCTCCATACTGACACTATTGCATTAGTATTACTACGCCATCTACTTCTGAATGTGTACATTTGTTAAATAAGGTAGCGGCGGATGAAGGTAGCACTCGGCTCTAGAAGCGCATCAAGACTACAAAAGCCGACCGACAGATTTATGTTAGTAAATTCTGAGAGAAACCATGAGACAATATGAGCATACGTACAATGGAGAACACGTTAACGATATTAATTGTTAAAAAAGCATTATTGTATGAATTTATATTTGAAATTTGTTTCAATTTGAAGGTTTATCGTATATGGTATGAAATATTGTTATAATATTACTAAAAAATTAAACATTTAGGAAATAGAAACACTCGAAATTGTATAGAAAATATATGCAAATTATTAAGTATGACATATACCAATTTAATCTCTTTTCAAGGTGAGTTTGAACTTTGATATGGAAACAAAAGCACAAGATATCCCTAGAAAAATGTTTTAAATTGTACCTACCTGAAAAGTAACGTATCTCTTAAATAGTGATGTATTTTCGTCTGAATATAATATGCAGGCACATAAGTAAAATACTTTCGTACAGTATCCATACAATAAAAAAACTTCAAAACTTTAAAGTTAAAAATCTCAATCACAAAATAGAATATGCATCATCAACAATTTTTATAATATGTTTATATTAATAAAGATTAAAATAATTTCAAATTTAGATATCTTTACAAGTCCGAAGGTAGCATCTTAAAACTTTCGTTTCAGCGTATACGATTATATACTAAGAATAGCAGTTAATGTCTGAATATACGCAATGTTAAATTATGGTCACTGCATATTTATCGTACAACTTAAAACTTAATACTTCATATAATAAAGGTTTTATCTTTAAATCCTACAATCCTAATGAAACAAAACTGATTTATAAAAACTAGAATACAGAGTGAAAATAAAAATAAGCATTTAGCATTATTGCGAATTAAATAGCAAGCTAATTAAAATATTTACAGACACAAGTCCTAGCAATTTCAAATCCTGAATATTATTGAGAAAAAGTCAAAACTAAATCCAGTATTTGAAGGATATGATGTGTGTGATAGGCTGTAGACTGTTGTTATGTCTAGGGTCATTTGTTGAATCACAGTAATATAACTCTTGTTTTAAATTCACTCTAAATGACAATGAATATCTGTGCCAATTCATTTTATCAAAGCACTTTAAATTTTCCAGAGTAAATAATCACTTACGACATCAATAATTTGACGCAATACAATTCCTGCTCAAAAACGAAATACTGGGCAAAAAATATAATACACCTTCAATGTGCTGAGTATTAAAACACAGCTGAAACAATACTCTCACTTATACGATTATATACCTCACAAAATGAACTCATACAATGAATAACAGTTTCTTCAAAGATAACTATTTTAAATGGCAAATAATCTTCAAGAATGGTCATGATATTTGCGAATACAATAACATGGATTATGTAAAATACCATAAAAATATTCCAAAACTCCAAACCTAGACCAACATAAACATATTTTGTAAACTAATAATAATTCGGAGTTTAAACCGATACACATGGATACTAATATAGCTGTGTGTTAGGTGTTTACACAAAGAAAAACATAAAGAAGTCAACTCGGGTCAAGAAAAAATGAACAAAATTATGGACAAGCTCTCTCTCTCTCTCTCTCTCTCTCTCTCTCTCTCTCTCTCTCTCTCTCTCTCTATATATATATATATATATAGATAGATAGATAGATAGATAGATAGATAGATAGATAGATAGATAGATAGATAGATAGATAGATAGATAGATAGATTGATCGATAGATAGATAGATAGATAGATAGACAGATACATACATACAAACATACAAACACACACACACACACACACACACACACATACATACATACATACATACATACATACATAGAGAGAGAGAGAGAGAGAGAGATGGTTTGCATAACTTATCCGACAAAACGTCTTGATCATATACAAACACGCATCTCTTGTAGAACGGATATATACGAATAGGAGACAGTTTGTACGACCTTCAACCAGCAAAACATGATGTAAAAAATAGCAATGTCTTAGAAGCTCCAGATCATCTAGGAAACCTATATGTTCTAAATCAGCAATCAGTCCGTCAAAGTGACTTTTCAGCCGAAGACAAAGGTTTGGAATATTATATCATTCTTGAAACGTAAAACTTGTAGAACGATTCTTTGAATGCAACACCGTGGAGGTGGAATTTGATTTCCTACAACCTGTACTTACTATAGCAGACATCACACACAAACACAATATATTCACACACACACGCACAAACAAACTAAATATATATATATATATATATATATATATATATATATATGTATATATATATATATATATATATATATATATATAGAGAGAGAGAGAGAGAGAGAGATTATATATATATATATATATATATATATATATATATATATATATATATATATATATATATATATATATATATATACATATATATATATACACACTCATATATATGTATGGGTGTATTTGTTGTACCTATTTAAATTAACGTAATCATTTCGTCATTTGGTGGAAACTTATTGTGAAGATACATTGCTTTGGAATTTACAAATCAAGATTGGTAAAAAAATAATAACGGATTACCGCACATTCTTATTAATATATAGTGCCCGTCCAATTAGAGCATCTTGTTAGTCTTGAAAGGTAGCCTGTTGGAATGTAATTTGTTATCCAGTCTTCCTGTCGTTTCGTTCTTTAAGGTCTCACACATACAGGTGGCGTATGTGACCCTGGTCAGAGAATAGTAATTATACAGGCAGTTGATTTCTTTTGGACGATATTTACTACCGCACACGAACTTGGACACAGGTACGTAAGTCCCAGACGACCTATTGGTCCCTCAAATATAAGTTTACTTGTTTTTTATATATGGTTTCACATGGAAGATTCTGTATGTTCACTTTACCAACTATAATTGACCGCTGTATCCTATTGCAGTGAGTTTCATATGAGTGTATGATTTCCAACACCTTATTCAACTGATTACCTAATCATCTAGGATGTCTAAGATAGCTAATATTTGATTAATCTAAAATACATAGAGTTAGATTATCAAATGACCTCTCGGATTTAGAAAACTCTTCTGGCCCATGCTTCTGTAGCTATTTTATACGATCTTTTTATTTCAATCTTCCGGAACGATGCCATTTAGCTGAGAACTACGGAAACGGCTTGTTAATGTTGTTACACATTGATTGAGTTTTGAAGCGTTAATATCGTTAATTGCTTATATTATGGGCCAAATAATTAACAATGTCAGTCTCTCTAGAACGTCTGACACTACAGACGCAGGGGTACACATTATATTGTGTGTATATTTTAGTGTTGGACGAAGATAATCTTCATAAACAGATCGTATTTGTAAATTTGTAAACTGTATTTTAGGACAAATAAATTACGTAGTAGACCATAGGATGAATCGAGGAAAACATTTATTCCTTAAAGCTGCATATAAGCCTGTGTTAAATTTATGATCTAAGATTTATCTGTGTTCAGATATAACTGAATAGGATGGTTTGTATAAATTATTCATTTGCACTTACAAAGCGCGCATGACATTTTTGGACTAAAACAATACCTTGGGATGATGATAAATTCAGTAAGATACTTTCTGGAGTATATAATTGTGTTACATCAAGAGCATTGGTACATCAACACAATAAATACAATGGTTAATTGAGCACATTTAAAACTAATAGAATAAAATGGTAGCATTATCTGGACTTGAGATATGGCATGTATGATTTTTTTGTTTATTCACAGCACGAAAATTTCATTAAATTTTAAATTTGTTGCATGGAAAAATGTATTTTTTCTAAACCAGAGATGCCGTTTTCTCTCTTTCAGATGTTAAAATATTATTCCAACAATATTTCGACATTGTATGGATGAATTATACTGGAAATTCCTTATAAATAGCATCATCCTTTTGTGGTGTATTGCTATGCAAATTCGATAATTTACGTAAGCAATTACAGAGACTAATTGGTTTATGTTTTAATATTTCTGAAGAAGAAATATCATGTTTGCATTTTAATACAAATACTTTTGGAACGAAGAACAATACAGTTATTGTAGATTCTTTTGTATAGTCTAATAATATTATAAATCAGTTTCAATATATATCATCAGGTTATTCGACTTTCCGCTTCTTATTTCCAGTCTTGGTGCAATTCACGACGGTGACTCGTGGACTGCAGGATTATGTAAGGCTGAGGATTTATATGTTATGAGCCCAAAGTTTGTATCCCTCGAGATGACAAGATCCACTTGGAACCCTTGGATATTTTCTAACTGCTCAGTGAAAGACATGAAGGACACGTTAAACAAAAAGTATGACTAATGCATATAAGGACACATAACATTATGCAGTTCCAATCATTTCAGGCAACAGACGTGACCACTAAATATTTATGATCAACACCATTCATCTTAGGAAATTGTGCCTTCTATGAATTATATCGGCATCCATTTCTTACTTGTGTTTCACATTATTCAGTAATATTGCAGGCGGAATACTATCATGACTTTAACTAAATAATCCATGCATTCCGTTGTGTTGCTGAATCAAAACAAAAGTGTTAACCCAATTAACCTGCAACCAAAGGATGTCTATAAATGTTTCTCTTTTGTTATGTTATATAATAATTGTACCTTTTCGAATCCCGCATTGAGTAAATAATTTAAATTGCTCCTTGTTAACGTGTACGACTAGTATGAATGGACACCGTTCATAAAATGATTATATCATGCATTTAAATCTACTAAATATTTTAAGAGACATGATACATCATAATTATATTTATTGTTATTGATTATTGGTGCATCGAGGCGCTTCGCCTCCTCCGTGGTACATGTCTCATGCAAATTAAGTTATACTACGAACACATCTGAACAAAATGCGTTTTATATATAATCGTCTAATTGTGTCAGGGAATATAGTTAAAAGTTGTTTCCTTATCGGTGGTAACACTTCTTACCGAAGACTGTTTAAATGATGTCATACAAATCGTTGCGGTGTATTTTTGTTCTTAAAACGCTTTGAAGCTATTAATTGAGTATATTTTATTTTATTTTATTTTTAACTTTATCTGTTCCAATACAACATACACATTCATTGGAAACAATTATATGCTTTGGTAAATTTACAAGTAATCTTTAAAACTGAACAGTATTTGTCAAATGTCCCAGTTGTGGTTTCGTTTACAATTGTGAAAATGAATATTTACCGTTATACCTTGCTTTCATAATTTATCCCGACCATGTCATCTAGCGCTATGGAGAAAAGATATTTAAATATGTAGAAAGATGCACTTCAGTGTAAGTTGTTTTCTTAATAACTCATTTACAGCAACAGTGAGAACAGTTACATTTTTGATCTTATATCGGTACACTTTGCAAAATCTTGTTTGTGTGTGTGATATTTTTTTTAAAAAGTAGACTGCATATCGATAATCTGTTAATCAATCTTCAGTAAATGTAATCATGATTTCAAAATCCATATTGGATGCATGAATTGCCGAAACTGCAAAATAAAATTCTACTGCATGATTCTGCTGAAATCGTTATTGTCTTGTAGAAATAATATTATTGAGATTTACGAAGCTTAGTAAATAGTTTTATCTCTAACCTCTCAAACAATTTTAATTTCTATATATAAGTTAAGAGACGAAATGGTGGCGCTAAAGTAGCGTTTAGTGAGTGATAAACATTTATTCTATTTAACTTTCAACTGAGATCTTAACATAAAGGAATTATTTAGTTTTGTTTTTATCTCTCTCTCTCTCTCTCTCTCTCTCTCTCTCTCTCTCTCTCTCTCTCTCTATATATATATATATATATATATATATATATATATATATGTATATATATATATATATATATATATATATATATATATATATACATACATATATGTGTGTGTGTGTGTGTTCTTGCTTGAGAATGTATGCAGTATGTATGTGGGTAAGTTTCCATATCCACGAAAGAAAATATCGTACGTGAATGTAAGCATTGTAAGATGATCCACGCACTGTTGGATTGTATTTATATGTAACAGTATCCAGGTGTTACTTGTATTTGATGAGCGTAATACACCCAGAAGCTGCGCTCGCGGAATGGCATAAGTGTACAGGTATATTAACGTCTCGCTTGATTGTACCTTTAAGTCACTGAGTGTGTCGTCAAAAGCATTACTGTACGTTAACTAACGTTGTGTTTGTCTTGATTTCTCAGGAACTGTTTGCGTTAAAATCGCGAAATGTACGATATGTTGTCAGACTCTGAATTGCTTTAGGTAATACTTGTACATCCCTAGGCATATGCCTGCATAATATATGCGTTGGCCATTCATTTGCGTTATTAATGATCTGATTGGTGGCCATATCCATATATACTATACAGATGTGGTCATGGTCTGCAGGCGTATTGATCTATGTCCTTTGGCAGATGTGATCGATGGTTCTGTTATTATATCAATTATTTCTGATTTTGGAAAATGCTTCATTCGGGGTCTGATCCTTTTACATTTTTTAAGTCATGTATAATGTATGTGCCGTGGATCTAAACTGTTTACATATTGTATACAACGCCTTAATTTTAACAAGCTTGATTATTGAGCATGTACGCAGACCAAGGTCAAAGAGTCTTGCATCTATGGACCAACACCACTGTGGTGTTTGTCAATTTTCTGACTTGATGGCTAATGGACTGGTAGTTTGGAAGTTAGACTTATTAGATTCAATCTCAACACCCCAAAGTTGTGTTTGTTGTTACCAGACGGGCTCGTAATTGAGGTTTAACGACTGTAGCAAAAAAAATATTTTCGAGATATGTTGACATCATAATCAATGTAGACGCTTGATTTGTCAGTTATTGTAACCTTCTCTGTACATTTTCCTCCATTCTCCATTATCTTAGTTAAAGGAATCGGTTCTGGATCATTGTGCACGAATATTGCAGGCCGCTTTTAGCTTACATCTGTTGGGAAAATTCATCCTAAATTCTTGGGGAACAAATTTCATTTTGCATAGATGGTTTCCAATGAGTTTCCGCCAGCGGTGTCAGGAAATTATAGAGTCTCTGGTTAAGCATGCAGAACATACATACATATATATATATATATATATATATATATATATATATATATATATAAGCTCTTTATATACATACATATCATATAAGCTTTTTATATCTTCTGCGGTTAGCATCAAACTTATGAGAACATATATATGCAGTACATTCGCTTCTTTAAATGTCTGCAATATTTCGTGCGCTTGTCAAGTAAACCGCCAATTTTTCTTTTCAGTTTGGTCATAATCTTCAACGATAGAAGTGATGACGCTGTGATTACAGCAGTCCCAATTATTGCAGTTGTCTTTTTGTTAAAGAGCGGGAGTCATAAACCAAAGCAATATTACAACTAGCTGTTTATTCAAGGTTATTCACGTTTATCCAAAAATCCTTGTTTTCGAGGACTCCACGCCTGCATAATATATGCGTTCGCGATTCGTTTGCGTTAATAATGATCTGATTGGTGTCCATATCTATATATACTATATAGATGTGGTCATGGTCTATGTCCGATGGCAGATGTGATTGATGGTTCTGTTATTATATCAATTATTTTTGATTTTGGAAAATGCTTGATTCGGGGTCTGATGCTGTTACATTTTTTAAGCCATGTATAATGTATGTGCCGTGGATCTAGACTGTTTAAATATTGTATACAACGCCTTAATTATAACAAGCTTGATAATTGAGCATGTACGCAGACCAATGTCAAAGAGACCTGCATCTATAGATCTACGCCACTGTGGTGTTTTTTTTTTTTTTCTTTTCTGACCTGATGGTTAATGAACTGGTAGTTTGGAAGTTTGACTTATTACATTTAATCTCAAAGCCCCAAAGTTGTGTTTGTTGTTACAAGCGGGCTTCTAATGGAGGATTAACGACTGTAGCAAAAAATATTTTCGAGATATTTTGTCATCGTAATCAATGGCGACTCTTGTTTTGTCAGTTATAATAACCTTCTCTGTACATTTTCATCCATTATCCATTATCTTAGTTAAATGAATCAGTTCTAGATCATGGTGCACGAATATTGTAGGCCGCTTTTGGCTTGCATCTGTTGTGAAAATTAATCCTAAATTCTTGGGGAACAAATTTCATTATTCATAGATGGTTTCCAATGAGTTGGCGCCAGCGGTGTCAGGAAAGTATAGTCTCTGGTTATGCATGCAGAATATATATATATATATATATATATATATATATATATATATATATATATATATATATCCATTATTATTATTATATATAAGCTCTTTATATCTTCTGCGGTTAGCATAAAACTTATGAGAACATATATATGCAATACATGCGCCCCTTTATATGTCTGCAATATTTCGTGCGATTGTCAAGTAAACCGCCAATTTATCTTTTTAGTTTGGTCATTATCTTCAGCAACAGAAGTGACGACAGTGTAATTACAGCAGTCCCAGTTACTGCAGTTGCCTTTGTTAAACAACAGGAGTCATAAGCCAAAGCGATATTACAACTAGCTGTTAATTCCAGGTTATTCAAGTTTATCCAGGAAACCTTGTTTTCGAGGGCTCCAACAGTAGCTATTGGAGTTGGTTTTTATAATGATGATTGCTAAACAAACAAGATAAACTGTGAATTAGGTCAGTCCTGGAATGATCATTTACTCTTCAGATTGCATTCATGGCTATATATTTGATGCATTAATAGTCCAAGGGCTAAACACCATTTTACATCATTTGTTTAAGACTGAGCCTGCGTAGATGTGTCACAGAATGAGGTGTTCCGATCCATTAACAGGCATCTGCTTGACAAAGTATCACGGTGCTGCCAATGAAACCGAATGTGGACCGAATAAGGTAATTCTCTCTCTCTCTCTCTCTCTCTCTCTCTCTCTCTCTCTCTCTCTCTCTCTCTCTCTCTCTCTCTCTCTCTCTCAAATAAATTAGGAATTCTTGAGATTGCTAGAATTATGTAGGTATATTTAAGAAAAAGACAGCATAGGTATGTTCTCAAATAGCAGGTAAATGAGCTGCTTTTCAAGTCACGATACTCTACAGAATGCCTTTGAATACATATTCATATGAATGAATTTACATTGACTATTATAATGAATGTAACCTGTTTTTCACTCTTTTCACGTACGTTTATTATATATATATATATATATATATATATATATATATATATATATATATATATATATGAGTTGCGTTTTTTACAGTGGTGCATTTATGCATGGTGTGTTCCAAAGGTAACTGCAACGTTGAAATAATAGAGGCGACGACAAGAGGTAGGGGTGCACTAATCAGTTCCCATACAATGACGGCTAGAAACATATCAGGATATACATGTACATCTACGAATCGTAAATTACGCAAATATACTCTGCATGCTATAATCCTTTTCTCTAGAGCGTGAAATAAAATTAGACAACAAAATGTTCCTGGGAATTGTGTAAAGTCAATTTTTGTCGCTAATTATTATTCTTAAATCATTAATGTCTGGTGAAAATTGACACATTGCCTTGTCTGTTTTGATTATAAGTTGTATTATGATCAGCAGAAACGGTGAACATACCACAAGTTAGATGTGTCCTGTTGTCCATTTGTTAAACAAATATGCTCCAATTTAAAAGTAAACGCTATTTTAGTCGAAGAAAGTTTGCAATTATGGATACTTTTTGGACACGTTTAGACGGAGAAAAATAAATACAAGAAATAACACATTTTTTAATAAGGGACAATTGTTCTTCTTGAGAGGTAACAACGATGTTTTCAAATCATTGTGAAAACAGGTTAAGCAAACAAAAAGCATTCCTATATCAGATTTTCTGACTTCTGATAAAATGTTACCATCGAATACAAACAAGTTGTTAGTACCAATAGCATATTCGTTTTGTTTTTCATCAGACGTACATGTGGTTTATATCTGATTTGCGAATTCATTTAAAATGTTCCGATTGACATAAATTTGTTTCTACGTGGAGGAACCTTTATTCATGTCCATTGGAGAAAGTTTAAACACACTAGTAGATGCACCTTAGGAAAATTAAAGCATAAATCGGGGATGGTACATGTTGTAATCGACGTATGCGAAGAGGGTTTTGATAATACCCGTTCTAGAGGACATATCTAGTCTGAAAGGTAGCGTTGTTATTAATAGATCATAACAGACATAGAGCCAAACAGAAACACGTCCAAGACTCTAAGCAAAGCACAAAAAGGTTTGGTTTTCAAATTTACTTTTTAAACACCTTTCCATGTTACAATTGAAGCCACAATCTTAGAACAAAATGCAAACCACTGTAAGCTTTACAAATATTCCATTCAGAGTATCAGAATATTTACACACAGACGTTATTTTTACGTTTTAGAACGTCTGTCATTTTATTCAAACAGGTGCGAATTATAGGACATCCGATTGAACATCTGTTTCAGTTCATTTATAACATGCAGGATGAACATGGGCATGTAGTAAATATGATGTTCTAAATCAATAAAGCAAGCATTGCTAATACAGGAATTTCATTTATCCACCAAAACAATATTACGCAGTGAAAAATGCAAATTTAACAAAAAACATGATGTCTTATTTAGTACGCTTATATTCTTCTTTAGAAGCTAAAAATTGTTGAGACATGTACTTGGAAGTAGCTTATTCATACCATGTAAACTTTCATATCAAAGAAAAGAGTTTGAAGTACCGCTGTTTTTTAAGATACCAATGAGATTGTGATTTATGCGATGTAAAATCCTTTTTCTCTATTTTCCATATTTGTACAACGTTTGTCCTTTTTCACTTATGTTTTAGCATATCACATTTGCAACTCATGCGGAACGAATCACAAGCTGTCACAATGAATCACCACTGTGATGATATTTCCCCTTTAGTACTGTATTTAAGTTCAAATGTTCCATAACCATGTGTAATTAGTGAGTTTGTTATGACGTCAGATATGTTGGCCTCATAAATCTGTTACTTTGCACGTGACACCAACACAACTAGCCATACACATCGATATGGCAATATTAAATTAATAACAAATGTGTAGTTTCTAGCAAGGTCATCGTAGTTACTTGCAATACTTCCTAAATCAACAACCATAATAAGGTTGGGTGTGAGAGAATATCTTGAATCATGTTTTGCATATAAACTCATCATGCCTGCAGCAAAGTCTATGCGTCATTTTGTATTCAGTACTTTTTGGGAATGATTCTTTGTTATCGAATATGCAACGTTCAAACAAGTAGCCACTAAGGTCCATGAAACATGAGAGGTGTGTCCGTTATCAACCATACGTCACACAAGCCCAAAGTCATTTTCTAGATTACCTTGATAAGGGCATGTTGGTAAATATCTAGTACACAAAATGTAAGAAAAGACAAATGCAAAACATAAGTAACTTCAGAAACAATACAATGGAATCTTTGCGAAAAAAAGTCACCGGTTCCAACAAAACGATTATGCAATATTCAGTCCCAGATAAGAACAAATACATAGCAAATAATGCTGATTAAATATCCTCAACAATGACTTAAGCTGGATGATTGTCACTTTTGCGCAATATGAGTGACACTGTACCGCAATTAGAGGTCCTGGCAATAGTAGATGAAGCCACGTATGTTGAAAATCAAACGGCCAGAAGATGAATGTCATAAGCTTTCAATGGAACGTGTAAAATCATAACTACAAGAGAGAGAACTCGGGTTGATCCAATGGCAGAACTTAAACCAGAAAGTCTGTCGCGAGACCAAGATGCTCACACTAAACCACCACAGATCCTTTTTCGATTAATCGTCTCTTAGTACATACAGGAAGACCTTTCTACGCATCTACTACATGCCCAGGTACCCATAGAAATGGCACGAAACTTACACAGCTACTGTAATGACCAGAAGAGAAAAGCATTGAGAGGCAAAGCAAACATTTGACAACTAAATAAAAAGTCCATATTTTATACTTTGTCTTAAATAAATATTTCATTAACTACCATAAACGTTGTTAACAAGATATATAACAATTGTTCAGTGCTAATTATACTCAGTTTCAAGACATACAAGAATTCGCGGACGCAAATGGACCTTTTCTGATACCAAGTCATATGACGGACGCCAAACATACGTCCACATATAACTCTGATACCTGGCAGTGGCAGTGGCAGCTAGATTAAACACGCTAATAATGCAGGCTTCAGAATAAAATTCCAATGTATTTGAAATGCGCCAAATGTACGATTCCGATTTTAGACACCGTATATTTGCACTTGTCAAACGACGTAAATACATTAGAGAATAAGACCTTTTGTTATTGCTTTTGTTTTCTTCAAAACGTAAATCTCATTATGCAAGGGTAAACTCAGTCTGATATAATATACGGTCATTGTGTAAAGAGGAAAAATTAAATTCCATTAATACTCAGCCAGGCTAATGATAATGTAAAAGTTACAACAGGTGAATCAACAAAGTTATTCTGATAATTGCGATTATTGTTTAAGCATAATCTCCTTCTTTCTTGTACAAATAAGTAAGACAATGTTGAGATTTAATATATCTATACTCATATACTCTATCTTGTTTTGCAATTCTTACTTTAACAAAATTTAGCAGTTAATATTTTCCAGTTCTCGAATCTCCTTCTTGACTTCCTCCTTGAGCTCATTCATCTCAGACACATCTCTTATTCCCAAGATATTCTCGTTGGGAATGAAATAGTTGATGAGCTTCTTGCTGTCCAAACTCTTCAGCAGCTCTTTCAGAGTATCCAGAAAGCATATGGACAGATTGCATTGATTCCAATAGCAAGGCTCTAGCTTTCTCTCATTCATCCAGAATGTCAGGTGCTGCAAAAGAATTATCTCGGAAAATTACTAAACACTACAAAGGGAATTGTATGGCAATAACCGTAACGACTATTGTCACAGCTTAGTTACAATTTAAAGAAAGGATTGTGTTGAACTATTTACAACAAACGTGATATGCACTGATTTACATGGTAGATAATAAGTGGTATTACAAATATACCTGTATTTACTTGACATCATTGTTAGCCTATCACCTAAGGCTAAAATCGAAAAGATATTCATGTATTTCAAGTTGATAGTTCTCAAGTGAAAATATATAGTCGAGGTTATGTACTGTCAGAGACAATCTAAGACTCGAGTCCGTATATACGGTTACAAAATAAACAATTCCATGCCGGAGTACCCAGTTGTTCCAGTCTATATTAATAAGCTATTCCAATATGTATACTGTTACGTATATTTGATTTAAGTTATTTATTTTTGTTATAATTCTTTGCTTGCTTATGCTCGAATAAATAGTAACATAGAAAAGTGAAAAAACAAGCTTGTAAAAGCTTAATAAACAATTTATTGAGCACAAATATATTCCAGAAAAGAAAAATAAACTTACGGTTTTAAGAATCAATTCCAAAATTAATCCAAAATTAATTCAAAATATAATCCACTAGTGAAATAGCAAAAGTACTGGTAATAAAATGTACTAATAATTCCCAGTTCAAATCTTAGTGAAGTATCCAAGATGGAAGACGATGTCACGTGGTGAAGTCAGCTCTGGGCTTATAAAATTCAGTCAGCACAATTGCTTTCCAGATAAATAACAAAATAAATCCTCTAGATCCAAACGAACTGAAATTGTTTCCACTACAAGGTAATTTTAAATAACTCAAAATAAACAACTTAATATTCTAACAGCCCAACTTCTTCTTACTAGTTAGCTCCAAAACATAATTTATATACCTGTTTTTACGTAAACAAGGAAGGGGTCACATGATCTTATAGAATCTTTATAACAAATTTACGTTCACAAAATCTCGTGCACACCGTATGACCCAGATGAGAATCAGTTATGTTTGCTCTCAAGAACTAAAAATAGAAAGATGTTTATAACAGAGCTCCATAATGTCCTTGGAATCAACCAATCATTTTAAAAGCTTGTTTACAACTCTGACGGCAGGTCAGAAATGAGGTCAACATCTGATGTTTATTTGTAGAGTACAGATCATCCCACTTTTTAAAAAAAATATCTCCCCATGAATGAATCTCAAACTTAAAATGTCAAATTTGAATCTGAGAAACAAACAATTCAAACAAAAAAAACCATTTAAATCAAATATACGTAACAATAGAGTTGTTTACGTCTACATGAACAAGGTATTTCAATCTGCCTAAACAGTTGGTCAAGTATACTTTAACAAGACATTCCATGCCGTTAACAGAGTCAGTCCAGTTTACACAAATAAGCAATATTTGGGTCTGCATACAGGGTCAGTCCTGTATACATTAGTGGAATAATCCATTATAATATACACAGTTGGACTAGTCTACATCAATGAGCCATTTAAATTTCCATACACAGTCTGTCCAGTCTACATTAATAATCCATGTCAATCTGCATAAACAGTTCATCCAGTCTAAATTGATAGGCCATTTCAATCTGCATACACAGTCAGTCGGTCTGGTGTACATTGACAGGCCATTTTAATCTGCATACACAGTCAGTCGCTTCAGTCTACATTAATAAGCCATTTTAAGCTGCATACACAGTCGATCTGGTCGACATTAATATGCTAAGTCAAACCATTATCCACACTTGGTCCAGTCTACATTAATTTACGACACCAAGCCTGTATACACAGTCGGTACAATCTATATTAACAACCCATTTATATCTGCATAAAAACAAGGTCCAGCCCGCATTATAAAGCCATTCATAGCCAGTATACACAGTCGATCCAGTCTCCAATAATAATAAGTAACCGCTCCGGTAGCCAAGTGGTTAGAGCGTGCGCCATGGAAACGGAAGGTCGTGGGTTCAATCCCCGGCCGAGTCATACCAAATACTTACACAAATGGTACTAAAAGCTGCCGCGCTTGACGCTCAGCAATAATGGGTTAGTATTAGGACTGGTCGGCCTGGTGTCAGGATCATGTGACTGGGTGGGACATCATTCGAAATGTCTGCAGCATGATGCCTCAGTGCTAGACATCACTATAAACTTCCTTACTGCAGACATCGTAGCGATTTGACTGAAAAATTGTATAAGCTACGTTAAAATTCTAAACACAAAATTAAATAATAAGCCATTTTAATATGCATTCACAGTCGGACCAGTCTACATTAATACGCCATTTAAATCTGTCCACAGTCGGTACGGTCTACATGAATAAGCCATTTCAATCTGCATGCATGTTCGGTCCAGTCAACATTCATAAGCCACTCCAGGTCAGTATACACAGTCGGTCCTGTACACATTAATAAGACATTTCATTCCATTATACACAGACTGTCCAGTCTACAGTAATAAGCCATTTCAAGTTGTATACATAATGGGTCCGGTCTACAATAATTGGCCATTCCAACCTGCATATAAAGTCTACCTGGTATACACTATTAAGCTATTCCAAGCTACTATACACAGTCGGTCCTATCTTCATTAATTAGCCATGCCATGCCAGTATACACAGTCGGTCATGTCTGCATTAAAAAGCCATTCAAAGCCAGTAAACACAGTTGATCATGTCTGCATTAAAAAGCTATTCAAAGCCAGTATACACAGTCGGTCTGGTCTACCGTAATAAGCTATTTCAAGCCGGAAATACAATGTCGGTCTTGTTTGCATTAATAGGCCATTCTGGACCAGTGGATATAGTCAGTACATTCTATATTATTAAGCCATTCCAAGCCAGTACACCTAAACGGTCCTGTTTACATTAGCGCCCTATTCCAAGTCAGTATTTACGGTCAGTCATATTTATATTAGTGCGCCATTCCAAGTCAATATACATAAAGGGTTCTGTCTACATTAGTACGCCATTCCAAGTCAGTATACACAGTTGGTCCTGTTTACATTAGTAAGCCATTCCGAGTCAGTATACACAGTCGGTCCTGTATACAATAGTACACCTTTCAAATTTGCAGACACAGTTCGTCCAGTATAATTACTCAGCCATTTCAAGTCAATGTACACAAAGGGACATTCTACATTACTAGGCCATTTCAAGCCAGTTAACACAGACGGTCCATTCTACATTACTAGGCCATTCCAAGCCAGTGAACATATATGGTCCATTCTACATTACTAGGCCATTTCAAGCCAGTGAACACAGATGGTCCATTCTACATTACTAGGCCATTCCACGTCAGTAGAAACAGTCGTTCCTTTCTATATTAATAGGCAACTCTATTAATTCAAACACTCATCCAGATGGCAATTTATGAATTGACATTCCGCTAATCTATAGACGAATATGGAATGTTTCGTAAATAAAATAGCAATATAACAATTTAGTAGCCTATCCGGTTAATATTCTCCTTATTCACAGATACCTTTTTCAATAATCCTTGTTTACATCTCAACGTGTTTCATGATTATCCCCCCTCACGTATATTAATATGGAATTTTCGCACTCAAAAGTGTAATCGTTTCACATGCTTTCCTACCCAACTTACCTTGAAAATAAATGATGTTAAGGTCTTGTATCCCGTTTGGATCTAGATTTCCAAGTCTGGAAAAATGTCTTCAGAAGTTTATGGCACATTTTCCGGCACTCATTGGGACCGTCTATCTCCTTCATCAGGTGAGACTCACAGTTGGAGAACGAAATGTTCCAAAATTCGTCCCCTTTTGGAGTAAGTTGTCATCCGGCTCGTACAATTGTCTCAATCACTTTTCTCGATAGGTGCTTGTGTGTGTTGGGTTGAGGCCAATCGTATTCTTTCACTTTAAAAAAAAAAAACAAGAGAGAAAAAAAAGAACTAAATGCCACTGTATAATAACGAGGTTTGAAATATGTCATCCTTTCCCATCACTCGAGATTTTATCAACAATGAAATACAATAGTTATTCACTGCGAAGTAGTAAAGCATATTATATAGTTCCAATGTTTGCAATATCAAATGAAGGCAATGTATAGGTTGTGTTTAGATCTTTGTTTGCAAACGTTCTATACCAAGCAACTCTCTGCTTCAGAATCTCTATGACATAGTTTGGCTTGCTTTACTGAAATGTTTTTAAAAGAAAAAACAAGAATGTCTAAAAGTTTCATTGAAATGTAAATCACAAAATTGGTGTACTTCATATCGCAATCATATGCTTGGCCCAGCCTGTTGATATAATACCATTTGCTTTGATTGGATTGTTGATATAATATCATTTGCTTTGATTGGATTGATGTCATACTACCATTTCCTTTGATTGGATTGTTGATTTAATACCATTTGCTTTGATTCGATTGTTGATATACTACCATTTGCTTTGATTGGATTGTTGATATAATACCATTTGCTTTGATTGGATTGTTGATATAATACCATTTACTTTGATTGGATTGTTGATATAATACCATTTGCTTTGATTGGATTGTTGATATAATATCATTTGCTTTGATTGGATTGATGTCATAATACCATTTGCTTTGATTGGATTGGTGATATAATATCATTTGCATTGATTGGATTGTTGATATAATACCATTTGCTTTGATTGGATTGTTGATATAATACCATTTGCTTTGATTGGATTGTTGATATAATACCATTTGCTTTGATTGGATTGTTGATATAATACCATTTGCTTTGATTGGATTGTTGATATAATACCATTTGCTTTGATTGGATTGTTGATATAATACCATTTGCTTTGATTGGATTGTTGATATAATACCATTTGCTTTGATTGGATTGTTGATATAATACCATTTGCTTTGATTGGATTGTTGATATAATACCATTTGCTTTGATTGGATTGTTGATATAATACCATTTGCTTTGATTGGATTGTTGATATAATACCATTTGCTTTGATTGGATTGTTGATATAATACCATTTGCTTTGATTGGATTGTTGATATAATACCATTTGCTTTGATTGGATTTTTGATATAATACCATTTGCTTTGATTGGATTGTTGATATAATACCATTTGCTTTGATTGGATGGTTGATATAATACCATTTGCTTTGATTGGATTGTTGATATAATACCATTTGCTTTGATTGGATTGTTGATATAATACCATTTCCTTTGATTGGATTGTTGATATAATACCATTTGCTTTGATTGGATTGTTGATATAATACCATTTGCTTTGATTGGATTGTTGATATAATACCATTTGCTTTGATTGGATTGTTGATATAATACCATTTCCTTTGATTGGATTGTTGATATAATACCATTTGCTTTGATTGGATTGTTGATATAATACCATTTGCTTTGATTGGATTGTTGATATAATACCATTTGCTTTGATTGGATTGTTGATATAATACCATTTGCTTTGATTGGATTGTTGATATAATACCATTTGCTTTGATTGGATTGTTGATATAATACCATTTGCTTTGATTGGATTGTTGATATAATACCATTTCCTTTGATTGGATTGTTGATATAATACCATTTCCTTTGATTGGATTGTTGATATAATACCATTTGCTTTGATTGGATTGTTGATTTAATACCATTTGCTTTGATTGGATTGTTGATTTAATACCATTTGCTTTGATTGGATTGTTGATATAATACCATTTGCATTGATTGGATTGTTGATATAATACCATTATCTTTGATTTAATTGTTGATATAATACCATTTGCTTTGATTGGATTGTTGATATAATACCATTTCCTTTGATTGGATTGTTGATATAATACCATTTCCTTTGATTGGATTGTTGATTTAATACCATTAGCTTTGATTGGATTGTTGACATAATATCATTTGCATTGATTGGATTGTTGATATAATACCATTATCTTTGATTGGATTGTTGATATAATACCATTTGCTTTGATTGGATTGTTGATATAATACCATTTCCTTTGATTGGATTGTTGATATAATACCATTTCCTTTGATTGGATTGTTGATATAATACCATTTGCTTTGATTGAATTGTTGATATAATACCATTTGCATTGATTGGATTGTTGATATAATACCATTTGCTTTGATTGGATTGTTGATATAATACTATTTGCATTGATTGGATTGTTGATATAATACCATTTGCTTTGATTGGATTGTTGATATAATACCATTTGCTTTGATTGGATTGTTGATATAATACCATTTGCATTGATTGGATTGTTGATATAATACCATTTGCATTGATTGGATTGTTGATATAATACCATTTGCTTTGATTGGATTGTTGATATAATACCATTTGCTTTGATTGGATTGTTGATATAATACTATTTGCATTGATTGGATTGTTGATATAATACCATTTGCTTTGATTGGATTGTTGATATAATACCATTTGCTTTGATTGGATTGTTCATATAACACCATTTGCATTGATTGGATTGTTGATATAATACCATTTGCTTTGATTGGATTGTTGATATAATACCATTTGCTTTGATTGGATTGTTGATATAATACCATTTGCTTTGATTGGATTGTTGATATAATATCATTTGCTTTGATTGGATTGTTGATATAATACCATTTGCATTGATTGGATTGTTTATTTAATACCATTTGCTTTGATTGGATTGTTGATATAATATCAATTGCTTTGATTGGATTGTTGATATAATACCATTTGCATTGATTGGATTGTTGATATAATACCATTTGCTTTGATTGGATTGTTTATATAATATCATTTGCTTTGATTGGATTGTTGATATAATATCATTTGCTTTGATTGGATTGTTGATATAATACCATTTGCATTGATTGGATTGTTTATTTAATACCATTTGCTTTGATTGGATTGTTGATATAATACCATTTGCTTTGATTGGATTGTTGATATAATACCATTTGCATTGATTGGATTGTTGATATAATACCATTTGCTTTTATTGGATTGTTGATATAATATCATTTGCTTTGATTGGATTGTTGATATAATATCATTTGCTTTAATTGGATTGTTGATTTAATACCATTTGCTTTGATTGGATTGTTGATATAATACCATTTGCTTTGATTGGATTGTTGATATAATACCATTATCTTTGATTGGATTGTTGATATAATATCATTTGCTTTGATTGGATTGTTGATTTATTACCATTTCCTTTGATTGGATTGTTGATTTAATACCATTTGCATTGATTGGATTGTTGATTTAATACCATTTGCTTTGATTGGATTGTTGATATAATATCATTTGCTTTGATTGGATTGTTGATTTAATACCATTTGCTTTGATTGGATTGTTGATATAATACCATTATCTTTGATTGGATTGTTGATATAATACCATTATCTTTGATTGGATTGTTTATATAATACCATTGTCTTTGATTGGATTGTTGATATAATACCATTTGCTTTGATTGGATTGTTGATTTAATACCATTTGCATTGATTGGATTGTTGATATAACACTATTTGCATTGATTGGATTGTTGATATACTACCATTTGCTTTGATTGGATTGTTGATTTAATACCATTTGCTTTGATTGGATTGTTGATATAATACCATTTGCTTTGATTGGATTGTTGATTTAATACCATTTGCATTGATTGGATTGTTGATTTAATACCATTTGCTTTGATTGGATTGTTGATATAATACCATTATCTTTGATTGGATTGTTGATATAATACCATTTGCTTTGATTGGATTGTTGATTTAATACCATTTGCTTTGATTGGATTGTTGATATAATATCATTATCTTTGATTGGATTGTTGATATAATACCATTATCTTTGATTGGATTGTTGATATAATACCATTATCTTTGATTCGATTTTTGATTTAATACCATTTGCATTGATTGGATTGTTGATATAACACCATTTACTTTGATTGGATTGTTGATATAATACCATTTGCATTGATTGGATTGTTGATTTAATACCATTTGCATTGATTGGATTGTTGATATAACACTATTTGCATTGATTGGATTGTTGATATACTACCATTTGCTTTGATTGGATTGTTGATTTAATACCATTTGCTTTGATTGGATTGTTGATATAATACCATTTGCTTTGATTGGATTGTTGATTTAATACCATTTGCATTGATTGGATTGTTGATTTAATACCATTTGCTTTGATTGGATTGTTGATATAATACCATTATCTTTGATTGGATTGTTGATATAATACCATTTGCTTTGATTGGATTGTTGATTTAATACCATTTGCTTTGATTGGATTGTTGATTTAATAACATTTGCATTGATTGGATTGTTGATTTAATACCATTTGCTTTGATTGGATTGTTGATATAATACCATTTGCATTGATTGGATTGTTGATTTAATACCATTTGCATTGATTGGATTGTTGATATAACACCATTTGCTTTGATTGGATTGTTGATATAATATCATTTGCTTTGACTGGATTGTTGATATAATACCATTTGCTTTGATTGGATTGTTGATTTAATACCATTTGCTTTGATTGGATTGTTGATATAACACCATTTGCTTTGATTGGATTGTTGATTTAATACCATTTGCATTGATTGGATTGTTGATTTAATACCATTTGCTTTGATTGGATTGTTGATATAATACCATTATCTTTGATTGGATTGTTGATATAATACCATTTGCTTTGATTGGATTGTTGATTTAATACCATTTGCTTTGATTGGATTGTTGATATAATATCATTATCTTTGATTGGATTGTTGATATAATACCATTATCTTTGATTGGATTGTTGATATAATACCATTATCTTTGATTCGATTTTTGATTTAATACCATTTGCATTGATTGGATTGTTGATATAGCACCATTTGCTTTGATTGGATTGTTGATATAATACCATTTGTTTTGATTGGATTGTTGATTTAATACCATTTGCATTGATTGGATTGTTGATATAACACTATTTGCATTGATTGGATTGTTGATATACTACCATTTGCTTTGATTGGATTGTTGATTTAATACCATTTGCTTTGATTGGATTGTTGATATAATACCATTTGCTTTGATTGGATTGTTGATTTAATACCATTTGCATTGATTGGATTGTTGATTTAATACCATTTGCTTTGATTGGATTGTTGATATAATACCATTTGCATTGATTGGATTGTTGATTTAATACCATTTGCATTGATTGGATTGTTGATATAACACCATTTGCTTTGATTGGATTGTTGATATAATATCATTTGCTTTGATTGGATTGTTGATATAATACCATTTGCTTTGATTGGATTGTTGATTTAATACCATTTGCTTTGATTGGATTGTTGATATAACACCATTTGCTTTGATTGGATTGTTGATTTAATACCATTTGCTTTTATTGGATTTTTGCTTTGATTGGATTGTTGATTTAATACCATTTGCTTTGATTTGATTGTTGATATAACACCATTTGCTTTGATTGGATTGATGATATAATACCATTTGCTTTGATTAGATTGATGTGCGGACAAATGAGTGGGTTTCTACACTAGGGCCATCTTTCTAAAAAAATATTCTCTCAGACGTTTGCACCAAGGATTATCTCGTTGATGTTGTTGCTGATTTAGTTTCTTTAATCTGATGTACTTATAATGGCTCGCTTAATTGCAGTGTACACTCCTATGATGTATATAATCTCTCTCTCTCTCTCTCTCTCTCTCTCTCTGTCTCTCTCTCTCTCTCTCTCTCTCTCTCTCTCTCTCTCTCTCTCTCTCTCTCTCTCTCTCGTCAAAAGTGAATGTCTTTTAACCTGTTATATCTTTGCAGTCGATGACTATAGTGAGGTCCACACTTATGTGATGACTACCTGGGGTATGCATATTCATTGTAATTGCTGGTCCATGGGCTTCCGAATTCAAATCAATATCTGAAATATGAACGCGTAATTCATATGGATCCTTTAAGGTAAATACAATACTCCTAACTGTATTCGTGTTTGATGTTAAAAGAATACCTAAACATGACAATAGATTTGAAGGAAATGTGATAGTCGACTGATTCGAGACTCTAGAATTCAGGAACACAAGCCAAAAAATAAACTTCAAAGAAATTGTTCAACTTTGGCTCCTTTACATTCTGTAAACATTAACAAACAATTTGAACGAAACATGGAAAAACACATAGGTAATGCATAAATACGTACCGGTACATACATACATGCATGCACGCACTCACACACACACACACACACACACACACACACACACACACACACAAACATATACATACATACATACATACATACATACATACATACATACATACATACATACATACATACATACATACATACATACATACATACATACATTCGTTTCACATACCATTCATACCTTTTATCACTTTTCGGATGCAGGAGTATAGCCTGTATTCAAGATGGTGTGCGATAAGATGATTCTCCACACAAAGGTCGTTCAGTGTTGGGGAAGCACCAATGTCCACCACTAACACGGCATAATCTTTGGGAATAGGATACTTTCCACCTGGTTCGTACTTTAACTCTCTCTCTCTCTCTCTTTACATTCATATTTTTAGAGGAAGAGCCATTGCAATATATCAAAAACAAACTTTACCAGGCATTGCATCGTACGTTCAAATTTTGCACCATCAATTACAACTGACGGTTCTAAAACAAAAACAGTTGAGAGATCTAATAGAATACTTTGTTTTTATTTCTAACAGAAACGATTCGCTATCGACGTTTGCTGATATTGGATAAGTACGGAACTATCGGTCAAAAATAACAGCAGTGACATATCGGATATCCGATTATGAGTGATCTGCGTAACTATTATATATAAAAGATAATTAGAGCATTTCCTAGAACAAGTGATGTCATGCACGCACCACATTATCTGCATTATCATCAATATTAAACACGATAATTGTATTGTAAACTCATACTGTATCGTCCACTCTCAATGCATCGGTATTGAACCTACCTCTCCCGTCTGCTTCTCTTTGTCCTTAAAGGTATATGGAACTGTCCCAGTTCGCTTGACCTCCAAAACCTTTACGTCTACGGGAATGTTGAAATCAAATTCATCCGCCTTCCCAATCTTCAGTTCAGTTGCGTTACTTCCGGCATTGCGCAACTCGCACTTAAATATTTCTCCACCTTCCTGTTTCCTGACATCAGAAAGAATCTTGAGTATCTTGCTACAGACAAATTCAAAAGAAGCGTCTTTATCTTCTGGTTTGACATCACTCTTAATTCTGTAATAGTTTTCCAAATATCTTTGCACGGATTTATGCTTATCTCCTCTTACGTCAGATTTATTGTGTAATTTCTCTTTCTCGTGTGCAATTAAAGCATCAAAACTTGAAAACTGACGGATGCATTGTATACAACGGAATATTTTGCCAGGAAACGTCGATTGAACTCCAGATGAAGAACTCGAGGAAGAGATTGTCCTTGGCAGTTAAAATTTAGTTCCATCTTTTGGGAAAATACCAGCATGCTGAGAAGACCTGTGTGCATCAAGACGCTCTTGACTTTTATAAGAATGGCAGCATTGTGGACATGGAAAAGGTTTGGTTTTCTCTTTCTTTGCTGCTAAATGCTGTGTCAGTTGATCTTCTTTTTTAAATATTTTTCCACAATCACAGGACCATGATTTTTCTTCCTGTCTATCACCTTCACCTGAATCCCCATTATAAGAAACTTTATTGGTATCCACCTTCACATTTCGGAACGACTCTGCCAAATTCTTCAGATCATTATGTTTCTTTTTAACATGTGATTGCACATCTTCACAGCAATCAAATGACTCGCAACAATATGTGCAGGGTACGGGTTTTGAGTTGGTTTTCCTTGACTGGGCGTATTGTTTAATCTCGCCTTTATTACTGAAAACATTTCCACAAGAACATTTAAATACTTCAGTTACAACGCCAGGTGAACATGTGATGCGGGCAGTGTTATTTTCCCGTATATTTCTCGCGCCATTGACTGAGGACGTTAGTTAATCATGAACAGAAATATCTCTCCGCCTCTCGTGTTTTACTCTCTAATGATATTCAGCTGCCTGTTCCGAATGGTATGACTCACAGCACACTTTACATTTATATGGCTTTGCAGTTTTCTGTTTACCAATCAGATGCTGCTCAAAGCTAGCAAGTTCTTGATATTCCTTCCCACATGGACACTTAAATGGTGAAATAGTTTGTTTCCTGTATATATTTTTCAGATGATCTGATAAATAGAGGATGTTGCAGTATTCAGTCACCGTCGCAGGTTTCAAACCAACGCCGGCTTGTGGTGGCGGTTGAGTACTAGGAGATGATAGAGATCTTCGAGAAAGATGTTTATCCCTCTGATGTGCTTCCATAGCAGGTCGACTATCAAACGTTTTGCTGCATTTCGGACATTTTATTTCAATGTTACTTGACATGTTTGTCTGCAAGAAAACCTACTACTGTTGCATTTATTACTACAACCATCACGAACATAACTTCAGCACCACCACCACCAACAACAACTACTACCACACCATCTACGAAAAATACGGACACAAGGTGAAATATTACTACAACAAAAACTAATATGATATAATATTATTAGCAAACAGATAGTACTGCTACCACCACCACTAATATCGTTACATTAACAACAATGAATGATACTACTAATGTTACTATTACTACCATAACTAAAATGGCAACAGCATGTACTAGTCCTACCTCTATAAGTCCGTCCACTCACTCAGAGTGGTCTAAAGCGCTCTCCGTTTCTGATCACTGCCATCTCACCACTGTCTGCGTGGGTTCTAGTCTCAGATTCGGCCAATGTGGGTATGTGAGAAAGCTTTCCAGTCGGTCACAATCCTTTTCTGGAAAAATCGACCTGACGGAAGTAGTCCATTCTACCAGTTTCTACCCTGCAGTAAATATACGTTAGTGTCTAATAATATTATTGAACACGGTGCAGAATCTGTGTTATCTTTGAATATTAGGGAAATTTAAGGATGATGTCATCAACCGTTGTTCCTACTATCCGAATTTTGACTACATATTTCTGTTCTGGAAATTAAAATAAATTATAAAATCATACAATCTAAAATAAAAAAGAAAGATAATTTCTTTTACAACTGTAATATTTTGTTTTCTGCCTACTAAGCACATCGATCAGTTTACACAGTCACCTGATATGTTCTTTTCCCCTTTGATTTTATTTCATTATGTATTTGTTTATTTATTTATTTATTTATCAGCGGAATTTATATTAAATTAAAGTATAACACAATGCAAGATCTTAGTCAAGTAGAGACATTTGCATGACAACCGCTGTATCTATGAGAATGATACAAGTAGAGTACATTTTACCGTGTTTAGATTTATATTCACTGATATCTAGGTTATGTAGTAATACACAGGAAGGAAATAAAAGATGTGTGTCTGTCCATATTTCACTTCTATAACTTGTAATTCGCACAAGTGGGATAGGTACCAGCCTTAACTTGTAAATTTTATTAAAGATTCGTCTTCTAACATGGGGTGATACTACGTCAAAAATCTCTATCTCTGATTGGAGTGGCTGGATGTCCTTGACCTGAATTAAGCCTAACCACTCATCAATTTTCTAATGAAAGTTAGACTACATACCAATTAGTTGTCGGGACAAAGTGCAATGTATTGAAAGTAGAAGTGAACGAAAAATGTACCTACTTGCAAGCCTGCAATCATCATCATCATCGTCGTAGTCGAATGATTATTCTCATAATATCATTAACATACCTTAATAATAATGTCTGCTCAAACACATCCTACGCAGGACTGACTTCTATAATTTCTTTACAAAATGGTTACGATTGTATAGGTTTATCGATTTAAAAAAAGAACAAAACAAAAACGACTACATAAAGCTTCATCATTTATCTATAATGTACGATGAGACTCGAATAGACGCTGACAATAGCGTGATGTAAGTGATATGTAAAGCCTGGGTCTCCTGATATTCGATACGAAAAGGCACGGGATAAAATCTTGATCATAGTAAACACTGCACCAAATTCACCTCCAAAAAATGGTCTTCCTCTACGCCTCCCATGATAGTTGTATGGTGGGCATGGTGGGAATTAAATTCAACAAAGAATACAATTAAAGGGGCAGGCACCAGGAACTTAACCATGTTTTCTTCAATGAAAACATAGAGAGGTTCGAGGCCCATAACGCTTCGGCACGCACCAACTCAACAATTAATACCGTTAGATATACACCTAAGACCAAGATTTTAGCTCTTCATTATTTGTATATGGGTATGTAACAGTTTCAAACAAAGGAGAGAGAGAGAGAGAGAGACAGAGAGACAGAAAGACCTTATATAATCATGGACAACTTAAATGCAATGTAACAATTTCACCATTGGCTTAGTTCTGTTGAGCAAGTTGTAGCAGCACATATTACCAAATTCCAATTAAATCATTGGAATTATCTTAGAAAGCATCACTTTGTTTGCATGATGGACTGATATGTGTTTCTAAGACATCTTCGTTAAAATCAACAAGATGATGATTGAAGTAAAGGTTGTTGTTGTAATGTTTAACGCCATTTTTCAGCACACGATAGGCTTTACATGGCGGCCAGTATTATTGGTGGAGGAAGAACATGGGAAACCCCCCGAAAAGAACCACCGACCCACGAGAAGCTACTGGCAAGCTTTCTCACATAACTACATCATCCGAATCTTAGACTCGAAGAACGCAGACAGGTGAGAGGCCAGTGATCCGGAACGAAGTACGCATTAGACCACTCGGCCACTTGGGGCCACTTGAAGTAAAAAAAGAGGAGCGAAGGAAAGGAATATTGGTATAAGGGGAGAGTGTACATGACAGATGCCTTTTATCTCCCCCAAAACATTCCTTAAGGCGACAGATGGAGCATTTGCATACCTTTCCCAAACCCAATGCGACCGTCGAATCAAACATTGTCAAAGAAACTACCCTAGCGAGGCAATGGTAAACTGGTAGCCAACTGCTCACTGCCATCTCATATATCATCTTGGGTTCTAGTCCAGGACTCTGACTTTGACAATGTGTGATGCAAGAAAGTGTGCTGGAAGCTCTTATTGATCTTCGCCCAGTCTTTGTATTCTAATTGTGACGTTAATTTTTACCTTTTTTACCTTCCCACATACCAATAATCGATAATAGTTTAGTAACTTATTAATATGAAGTGTAGGTGTTCTTCTGTGTGCATGAATGTTTGGGGCATGGGAATTTTAGCCAACAACTTCCTTGTATTTACTTTTAAATTTAACAAATACAGCAATCAGTATATTATTGGGTTTTATTTATGAATTTGATATAATACTACGGTAGTGTATTATGACGTCATTGTATTCAACTGTTACATGAAATATTGCCTAATTTAAATTGATATGATAATGCAAAACATGTGATTTCATCAAGGAATATGCCATTTAGGTTTTATTTAGATGGAAAATTGAGTGATAAGCACAAAAGAATGTTGATTATGTGTGAAAATTCCGTCACTAACAATTTGGATTATTAGCGGAAAGAAAATTTTGCGTGATTTAATTAGAAATTTAAAAAAATGGATGATTGATGTGGAAATACAAATTTGCATGGCTTAGGTAAACATGATAAATCGCATGATTTGTATGAATATGACGTATTTTGTATTATTCGTGTCGAGATGACATTTTGCATGATTCATGTAGAAAACTAATTATTAAAAAAATAAATACTTCAAATTTGCTTTCTCTTATTTAGGGTGCATTGTTAAGAATGCGAGATGGCACCTTTTCGTTGATTGCATTTATATTCTAGCTGTTTTTAAATTGGTACACATGTTAAAATCTATGCATCCTGAAAGGGGAGAAAAGGGGTAAGGGAAGAAAAAAGAAATAAGAATAAAGTAGGTCTAAATATGGAAATACAAGCCTGAAAATATTCAGAGGGGCAGATATATGTCATACATGTGATAAAGTAGTTACAAAAGTGATACTGCCACTGGAGCAATATGATTTTTCTCCCACTGATATATTTCCGTATCTCATTATGAAATATACAATAAATCGATACATCGATTAAACAGTATACGATGCTCCTGCGTGTTGTAATCAACACAATTCACGTTGCAACGTTATGGTTATATCAACAAAAAAATTCCCTCATAAACGATTGGTGGACAGCGCTCTCTACACCGGTATTTTGAATTTTCCAATGGCTTCTAACCAAAATATTATGTCTGAATCAACATTATTTACAAGTTACAAACATTCACTAAACCTAATGACATAAGTTATCCAGTAATTTTTGCAGAGGCCGAACAGAATAAAGCAACATGCCACGAGTCACCGATTCATTTCGATAATGGTATGTTGAGAGGTTATTTAAAGTGCATCGTATCTTCAGTACTCATTAGAATCGATTACTATAGCATATAATCTAAGTGATCAATTACCTTAAAACCATTACAATGAATACCCTAATCTTAGCCTAAGATCATCACCAACTAGTGATAAAAATCGGCTATTGTTTTTGATTTTCTTTGATATCTATTTTTTTTTTTAAGTTTGAATGAACTATGCTCATGTTATGACGGCTCAATAGAGGAAGACCGCAGTAACGTGCTGAAATATCTCGGTATGACGGTGTTTTCTAGCTTAGACAACCGTTGGAGGTCTTCATTTTCATCGCTTTACTGCTTGTCCTAAACAAAACACTGTTATTTTTGCTTTGGTTCGTTTTGTACTTATTTGTTGTTTTGCTCTGAATATCACTTATATTTAAGGTGGCGCTCTACAGTTATGTATTTTGTATAGAATTAAAAAAAGAACGAATCTTCCCGGATTTTTGCACTTGTTAAACTGGATATGTAAAATTGACCTTGTATATCCTGGGTATTATTCAAAGAACTTTTAATTCCCTTTAGTTTCTTGACAAAACAAAACAATTTCCAGTATCGCTTGTGCATTGCCAACATCCCCCTATTTCCATCAATGCTATAGCATTTCCAAAACTCCCCAATTTCCATCAAAATTGCTTGAGCATTTCCAGATTTCTCCGATTTTCATCATCCTTTGTGCAGTGCCAACATTCCCATATTTCCATCATATAGCGTTGCAAAAACTCCTCAATTTCCATCATCGCTTGAGCATGTCCAAATTTCCACGATTTCCATCATCCCTCGAGCATTGTAAATCTTTATTATTTCCATATTCTCTTGAACTATGTCAAAACTCAACAATTTTAATCATCACTTGAGAATTTTATGAGTATAATCAAGATAAGCAAAATGTTACAAGACCTGTACATGAGAAAACAAGCAGCGGTTCAAGTTTGTGTCCTGCATACAGATAGTACGCATTCATCTAGCTAGCGGTATGTCAGGTGTTTTAACCGTGACTGCAAGCGTTCTTTGATATTATATCCTGTCTCATATATACGAAGGTATATTACATGAACATCAAAATACAGTCTCATTTATTATATCGTCACTATTATCTCTCACGAATTATCTTATTCATAAAAGTGTGGACTTTATTGTTTGACCTTTTCATATTTGGTTAATTGCATTAGTTATCTGCAGTAAACAATTCGGATGTCATGTTTGCCAAGAGCAGTCCTTGGCACTCTTTCCAACTATGGTATGTCTTTCAATGTAATTTCAAGTTTACACTGAATGTTTCAGAGCACACATCACAGTTATGCTCTTTCTTAACGTGAGGATATATTCTTCGTTATTCTCAATACACAATCTTGTCTTCTGCTCTCAATTTTATTTCAGCATTGTAGGATAGTATCTTTCATTATATGTCTGAGCTAGATTGGAACATTTCTGCCAAATGAATCAGAATATTGCATCAGCCTCGAGTTTGGTGCTTAATCCTGATCTTAAAATAGAATTTTCATATCCCACACCGATGCTTAAAGTTTTCTAAAAATCTTTCATCTATGTTCTGCACTAGATAATATGAATAGACAAGCATATTAATGTTAGAAATACATAGCTTCCAGATTTGTTCTAACTATAACAACGTAAATGCGCACAAAGGTATGTGAGAAATCACCATATTATGTAATACATATGCTGTCTAATGGTGATGTTAATGTAGCTCATTTAAACCTGTCGCGGCTATCATGGTGATGTTAATGTAGCTCATTTAAACATGTCGCGGCTGTCATGGTGATGTTAATGTAGCTCATTTAAACCTGTCGCGGATGTCATTTTCATAATTTCTTTTGAAAGTATGATTGACCCTACCAGGCAATGAATCTGTTAACAATATCAATATTTTATATATAGTGCTTATCAATATTGTTGTATTAATGGTGTAAATCATATTTCGTTTGTACATGAATCGGTTAAATTCGAATTGAGTTACAGGGAAGAAAATTAGTCACGCTGCAATTGTATTCGAACACCCTTTCTTTCCACCCACCCAACCACCCAACGGTTAAAAAAAAATGAAAAGCATCAAGGATATAAACGAATTGAAGAAAATTATTGCTTTTGTTCATCAATTTATAATATATAACTTGTTGTATATAACTTAATTGTCGCCAGGGTTTCCAACTTCCAAATACTGTAAGGTGTTTCACCTATCAAACAAAACGGAGGCTCTGGATGTCAACAAGCAAACGCCCATTGCAGTAAACATTGTCTCGTCTGCGTCCAATATTTGCAATGAGTAGAGCAGCAAAGAGGCTGAACCCACCAAATTTCTAGCGCGATCTGAGGGTTCCACAATAGTAAAACATCAACGAAGTCTCAAATCGTTAAAATAACGGCTCTAAAAAAATATTACAACGATATCACAACAAATATCAGCGGGTGTTACGATTTCATCACCGACAACAATTTGTTCAACCGAATATTCGATCGAGTCCGATACGATATCGTGTTACAGGTTCATGTAAATTTATAGTGACAAATCCGTGTGGGACTGACTGAGCATGACTAATGAAATTTCGAAATTTATTAAAATCCATATCGTGGCACCATGTCTGCCAAATATTTCGACATGTTTGTGTATCAACACCGTTAAACACACACATCAGATTACAGTTATCTCTGATTACCTTGGGAATTTGTGTGTATCGCTGAGTCAAATTAAACATATCAGAGTGTTTGTGACGACCTGGGGAAAATATCATCGCGGGATTCGTTTGTTTATCCAGCATGACATCGTCGTATCGAATCATGTTGTTGATGGACACGTCGAGGTCATCTACGTGTGGTGCCTCGGCTACATCTGTGATAAATTCAACAACGTTATATCCTAAATTGGACGACGCAGTTTCATTAAAGTCTTTTAACACCTGGTAGCAATGTTGATCATCTACGCTTGGAGCTATCAAATATAATTTATTCAAATTGGTATATTTCATCACCAACGTGAGTAACAATTGTGTTTTACCACACCCTGATGGACCTACAATAACACCTCTTATTGAATTTTGTAACATTGGGTGATGTTTTGTTTGTTGTTTCTTTTTCAACGCGGAAAAGTCAATTACTTCCATTAGATATAACGTAATATTATTATGGATCTATATTGTGTAAAATGTCGTACACGTACTCGTACAACTGATCAAACAACGGTCACTACAAAAAATAATAGATCTGCACTTGCTGGTAGGTGTGCAACATGTGGTATAAAAAAAAATTAAATTTGTTTCTGTTGACAAAGTCAGCGATGGGACTTTTAAAAAAAAGCCACGGAGGTGACATCGCTGCAAAATTCGCAAAAACCCCAGGACTCCCATGGGCAAAGTACCCAGGAGAAAAACACCTTCCAGGATATAGCTACTGTGGACCAGGGACACGATTAGATATTCGACTTGATGATCAAAATCAACCTCGACCTGGTGAACCACCGATAAATGCTATCGATGAAGCGTGTCGAATACATGATATAGCGTATAAAAGCGATAATTTGCAACGGAGGCATCTCCCTGATGTTCCATTGATTCATGCGATAAATGCTATTCTTTTAAAGAAAAATTGGCTTCCTGGGTTATTAAACCTGCCATGAAAGGTAAATTATTTTTTGGTGCAAGTATATAACATGGAGAAAATTTATTATTCTCCAACAGGATATTACATGGATAAATCCGCTATTAACAAGTTAACTAGCGCCGCTAAAGTATCGCGTGATGTCGTTGCGGATTGGTTATCCCGACAAGCAATATGGCAAATTTTTCTACCCGGTCCAACATCAATCAAATATGGATCGTTTGATGTTCATGTTCCAAATGAGGTTCATCAGGCTGATATTTTATATGTGCCACATGATAAACAAAAGCGAGTTTACAAATACGCGCTAATAGTTGTTGATATTGCCAGCAGATATAAGGAGGCGTCACCGCTATCAACAAAATCATCATCTGAGGTCGCTGCGGTGTTTAAAAAATTTTATCAAAAAGGTCCTTTACGTTGGCCAAATTTGTTACAGGTTGATCTCGGTAAAGAGCTTCACGGGGATGTATCATCGTTAATGGCTGAACATAACATTGGAATTCGACGAGAAAATACTGCAATTCATCGTGATCAAGCAATTGTTGAACGATTTAATAAAACCCTTGCTGATAAATTATTTTATTATCAAACTGCAAAAGAATTTATTCAACAAGATAGATCTCGTGAATGGGTTAAACGACTCCCTAAGGTTATTTCATCACTTAACAATCAGATCACTTCACCGATAAATGATAAATCGGCCTCCGCGATAACAAAAAAATATATACCAGGAAAACAATCACTACATCGCGATACGCCATTGCCGTGGAACGCTACTGTTAGATATTTATATGAACCTGGTGAATTTGAAGGTGGTGTTAGACGATCTACAGATCTTGTATGGAGTATTACCGCCCATAAAATATATTCTGCGGTATCAGCTGCACACAGACCAACATATTATAAATTGGATCCAACTGCACCTCAGCGAAGTTTTACTCGAGAACAACTTCAATGTATTCCAGATGATATTCAATTACCACCGAAACATCTAACATTATTATAGTAGTGTAACTGCGACACAGCCAAATAAATTAAATTGTCCCATTCGATAAAATCATCAATAATGTACACGACCGTATCTGTGATACTTAATCCCTGTGATGAATGTATCGTTTTAGCATATCCTAACCGCCACGTAGAATTAATTGCGTTTATTGCGTCTCTAACTACAGATAAATCAACTTCAACTATGTCATTTAATACAAGTTCTTATTGTTGTTCTCGTCCTGGTATATCAACAAAAATATTTTGTCGTCTAGTATCTTTTGATCGATAACATAATGGATGGGTTCGTTAGAAAATTTACTCTCATGAAGATAAAATAATTTTTTCAAAAGAATATCTCTGGTGGCTTTTCTACTAGCTACAACTATATCAGATGGTTTCCAAATATTATAAAATTCATCTAATGGTGTTTCGGGTATTACTTCACGTAACTGTTTGGCCTGATGTTTATTACTTGTACATCAAATTGCAGCTTTCAACGTAGTTAACTCCGTATCAAAATATATGCGGTCAATTGTCATTTCTTCGTAATAATCAACTTGAGGTTTTAACCAACAATATGGAGATATTTTCCCAAATGGTGGTGGCTGTCCATGATCTCCACATAACACCACAACGTCCCAGGTTTTTTGTATTTTTCGTTAAAATGAATAATCCACCGTTGTATGTTACTCTTCTGCGATGATGAAATATCTTCCATGTCCGAGCGTTGTTTTCAAGTAGTCGATGGACTTCAACAGGTTGATTTAATCGTTAATATTATTTGATCTGTTCATTTAGTTGTTTTCGTTCTTTTTTGGACATTTTTTCTCAAATGTCGTGTAAATGACATCTAACGTATATTTGTTGTTTTTGATAAAATCGAGCCATGATGTTATATCTGCGGCGCGTTCTAACGTCACTGTGTTATCGTCGAAGTTTGTTAAAAACGTCGAGTATGTATATGCGGCGCCATTTAACCGGTGTTGACGTTTTGCTTCTCTGATACTTCTAGTGATTCTAGATTTATACCTAGTTGGTGATATTTTCCCATCTAGGTCATATTTGATTTTAACCCGTACAGGTTCCACATCCACATTTATTTTGTAAATCTGTTTCATTTATATATTAACGAAACGAATCTTCAATTAAAAATTTGAATGCTAATAAAATATAGTGATGGCACAAAATAAATGTAAATGGTTATGGAAAAACGATAACGGAGTATGTTCTCGAAGATGTGTTGGGGAATATTGCGCAATACACAATCAACAGATTAAAAACGGTTCTTCCGGAATGGTGCTGTGTATTAAATGTGGATGTGGTGTTCGAGAAAAAAACTCGGCTATGTGCTGAATGCGGTGGTAAGCGATTTCGTGAAATTGTTAGATATTATCGACGCAAATACGGAGTTGTATATGACGAATATGATTTTATCACCAGAAATTACCAAAAACATCAATTAAACTCATGAATTCTGCTCAGTTAATATATGGATCAAAAAATGTTTGTATCTCACCCTGTTTACGTTGAATACGAGGCATCTCGTGAAGGTATCATACGACATTGGAGATTTGAAAGAAATCTCGGTCGGATTAACAGTATGGGATATTTGAGGATCAGTATTCCAGTCACCGGAAAAATAAAAAATTATAAACCTTATAGATTTATTTGGGAATGTTATTCCGGTTTAATTCCACCCGGTCTAGTCATAGACCATATTAACCGGAATAAACTCGACAACAAATTAAAAAATTTACGTGCGATGACCCAACAACAGAACTGTCTTAATAGTGCACCAAAAGTTAAATCACAACAACGACGACCAGTCATAGCTGTCATGGACACAACGGAGCGATATTTTCCTTCGATATGTTCCGCGGAGAAACACTATGGCATTAGTCCATCATCTATACAAAAAGTCGCCGATGACATAACACTTGCCGCATACTTAAAGCGATTTCATTGTTGGGTTTCTTTTTTATATCAATAAATTATGTTCGAAAGATACATACAATTAGACAGAAGATTTCCTATAGGTATATGAACGACGAAAATATCGCTCAGTTGGTTAGCGAACTTGACAAACTTGCACCATATGTTCCTGCCGGGAACACGTTTACGTCTGACTGGCTTGAACAAGAATATCTTGGTGTTACATCAATGAGAGACCAGGGAAAACCGTCTTATCGAAACGAATACAGAATTATAAAACTTCTCATTGAGGCACGTACAAAGGTGCTTTTGAAACACAGAGACAAATTGGCGTTGTTTGTTCCGGCGGGTAGAATAATTAAGTCGATTGAAGATTCTCTCAAAGAAACCTACAATAAACGTCAACAAGCTAAAGCTGTTAATGCCGAATTGGAGAAGCTTTTGAATTCGCCGTTGTAGGTGATACTATCAAATGTGTTTGTTCGCGGTGGTTTGTTTTTCTTTGATCGCCGATGAGTAATCGAGTAATTAATGCGGTAATTATGAATAAAAAAACGACTTTGACATGTTTTCATTGTGTATTCATAGATGAGTAATTGTGACGAATAAATACGACGAATAAATATGACAAATAATTATATCAGTAACAAGAAGTGACTTTAAGGGCTCGGTGAGCTAAATCCAGCGATAACAGCGATTAGTAATCGCTGACTATTAATTCTAGAGATATAATTACCTCGTAATTACCTGTATATAATTATTTGTCATAATTACTCATCCGATTTTACTGGAATAATTTTATACTACAACGCGCTGCTGCCCGGAATTATCGATCATAATTACTGATATAATTATTTGTCATTTTTAGATTTTTTTATTTTTTTTAATAATATATTTACATGCCGAACAAAGCAAAATATTTATCAGATCTTGATGTTAATAATATTATTTCGTTAGGAGGAAAGGAGAAACCGATTAGCATCGCTAGCAAATACGGAATTGGACTGACAAGGTTGTATAAAATTTGGGCAGACGCTTCTCCTAATAAGAAATTTCCTGGTGGTTTCGCTGGCACTCAAGCTGGTAAAAAATTAACTGAAACGGCTAAACAATTACTAGATGACACCAATCGAAAACGAGAAGAGGTTTCGAAAATCCGAGACAATTATATAAAATTACAAGCTGAAATAAAGCGCGGACATGAATAGATTGAACAAAAAAAAAACCACTACAAACAATGATAGGTAAATATAATTTACAGCTGCGATAACAACAACAACTGAAAAAACTTTTAAGTCAGTTACCGAATAATGAACAACAAATAAAAACTCTTACTGAACAACAACAACATCAACAAATAATTAAGGATTTAACACAAGAAATCAACGAGAACAATAATATTATTGCGTCACAGCGTAAAAGTATAGAACAACTTGAAAAAACTATAGCGGATAATGACAAGATCGAAAAAGAACTTCCCGAGATTTTAGCTAAAAAAAAACACCAGTCTGAACTCATCTGCAGTGAATTCGTCGTCGTCGACTAGATCTCCGCAGGTAAATTAGCCACTATCAACGCAAACGAGTAAACACACAAAGAAAACTGTTGAGCAACTAATGGCTGATGGGCTATTAAAAAAATAATACCCTGTCTGAATTTTATTTTTGAAAAAAAAATTTTTCCCCACATTTTTGGTCGTTTTTATCGTAAATTGCTTGCAATTCAAGGATTTTCACCAGCGAGGATTCTCAATAGTGTATCTTTGTTAATACAGTTACTAGCGTATTGTGTTATTTAATCGTAAAAACAGGTAATTGTAGCAATCCCGGTAATAGATAGCCGGTCACGTTGAAAATCTGTTAGCAAAAATTTATCGTTACCTGGTTCAGATACAATAAAGTTAAAACTCGCGATTGAGCTTTTAGAACATTCTCTAACAGCATTGTACAATTTGACTTTGTCGTGGATGGTCACATTGGCGTGACGATACATTTTTTACATTGATGAAAAGTTAATTTAAGTTGAATTTGCTTTGTTGAAAATCTTCGATTTTCCATTTAAGATTTTACTTCGAGTGTTATTTGTAATTGTTCACCGCGAAGATCAATCGGTGAAAAATCCTGATAGGTTATACTGAAATTTATCCGCGTGATAAAATCATTTGCAACAGCCAAATATACCAGATTGGGGGGATTCATCACGATGAGAGACCCCGGAGACACATTTGGGAAAAATGTATACAATATATATCCTGGAGTAGCCTTTGAAGACTTTGATGTGTCCACGGAATAACTATCTAGTATTATATCCGCGATGACATGTATCGCTATCGTCGATGTGATATTGACAGGTTTCGGTGATCTGTATCTGCCAGTTTTAAACGTTGAATTGTTTGATCGTAAAATCTCCGTTGGTGGGTTGATTTTTACCCACAACGCATGAATCTGTGGAAAAAATTCATCAATAAGACCCCGCAATGATTTTTTCAACGTTGGTACACACCAACCGGGAAATTTGTAAAATACTATATTGTCGTCGGTGCGAGAAAATGTTGTTTTGAACTTTTCTCTGTGAGGGGTTTTATCTTCATAAACAAGGGAAAGAAATTTATCATTGACGAAATTCATATCCGCGATAATTTGATTTAGTTATCGAGAAGAAGTGATTGTTGAAAAGTTTATCGTAGTTGTAGCAGCCGAGTTTAAAACTGTACGCGTTGATCGTTAAAATACTCGGTTATATTTTTTATTGAATACTAATATGCACCGCGATCACCTTGCGCAAATCGATACACTAAATTGACATGTTGACGATATTCTTCACTCGAAATAATATCTATTTCTGTGCCATCAAATACCTCATACGAGTATCTTTGATAAATATCTCTGTCGCGGAGGAAATCAAAATCGTGTACAAATTTCATTGCAACGGACGGATCTGTGAAAAAAATCAACCCACGCTGGTTCTGGTAATCGAGGATGAATCGCAGGAAGGTTGTCCAACCATGTTGTGACGGCGAGTTTAAAAGATTTATCATCGGGGTAATTTTCCCGCTGTTGTTCCACAGGTAGATCAGTGATGTCAACAACACCATCGGCAGGCTCATGCCAACCTAGCAACAACCTTATACTACTGTTATATATATCTACGGAATAATCAGGTGAATTTATCTCGATGGACGTTGACAACAATGGTTCATGCGCAATTATCTCGATGGGAGATTTATCTGGACCATCCTGGACATTTATTTTATTTGGTCCTGTAATAGCCTCTATTCGTTCTATAATCTCCGTGCTAATATCTTCAATATCATATGCACCTGTCGGTAACAACAATGTGTGCCAATCAACGCTGTCATCAGGGTGATTTTATATGAAAAAACAAAAAACAAAACTGTTATTTGGGGTTTTACCACGAAATGGTTCCGCTCGAATATTTGGCCAGCTATAATAACACCGTAGATGTGTCAACGCGATTGTACTTGCTGGTATTGGCTTGGGAAACTCTACTGTCAATTCTGGTGATTTCGTTGTTAGCGAAATTAACGTTGTTTTCACCGGTGTGGTATTTGTTGCGATTTGTTGGAGTATCGGGGGTGTCTCTGTCATTATTGTTATTGTTGCTTTGTATTTCCAATTTCAACTTCGCTGATTTATACAGCGCGGTGATTGCACAAAATTCCGCATCAGTGATAATTGAGTCATCGAGACACGTTGAAATCATCGACGATAACTGCGAAGATGCATCTGACACAATTGTGTAATTTGATGAATATTCCCGTAGTTTTGTTTGTGAACACGATGATATCTTTGCTGTGACCGCGGTTGTGACTCTTGCAAGTGTTGTCATCGCGGATAACGCAGTTGGAACTGCAACCGGGGCAATTATTGTCACCGATGATAAAATAGCACCGGTGCCTGCCAATAACCCGGACACCGAATACACAGTAATGTCAATTGCGGTTATTCTTCGGTTATATTTTCTCATCTTCGCGTGATTTTAATTCCGTGGCGTATTCTCGTACAGTGTCGTATCTGTAACGCGACGGCTATTCCATTTTTGGAAATGTCAGCGTTGAAATGCTAGCATTTCCAGAATTAATCATCGTCAAGTATATGTGCTATAAATTCTATCACCCATGTTAATGGCATTCTAATTCTATGAAATTGAATAGACGATAATACAAAAATATGCTAGGTGAAATTTGCATTAATTTGCTGTGGTATATGTATTTACAGCGGTTTGGTCTTGGCCTATACCGCCAATATTATCTCTAATATTAAAATTATCCCCAACAAATGTAGTTAACGTAAATCGATAAATACCTGCTACGGTTGGAGTAAAATCAACTCGATTAGCAGTGTCTCTGATCCAACCGAAAGTTCCACGGGCCTCAATGTACACGACATTGTCGATATTTTCTGCGGAGTGTGGAATTTTTAATTTATCGAGTCGTTTGACCATTTTTGGAAAATCATCTTTGAACGCGTCAATAGATTTTTCAATTTCAGCGATTTCATTAAGTTGACACGTTTTCGGATGTTGTAAAAAATTTATCATTGATCATCAATAAATGAATTAATTTCAGCGAGAGACGGCGTAATTACAATCGGGGATCCAAAGAACTTATTCATGACATTTCTGCGAAATTGGTTATAATTTTTCACATGATCGTCAATTTTTTTATCGTAGATGGCCAGTGTGTCTGTGTTCATGGACATAAGTGCGCCCGATTTGAGTTTGCCATCGCTGGAATATAACGCTATTGTGTTTTCAACGACATCACGTTGTCGTGTTAAAATGTCATTCAACGACATATTACTGGTTTTCAATTTACCTTTACGATCCCCAGATACAACTATTTCACTCGGATCTACATCAACGAGATTTAGCGTCGTTGCGATACTATCTTGAACACTTTTCTTCACATCTGTGCCAGTTAGTTTTGAAATAGCATCACGAGTAAGTTTTTTTACCATCGCGAATGTAACTTCGAGCCGCCATTGTGATATCGGTCTTCCATAAATATCTGCCATGAAATCTTTGATTTTATATATTATGTTGCGTCTAAGTATGTTTTCATCGTGTATTCATGAACGGCTTTATGAGGTGGTAAGGAACTTGTTGATAACGCTGTTAATGCGTTTAAAACCTCTCTGCCACATATTGGAGGATCAGTTAATTTTTGTGTGGGTAACGTTGAATACCAAATTGGTGAAATTCTTTGAGTTTTTGAAACTCTTTGAATTTCAGACACATATTTGATAAATTCACGCGGTGGAGGTAACCCATACAAATCAAAATAAATAATACACGACGGTGAAATCGCATAACATGTCCAATGTGTACCAGGTCCAACGTGGTTTTATAGATTAATTATTCCAGTTTCTGGGACTTTTGCATGTGCTGGTAATTGATCTTTCATGAATACACCTCTGAAATGTTTTATTGGAAGTGCCTCTACAGCGTCGGCGAGATCAAAATTGGACAACGGAGTTGCATCGTCTATTTGGTGCGTCTGCTTCCGGGGAGTCTTCATCCCGTTCCCTTTCTTGTATTGGAAATGCCAGCATTTCTTGTAACGGCCCCACCTGTGACTTTATCGAGAACCTTTTTTGTTCCCCAACCTGCTGCACCTGATAACGCCCCAGTTGCAAGCGACGCAATTGCTGGAATCAAAAATGGAAATATTGCACTGAATTTACTCATATCGGAAATTGCAGCTTTTGAAATTTTTAACTGAGTTCCTTTTGATGCAGATTTAGCTTTATTGAATTGTCCTAGTTGAGTTTTTGTCAACGACAATTTATGTTCCCTTGATAACATTTGTGCCGGTTTCAATGTTATTGTTGCTCCACACGTTATAGAATCTTTTGATTGTAGTTTTTTTAATCTGACCAGGTGTCAATGAGACATTAACGTAATTATATGACATTATTGTAAGACGCGATCATCTAATTGTCATCAAAGATATTCTACAGGTGCATCAATAACTCGCATTTTTCCACCGCCACCTTTATGGATCATATATTTGTCACTGAGCATAACCGCGATAGCCCTAAATCGTCCAGCAGGAGCAATTACACGAGCTTGAAAATTAACATCAACGACGGAGTGTTTTGATAGATTAAAATGTTGCAACGAAAAGTAATAAATTGGATACAGCGTTTGAAAATCTAACTGGGATATTTGCAAACCGGTATTTACGTTTTGATCTCTCCCCATAAATGACCATAGCCGATGATAAATTCGACCAATTCGATTTTCAGCGTAGTCGAGGATAAGATTTTCAGCTGGTTCTTGCTGATTACTTATTCGCAATGATACCACAACGACACCACATTGATCAAATATCATATGAGAATGTGTTTGAAGATCAGCACCTTGGGTCCGATTAAGATTTTGCAAGAAAAACATGTCTTGGCGCTGAACGTTTTTTGTTAGTGCGAGTTGCCAAGTAAATACACCGGAAAGTGTAGATGATGTAGTAGCTGTTGTAACCTCATGCCATGCTAATAGTGACTGCCCTCCCTGATCTATAAAAGATAACAACTTCGCTTCAACAGTTAACGACGGGGTCATAATTGGCATCCATAGTGATAGTTTTGTTAATTGTACAGCTCCATTTTCAACACCAGCACCATGCCTCAGCGCAAGATCGTCGTTGCCATTTCGCTGCAACACAACTGTGTGACTGGCACCAAATATAACTTTTCTGATATCTCTACAAAATCCAAAAATATGTGACAACGGAATTGTACACGAAAATCTACCATTCGCGTTCAACATCTTTTTTTCGCGTTAAAAATCCAGAGTTGTGATTGGGATTACCACCAAAAACAACAGCTTCAACATCGGCGTCATCAGCAAAGGCTGAAACCTTTTTTTGGCCGTCGCAACGTAAATAGATGAAAATCAGCAAAATCGGTTTGATCTTTTGCAAACAACATTGAATGACCCGCCGATTTAATAAAATCATCAGAATATCTAGCTAACCCAGCAATAGTACTAGCAACATCAACATTGTTGTCAATTGACTCAATTTTAGTAGTACCAATTATATACTGCGCGGAGCTAAATAACGTCATTATGCAGTTGTTGACAAATCCAATCGCAGTGGTACCAAAATTAGCATAAGCGTTACCATCACGCTGTGTTAATTTTCCTTCAACCTCAATAAACGCCTCACATGGTAGAAAATACTTAGATGTATCATCAAATCTAAGTTCAATACGCGATCGTATATTCGGATCCTGAGCGGTATATGAAAAATATTGATAATCCCGAACAGAATCATTTTTCCTCACAGGGGCATCTACGTCAAAAGCGTCGTCAATCTCGTGTTTAAACATTATATTGAACATTATCATCTAAATTGATAATTTTAGACCCGAACCAGTAAATGTTTCTAGTTTTTCTGCTGCTATCTTGTTGATTTCGTTAGCAATTCGCGCTGGCATATCCGCCGTTAATGGCAATTTAACCGGGGTGTTATCCGGGTTTTTTTCCGGATCAGCGACGCAATCTTTTCTTTCGCAGCATTAAATGCACGTGTCACAGCCTCAGTTGCAGCAGACCTACCAATAGACCCAGTAGCCTTTGCAGATAATTCTTTTCCAATTGGAAGTATTTTTGGAGCAATTCTTGTAAAATAATCCGGTAACAACATCACCGAGACCATCCCCGTATGTCAATTTGTATACAGGTAATCGTGAATTTACAACATGAACAAGCCTAGCTCGACTCATACTGCGGGTTATTATCATGATATTAAAATGCTAATGTTTTCAAATGGTATTTTGTTTTAATCTACGATTAATCGCTATAATAGTCATCAACAAGTTCATTAACGAAACTACGATACGTTGACATATCCATAACGTGTCCACGAAATAATCTTTGACAAATTTCAGTTGCCTCGTTAATTAATTCCGGAGAATTATTTCCAGCTCGCTTTCCCCCGATGAGAATTTCCAACCGTGATATATCATCGAAGATACTTTTTGAACATGGTATTGAATTTTGAGAAATTTTACCACCGTGGTATCCAGTACATATTTCGGAATAGGATCACTTGTAAAAGTTAGTTGACTGACCAAATATGATGGAGGTTGTGTACTTTGTTCTTTTACTTTTCGCCAAACTTTACCAAAACCTGAATCGCCACGTGGCAGTATAGATTTACCCATCCTCGCTAAATACAATTTTATTTGCAAAAGTTTCTTTATCATCAATAACATCTTCATATCCTTCCGCCATAAGAAATTTTCTACTACTATATGTGTTATTTATTTGCTCAGCAAAGTAGTTATCATCTTGATATTCCTTCTCTAACACACTAGATATCACATCGGGTTTAAATATCACATTCGGGTCAAGACTCCTTCGCTCTCTAGGGGATGTCGCTTTAACATCACTGACGTCTATTTCACCAAATTGTCTCGCAGTTTCTTGTTGTTGTTTTTGTTCAGTAAGAGATTTTAAAGATTTTTTTGTTTGTTTAGTTCGCGCTTCTACTTTAGTGGTATCTGTGGCAACCTTTGCAATCTCTGTACCAACCCGGTCAGTTGCAGCAGTGACCGGTTTAAATAACCGTTCAGTGTCAGTTGTAAATTCAATACGTTGTTATTGTTGAGATTGTAAATTATCTCTAAAAGCATCCCTGGCCGGAAGAAATTTCTTAATTGCAGCTAATCGTTCTCTTGTTAATCTCGTTATTTGAGCTTCTCCGATATTTGACATGTATTAAAATCTATGATTTTTAATTGTCGGTGACGAAATCCCAACACTCGCTGATATTTGTTGTGATATCGTTGTAATATTTTTAGAGCCGTTATTTTAACGATTTGAGACTTCGTTGATGTTTTACTATTGTGGGACCATCAGATCGCGCTAGAAATTTGTTGGGTTCAGCCTCTTTGCTGCCAGTAAATATAATGTTTCTAAACCAAACTGAGTGAATAAAATAGAAGAGCTCTCGTTTATTTGTGCTCAAAGAAATTTAACTTCGAACTTTACGGAAGTTTTGAAAATATGAAAGACGGTCAACTACATCATGTGGGTAAATGATCTGGGATTTCTTAAATTTTCACATTAATCCAAACTTTAGATACGCATACAACGTCGCATGCGTGGGCTAACGATCGGTACCATACGATCGTATATTTTAATAGCATCTTGTTAACCTCATACGACTAGTATGAATTGACACCGTTAAGAAAATGAACCGATGATGTACTAATACGTCTATGTATGAATTTAGAATGCATGTAAACTAATTAGAGTTTAGAGCCATTAAATATTTTTAAGAGACGTGTTACATCATAAATATATTTTCGATGTGGTTATTAATTATTGGTGCATCAAAGCGCTTCGCCTCCTCTGTGGTACATGTCTCATGCAATTTAAGTCACGCTACATCTGACCAAAATGAATTTTATATATAATCGACTAATTGTGTCAGGAAATATAGTTGAAAGTTATTTTCTTGGTAACACTTCTTACCTAAGACAGTTTCAATGTGATACCATAAAAAAACTTTGCTGTGTATTTTTGTTGTTAGACCGCTTTGTAGCTATTATTTGAGCATATTTTATCTTATTTTATTTTTAACTTTATGTCTTCCAACACACCATACACATGTATTGGAAACAATTATATGCTTTGGTAAATTTAGAAGTAATCTTTAACACTGAACTGTATTTTTCATATATCCTAGTTGTGATTTCGTTTACAACTGTGAAAACGAATATTTACCGTTATAACTTGCTTTCATAATTTATCTCGACCATGTCATCTAGCACTAAAGAGAAAATATTTTTAAATATGTAAAAAAGATACACTTCAGTGTAAATTGTTTTATTAAGAGCTCATTTACAGCAACACTGAGAACAGTTACAATTTTCATCGTATTTCGTTACACTTTGCACCATCTTATTTGTGTGTCTGATATTTAAAAGAAATAGTAGATTGCATATCGATACTCTGTTACCGATCTTCAGCAAATGTAATCCTCATTTCAAAATCCAAATTGGATGCATAAATTGCCGAAACTAACTGCAATTTTTCTTTTACTGCATGCGTTGAAATCGTTATTGTCTTGTAGAAATGATATCATTTAGATTTAAGAAGCTTAGTAAATAGTTTTATATATAAGCTCTCATAAAGAATATTATTTCTAGATATACGTTTAGAGACAAAACGGTGGCACTAAGTTAGCGTTTCGTGTGTGATATGCATATATTTTATTTAACTTTCAATTCAGTCCTTAACATCTAGGAGTTTTTATATATATATATAATATATATATATATATATATATATATATATATATATATATATATATATATATATATATATATATATATATATATTCTACGCAGACAATTAAGGTACACTAATAAATGTTCATTTATATACGCTGGGAATATCAAGGCGTCATCTAACATTGCACACTTAATCCCGATCCTACCTAATGCATGTTGTTAGTTTCTCACTCTGTGAAGAGTTTCATATCTAGATTTTTGTATCCATCAGAATATACTGAGTGCATTATCAAGTATTGAATGTATTACTTGTGAATGTTTAATGTGTATAACCTTTTTAAGTTGATAACCTGATGCTTGTTCAAAAACGGATATGCTGATATTTGTAAAGTTGTTATTTCCGGTCTCACATTGATACAAATAGGTTTGATTAGTGTCTATGACAATACATGTTTATAACTGTAAACCTATTATTTTGAGATGATTTAAGATGCTTTCGTAATTTGCGCATGATTTTACTTGGTATAAGGTAACCTTAAGATATTGAAGTAAAAAGAATCAAGACACTTAAATAACGTGATAACGAAGAGAATATTCATTCAATAATGTTTAGTGTCGAATGTTTAAGTCCCAGAATGCATGAATGCATGTAGCATCATACATGTATGTATCCGTATGTGTTCTTGCTTGAGTATGTATGTATGAATGTATGTATGCATGTATGTAGGAATGTATGTATGCATGTATGTAGGAATGTATGTATGTATGTATGTATGTATGTATGTATGTATGTATGTATGTATGTATGTATGTATGTATGTATGTATGTATGTATGTATGTATGTATGTATGTATGTATGTGTGTGTGTGTGTGTGTGTGTGTGTGTGAGAGTGTGTATATATATGTGTGTATATCTGTCTGTCTATCTGTAAGTCTGTATGTATGTATGAATGTGTGTCTGTCTGTCTGTCTGCAGGCATGTATGTATGTATACCACTGATAAATACTAATTATGTCACTATTTTCAAATTAGTAGCCACTGATTGATTTTATATAGTAATGCTAAAGGTATATTGTCAGGTGAAAAAAAATGGAGTCCTAATGTTAATTACTTTGCTCGTACATGTTCTCTATCGTCATTCAATACGATAAATCCTACTTATATACTCCATTTTCAGAACGTGCGTGACCAAGCCGGGTGCCTTATACAACCCTCAGGAATATGCTTATTCTGTGTGGAAACAGCCAGGAGAGGTGTACAATTCAAACGATCAGTGTAGATTTATTTTTTGACCTGGTTCAGTATGCTGCGATGTATTTTATAACGTGCGTGCGAGTTTTTTAAATTGAAAATGCGTGCGTAAGTTTCCACATCCACGAAAGAAAATATCGTGCGTTAAGGTAAGCAATGTATCCGGAGGAAGATGATCCACGCACTGTTGGATGGTATTTATATGCAACAATATGCAGGTGTAACTTGTATTTAGCTTGGCTTGCGGAATGGCATAAGGTATATTAAGATGAGATGTACAGATCCCACAACGGGCAAATGCATGGAGAAATATCACGGTGCAGCCAGAGGAACTACATGTGGGCAAAATAAAGTAATTCTCTCTCTCTCTCTCTCTCTCTCTCTCTCTCTCTCTCTCTCTCTCTCTCTCTCTCTCTCTCTCTCTCAGAAATATAACCATGAAAGGATCTTGGCAATATGCGATATTGCGTTATATAGTAAAGACGTATAAAGTATAATACAAACGTTTAATAATGTTTTACAGTAGGACACACTTAAATACTTACAACTAGCAGATATATCAACTAGCTTACTACAGAAACCCTTAGTTCATAACACATTACTGTTTTTAGGTCCAAAAGCTGCGTGTATTACCTGTTACTAATAATGCCTAAACTTTCATGTGTGATATATGATATATGCACACAAGAAGGCGTGTTTCTCTGAAATGCACATTTTGCCTAAGGGTAAAGGTGTTTTATATATATATTGAGAATATATAACTCTTAATTATGTGACGTGTTTAAATAGATAAGTGTAAAGTTCAGTCTAAATATATGTCTCTATATATATCTGTCTCTATATATATCTATCTATCTATATATCTGTCTGTCTGTCTCTTTCTATATATAGATAGATAGATAGATAGATAGATAGATAGATAGATAGATAGATAGATAGATAGATAGATAGATAGATAGATAGATAGATAGATATGTTTTCTTTTAATATTCATTCTTTTACTCCAGTAATCAAGGTGGGTTTCAGAAGTTTGAAGCGTTTGGAAGGGTGAGTTCAAGTCATTGGGGATTGATACTGTTGTCTTTCTACCAGTTCGCAATTATAAAGTTTTTAAGTTTAAAAGAAGGAGGAGTATTAGATTTAATGTGCATAGTTTACGAGCTGTTTTCCGTTAAATTAGATGTAATATGCATAGTTTACGAGTTGTTTTCCGTTAAATTAGATTTAATTGGCATAGTTTACAAGTTGTTTGTCGTTAAATGCTAACGAAATCTATACAAGACTATTCGATATGTTAGTTAAATTTGTTTGTGAAAAAATAATTTTTAATTTATCTTATAGTTAGTGGGTCTTGAACATGTGTCGTCTTTTTTAGTTTAAGTATCATCTGTGGTGATGATGATGATGATGATGATGATGATGATGATGATGAAGATGTCAAGTTTTATGATTTTGGTGATGTAAATGATGACTCTAATTGTTTTAAACTCTATTATAATGATGTTTATGAATCGTAGTTTCTAGCAGATATTTTTCAATAAATATGGATGACAACATGTTAATGCAGTGATGTTTTTTCTTTCAGATCTTGATGAAGCCAGTTGCAAAATATTTGCGATGATTGAGGGATTTTCAAGGTTGATAACTTGTAGGGAGTCTGCTCTTGCATATTTGTGTCGAGAAATCTGTTATTGAGCAAAATGTATGAGTTTAGTAAATCTTTCCATGTATATTAATTAAATATTTACAACTGATTGTATTAATATAAATAAACGCTATATTATGAATTATGCTAAGAGAATGGCAAGTATGTGTTTAATTTTTATTTTAACAGATTTGACTCATTTTGCATGGAACCTCGTGTATTTCGCAGGTTCATTTTATTAGTTTCACACGTAATGGTGGTATCAAAACTAAATTAAAGGACAAAGGAAATGATAAGCACTTGATATAATGCAAAAGCAAATCCTCGGTCACGTGATTATAAATGATCGATCATGTATTGATTACTATATAAACAATTATATATCATATGTTTTTATTTTACTTTCCCTAGGGAAAGTGAACTAAGTGTTAGTTTCACACACAGCATACATTCGCGTCCTCTGATATCTGATTGGATTTATAAGAAGTAGAAATAACGTGAAGTATATAATTTTCAGCATGTTGCAAATTAAATAATGAATAATATAATATTAGCAACATGATTCATTGAGCTTAGTAATAAACTACTATAGTTTAGGTAAAACTACTGTGAAAACTATTACGAATAATTGAACTTCATGTATACTTTGTAATTATATGCGAAATACTATTTGACTATTCTTCCAGGATTAAAGTTAGCAGTTTTATTCCAATTTCATATAGAAAACTATCCCATCAATATGTAGTTATTTCCTTGGAGGTATTGTTTAAACAAGGATATTAAACGTCATATTTCACGGTTTTTTAAATTAAAGAGAACTAACCATCGTGTCAATCAAGTGTTCTCTAACAATGAAAGGTTCATTAAGTAAACAATATAAAATTAACATGTAATTACATGATACTTGTATTTTCTCACCGTCTGGCAATGACCCGGTTCGATTATCACTACACCTTTTTAATTTCCAAAACATCGGTGTATTGATTTTCATTCACTTTATTTTCCCTACGTTATCTAAATTATATATTTATCATATTGGTGGAAACGTTATTACAATTAAATTTGCAAAATGTGTTAAGTCCATGACTAAAGGGTAATGTGCGTTTGCATACTGGAAGACAAACATATTAGTGATCAGTTTAGATATTATATGGAGAGTCAATAGATACTAATTCTTTCTTCCAAGACACACGTGCTAGTATTTGAGAAAATAAAATTTTGTATTCTAGTTGACTCATTACGCAGCATACATACATACTTTGACTAATTAAGTTTAAACGATCTATCCAATGGCACAATGCAAAATGAGACATTTTTTAAAGCAGATCTCACTTCATGCTACCATGACCATTTATTTGCTTCATACCGGTATCGATATCATCATTTAAACAGCCCAAACAAATATTCATGACATTTACCTGGCAAACAATATCAGTGTAAACTCATAAAGCATTGATAAATGCCTATAAAAATTGAAGATGAAACCTTCAGGGCGGGACAGCAACAAATATTTATGTAATAAGTGTGGTATCTATGTTCAGTCAACTACCTGTATAATACTCATAATTAGGTAATAATCAGAAGTCTGCCACTAATCATAATTAAATAATAATCAGTAGTCTGGTATGTAATAGTACTACATAGTAACGTATGTCTAACAGGTAATTTCTGCACAAGATATATTACCTCATTAATACTTTTTTTACAAATGAAAACAAAGTAGACCAACTAAACAAGCTGGGAATATAGTAAATGACAATTGGGTACAAACATCTTTGGTAATTATATTTCAACATATATGCTAAATATTTCTTGAATGTATTAAAGGAAGTGAGAAATGATTCCTTTACATAGTTAGGTAAACTGTCAGTTTTGTGTGCAACATCATGATGTGAGAATTCGATATAAATATTTATCTTGAAGATGGGTAAGATAAAAAAAAAGAGATGATATTCTAACGTATTTTAGCTCCAAACACAATTAGATTCGAAAATAACCTCTAGTGACACGATGGTTGGATGGGCTGGTTCTGTTCTGTGCATGCGCAGGTTGCTGTTGAGGCCAACCATTGCACGGAATGTCCGTTTACATAAGGGACAGGGAGATGAGTGGAGCATTGCAGTGAAACTGGTTCAGCTTCTTGCGTCTCTTTGGTGCACCATCCGCGTTTCGCATGCGTAAAGTAGTGTGAGGAGTAAAACTGCCTTGTAGACATTTAGTTTGTTCTGGAAGATGATGCTTCTTCTATTCCAGACATAGCCATACAATCTGCCCGACGCTGCGCTGTATATGGCAATGCGAATGTTCCCTCGATGGATGTCGCAGGTCTGGATGATCCCTTTGCTCTTATACGGATGGAGTATGGCAACGGCTCGGAATTCCTGGTGTGCTTTGCCACTGGAGAGAAGGCATAATCGCTTTAAGTGTATCAAGCAAAGATAGAGAGTCATCCCGTGCTTAGTTGAAGGTTAATTGGGAGAGAGGACGGATGGATTTATCGTTGATGGATATCAACTGATGATATTAAGCTGCTTCCGGCCAGACAAGTCATGAGTCGGTCGTTTCTTCCCTTGGGTAGTCCAGTTAATTTGCAAATCAATTCATGGTAAAGCCGACACGAATGTGCTTCCGGAACTGTTTATTTTACAGAGTTTGCCTTCTCCTGCATGGCTAGTCCCTATCAAGGCTGCATGCACCCAGGTCTTTTTGGCGAGTTCATGTCATATTAGGGCGGTTGTGTTCTGGAGTCTTTTCGCATCGTCTCGGTTCAGTCTGCTGCACTCAATTCATGCACCAAGTGTGAGAGGAAGAATCCACATTTTCTTCTTTGTATTTTGACCGCAAGCTGAGGTATGCCCCCTACTCATGCCAGGGAGGGGAGCATTGCATTCATAAAGAGGGCTGCTCAGTCGCTAAGGAGGCTTCTGGACTCCACTGCTGCTCTGTATCAGTGGTGAACGACCCTAATGGCCTGATCCGCCTGTGTTCCAGTTTGTGAAAAATTTGCCTGTGTACCCAGCCCTGTTGCTTCGACGCTTTCATTTCGCCACAGGACGTTAATGGGTGATGAATTCGGATGATTAGATGACAAAAAATGAGTTTGTTTTATGTGAGGAAGAGTTGCGGATTTCAACTATCTTACTCACTCGCCCGAAACCATCGGCGTTCTTCAGCCTGACAACGTCGAAACCGCCGGAGACAGAGTTGAGTGCAGTGGGTAGCCAGGGCGGCCTGCCTCTTTCTTTGAGCTCGTAGCTCTTCACTTCGCTTTGCTGGGAATCGCCTCTTGCCCGTGGACCAGCTGGTGGTTCCTCCGCTAAGGCCGAAGAATGCATTTTTCATATTCTAGATAGACAAACCCTAACTCACTGAGGGTTTAAGACCCATCGGTTACCCTCAGCCTGGTAGATCCGGCTAGTTGAGACCGTTTTGCCGACATGTGGCCGCTGTGAATGCCACATCTTCTAGAAACCACAAATGAGAGCTGAATGCCAAGCGTGGAAAACAGGTGGGCGAGCTACCATCGAATGAGTACAACTGCCTAACCAGCCAGAGGTTTTACCCCGCCTATCCCGCCCATGGACACCCTATACGCCCTCACATGACAGTGACAAAATAAAATAATGTGCATTTTGTTCCAAAAATAATCCAACCATTCTTTGATTCAATGATTATCCGTTTATCAGCCTGTAAGCAAAATATAAATTAAGCAGTCAGTTAACAAATAAACAAATTTACGAGTGCAAAGATTAATATAAATGTTGAAATTACTGAAACACCTTTCTACAAATTAAATTAAAAAGGATATTCTTATTCCAAGACTACAGCGAATAACCCAATTTTCCGTGAATGTGTGCGGTATTAGTAATAAATGAATATTAATTTTGAGTTTTATACTTATATCAAAATGAAAACTAACTAAATAAGGCAAACATATTACATCTAACTTATAATAAAGCTACAGTTTTCAGGAGATGTCCATTCTGTACACAGTTATAAATATTTTTCGTAATTATATTAATAATTTCATACTATGGTTTCCTTGAACAGATACATATCATGGTTTGGCACCATTAAATGAATCCCTATAAGTGTATGTGTCTTGTAAACAGATTAAAAAGAATAATATATTCGTTTCACGTGTAATTTCTTGTCAAATTACAATTATATTTCAAGTTTAAATACTCATATAGACTGACCAGCTCCTTAATAGTATAATCAATATAATCACTCTAAACAGTTTTACATATGGTTCAATAACTTCCTCGTTTATTATAAGTATAAGTGTACTTAAACGGGAAACAATGCAACACATATTTTAATAATACAAATGTAAAGTTTTGCTTAACTGAGACACGGACATTGCTGATAAGGTAATTTGCAGCAACAAAAAAAAAAAAAAGAAACACGTGGTAAACGTATTGGTATTGTCGAGATACCAGATGATAGGTGCGATTACGGATGATAAGTGCGATTACGGATGATAAGTGCGATTATGGATGATAAGTGCGATTACGGATGGTAAATGCGATTACGGATGATAAGTGCGATTACGGATGGTAAATGCGATATAATCATGTGCATTATAACTCACCCATAATGTCAATAGAAAAAACAATATTCGTGTCCATGTGTTAGCGATATACCAAAAGCTGCAAGCATGTATAAATAAGAACAGTGATTATATGTGGTATATGTTTTAGATCATCGGACACAATATAGGTCAAATATTATAATTTTATTTTTAAAGTGAATGAATGGGTGGTTATAACAATATATATTTAGGTGAACATGAGTGTACTTCTGATGACAACATCACAACATATTTTCCAACGATATTTGAGATCTTAACCCTACATAAGGATTTGTTAACGATGGCTTGGTTTTTCTAACGAGTGATGCGGTTAGATATACTACAGTTCACTAAAAGAATGCTTTAGCAAATTTATTGGGACTCATTATCTGTCATTACTCGTGATGAAAATGTATTACAAAAAAATGACATGTACGTTATAAAATTACATTCATAATAATTGTACAAGCCTGACTGAGTAAACTGAAAGATTGGAAGATAGTCAAGAAAAAATGATCAAGAAACGAGAGAGCGGTTGAAATTATAACACAAGGGGTATACATAGGAGAGCGAATAAAACAAATACTACCACACACCAAAAATCATTTCTTAATACAATTATGTATGTTGTTGCCTCGATACTTGTACTGTATTTCTTTTCGCTTGCAATTTACGTTTTGGCGCTTTGCAGGTTGTCCTTTTTTAAACCTATTTTGGTTTTTATCTACGTAGACTTAGTATCATTACAGTACACAATTCAATACATACAAGAGCTATACAAATAACTCCATTACCAGCTTTTAATCCGAAGTATTTTGTATAATAAATGATATATTTTAGTTTATTAAATCATCAATGATAGTAATCCAAGTTTATTTTATTAACCAAAAGCAATTATCACCAAAAGCGTTGATGTATGTTTCATATATCAATGATCTTACTTAAATAAATATGGATCTTATTGCTAGACGAATTGGGAACAGCATCGCCTGCATCATTGCTTTTAATTCATTTCTTTCCAAATTCTCAATCGTTTTTATTGATATCAAATGAGCGATTATCAACCAACATATAGCTCGTTAATGTGCATCAATTAGTACGCCATTGACATAGCATTTAACCAACACACGTTTCTTTTTTCTAAGATATTTCTTATATTTTGGTAAGATAATTTATTCTTTCTGCTAATGCTCAACTATTACCCTATTTAGATTAGCACTGTGAAATAATTCGTTCTTTTTCACTTTGCTTTATTCTGACAGGAAGTGGTTTTTTGTCGCTGATGTTCTTTAATATGACGTATCAACCTTATGAGTCATGTAGTTTATATTCGGCTTAACTACCTGAATGTATATTTTTAACTTTAATTGTAAGTAATTTATTAAACATGTCGACTGGAAATCAAATGCGAAATAAAAATCTACTATAACACCAACTTGAATATCCAAAAGGTATATAGCAACCAGTCTGGTGAAGGTTGGATACAATGGAGTGAAAATAAAGGAAGACAAAGACGGCTACTGTAGAATACACTAATGAAACAACGATGCTATCATTATTGCTATAGAAATAATCTCCATTTAGTGTGACGATAAGAGAATATAACAAATGGTTGATCGGAGCAAATTCTCAAAGATCTTACTTAAATGGAAGCAAAAATGGCAAAAGTCTATTTATGTAACTGTGGCAAGACAGTCCGAAAACGAAATATATTTCAACGCGGTAGCCAACAGAGAACGGTGTCTGTAATTGCTGAAAACACTACCCAATATTGTAATGAAATAACTGCGAGAAAATCACTAAGAAAAATCATTATCTGATGGTTTAAACAGTTGAGTATCCAGACTCAAAACCAGTTGTGAATGGACACTAATACCGCTAATGGAAAAAACAAAACGTATATGCTGCATGCATCAGCATAAATCTAACGTCTTTTTACCGGCGAACAAGAGTTATGAACTAAATAATATATTTTGTTACTCTATCTTAATATGATTGTACATACAATAATTTGCACTAATATATAATGATAATGGATGTATGTTCCTCGTTCAGCTATAAAATGCAACGAGCTACTGTAATGACATTGAATTAACCTTACTAGACTATCTACCTACAAAACTTCAATTGTTTCAGACAATGATAGGTAGCCGCTGATACAAACATTAACATTTCTGGATCGGATTTTCACATAGAATGCTACCCAATCCTTAGCAATCATGATGCAAAAAATTTATAAGAAGAGAAAAAATGTTATATTATTCAGGATGTATATACCTTGCAAACAGTGCTTTGAGTGCGTTACAATCTTCTTTATCAGAAGATAATGAACCAGTCAGAGTCAGTAAATGTAGTAAACTAAGTATTAAAAATCTGCTAATAAGGGTAAAATGACCATTAAATACATTATTCGCCTATTTATGTCGATACAATAAATGTACGATAATAATGGTAAAATGATCATTAAATACATTATTCGCATATTTAAGTCGATACAATAGATGTACAATAATAAGGGTAAAATGACCATTAAATACCTTATTCGCCTATTTATGTCGATACGGGTAAAATGACCATTAACTACATTATTCGCATATTTATGTCGATACAACAAATATACAATAATAAGGATAAAATGACCATTAAATACATTATTCGCATATTTATATCGATACAATAAATGTACAATAATATGGGTAAAATGACCAGTAAATACCTTATTCACATATTTATGTCGATACAATAAATGTACAATAATAAGGGTAAAATGACCATTAAATACATTATTCGCATATTTATGTCGATACAATAAATGTACAATAATAAGGGTAAAATGACCATTAAATACATTATTCGCCTATTTATGTCGATACAATAAATGTACAATAATATGGGTAAAATGACCATTAAATACATTATTCGCATATTTATGTCGATACAATAAATGTACAATAATAAGGGTAAAATGACCATTAAATACATTATTCGCCTATTTATGTCGATACAATAAATGTACAATAAAGATTAGGATTTCGTAACCGTCTATATAATTTATCACTTTTATACAAACACATTTTCTTGATAATAATGCATGGGACAGAAGAAGCCATTGTTTATTGGCAAGTAAACGTTAATGAAACAAGACATTTATAAATGGTGACAATGGTAACAATGGTGACAATGGTAACAATGGCTTATATAAGGACAAGTATACAGATCTTGATTTTTTGGTAAATGTAACAACACAAATTTGGTGATATTAATAGTATGTGCAAAAAAACAATTTTTTACAGCTAGTCCAGAAATAGGCATGCGTAAACAAGTTAAACAAAAAGCTCCTGTATTTCATGTCATTAAAATGTATAATGGCAATTCTACAATGACCAAAAGGCGATTTAGATAATGATAAAATGTCTGAAAATATATTGCGGTTTAAGTTTTATATTTAACGTCTAAATACTGATTGTGGATATAAAATAATAATACTCATCTATATGAAATGTCTTCTTGCTTTGGATTTAAATATGCTCAATATCAGTTTGCTTATTACATCCTTCGATATATAGGTTATACAGACAAAGACAGTTGTGTTATATTGTGAAACACTAGCTTTATCACTTTCAAAGCTTAAATAAAAAGTAGGCTGCATAGCTGCTTCTGTTATTTTTCTAGAAACAACAATAAAATAAATAAGAACTTGTATCACCAGTCTTGCTTGTCTACATATGGTCGTTATTATATTAATTATGATGTCGACATCTAATTTGTATTTTTATTGTTAAAATATTTCACTACAGATATCAAGAACAACCAGTATTAAATACATATCAACCGGTCACCATACCATGAGCGACACAACGATGTAATTGGTATACAAACACCTGGCTCTACCATCATAAGACCAAAATGCTATATAACTGGTGGAGGTGGGGTCGAAGCTATGCTACCGTAACCTGTTATTTTAGACTTACTTTCATAACTACCACTGATTTTGTCACAGCTTAAATTAATGGCATTGTTTGAGATAGTTCTAACTATATCATATGATATACGATATAATTTTACTTTAGTTCTTGCACGTAAACAATTTTAATTTTCCGGAATAGCTTAAGAATGAGCGAGATAATTTCTCAATAGCATAGACCTAATAATGTTTTTATTGTATATGTTTTCTACATGTTTTTATGTTTTCCAATTTCATGGGTTTTGTTTTTTGTTTTTCTGTAGTGTAATCATATCATTATAGATGCTGTAGAGCGCTTAGAGCTTCTAAAGATAGGCGCTATACAAAGTCTTCATTATTATTATTATTATTATTATTATTATTATTATTATTATTATTATTATTGTTGTTGTTGTTGTTGTTGTTGTTGTTATTGATAAAGCAGAGTCCATGTTTACGTATAGAATATTTAAAATCCTAGCCAGTAAACACCGACATTCATCGTTGGACTTATTCTTTGTTATAGCTATTATAATACTTATTTATTGGCCATTCAACCCTTTTTAAAGCTTTCTTACGATCTAGTGAAAATTTAATATGGTGTTGACGGGTCTGAAAACCAAACTTGTTTTGGATCAGATAGTATACAAACTGTAATAAAGTGGCACAAGCGCAAGTGGGATCTCATGTTTGTCTTGTCCCACAAACGTAACGTGTGCAGAAAACGAAACACTGAATTATCTTTTTCGTCGATACAATTGTGATCATTGATGCAACGCTATGAGTGGTGTCAACATCCAAATCATCTCCGATTTCCCATAAAATTTTGTTCTAGCTGACATCATCTTTTTGTTTGTTTATTTTCCCATTTGAATTACTTTCTCCACAGTTTGAAATTCGGAATGCGCCTACTTACTGTTATCTTATTTCCTGTTTGCATTTACGCCACAGTTTGATGTTTCGATATGTTTTAAAGTCATATTTAAATTTCTCTCGTTCTTTTTTAGTAGTCTTACCATCTTGATCCAAATTGTGAGCGGCGTATGTTACACGTTTGCATAATTTGTTAAATTGTTTAAAGGTAGGGTCATGTGTTGCGTTATTCTTTAGCATTTTCCATAGAAAAAGTTTGATAAATATTATATTTTGTGGTTGTGCCATCAGTTTATGCTTGGGTAGTGCTTAAGCGACCTCTCTTTAAACAATCTGACCTAACGGGTTTTGCTGGCTACTATTCAATACTGTTTGCGGATACGCTTGTGGTGTAGACATTCTTGTTTGTGTTTAACCATTTTACGATGCGGATTGAGTTGTAATCACCTCTGTTATGGCTGCCCGCTTAGGTTTTTCCTTTATCCAAGGCGCTCGCAATACGTTTCTCTGTTAGTTTATCATTGATGCATATGCAATGTTTGAATCCTTCTGTGGGATCCGAGTTTGTTGTCATTATTACATAAAAGGAATATTTCTGCACGCATAACTAATGCATACCGGTTGATCACCAGCATATTTGTCTTTGTTGTTTGGCTTTTTTTTTGTCGATCACACACATTTTTTAATAATATAATAGTTTTGATTGTTAAACTGACACACTCTAGTCTCGCATGATTGTTCAGGTCAGTCAATAATGATAAAACCAAACGGACCCTTGTGGCCAGCGGCATAACAGTTGTTACGAGTATATACAGGAATATACGCGTCAATAGCACGAAATTATATCAACATGATACAGCTGTCACCACGGTTTACTCTAGTCATTTGTGCTTAAGATTGTGTCAAATGATTATATATATATATATATATATATATATATATATATATATATATATATATATATATATATATATATATGTGTGTGTGTGTGTGTGTGTGTGTCTTATTGGTTAGTAAATGCTCTTGACGGATATACGTGTTATCTTGAAAACATCTTTTTTGTGATGACATTGAATAATATAGGTTAAAATATCATCATATCACGATAGTGTGGGCGATACAGCAAACGAAAGCCTACACCCATTAACCGTAGATTCAACTTGAGTTTAAATGCAAAGTGGGCGACCTGCCATTACAGTAACCTGTATTCTAAGTGACAGCAAAGCTCACTTTTATTGGTATAACTAAAATAAACGCTTCGGATAAACGTTGGCATTGAAAAGACCGTTTTATTAACAAACCTACCTGGATAAACATACTCTGATGCAACACATCTATAAATCACATTAACGTGCGCCTGGAGTACAGTGTAATATGTAAATTGATTCTAACAACCATGCAAATCCCTATATAGTGCCGAGCATTATAACTAAACAACCGAATATACCAGTGCACACCGACGCGATAACTTAAATGTTGTTAAACCTAAGACTCGGAAAACGAAGATGGTTCGTCAAAGACGAAAAGATGTTAAGTAATTTGATCTGCGAAACTGTGAATAGGTGATGTAGAACATATTTAATTCCTTTTTAGAATTCATCATCCATGACAGGTCACGATACAAAGGTTATGTTGTAATAATTGTGGACCAGACAATGGAGTTGGATTGTGCTACTCCCTAAATAAGTGTTCTTGTTGCGTCTTTGGTTAAATATAAATGAACGCGATTTTTTGTTAAATAGGATTGCCATATCAACACATAAAATACAGCCTTAGTGAAATTCGCTAAAACCAATTCAAAGAGCACTTAACCGAAAAAGTGGGCTTTCAAAAAAACAACTCGTTCAACGTTATGCGGCTGAACAGAATTCCATTTCTATTGTGCCAAATATATAAAAATCATAGGCGTTACAAACAGAAGAAGACTGCATGAACTATTTCCATTCTTTTCATAGATTTAAGTATTGTTAGCAACAGAATGCTCCATAGGTTTCACACGCAGCGGAACTGCACAAGGAAAGGCGATTAAAGTTCATTTAACAGGTAAACCAAAACGATTTGATAATATAAAGTAATATCATTGATATATAAATATGATGTTCACATTTATCCGACAGAGTATTTAGCCACGTCTTTGAAATTTTTCATTAAGATTTTAGCACGTAATGTACGCGATTAATTCTGACAGCAGTGGTGCAGTTGTGGAAATTATAGACGGAATATTAGAGCTATTTAGAGCGGACAGTACTATTTATGATACACTTGTCCGATAATTAATGCGATAGAGTGGCGTTACCAAAATCTCGTATAAAATAAAGTCTATTTTTAAGCGACAAATCAAAGTTGACTGTTGGAACACCGCATTAGCTTATTACAACAGTCAATTTCTCGCGTCATCATCAGGTGCGAAAACAGTTGGGGATTGTTTCAACAATTACTAAGTGGTATTTACCCCTGAATCCACTCTGGGTTTGTTCAACAACAAAACTTTACACCAACATTTACACAGTTGAGAAAACGGAGATCCTTATTAGTGCACTTATTCGAGTAACAGTTACAAGGTATATACGATCGTTAGATGCAGTTGGTACTGATCTAAATGAAAAGAGAGATAAGCCCCAGAAATGTAAATATTCTCCAAGAAGATAATTATATTTGTGTATGACATTTGTGTCAGAAACCACGGGTCTGCCTATCGCTTATGTTGTTTTTTGTTTTAATATACAAAATAACATGGACATTCCATGCTACCGAAGTCACAACCCTACGGTCTTAAAATAGGTAAAATGAAAAAGAAAAATGAAAACCGAATCGCTTGCAAAATCAACAATATTTCTTTTCCAAAGAATATAATGTGAAACAATAAGACAAAATTTTAGTTGTTTTTTTGTTGTTGTATTAGATGCCAAATTGTTCGATCTGATCTACCACCAACCAATGTTAGTAGAGTTCCAATACTGAATATTAAAAACAGAATATTCCGATATGTTTGTAGTTTTCCAAGAATTGACATAACTCCACACGAAAAAAAGCCATATTCCACTTAGAATGTTAAGGAAGGATTGAGTAAGCCTTCAAATATGCATTATTGGTATAAAAAGGTCCAAAACTCGTATTCAAATTAACATGTTCCCATCGGTTATCAATGATTGAGGTTTTAATCGACAATTAAAGAAATATTTATTTATAATGTTTGTTATCAAATATATGTTAATAGTCACATTGACTTTATCTCGTTACTTGACAATCACAAAATGCAAATATACAGTGCCTATAATCATGGAGAACATCCTCCATGATCATTCCATACAAACAGGCGTGTTTGGTTACGGATACCATGTGTGTGATTCCTCCAATACAGCCATTGGTGTTGTTGTGGGAATCGAGCCAATATCGATGGTATCAAGTGGTTCAAGTGGATCTAGCAAATGTTGAAACCATTAAAATCCCAAACCACCTACCTATAAAAATGATGTTGACGTAAAATTATGTTCGCCACACATTTGGTCAATTAAAACTGATAGTAAAATAGATGCTTTCTTTACCTATGCCGGTACATATCCCTCTTATCACCCCACATCACTATTACATGGCATACTTGTATCCTATCTGTATTTCCGTTATTTTAATCCACACTGCAATAGTCATATATTTGAACATCTCATGATCTAGAAAATTGACTTGCGTATTTACTGTACGTTACGATGTTATGCAACACTTTAGTGAAAATATTCAATACATGATCATTGTCTTTCTTATCAAATATGCGACATGTAAACCTGACAGAAATAAGTTTACTTAGATACGTAAGGCGCAGATGCAGGATAGCCGTAGACTAGATATGAATCGTGGGAAACAAAGATTGTCGACCATAAATAGTAATACGGATTATATATTTCAGATCGACATTAGACTATATATTATATCTAAGACCAGAAAAAGTACTCTGGATTTTGAGGGACAAATCTAGCCTTGACTATATTTTAATTATTATGCCATACATAGTAATATGGATTATATAAGAGATCTAAATTTGACTACATATTAATTCTTTGACTATAAATGGTAATCGGGATTATGTAGTACAGATCAAACCTTGACTATATTTTAATTGTTATACCATAAATGGTAATCGGGATTATGTAGGACAGATCAAACCTTGACTATATATTAATTCTTTCACAGAAATAGCATAATGGATTATGTAGGACAGATCTAACCTTGGCCATATAATAATTCTTAGACCAGGTATAGTAATTCAGATTATAGAGGGCAGATCTAAATATATATTGACTATTTTAAAAAACAACTAGCAAGGACAATACCTTAAATGGGATAATTTGGAACATACCAATCAGAAAGTCTCTTCAATGAGACTAATTAAATTTATACATTATATAATTTTACCAAACGTTTGATTTGAAAAAGAAATTATATGTGTACAACTTTGCTTACTGTTCAAGGCTTCAAACAAGCCAATATATACATTTTTTAATGGAAAAAGAAACACAAATACCCAAAATAAAAAAACATATATGTCGATGGGTTTTCGTACATACATACATACATACATACATACATACATACATACATACATACATACATACATACCAGTCTGTACCAATCCACATTCATCTGAAATATATGAGTATGCCCGATTTGTTTTGCGCAAATACGTCGGTGAGTCCATTCGTAATGATAATAGAGATATTGGCGTAAAGTTTTTTTTGTACAAAATTCAGCCGTGCAACTATTGTGTAAAATTTAACTATAAAAAAAACAAAATAGCACTGAATATTATACTGGACTTTGATTTGTCGCAGCAATTAATCTCCTAATTACAGCTTCAATGTAAAATGGGAACAAAATAATGAAACTCTAATGCCATTATATAGAAGGCTTTACAGAAAAATGCATGTTTGACAGTTGTCATAATGTTGGAATAACGTTTTAGGTATTTATAGACATCGATAATTGTACACATATTGTACACCACACGGCCTTACATTCACCCAGTGACAGTTAAAACACTGTCCCGTGATGACGGCCAAAGTAAATAAGCACTCCTTTGAGTGTATAAACGCCTGCAGGGGATGTGGCACAATTCCTTCCCCTCAGGATAAATTAAATAACCCATTTTATGGGATAAAACAGTGCTAAGAGCCCCAGGGACGAAGCACTTTAAACAAATAATGTCAGTCAGTACACATATTTGCGAGCAATTATTTGATGGTAACATCATAAAAAATTACTGGTTGAGTGAATCGTTATGATGGATAATTCTTAAGAGCGAACATTTTGCTAGATATCTTTGCTTTTCAGGAAAAAAAAATCAAAGTAAATAAGCCATAATAAGGGAACTTAAAGAAATGAAGGCAATTAACACAAGTAAGCCATACTAGTGGAAAATGAATAAAGGCAAATGACACAAATAAGCCATACTAGTGGAAAATTAAGAAATGAAGGCAAATAACACAAATAAGCCATACTAGTGGAAAATGAAAAAGTGAAGGCAAATAACACAAATAAGCCATACTAGTGGAAAATGAAAAAGTGAAGGCAAATAACACAAATAAGCCATACTAGTGGAAAAAGAAAAAGTGAAGGCAAATAACACAAATAAGCCATACTAGTGGAAAATGAAAAAGTGAAGGCAAATAACACAAATAAGCCATACTAGTGGAAAATGAAAAAATGAAGGCAAATAACACAAATAAGCCATACTAGTGGAAAATTAAAAAATGAAGGCAAATAACACAAATAAGCCATACGAGTGGAAAATGAAAAATGAAGGCAAATAACACAAATAAGCCATACTAGTGGAAAATGAAGAAACGAAGGCAAATAACACATATAAGCCATACTAGTGGAAAATGAAAAATGAAGGCAAATAACACAAATAAACCATACTAGTGGAAAATGAAAAAAATGAAGGCATATACAACAAATAAGCCATACTAGTGGAAAATGAAGAAATGTAGGCAAATAACACAAATAAGCCATACTAGTGGAAAATGAATAAATAAAGGCAAATAACACAAATAAGCCATACTAGTGGAAAATGAAAAAGTGAAGGCAAATAACACAAATAAGCCATACTAGTGGAAAATGAAAAAGTGAAGGCAAATAATACAAATAAGCCATACTAGTAGAAAATGAAAAAGTGAAGGCAAATAACACAAATAAGCCATACTAGTGGAAAATGAAAAAGTGAAGGCATATACAACAAATAAGCCATACTAGTGGAAAATGAAGAAATGTAGGCAAATAACACAAATAAGCCATACTATTGGAAAATGAATAAATAAAGGCAAATAACACAAATAAGCCATACTATTGGAAAATGAAAAAGTGAAGGCAAATAACACAAATAAGCCATACTAGTGGAAAATGAAAAAGTGAAGGCAAATAATACAAATAAGCCATACTAGTGGAAAATGAATAAATAAAGGCAAATAACACAAATAAGCCATACTAGTGGAAAATGAAAAAATGAAGGCAAATAACACAAATAAGAAATACTAGTGGAAAATGAAAAAGTGAAGGCAAATAATACAAATAAGCCATACTAGTGGAAAATGAATAAATAAAGGCAAATAACACAAATAAGCCATACTAGTGGAAAATTAAAAAGTGAACGCAAATAACACAAATAAGCCATACTAGTGGAAAATGAAAAAATGAAGGCAAATAACACAAATAAGCCATACTAGTGGAAAATGAAAAATGAAGGCAAATAACAAAAATAAGCCATATTTTTATTGAGTGGTATGGAAAAACCAAGGTCATCATATTACTTGAAAAGAAGATAAATAGAGTACAATTTAGTTTCTGAGTATTTCCATGTAAGACAAAACAAGCATTTTATTTTCTTATGTAACTCGATTGTCAATACAAATGAGACAAAGTTCATTGGTATTGTCCAACACTCCCGGCATCAGATACATGAGTAAAGATATTGGTTTTGTATTGTATGCCTATCTTCCGGATTTATAAACCTTTAGAACGTTACATATGTGTGTGTGCGCGCGTGTGTGTGTATGTGTGTGTCTGTTTGTAAGAATGGTTTATATTTATGTTTAAATTGAAACTATCGGAAATATTTACTAGAATTAAATAGATGACACCATCAGGAACAGTAATACGTGGAGAAGTACCCCGTTGTTTGGTATTCTCATAACCAAATTCGGTTAATAATATTTGTTCCTAATACATATAAAGTGAGAACATAAGATATGATAACATGTTCAAGAAATGAAGAATCATATCACAACATGGTAGATTAAAGTTATCATAGAGGATAATGCAGAGAAAAAAATTCAGCTTAAATAAATACTGTAAGAAAACTACATCTGGATGTAGCACAATCTGCCTAATGTTTTTTAGAAACGTATTCATATTCCACCTAATTCTATTTGGACCGACGGCAATATTACCTTTGAACTTAAAACAATATTATATCATACGCGAGTTTGACACTGTGACGGATTCAATGCTAAACTGACATTGACTCTCTCTTATGGTATCTTTCTACAAATCATGCGACTGAATTAGCGAAACATGATTGTTGTATCTTACCATCCCCAAATAATAACATTAACTATGCTTCTGACGTAAATATCATACTTAGTCCAATATTTGACTAATACAAGCAGGATATAAGTTGAATATTGGTTTCTGCCCATATTGGCACTCATCTCGCACATTAATCATTCTCAAAACTACTTAATAAAGTTAAGAATATGTTCAAAATCATTTTATATTATAGAATATTCATGATTATGTACTTTATATAATCCAAAACACATCGTTGTGTGTTAAGTGCACCAAGCATAAATCTTGCTTTTGTATAACTAATCTGGGCTTGTCTGAATTTTATCATCGGTATGATAATATTTATACACCTGACCAGACTATGTTTACTTGGATACCTAAGTCATACATAAAGAATAGCTCAGGATATAATGCGAGTCGTGCAAACAAAGATTCGAAGGTAACACAAACGTGTTAATTTCGGGTACACAAGACTGAACACTAATTATAGTTAGCTATATCTTCATAATTCAATGGTTGGCTAAAATGGACTTTTACTTCTCTGGAAACGTTTATAACATTCCGGTAAAAGAGCCTGTTCAATAAGGGTTGTTACCTCCTTTGCTTGAGTTACCGTGCTTTGTTAAATCTTCTTCTGGAGAGCAAAATATCAACAACCCTCTCCAACACTTGACCATATCAGGCCCTGTTGGTAATGAGCTTCTATTCTGACTCGTAATAAAAAAAAGTTTTATCTGCAGGAAAAGAATTTAAATTTCAGTACACAATTGAATTCCACAAAAAGATCAAGATTATGCCATATATATATATATAAGCATATATATATAGATCTTGTATATATATTTATATATATATATATATATATAGATCTTGTATATATATATATATATATATATATATATATATATATATATATATATATATATATATATATATATATATGTATATATATATATATATTTATTTATTTATTTATATTCATATATATATGCATATATATATATATATATGAATTCATATCTATCTATCTATCTATCTATCTATCTATCTATCTATCTATCTATCTATCTCTCTCTCTCTCTCTCTCTCTCTCTCTCTCTCTCTCTCTCTCTCTCTCTATATATATATATATATTTATATATATATATATATATATATATATATATATATATATATATATATATATATATATATATATATATATATATATATATATATATATATATAGATCTGTATATATATATTTATATATATTATTTATATATTTATATATCTATATAGATCTTGTGTGTATATATATATATGTATATATATATTTATTTATTTATTTATATTCATATATATATGCATATATATATATATATATGAATTCATATCTATCTATCTATCTATCTATCTATCTATCTATCTATCTATCTGTCTCTCTCTCTCTCTCTCTCTCTCTCTCTCTCTCTCTCTCTCTCTCTCTCTCTCTCTATATATATATATATATATATATATATATATATATATATATATATATATATTGTACAAACACTTACCCACTTTGCAATAAATCAGCCGAGATCTCATCACCATTACCACGCCCCTGTTATCTGTTTGACATTAGGTTTGACCAATAGCATTGATAATAAATCTGAGTTTGCCACCCAACTTATTATTGCGACAGTAGCTGATGCACTATTCAGTAATCTAGTAGTCGTTGGACAATCATGACGGGCCATCGAGCTGTGTACATATTTGCTGTCCTTTTATCTCTGCGGTCAGGTACTATATATATATATATATATATATATATATATATATATATATATATATATATATATATATATATATATATATATATATATAATTTCGTCATTTTAGACTAAAGTTGGTAAAATATAAATACTCACCACCTATTTACGAAAACATAATTTCAGCATGACAATAAATTGCATATTTGGTTGGCTTCTAGTATATAGATTTCTTTGAATACGAGTTCATTCAAACAAATACATGTATGTGTGCATCAAAATTCATCATTGACTTTCACACAAAGTGTTCCAAATAAAAGTGGGTAATGCATCAATTTTTTTTTAAACCAGAGATAAAGCTATTTTGTAACACGTCAATGTTTGCTGACATCAGTGTCGTAATAAAATCGCTTTGAACACAATTTCATTACTTTGATGACAATGTTTTTTATCAAAGAAGTTTTGTATGCCTATCAGCATTGCCCACAACATCGGAACATGTGTGGCTTGCTGATGTAACTACAAGATTCCAGACCGACAAACGCACACTCAGTAATGTCGATCTCCCTAGTGAGCTGACATTTCGTCTCAGGCGCGGATCAGAAACGCTGACCTTATATTTGAAGAGGAACTATCATATTAATCCCGATGCGGACTTCTATTTTGCTCGAACATTGGAAGACGGTCAATCCGTTCTGCAGAAATCACAAAATTTGGTAAAGGAGGTAAGATTTTAACACACAGAAAAGGCATTACTTCTTCTAACAGACCACGTCAAAACAAACGAAAGTATAATTGATCGCAATAAATATACATTTCTATAAAATAAAAACGAATATATAATCAGTTTTTGGCAATAAAATTCGAAACAGCCACTTCAACTAGGTGAAACAATAACTACTGTTAAGAAAAGTCACAAGAAAAGAAAAATAAGAAATTAGTCCTGATAACAAATGGGAATCTTGCCAAATATTAGCAAATTTAAACCGAGTACAAGCTTTAGTCTACTTAAAAATACTCAAAAAATTAACGAACTAAAAAACAAAACAAACGCTAAATAAATCGTGAACGATTAAATTGGTTTAAAGTAAATTATGAACGTTAAAAGAGTTAATAAAACTGGTATGTAAAGCAAAACAATATAATGAAAAGCAGACACAATGCATAATAATAAAAATGCATAGAAGATAATGTTGATGACATAGCTACATGATTGATTGATATTCAAAAGTAAGGACGAACGTCAAACCTCTGATCATAAACGGAACTGGGCCATATAGGTAACCAATGTAGTAACAATGCAAATATTTAACGCTTCCTTGAACAGAGGTGTAATCTATCTATCTATCTATCTATCTATCTATCTATCTATCTATCTATCTATCTATCTATCTATCAAATGCTATGGTAATAACATAGCCTATTTTCAAAGATGAGGGTTATACCTGAAGGAAGAGAACTTTCAAAAGCTATATTATGCTAGAGAACGGAAGATTTAATTATAGGGATCATTGGGAAAGTCCTGTTGCAACGGAATAAAGTCTATACAGATAGTGAGAAGAAGCCATATTAGGCAAACTAGATATATATATATATATATATATATATATATATATATATATATATATATATATATATATATATATAAAGAGAGAGAGAGAAAGAGAGAGAGAGAGAGAGAGAGAGAGAGAGAGAGAGAGAGAGAGAGAGAGAGAGAGATGAGATGAGATTTAGCACAACATCTGAACAATACTTTAATAGCAGAGGCAGGACGTTAAAATTACGAACATACATGTGCCTATCGTGCGTAACATGCAAATAAAATTAAACGTTGAAAGATTATATTTCACTCTTATCTTTGACAGCTTACATGTAGCTGACAATAATTTAGAGCTCTGCCAATCATTTCGCTATCAAAAGCTTAAAATAGTCCTTCCTTTGAAACCAATGAAATAGTTCAGTATGATATTATATAAAATATTCAATATAACAAGGTGGAAAAGAGAAATGCAAGACATGTCACCATATTCAAAAATGTATTTCGTTTTACATTAAAGTCTCGTTTGAATAGTTGGGCTACTACAGCACGATATCAAGATTTAGCCCAAAATTGTGAGAATCACACAAAGCAACACGAACGTTATGCAACATCCATTATTGTCTAATAACGAAGAGAAAATACATTTAATAATGTAATGAATACATACATACATATAGTAGACTAGAAGACAGATATACAGAAACTTTGTAGAACACGTATGGGACCCATGTCACACTCTCCGTTACACACATATGCTTGATTGTGATCACCTGTAACAAGAACCCGTACACAAAATAGGATTCCGGAATATGTATTCATGCCGTCTGCGAATACTCAGACCCGAATATCAATAACTGTATATGCTGTCATTATGTCATTACACGACATCAATAACGTTCTAAATTTTCAAAATCACATCGTAATGCCATTAATTAACTTTATTTACTTATGTAAGTATATATATTTTTGTAACAATAGACATTTTTGCAAAGCTTAAGAGTAAATAAAATCAGCATTTGACTCATTTTGTTTATTTTATAACCAGTCAATATCAACTTATTTGTTACATTACTACCTTAGAACAAATAGCGTATGCAGCGTATCTACATTTGAAGACAATTCCAATTGTATAGAAAAAATATTGAGCACTGATCGACAGCTGGCTTTCTTATAATGCTAGCTAATTAATTCGAAATCAATTCGATCATTTTCTTCTAGTGAGTTCTTACCTCATGCATCCTTTTCAAAATATACATTTCGTTCCTCACAATAATTTCCTTTGTTTCGGAAAAAAAACTGTTTACAGTCGAAACTTATCTAGCGTACATGAGGGTTTCCTTTCTTTTGTTAATGTATAATGAATCATCACTCTTAAAAATTATTCTTACCTACCAGTTTCAACGTTGCACACTCAAATCGTAAAGTGTTCGAACCAACGCAATGACAATGAATAAAAACATTCTGCAATCAATCTGTCCTAGTGTTATGCAAAACACACTTTCGTAACTGAACCATTAGGAAACTTCGTAAATGTGACGGGGAAACTACTGCTTGAGATCAAATTAACCTGTTTGTATATCGATCCATCCACTACATCTAATCAATTAATCTTCCACATGCATATTCGCCCCAATCCATTTTACCCAACAATTACATAGACAAGGAGTTGCCAAAAGAAATTAATTTTAAGCTAGCAAAGTACGCGCATAGTACATGTTTATCTACGTACTTACGTAAAGTTACATTAATCTCTGTAAAGGATATTTACCTGCTGTAATACTTTATATATACATGTGTCAGTATTTATTTAAACAGGATGTGGCATATTACCAGGACAAGGAAAACAGTGCAGCCATGACTGTCCGTTGTGCCAAAACAGAAAATACAAAGTGTGACAGAATCATCGTGAGTGCTTCAATATTTTATAACGAACAATGTACAACACTTGCAGACAGGACTATGCATATCGCCTGTTTAGATTATAAAGTCCCCTTACTAAGCGATATAGAACCGTTGAATTGTATACCTTTTAGAAGCAAAACAAACTTAATCTAGCTTTATTCATAAATTAGATGTACCCATCTTATGTTGTTTCGTTGAAAATTGACCGGATCTCAGCTTGAAAACCTCAGTTTTGTACGTCAGGGACGCAACTCGAGTTTAAATCCGTTTCCATATATGAACGTAACATCGTTTAAAATGATTCAATTTTAAACCTGAATGGGAAGTAAATGGTGCGATTAACAATAAATATTTGAAAACATCTAGTGTGTGACATTTCGATATCCCATTGTTCAGTTGTAAATTTGAAAAATAGATCTGGTAATTTATCAGATTATAAAACCTTTACGTTGCTGACATTATACTAGCCTGCCAAACAATATGAATTCAATATCATACTGAGTCTTCCGTCATAGTGCTTAACCTTTCCAAAGTGAATAAGACTTTTTGATACAATATCCCGATAGTTTTGGAGACTTAGTGTCATTGCAGGATACCAGAAGCAGCTTGCTGCGAGTATCACTGTGTTGTCGTACCATATATATATATATATATATATATATATATATATATATATATATATATATATATATATATATATATATATATATATATATATATATATATAAGCCTAAGGAATCTTAGCAATGTAATTTAGAGTATATGTTCGTCGTCTGCAAGACTTCATCTAAAAGTATAATCATGTTGCAATTAACTAGCATGTATTTAAAGAGCGGGGCAGGTGATTTGTATGTGATTCGGCTACCCGTGCCACATTGATTGATTTTAATTCGAATGTACATCTGTTCCAAAATAAAGATATAACCTCAAAACGTATATCGACACTATTTGAATCAAGAAGATTTAAACCTTCACATAATAATACTGATAGAGTACAAAACCCTTTAGCAACATAAAAAGTTATCTACCGATCCTGTATTGTCTGCAGTTGACAGAACATTAAACCACTAATGTGTTTTAACATGAATTTGATTTGTCTTATTGGGTTCTTGTCCCACTGCTAAAATAATTAAGCTACTGCATCTTCCATAGTAAAGCTCACAGGTCGAATGCAGAGAGATTGAGGACATAAGAACAAGACTAAGTAATGCGTTCAAAACTAAGGCTCAGCAGGTTTTTTATTCAAGGCTTCTATTGAATGCAGCGACAAGCAAACGAAACATTCTTTAACTGAAACGGATATAAACACATATTAAAGTCAACTCAAAGTTAATATACAGTTCCTGACTCACTACAAAGTCAGTAGGTGTGGGCAGTTATATTCACGTCTGCCATAACCTAGCAAGAATCATATCACCTTGAAAACGTCTATGGTGGATAATGGTCTGATATTTTGACATCAACACACACTATGTGTTAGCTGAATGGTGTTTTCATTTGAAACCCGTTTACTGAGACAGAAGTCAATATGTATCTTTGAAAACTGATTATCACTGTATTGGCTGAAAACGATCCTTTGCCAGGAAGCAAAGCGCGTGCATTGAAGATAACATTAGCTGATGCAGTGATAAACTCAAGCGCGGAACTTCTAGTTTACCGTTTAGACACATGTGACGCTTCTCGACTAATGGCTCCTATAGTACTAGACAATGATGCAACGGTAAATGAAAAAAACAACTTTAATCGTGACAGCTAAATACCTCTACACCTTTGTACCAGTTGTTTGAACACACAAATGAGAGGCCAAGTTCGGCCTGTGCGAATGATGTTGTACTTCCGTTAGTTACGTCAATCACCATGCACAAAAAAAAATAATAGAAGTACAGAAGCAACTTCAACAGCCAAGGTTCACCACCATTCCAGCACGATTTTCTTTGAAGGCTTAATATGGGCAAAGTTTCCCTGATCAAGGTCAACAGACTATTCTATCGAAATTTAAACGCACAGAAATTTGCCGCAAAGTAGACTCAACACAGCCATTTATGACTATGTGTATATGGCTACGTTTCCAAGAAAAAATATGTATTTATTCATCCTGGATGACATGGTTCTCACAAAGCGGTCTACACACATATCAGTAAATGAACATTCGGTGCATAGTATAATCTTGTGGCAATATAATCACAAGCGCAGGCCACGTGGTTAGTCTATATTTGATGTAGTGAATGAGGCTGATATGAAAATGCATTAAATAATAAAAACATGAATAAAGACGTGGATCATCAAAATGGCAAATATGGCAAGCTAGTACCGACAATCTCATGACGTATAGATGCATCTCCCCGAGATATGCCATATAATTCTGTTTCATATTAGGTTTCAGGTGCAGGGCCTATGCGCGTGTTTATAAATGTGTGTCAATTACGTAGATAATCGCGAATCCTAAACATGATTGACTCGGTTGGGAGACATTGATCTCAATACAGTTTTAGCATCCTAATCCCTTTCCGTTCTTGGTACAAGTTGATATTCTGAGGAATTTACTGACCAAAAAAGAGTAATCTGACACGAATAGGGAATATCATGACTGAGCTATCATTCCTTAAGACGTATCGAAGATTGGTGATAACATAGTCGTAAAGACCTACTCCATCTTCCAACGCAAAGAAGACCATCTCTGCTTCCTGAAATAACATCCACTCGATAGGGCCTCTCTTCTGCATTTTACAGATAAATTTTATTTGGATTACGGAGCTGCATTGGAAGCATCACCTAATTTCACATCCTCCATACTGACACTATTGCATTAGTATTACTACGCCATCTACTTCTGAATGTGTACATTTGTTAGATAAATAAGATAGCGGCGGATGAAGGTAGCACTCGGCTCTAGAAGAGCATCAAGACTACCAACGCCGACCGACAGATTTATGTTAGTAAGTTCTGAGAGAAACCTAGAGACAATATGAGCATACGTACAATGGCGAACATGTTAATGATATTAATCGTTAAAAAAGCATTATTGCATGAAATTATATTTCAAATTTGTTTCAATTTGAAGGTTCATCGTATATGGTATGAAATATTGTTATAATATTACTAAAAAATTAAACATTTAGGAAATAGAAACACTCGAAATTGTATAGAAAATATATGCAAATTATTAAATATGACATATACCAATTTAATCTCTTTTCAAGGTGAGTTTGAACTTTGATATGGAAACAAAAACACAAGATATCCCTAGAAAAAATGTTTTAAATCTTACCTACCTGAAAAGTAACGTATCTCTTAAATAGTGATGTATTTTCGTCTGAATATAATATGTAGGCACATAAGTAAAATACTTTCGTACAGTATCCATACAATTAAAAACTCTTCAAAACTTTAAAGTTAAAAATCTAAATCACAAAATAGAATATGCATCATCAACAATTGTTATAATATGTTTATATTAATAAAGATTAAAATAATTCCAAATTTAGATATCTTTACAAATCCGAAGGTAGCATTTTAAAACTTTCGTTTCAGCGTAGACGATTATATACTAAGAATAGCAGTTAATGTCTGAATATTCGCAATGTTAAATTATGGTCACTGCATATTTATCGTACAACTTCAAACTTAATACTTCATATAATAAAAGTTTTATCTTTAAATCATACAATCTTAATGAAAAAACTGATTTATAAAAACTACAATACAGAGTGAAAATAAAAATAAGAATTTACCATTATTGCGAATTCAAAGGCAAGCTAATTAAAATATTTACAGACACAAGTCCTAGCAATTTCAAATCCTGAATATTATTGAGAAAACGTCAAAACTAAATCCAGTATTTGAAGGATATGATGTGTGTGATAGCCTGTAGACTTTTGTTATGTCTAGGGTCATTTGTTGAATCACAGTAATATAATTCTTGTTTTAAATTCACTATAAATGACAATGAATATCTGTGCCAATTCATTTTATCAAAGCATTTTTAATTTTCCAGAGTACATAATCACTTACGACATCAAGAATTTGACGCAATACAATTCCTGCCCAAAAAAGAAATACTGGGCATAACATATAATACACCTTCAATGTGCTGAGTATTGAAACACAGCTGAAACAATACTCTCACTTATACGATTATATACCTCACAAAGGAACTCATACAATGAATAACAGTTTCTTCAAAGAGAACTATTTTAAATGGCAAATAATCTTCGAGAATGGTCATGATATTTACGAATACAATAACATGGATTATGTAAAATACCATAAAAATATTCCAAAACTCCAAACCTAGACCAACATAAACATAGTTTGTAAACTAATCATAATTCGGAGTTTAAACCGATACACATGGATACTAATTTAGCTGTGTGTTAGGTGTTTACACAGAGAAAAACATAAAGAAGTCAATTCGGGTCAATTAAAATTAACTAAATTATGGACAAGCTCTCTCTCTCTGTCTCTCTCTCTTCTCTCTCTCCTCTCTCTCTCTCTCTCTCTCTCTCTCTCTCTCTCTCTCTCTCTCTCTCTATACTATATATATATATATATATATATATTATATATATAATATATATATATATATATATAAATAGATAGATAGATAGATAGATAGATAGATAGATAGATAGATAGATAGATAGATAGATAGATACATAGATAGATAGATAGATACACACACACACACATACATACAGAGAGAGAGAGAGAGAGAGAGAGAGAGAGAGAGAGAGAGAGAGAGAGAGAGACAGGGATATGGTTTGCATAACTTATCCGACAAAATGTCTTGATCATATACAAATACGCATCTCTTGTAGAACGGATATATACGAATAGGAGACAGTTTGTACGACCTTCAACCAGCAAAACATGATGTAAAAAATAGCAATGTCTTAGAAGCTCCAGATCATCTTGGAAACCTATATGTTCTAAATCAGCAATCAGTCCGTCAAAGTGACTTTTCAGCCGAAGACAAAGGTTTGGAATATTATATCATTCTTGAAACGTAAAACGTGTAGAACGATTCTTTGAATGCAACACCGTGGTGGTGGAATTTGATTTCCTATAACCTGTATTTACTGTAGCAGACATCACACACAAACACAATATATTCACACACACACACACGCACACACAAACTAAATATATATATATACTATATAATATATATATATATTATATATATATACATATATATATATATATACTATATATATAGATAGATAGATATATAGATAGATAGATAGATAGATAGATAGATAGATAGATAGATAGATAGATAGATAGATAGAATAGAAAGAGAGAGAGACACACACACACTAACATATATATATATATATATATATATATATATATATATAGATATAATATAATATATATATATATATATTATACTATATTATATATATATATATATATAGTATATATATATCGTAAAAAAGACATGTTTCAGCCAATGAACTAGAAATATACAAACATTTATTTATTTATTTCTATTTATTTATTTATTTATTTTTTTATGTTATAGTCTCAAGGATTGAGGCTACATTATATTATATACTATATATATATATAATATATATATATATATGTGTGTGTGTGTGTGTTTAAAAAACAGACGAAATTTCAAATAATTATCGCTAGAAATAAAACACTTATGAATCTATGTCAGGATCCTGTTTATAATCTCCATGTTTGTTCGTTCGCTTCGGTATAGATAACATTGACACAATGCAAATAAATGAAGTTGAAGTTTCCAGGCGGTTATTTTATTTGATAAAATAATGTTTTTTTGCAGATGCAGCAATTGTAAATAGGGAAAGGATACAACAAGAATTTAAATCTTTTCTCCACCATCAACGCAAAGAAATGTTATTTCCTTCATCAGACACAACAAAGTTATCCTTCGGAAATGAAGAAGAATTATATGACAAAACGGTAACAGGTGAGAGCCATCACAGTGAAAGAACGAACACAGTTAATGCAATACATTCATTATACAGATGGTTGGATATATTTAAATATATAAACGTTCACATAACTCAACATGACAATGATACATTCCATTTATAATTATACAAAAATCGTGTTCTTAAGAATTATTTGGGTTTTGAGAAATTACTGTCATATATAGGCATATTGCAATTGCTGTTTAACCTTTTGAGAAAACAATTACATAGAGGTAAACGATATCACAACTACGAAAAATGATCCAGATGTTAATACAAGCTATTATTTAATATTAGTATCATGTTTTCCACGTGCAAATTACATCCACAGGTAAATATCGCAGGCGAAAAGAGAACGAATTCTACGTCAAGGTGTGTGTAGTAATTGATCCGGGATTATGGGACTTGTGAGTACAATCGTATATATAAATATATATATATATATATATATATATATATATATATATATATATATATATATATATATATATATATATATATATATATATATATATATATCCCTATTTTAGTCATGCCGAAAATTGTACTGACTTGTTTTTACAGTTATTCGCTAAACTCAGTGCAGATAAACAAATTACTTGCTTATGAGTCAAAAAATAGCTTTGAGACAGGTTCTGAAAGTGGAACCCATGCTTTTAATACAAGGATAGTCTTACTTCGTATTGTATTAGTCTTTAATTTGAGAATTCGAAATGCATTTGGGGAATACAAATAACACTGGATCGATTGTGATAATTACATTTCTATATTTGTGAATCATAATCGTGTAGGAAAATGTCACTAAAGAGATGCAGACACAAATGATATCAATAACCTAGGATGCAAGTTAATAGTAATAATTATTCAGATACAGATATCTTTTATTATACTATCTTGCTGTACATACTTTCATGCACAAAGCAAGCGAGGCATGAAATATTATTAGCAGCAATAAAATATTATACTTATATATAAATCTATAATGTATCACTACAGAAAAGTAAAAAACAAAAACTATGAAATTGGAAAACATAAAATATTCTGAAAATATATTTCTTCATATCTTTTTTCTGGATACGAGAACAATCATAACTGTTAGCAGCTGTTTTGTTTTCACTGTTAAGACGTTCCTTGTTTTTAATTAACCACCATCACGTGATCGCCAGTCAACTTCCTTACGCTCTGATGGATACTCATGAAGTGCTTTAAATGACCACACCTAGGCTCTCAATACTACATTGTGATCAAGACTAAACGAACTGGGACTACATTCGTCATAACTTAAATGTAAACGGATTATTGTTTCATAGCTGACATGCGTAGAACAGGTAGAAGAATTCCAGTTATCTCCTTTTGCCCTTTCCAGATAAACAATTTAAAAATTCGGCCTTTAATTTTGATAACAAGTGCAAATCCATCTTAAATCGCCAACCGTTGTGTCAGCTGTCCCAGCGGTTCCATTGCCTATTGCATTATTCAACGCCCAATCAGTAGGAACATAAAAAAGCGCAAGTAATAGTTAATTTTATCAAAGACCAGAATATCGATATCTTCTACCTGATAGAAATATGATTAAAAAGATCAGGCGATGAGCTTGGATTTAAGACCCACCGCTTACTCCATCAAGTTGTTCTCCCTCCACTCTCGCGGAGGTGCGATTACTTTCATCACAAAGAATTCCATGTTAAAATGTCTTAAATAAAACACAACCTTCAATTTCTGCCACACATCGTTTGAACTAGCCAAACTATACTCACACTCAAAAAAAGGTCAATCCAGTTATTTTGTATCTACCGCCCTCCTCCTTAAAGAAAAAACAAGCTGACTGAATCTCTATTTTTGGAGCAGTTTTCCAATCTTCTGGAGTATGGAAATTTCATAGGTGGCAACGTAATTATTCTTGGAGATTTAAATTTTCACTTTAAATATCCTGGAAACCCATACACGTCTAAACTCATAGATTCCAGTCATGTTTTCAACCTTAAACACTCAGTTAACCAACCCATCCATAATACTATTTCCTTCATAGACCTGATGATATATTCTGCAATCCACCCTAGTATCCCACAAATATGCATAAGATCTCCTCTGCATTATAAGCCATCTCGATATATCAGTCCCTAACGCTCTACCTTTATTTGCTACTAAGAGAAACCTCTGTATGATAAATATAACCAAACTAATACATGACTTCCAAGAAAACTTAACTTGCTTACCTCCAACAGCAGAACAACTTGATAATTGTTTGCGTTCGCTGCTTGAAAAACATGCCCAGCCACCAAGTACAGAGTACCAATAACATAAAAGTGTTCTCCGTGATATAGCAGTGTTAGGGACAAGCTTCGCACTGTTAAAATACGTCGCCGTGAAGCAGATATGTTAGGGCTTTCCACCAAACTCACTATTCATAAACAACCGCTATGAATAACGTCACAAACATTGGTCCATTTATCCCAATTATTCCGCTATCGTGCAAAAATCACGGAGAGTTCCAGCTGCAAAAAGGTCTTCGAGATAACTAACAAACTAATATTAAGGAAAATATTAACACTCCTTCCAGTACCTTCTGTCCATTAGAGAAATTATTATCAAGGAATATGATGGTTATAAGTGGTTTCCAACTCTCCAGTAGACTTTCCGGACAAATTTGCAAATTTTGTTAGTGACAAAGTAGAAACCATCAAATATACACTTGACGACACAATTTCAATTGACTCTTTGTGACCATACAGTTACGATACAGAATTCCAGCGACAACCAGTTTACTCATTGGAACCTATCTCTATGGATTTAGTACGAAACATTGTGATCAAGAATGCACCAAAGTCATGTGAAATTATAACGTCACTGCTGCTTGAGTGCTTAGACCCCATATTGCCTTCACTAACTGATATTATTAATCTCTCTCTCTCTCTCTCTCTCTCTCTCTCTCTCTCTCTCTCTCTCTCTCTCTCTCTCTCATATCCGGGGAATCCCCATAATGTTTCAAAACTGCTATTGTAAAGTCACTGCTGAAGTAACCAACACTTGTCAATAACGATTTATAGAACCCAGTTTCTAATCTCCCATTCATATAAAAAAAATCTTAGAAAAACTTGTTCTAACCCAAACTGTATCTCATTTATCTCATTTGAATTCAAACAGTCTTTTTAGCCATGTACAGTCTGCATATCGCCCTTGCCACAGTACTGAAACTACTGTTCTGAAAGAATGTAATGAATTTTTTTCTGCTTTGGATAGCGGAAAGATTACAGTCAACCCCATCTCTGCTATATTTGACACAATATACCATGATATATTACTTCATCGTCTCCAGCATGTATTTGGCATTCAGAATAAAGCTTTTCATATGTTTAGATTCTACTTAGTTAACAGGACATAATTTGAAACTGCAAATAGAATATAATCAAGCTCCTTTGATCTATGTTTTCATCTTCCACATGGGTCTGTTCTTTTACCTGTTCTCTTTTTCTATACACTCAGCCGGTTTCAATTGTCGTAGATTATCACCCAGTGTCTCACCAAATATATCATTCTAAATATATAATTCTAACCACCCAAGTAAAGTTGATGATACTATCATAGGAGTAGAGGGGTGCATTTATGATGTGAAATCATGGATGACAAGTAATAAACGGCAGATGAATGATGATAAAACTGAGGTCATTTTTTTCTCACAAAACAAAGACATTTTCATTCACATCATTTGCCTAAAACAAATAATATCAGCATCACCAACATTAAATTCACATAGTCAGTATGAAACATAGGTGTTACTCTATTAGCCACTCTCATATTGTACCAACATGGCATGAACATATGCAAGGCTGCATATCTTGCGCGCAGACGCATGAGCTCAATTTGCAAATATCTTTCAGCAAGATATTTACGCCCCTCCTCTGAAAATCGTATTTTCATTGTTCCCACTATGAAAACGAAGTCATACGGACAATGTTATTTTGCATGTTAGGGCCCAGCAATGTGGAACCATGTGCTCATCGAATTTAGAGACAAAAACACAGTCATCCCTTTCAAGAGTACTCTTAAAACTCACCTTTTTTGAGCGGAAACAAAAAGGTAAAGACCTAATGATATTTCATACCTAAAATATTTGCAGCATTTTATTTATTTCCAGTGTCATGTCTGTTTCTGTAGTCATATCATTACATATGTTGTAAAGCGTTTAGAGCTTTTAAGATTAGGCGCTATACAAAGTTATTATTATTATTATTATTATTATTATTATTATTATTATTATTATTATTACGGTGAAACACAATATTGTCGACGAAGATATAAAACAAGCACAAATATTATGAAAAGTAGCATAAAAACGATGGAGCTGCGTCAAGCCTTTTACGAAAGCGGTCATCTCTATGGAGGTACACACACACACACACACACACACACACACACACAGACAGACACGATGGAGCTGCGTCAAGCCTTTTACGAAAGCGGTCATCTCTATGGAGGTACACACACACACACACAGACAGACAGACAGACAGACAGACAGATAGATAGATAGATAGATAGATAGATAGATAGATAGATAGATAGATAGATAGATAGATAGATAGATAGATAGATAGATAGATAAATATATATATATGAATCTGATGTTTACTTGCAGCTATTCATCACTATTTCCCATCGCAGATGTTAAAGCAAAAACTGAGATTGTAATGCAGGAGATAAGACACGCATTCTCTCACATTATGAACGGGGTAATTAATGTATTCTTGACAATTAAACACATTATGAACGGGGTAATTAATGTATTCTTGACAATTAAACACATTATGAACGGGGAAATTAATGAATTCTTGACGATTGAACACATTATGAACGGGGTAATTAATGTATTCTTGACAATTAAACACATTACGAACAAAATAAAATATTTTAAGTCAATAGACTCACTATCAACAGAATAATTAATATATATTATTAATTAACCAAAGAATGAATATATATATATATATATATATATATATATATATATATATGTGTGTGTGTGTGTGTGTGTGTGTGTGTGTTAAAAGGCAAGTATAAGTTGGATTGGAACGATTGTTGATCAAGCAGTATTGATTCTTCAAGAAAGAAAAATTATTAACAAAATTTGTAAAGGAAGGAAGTAACATGAACGCATTAACACCTGTTGAAATTGTATACTACGTATTTGTACTATGCAGCGGTCTTTTGAAATTGTATGAGTAAGGCTTTACCATGCATTAATTATAGTTTCTAGAATTAGAGGTTGATGCATTTATCACATCCATAAAAATGCCATGCTGTTGAGATTACCATTATCCCATTTAGATAATTTACCACAATCTCTTTGACGTCAACTTAAATTAGAATGAATGTTATATGTGCACATTCTGTATGAAGAATGATAGCGTCAATACATATCTACAGTTTCATTTTGATATCGTAAAATAATGAACACGATGGTAAAGACTGTATATTCATGTTCTCGTAGGTAAACCTGATGTACAAAGGAATAGACGCTAGTACCTTATCAATCGACGTTATCCTAACTAGCTTTATTGTTTTCCAGGTAAGACATTTTGTTAGCTAGAGATTCCTTCTGAATCGATTTTCTGATACAATGTGTTTCGTTTTACTAGCACTCAATTTGATATAATTCGTGCATGCTGGATTCCGTAATAATAGCAGGTTTGATTACATAATATTAGCAGGCTGGAATCCTTACTATTAGAAGGCTGGAATCCATTATTTTAGCAAGCTGGAATCCATAATATTTATCTGGCTGTATTCCATAAGATTAGCAAGCCGGATTTCATAAAATTGGCAGGCTGGATTCCATAATATTAACATACCAGATTCCATAATATTAGCAGGCTGGAATCCATACTATTAGCAGGCTGGATTACATAATATAAGCAATCTAAATTCCATAATATTAGTAGGCTGGACTCCATACTATTAGCATACTGGATTCCATAATATTAACAGGCTGGATTCCATAATACTAGCAACATGGATTCCATAATATTAGCAGGCTGAAATCCATAATATTAGCAGGCTCGCTTACATAGAATCAGCAGGCTGGAATCCATAATATTAGCCAGCTACATTCCATAATATTAGCAGGTTGGAGTCCATAGTATTAGCAGGCTAGATTCCATAATATGAGCAGTTTTGATTCCATAAATATTAGCAGGCTTTGTGATTTGTAACTGAATGTAAATATATTGTTGACTACCTTATCTCATCTCCGTTTTGGTCATATGGTGTTATTTCTTTACACTCAATACTTTTATTTCATTTTATGCTCACTAGTTCAACTAATAATACAACGTATTTTATAAAGTGCTTCATGCCACAGCTACCTATATAATTAGACGATTTTCATGGTTAGACTATAACGCCTTTTCTCCTGCATAATTTTCATGCAGCTCATGACCATGCCAATTTAGGTAGCACATCAAGAGAGTATGTTTACATCGTTTATTTCCTTTTATGAATGAGTATAAAGAGAAACTAATTTTCCTTTGTTACTAGATGATTTAAATCTAGATGTTATTTTTTTTACAAGAACAAAACATTTCCACACGTAAAATCTCAGTTGGCGCGATATAAGACCTATTGGAAAATTAGAGGAGATGATTATCTATATGATTCCAATGTATGGGACAGTGAAGGGGGTATGAAGACTGTGCCTGAATTCGATACAGGAATCCTCTTTACTAGGTAAGTGTAAGTACACCGGACATAATTACAAAGATTAGATATACATTTGAACGTGGGATATGACCAACATTTAAGAGGAATGCGTTTTACAATACATGGGGAAATGCTGTTCAAAGAAACAATTTAATTTAGTTTTTCTTGATGCTTAATATCTTGACGAACACTTATTTCTCAGAATATTAAAATATATCGGAATGTTTTAGCGCCTATGGTAAGAATAACTTGGTCGATCCAAGAGGTTTTAAGTTTTAGTAAGAATGTCACTGAGCAACAGAGGGGGCGAATCGGATAACTTTATATATTCGTCGATTCGGCAAACTAAGGCTTTCTCAGGGGGAAATCGGACAACTTTGTAGACGTCGATTTGGCAAACTGAGGCTTCCTCGAAATCGTAAAAAAAGGCATCGACGAGGCAAACCAACGCTTGCTCGTCGACGCCATGGTCGTTGTCGCCGCCCCCTCTGCTGCTATGGGTTAACAATTGTTTTTACGATGAAAATCACTACGATTTCACAAACAGACTAATTTGTAAAACCTCACCTTGTAAATCAATTAGATTATTAGACTGGTCAGTGAGTCTAAAATTAATTCTCGTTAGCGAATTATTATGACATCTCATATAAACTGGATTAGTTGGATCCTCAACGATTAGATATCCGGGTGGAGCTGTTGGTGCAAAAGAGTATAAAATATATCCCTGCTGAGCTTGATTTGATCGCTCGAGATTTATTTGATAGCGGCCTTCGATAACATCAAATACTAAATTCAATGCTATCACCGAGGTTATATTCACGTTGAACAGAGCGATATGCCTGCCGCCTCCATCTGGGTCATTATTATATTTGAGAATTGTTGCTTGTTGTTTCCATTTGGCGAGTATCAGAGAAAAGTTTTCTTGAATAAGATTGCTAATATACTTTTTTAGTTCATTTGCATTATACCCAGGAAACTTGAAATCGGGTAAATAAGCTTCTGTTATATTGTGGCTGGTTAGAAATTTTTCTTTATCTCCGCTCTTATCATTAATTATTACTTGAATTATTCGTTTGTTGATATACTCCATATCGGATACAAGCTGATTTAATATTCTAATGTGTTTTATGATCTCATCACGTGGCCTTGTTATATAAGAGAGATGCTCTTGGAAGCTCCGTCGTAGTTGTTCTAGTTGTGTTCTATGTAATTGATTAATCTCTTTCAAATAATCAATGATGTTAGTTAACGTAACTGTAATTGTAATGGATGAATCAGGAGTTTTCTCAACATCAAAATACCATTGCATGGTATTGTTATCGATAAATGTAAATCTATCGGTTAATTTTGTATTTTTTATATAATGTAAATATTCTCGATATAATAAGACTTTTCGGGTTCGGGTATTTGAGATGCCTCAGGTGGTATTTCAGGCCATCCTAATATTGTTCTTATAGAACTCTGATAGATATGTACGACATAATTATGTGAGTTTATCTCGATCGCGGATGATAACGTCGGCTCATGAACCGTTATAGCGATTTTCGATTCTGCTCCAGTAATGGATTTAATTCTACGCTGGAATTCAGCATTGATTTGTTCGATTTGGTACGACCCTAATGGTATCGAAACAACGTTCCAGTCTGAAGTCCCGTCTTCTTTATTCTTATTAGCAAATACCAAGGAATTATTCAGTTGTTGACCGCCAAATGCTACCGACCTAATATTAGGCCAACTATGGTATACTCGTAGTTTCGCTAATCGGAGTGGGGATATTCACACTGAATTCAGGATTCGTTGAGGTTATTGAGATCATGTTGGTTTGTACTGGGTTTGTGTTCTCCACTATTCGTTGAAGTAGTTTTTGCGGTGTTGTCATTATTATTATATTCATGTTGTATTTCTAATTTTGACATCGCGGAATCATAAATACTTACCATCGCTGAGAATTCACTATCTAATATAAGTGTATCATCGAGTGACGACGATATCATCGAGGATAATTACGAGTACGCGGTTGATACAACATGAAATTTAATTATGTAATCTTTCAGTTTGCGTTGGCTACATGATGATAGTTTTTTTTGTTATTATCGAAACAATTCCAGCGATTGTTGTCGCCGCGGATATGCAAATTGGAACAGCTATTGGAGCAATCATTGTCACCGAAGATAGTATTATACCAGCTCCGGCGATTACACCACTCACCGAGTACACGGTAACATCAACTGCGGTGATTCTTCGTCGGTATTTCTTTATTTTCATCTGGTACTCCTCAGTGAGTGTTTTGAGTTTAGTTTGAAATTAACTGACCTGATCATAGCGATATTAAGATACTGAAGGTACCGTTGATGACGACATTTTATTTCCAAATCAGTTTACGATTTCAATTTAGTTGTTTACTTAAATCTGCTACCAATTCCACATACCGTGATATCGAAACCCTAACCAAATTTTTATCAGTGGATGCTATCGTGAACTGTTCAGTTGTATCCTTGTCGATGATCGTTGATATCATAATGTTGACCCCAGATGTATTCGACGATGATATATTAAATTGAGTTGGCGTCACTAGTGTTAATCGATAAATACCTTTGACGGTTGGAGTGATATCTAATTTGTTGTTTGTAGGTGTCCACGCAAATGATCCGTATTGAATCGTGTATACTACGTTGTTGGTTTTCGCATGAGGAATTTTTGTTTTTTCAATGATTGTTATCATCCTCGTTGCATCCTCCTTGATTGCCTCGATAGTGTTTTTCATCTCATCGATGGATTTTTTAATATCACGAAGTTTCATGTCAATTTTATCCAGCGTGGATGCAAAGAATTTCTCGATGAGCTTTTTACGAAATGATGTAAACTTTTCAACGTGATCTGCATATTTGCTTTGAAGTGTTGCTAGGTCCAACATAGAATCTTTTATCGTTGTCAGCTTCGGTGTGGTCACCGGTGGATTTCCAAGAAAATCTAATAACGGTTTGTCGATATTGTTAATTCTATCAACAATAGTTGAAATGTGTACACCCGGTTTGAGTTTACCTTGATCGGAAAACAACGCGATAGTGCCTTCGGTTACGCCGCTTTGTTTAACTAAAATATCATCCAGGGAAACATTGCTAGATTTTAATTTACCCTGACGATCTTGAAATACAACTATTTCATTGGGATCAACACTTGCTAAGTTCAACGTCTCAGCTATTTCATCTTCGATTATTTTTTTTATATCATCGGTTGCAGTGCCACCGGGTTCGGGTTTCTTCGACGGTAATAGAGGTCGTCCCCAAATATCAATCATATTATTCTATATAATCTCTCTCTAAAAAGCGATTACTAGTGTATTCATTTACGACAACATGTTGTGGTTTTCCAGATATTGAAATAGCGTGAAGGACATTTAATACTTCGCTGCCACATATTGGTGGATCATTCATTTGTTGTGTTGGTAGAGTAAAATACCAACGAGGTGTTTTTAACCGGTTTATATAGCGGTTAAATTCCTTCAGCGGTGCTAATCCATATGAATCGAAATAAACAATTGCACGTAGATCAATCGCATATGCAACCAAAAGGGTTCCGGGTCCGGTGTTGTTATCGAGATTAATGATACCGGTTTCGGCGCTGTTTGGTTGTGCCGGCAACTGATTTTTCATAAAGACACCTCTGAAATTTTTAATCGAGAGTTTTTTAGCAGCATCAAATAAATCAAAATTGGACATGGGAACCATAGGTTCCTCAATCGAAGATTCCTCAACTAGTAAACCGGTCCTAGTCTTAGACCCTTTCCGCTGTACCATGAATACGGGGTGCCTGGTAGTCTTAGGCCCTTTCCCTTCTTTTCTTATATCCTCGCCCAGTTGCTTTATTTAGTGCCATTCCTGCCGCGGTACCAACGGCCCCTAACGCCGCCGCTTTAGCCACCGCTGGGGACGCTGCCGCAATTAATGCTGGAATCTCAGCTAACAACCGAAATATACCACCTGATTTTATCATGTTTTTGATCGCAGCTGCAGAGAGAGCGATTTGAATGCCTTTTTATATTTGAAAGCATCATTGAAGTGTTTTACTTGACGATTTATCAGCGACAATTAATTTGCCCCGCCTCTCATCTTATTGGGTTTCAGTATTATTGTGGTTCCCAATTTTTTAGCTGATTCCGATTGCAATTTCTTGAGTTGACCGGGAGTTAATGCAACACTAATATGACTATATGACATTATACAATAACAGATTGATCTAATTGTTACATGTTTTCCACTGGCGATTCTACCACTCTCATTCTTCCACTAACACCTTCGAGTAGCATTGATTTGTCGCTGAGTATGACAGAAACAGCTCTGTAATTAACACCGCCAGGGTTTACACGAGCTCTAAAATGTATATCAACGACAGATTGTCTTGTTAAATCAAGATGTTCCAACAAAAAGTAATAGATCGGATATAGATTTTTAAAATCATAATGTGATATTTGCAGACCAGTATCAACAATTTGATCGCGTGCCATATATGTCAACAGCCTGTGATACACGCGTGCAATATGATTGTTGTCGTAATCAAGTTATATATCCTCGGATGATTCCTGTTGGCCATTTATTCCCAACGAGATTTCACTAACGCCTAATTTATCAAATATCATATGGCTACGTGTTTGATGGCCTAATCGCGTTATATCCTGTAACGCATTAAATATATGACGCGGACTTGAAATGCCTTGTCGCACTGCCAGGTGCCATGTAAATGTACCAGTAATATCAGAATCTATAGTATCTGTGGACACCGATAGCCAACTTATCAACGATTGTCCTCCTTGGTCCATAAATGATAGAAATCGCTCCTCTCTGGTGATTCATGGAATCATTACTGGCATCCATAACGATAGTTTTGATAAAATAACTTTACCGGCAGCGAGACCAGCTTCATTACCACTCCAGATTGCATCATTATCAGTACCCTTTTGCACGAGTACTACCGTATGCTTTGCTCCATAGATGACTTTTCGGACATTTCTGCAGAATCCAAATATATGATGTAGTGAAATCGCGCATGAGAATCGTCGACGTTCACCTTGTGGCATTGCTTTGCGCGTTGCATATCCTAGATTGTGATCGGGATTAGCGCTTTCGACAATATCAAACGCAACTCCGGGTCTATCTCTGTGTTCATAGGTATCGGATTGTGGGTCAATTGCAGTAGCTTGTGGTGTCCGTATTTTAATATACGGAGTGTGAATAGGGTGATCAGTAATATCATTAGCGAACATCATAGATGAACCTGCCGTTCTTGTATAATCGTCGGAGTATCTTGCTAACCCTATTATTGTTGTGGCAACATCAACATTATTCTCAATGGCTTCAATTTCTTTTCCATCAATGAGATATCTAGCGCTAGCATTTGCGTATGGTGCATTAGCTACAACATCTGTTACAAGTTCTCCTTCTACTTCGATAAACGCTTCACACGGTAAAAAGTATTTACTGGTATCATGGACCTGAAGTTCAATTCTTGATCGAAGATTTGGTTATATTGCGTGATAGGCATAAAATTGATAATCACGTCCCGAATCATTCTTGAGCACTGGGAAGTCCATATCAAACGCTGTATCAGGTGACCGTTTGAACATTTTATTATATACTCGTAGATCTAAATCGTAAAATCCGTAGAATATTCATCGTCGTCGTGTTTTTCTAAGCCGCTTCCCGCTATCATATTTGTGGTTATATTATCTTGGTCACTTGTTGTCAAAGAAGGCGCCAGTGACGCTAGTTTTTGATCCACTGCATTATTTATTATTTTACTAACTCGCGCAGCCATTTCCACTGTAGATGGCAGTGGTCCCGGTTTCCTTCGCCGTCGAACTAGCGCTGTTAGTTTATCCTTCGCGGCTGAAAACGCTTTTCCGGAAGCATCTCCAAGAGCACTAATACCCTTATCACGAATAACATCAATGGCTTTCATCGATAACTGTTTTGCTAGTAGCTCTACTTTTGGAGCCATTCTTGCAATAACCCTGCAATTGTATCACCGAGACCATCACCATAGTATGCTTTATAGACTGGTAATCGTGAGTTTACTACATAGACGCTGGTAGGTTTATCATGGTTGTAGTGTATGATCATTCTTATTTAAATGATATTTATCTAATGAAAAATCCAAGGATTTTCAGTCATGGTGATTAATCGCTATGATAACCACCATGGTTATCACCATGGTGGTGAAAATCCGTAGGATTTTCCACTAACTCGCCAATGAAATATCGATATGTTTTGATATCCATGATGTCACCATGGAATAACCGCATGCAAATATCAGCTGCTTCATTAATTATTTCTGGAGAGTTATTTCCAGCTCGTTTACCTCCAATGAGAACCTCTAATCGTGCTATATCACCAAGAACATTACCAGGACAACTAACTAAACCACTACCTGAAATTTCACTTGGAGTTCCACTTGAATATCCACTAGCGAATTTTTCAGTTGTACCAGTTGCACCCTGTGAAGAGGATTGTGTTATATCAAAAAGTTTTGATTGTTCTAGTAATCTAAGAAATCTATGATCTGATTGTGTTGTTGTAGATAATTCAGCTTTTTCTATTGCTTTTTTATATTCGTTATATGTACTATCTTTTTTCTATGCCTGAGATGCACCTGTTAATGTACGATATAACCCCTTATACCAGGTTTTTTTAACAGAGATATTATAATCTTCCTGGATATAATTTCTTCTCTGATGAAAACTCCTAACGACGAAATCAGCTAATTCTTCTATATTATTGAATCTTTTACTTTTTAATTCATCTAATTTACCCGGGCGGAATTTATCATTAAATGCAACTCGTCCACTAGCAATATAACCTTCTTGTTGTTGTTGTTGTTCAAGTGGTTTAAGTGGTGGTCTAGTAAGTTCTTCTTCAGGTTCTTCAAGAAGTTTCGTTCTTGTTCTTTTCGTTCTTGTTATATTTGTTCTTGTTCTTTTCGTTCTTGTTGTTCTTGTTGTTTTGCAGCGATATATAATGTATTGTTTGTGCTGTCCATTCATCAAATTTATCTTCTATAATTTTGTTCTTGACAACGTCAAGGACAGAGGTAGAGTCATTGATGGAATTCTTTGTCCGTTTATCATAATAACGCTTCAACTCTCTGTATTGTTTGCCACCACAACTGAGACACAATTGTGATATTCCTCTCACCCCTACCCCACATCGTAAGCAGGGTAAAGGCCCATAACTCCCGTTGCGAACGCTTTGCATATGATACCCACAGAACTCCTTTCTGCATGATTTATTACACGGGGTTACTGATCCAATCATGAGCCATTTGCAATGATTCATTATATAATAAATGCCCTATTTAAATACTTGCTTTAATTATAGTATGAAAGAGTTTGAGAGATTATCGAAAATTACGCCTTGGAAAAAATGCTAAATTTAATGTCGATAGAGTCTCTGATAAACCAAAGAGTCTAATAGGTGATAGAACTATATTGGGTAAAATCAGCGATTGTTTTAATGAACTCAAGCGTGATGGAGCATCTCACTGTTGGTCAACATTTCTAAATGATGGTAGAGTTGATGCTTCTATGAATGACGAAAGAGAAGCCGTGATAATCTCACATCTTGGGCGAAAAAAGGTTTTTTTTAGAGTAAAATTCATTATTCGTTCGGAAAACCGAGATTGGATTATCAGAGATAACTTCGAACCAATCTTGAAGGATAAAAGAACCGTCGTTGTGAGTCAAGATTCCAGACCAGAAATTCTGACTGGAATTGACAAGCCATACTACAAAAGATCTTATCTTGTAACAGCAGTTGTTTATGGGATATATCCGTTAAATAATAAACCGAGTATTGAAAAACTAAAACCCATGAAACTGTCATTGATATCTTCGTCAAGGGTGAAATGTGTAGCAGAACGAATAATAGAACACTTCACAAATGCACTGCGTGGAAACAAATTGACTGATCTAAGACACCAAAAACTAAATGAATGGGAATTAACAGTTAGGAAGAACGGAGCATCAATTCAGGATATAGCCAAATTAGAAACATCATTAAGATTCCCAATAACCGTAGCGACGATAACCGGTGAGATATTACACGAATCGAAATATAAATCAAAAGGAGCCCCAATCAAAATTATTGATCATAACGAACACGCATGGACATCTGCAGTAACAATATTCCCGCGAAATAGAACAATAAAATATATACCCCAGGAATTCTCTCCAGAATTCTCTGAGAAATAATTATTCGATTTTATTTACCAGTTGAGTAAAAATGATTCTGTGTCAGTGTGGTTACTTCACAGCGCTGAAAACCCCGAGGGTGGATTCTATCAGTTTGTAAGACCCAATAGAGAATTATATCGTACCGAAGCCCTCCATGACAAGATGAAAAAACTAGCTGGTAGTTTCTCGAAGAATTTCGACGACGAACAATTATTAACAAATTGCTTTACAATTCTGTCGGTTGCAGCTCATTTCGCGAGAAAGAGAAACTCGTGGAAACCAACGCGAGCTGAATTTTTATCAGACATCAAATCAAGCTGCATTGAATATAACCACGCGGATTATGGAATAGAAACTACAACCCTAAAACCATTATTTCGGTTGATATAGTAGCGTGCTATCCCGGGAGTTTTCTCGGGTACGGAGAATGCGCTGAATACTTCAAGCGATTTGGACATCCCACCCATGAGATGGCCCGCGTTGCGATTAATGGACCACTGCCACATTTTGATTTAACTGGATTCGCTTGTGTGATATCATTTGAATTGGCTAAAGGACTTCATCGGTGCTGTTATATTTGGATTGGTAGACACATGTCTGCGAAACATTGCCAATAGTGCTGTTACGGTATATGATCGATTGTAACATGCTGATATCGCTGGTTGTCAGTGAAGCGATTATATCCTAACGAGCTCAGACTGAAGTCTGGTTACCACAACCTGATCTAGATAGTATAATCAGCGAACAACGAAAACAGTTTCCCGATCTTGACGAAGAATATATCGTGAATTGGTCCAAACTGTTATATGAAATCAGAAACAAAGACGCAAAGGATCTTGGTAGAAGAATAATTGGTAAGTTCACTCAAGGTGGTAAATACGACAATACAAGATATTCTTCTCGGTTGATTATAGATAGCGCTGATTACGATTTTATAATCGCGGATGTAACATCTAAGGATATATATGTCGATCGTAAAGACGCTTTCTTGTCCGATATAACCAAATTGGGTATAATTGTTACTTACATCGATGGACTCAGTCTTCAGTATACTCATTTGAGGGCATCTATGCTGGCTTATGCTTCTATCAATTTATTTTCAATGATAAATAGATTTCCTGACACCGCAGTTAGAGTCGCCACTGACTCATTTTACATAGACATGAAACAAAGCAACGCAGTAGCTGAATTCACTAATTCCGACGAGAGTTGGGGATCATGGAGAATTACTCGGGAAATATCGTGTGATTATTCCAAATCAGCAGATGTTATGATTGAAGATAAATATTTGAAAAGCAACCAGTGTTCAGAATTATCTAACGCACCGCAGATATCTGATCCAATATGCAGATATAAAACAGTTTATTTAAACGGTTGTGGCGGGTCAGGAAAGATGACTCGCGCGATTGAGTTATTTCGTGGCAAATCAAACATGATTGTACTAACACCAACACACAGACTTGCCAGAGAGATGAAACAACGAGGAATTAATGCTTGTACTTATCATAGTTTCTTTCGATGGAGAGGTGACGAATGGACTCCTGATCGAATGGGTGAGAAATTTATTCCTGAAGTCATAATTTGGGATGCGATATGCACGGTGTCATTAGATGTATTACAAAGATTTCTTGATTGGTTATTGCACGCGAACACAAAAGTCGTCATGTGCGGTGATCATAGCCAACCGCGTCCATTTGTCGGTTTATCCCCGCATGATTGGCTGAAGAATTTTGTAGACTACTATGAAGAAATTAACACCGATCATAGAGCACTTGATGAACAATTACGCGAGTTCAAAAAGCTAATCAGATTACAACCGGATAGAATACAATGTGAGATAGCGCGTGAAATAATTTCGGAAACTCCCATGAATGAATTTTGGGAAGCGTGGAGACCAAACGATTTGATAATCGCAAGTAGAAAGATAGTCAGGGACACACTTCAGATGAAGTTATTTGAAACGCATAAAGAAACATTTGTAACACTTCCAGTACCGTTGTGTTATAGGCATTCGGATACACGAAAACAGAATATTGAAGCTGATATTCCAGGCTTGACACAGAAGCAGAATTTAGTGTTAAATGATATTGTGCTGGTTGATATCAGCGTCGTCGAAGATGCATTGCGCGCTGATAAATCCCCATGGACGCTAGGTTACGCAGCGAGGATACGTTCTTCACAGGGATTAACTATTTCCGGTAGAATTGTTTGGATAGTGGATAATCACATCGAATGGTCGAATTTGGTTTATCTCGCAGTATCCAGAGTACGAAGAATAAATCAGCTTCCTTCGAAGAATTGTTTCAGATGATAATGACAATACAATCAATGATATTGACAGCGTCAAGGACATAATCAGAAAAAAAACTATCTGGTTATAACAACAGGATAAAAAAATAATAGAGAATTTGACATTGATGCTGAATTAATAATTGCGCTGAAGCAACAACAGAATAATCACTGCGCGAGTTGCAATTGTATAATGCGTTGGTGCTGGTCGGATCCTCGCCAATTTACCGTGGATAGAAAGAATAGCAGCATCAGTCATACCAGCGATAATGTAATGCTGACTTGTCTTGAATACAACAGACGCAGGGGTGCTAGTTAAGACCACGTGGTGGTAATTGAGTATCCTCGGGTATCACTAGTAGTTGTTGTCGAGTAAATCCTCGCTGAGGGGCAGTTGAATCCAATCTATAAATTGCTGATCTACCCGTGGATCGTGTTATGCCGGATATCTTATGCGCGATAACACTCAAATAGGACCAGTAGCTCTTTTTTTACCACCTTCGAGCTCTCCTGGTTCGTATAAATATCTTACAGTGACATTACCGAGAATTGGTTGTTTTGAAAAATCTTTTTGCGGTTGTACGGGTATATACTTATTTTTAATGGCGTTGTTAGGTTTCATATTAATCGTTGGAGTAATCTCATTATTCAGCGCAGTAATTACACCTGGTAATCTCTTGACCCATTAAGGAGATCGGTTATGTTGAATAAATTCCTTCGCGTATTGATATCCAAATGACAGCTCAGCAAGCGTCCGATTAAATCGTTCAACAATTGCCTGATCGCCATATAGTGCAGTATATCCTCGTCGTAACGCGGTATTATGATTCTTCATCGATGATAGAACCGCTCCCTGAAATTTCTTGCCAGGATCAACTTGTAATAGATTTTGCCAGCGCAGTGGACCCCTTCGATAAATCCTTTCAAACGCAGAAGCCACTTCAGTTGATGATTTTGTTTTTAGCGGTCATGCTTGTTTGTATCGACTCGCAACATCAACTACAGTTAACGCGTATTTTTAACCACCATCATGCGGCAGAAATAATATATTAGCTTGATGAACCTCATTGGGAACGGTCACATCAAAAAATGCGAGAAGTTAATTTGTTTAGGCGGTGGTAGATAAATTTGTCATATCGCCTGTTTGGATAATCATTTAGCCGCAGTGGTATATTTCACTTTCGCGGCGCTAGCGAGTTTACCGATTGCTGCTTTACCCTTCCAGTATCCTTTTGGAGAGTAATAAATAGATTCCATGTTGATAATAATTACCAGCACCTAACATCAATTTATCTTTCATCGCTGATTTTACTAACCATGAAGCCAATTTTTCTTTGAAGGATGTATCGGTGATAGAATTTAACGCGTGAATTAATTTCACATATGCAATATGTCTGTGTTGCAAATTACTGCTTTTATAAGCAGCATCATGAGCATGACACGCCTAATCAATGGCGTTTATTGGATATTCACTCGGTCGGGGTTGGTTTTGATCGAGTCTGATGTCGAGTCTGGTTCCGGGTCCACAATAACTATACCCTGGAAGTTGTTTTCTCCTGGATACTTTGCCCATGGTGTCCCTGGAAGTTTTACTAATTTGTCTGCAATATCACCTCCTCGTTTTTTTTTTCAATCCTTAGAAACAAATCTAAATTTCTTTGTACAGCACTGTACGCATTTACCAGAAAGTGCTGATCGGTTATTTTTAGTTGTAATCGTCGTCAAGTTGTTTGTGCCAGTACGCGCCTTACTCTTCACACAATATAGATCCATTATTTATATATAACATCATGACTGTAATTGATTATTCAGCTACCCGACGACGAGAACCTATTAAACACCAATGCGATGTTGCCGAATTCAATTAGAATGATTATAATCGGACCATCTGGAAGTGGCAAGACACAATTGTTTCTTAATTTAATAACGAGATGGATGAAATGGGACAAGTTGTATTTGGTAGCTCTAAGTCTAGATGATCAGCGATGTTACAATGTGCTAAGAGATTTTAACGACAAAGTGGTTGAAGAATCCGGCGAGGATATTATAGAGTGTATAACCGATATCGATGAAGCACCGAGCATTGATGATATTGATGGAGGTATTAACAATTTAGTCGTATATGATGATATCATGTTAGACAATCAAAAGAATCCTGCTAGGATATTTTCCAGAGGTAGACATAAAAAACTGACGTGATATATATCACTCAATGATATACACAAATACCAAAAGTAATCAGAGATAACTGCAATATTCTTGCCGTATTCAACGGGGTTGATACCCATACGCTACGAAATATTCACCAGACTTGGTGCAGCGGTGATATGGATTATAATATCTTTCGAAATTTCTTTAGTCACCCTCAGTCAATCCCACACGGATTAGTAACGATAAACTTACACGACCCGAGATCATGATATCGTGTCGAACTTGATAACATATTCGGTTAACCCATTGCAGCAGAGGGGGCGGCGACAACGACCATGACGTTTTCGAGCAAGCGTTGGTTTGCCTTTTTTACGATTTCGAGAAAGCCTCAGTTTACCAAATCGACGCTTGTCCGATTTACTTTTTGAGGAAGCCTTAGTTTGACGAATCGACTCCTATAAAACGTTGTCCGATTCGCCCCCTCTGCTGCTCACTGCGATAACATATAACATATTGATTTTACTGACCATGCTATTTTTATTTAACACAAGGCAGAAAAGTCATGTAAAGCAATTAGTTAATCACGTCCTTTAAATTGCTTTACTCTTTACTAACAATTAATTAATTTGTATTTGTCAATGTTTGGATGATTGGTTCGTTACATTGGTTTCAACATAAATTGACCAGTTTTGTTGCATGTAAATATCTTCATCATCAAATGTTTCATTTATTTCAATGCCAACGTATATCACTCTGTAAGAAAAGTTTTAAATCAAATTCATAACCGCTACGGTAGTTTATGAGTAAGAATGCCATGTTACAAATTATAAGTAGACTATTTTATTTCAGGTACAACATATATGCTTCCGGTGTAAAAAGTAGTATTGCCGGTAATTGCTTCTCTCTCTCTCTCTCTCTCTCTCTCTCTCTCTCTCTCTCTCTCTCTCTCTCTCTCTCTCTCACTGTTAAGCTGTGTTAAATATCATATCAATTCCAATACATGAAGATATTATTTTGGTCACTTACGAGTCAGTAGCCATTTAATTGAAAACCCAAACGTGTCGCCTCAACTTCATTTGGTATCATTCTTTCATACCTTACGTAAACCATACTATTTTGTCTACTGTATACGTTTAAATTAGAATGGGGTAAACAATTGAACAATTAACCAGCCTATCACTAAAAGGTTTCCGCTCATAGACATTTTATTTCAAAACCATACTCTTAATATTTGTGTGGTTTCTTAACCCTAGATTTGTGCAAAAAGACACACCGTAACAGCCCAAGAGATAAACAATAATATCAAAAAGAAAAATGAGAATGTGTTTGACACTTAATATCGTAAGCATGATATGCATTATGCTCTAGAACCATGACAACAGAAATATAACAGACTTGCAAAAGCAGTCGTATCAGCCTGCTATGTGGTATGTGATAATCCAAATACTACAAGTTAAACTCTCATACTTTCAAGCTTTTACCCGCTTTCGGCTTGGGGTTCATATAACAAATGAGATTATTTCAGCGGGTTGATCGTTGATGTTTTGACGTACATTATAATTTATATAAGGGCCGACATTACCCTAAATGACACCAAGATTTGGTGATATACATTATGTAGCCATATTTTGCAAAGATTGTCTTTGGTATGTATACATGTATCATGCTAAGCAGCGTCGTAGTGTTAGCGTGAGGAACCAAAAACGACATAATTTCATTGCAAAAATTAACTGAGTATCAGCTCTAATAATCATTAAACACTGAGATGACCGCATAAAAGTGATGTGCATGAGTAGGAGGTAGACGTTATATACAAGCAAAAGGGATTTACATAAGGATGTAGCCAATAAATGTAGGTTGCAAACACTGGTAAGCCATATTTGATAGGTAGTTCTTAAAACAAGTTTGACGATAAATAATGACACAATATAACTGCTGTTTTATAGAGGCGGCCAATATGTAGGGGTTCATTTATTATTCGATCAATGTTACAGTAAATATGCATAGTAATTCGGGTTTTAACAAAGCGGCTTGATAGTAAAATTTCATTGCATGATTCTTATTTGCTAGCCTTGTAGTGGACCAACATTCAGATATCATAACAATATACACATGATGAAAATTTTACTTATGAGACCTTAGGACTTTCATATTTATTTACCATACATATATTGTTATTTTTATTAATAGCATGCTGTAGCAATGTAAAACTACATTTTGGTTTTATATGTATATATGATTTAAGCGGTAATAAAAATGCAAAATTGGCATCCTTAATTTTCTAACAGCAAACAGTTTTCCTACCTTGATATCAAACAGGTCAATAAGTTTTGGCCAATACCATGTTTGCTCAGAATTGAAATTAGACCAAAATGATTTTTATTTGATTCTGGTAATAGTCAATCTAACTGTGGTGTTAGTATAATTGCTCTTACATTGATATATATTTATTATACTGCATTTATTTAGCGTTATCAAAAGCATCCAGATAAGCAAGTTCTGTTAAGAGTTTCAGGAAATGCAATATGTGATATACAGTTATGCTATTTATTTTAAACTATACGTTTTAACGGTTTCGGACAATAACATTTGTACGGCTAGTTAATTGAACCAACCACAACAAATTTCCCCATCGACTTGACTTCTTCAGACAAAAACTACAATTTTGCTGACATACCATTGAAAAATTATAATTTGAGGAAACTAACTGAATTGTTGCTTTAAAGTATGCTTGTACTGGAACATTATGGTGTATTTTCCTCTGCCATGAACATTTCAGAAAATGCAACCATATCAGAAGTCTTTTGCAGCAGAGAAAGCTAGAAATATCCCATATGGAGACATTATTAAGCCTGTTGCAATTGTTCAGAAAGATGACTCGATTTAAATTTAAATATTTGATTGTTCTCAGGAAGTTTAGATTTTATTTTGGTTGTAACAAATGTATAATCTGCAGTTTAGCGTTTCAAGAGCATATTGATCAATGTTTAATGAAGTAGATTTGCCATTACATTCAGTTCTAGATTAGTACATGATAGAACAAGCAAGTGTTAATTTTAGTTCTGGGTGTATTTGTTGTACCTATTTAAATTAACATAATCATTTCGTCATTTGGTGGAAAATTCTTGTGAAGATACATTGCTTTGGAATTTACAAATCAAGATTGCTAAACAAATTAATAACGGATTACTGCACATTCTTATTAATATATAGTGCCCGTCCAATTAGAGTATCTTGTAAGTCTTGAAAGGTAGCCTGTTAGAATGTAATTGGTTATCCAGTCTTCCTGTTGTTTCGTTCTTTAAGGTCTCACACATACAGGTGGCGTATGTGACCCCGGTCAGAGAATAGTAATTATACAGGCAGTTGATTTCTTTTGGACGATATTTACTACCTCACACGAACTTGGACACAGGTACGTAAGTCCCAGACGACCTATTGGTCCCTCAAATATAAGTTTACTTGTTTTTTATATATGGTTTCACATGGAAGATTCTGTATGTTCACTTTACCAACTATAATTGACCGTTGTATCCTATTGCAGTGAGTTTCATACGAGTGTATGATTTCCAATACCTTATTCAACTGATTACCTAATCATCTAGGATGTCTAAGATAGCTAATATTTGACTAATCTAAAATACATAGAGTTAGATTATCAAATGACCTCTCGGATTTAGCAAACTCTTCTGGCCAATACTTCTGTAGCTTTTTTATACGATCTTTTTTATTTCAATCTTCCGGAACGATGCCATCTAGCTGAGAAGTACGGAAACGGCTTGTTAATGTTGTTACACATTGATTGAGTTTTGAAGCGTTAATATCGTTAATTGCTTATATTATGGGCAAAATAATTAACAATATCAGTCTCTCTAGAACGTCTGACACTACAGACGCAAGGGTACACATTATATTGCATGTATAATTTAGTGTTGGACGAAGATGACCTTCATAAACAAATCGTATTTGCAAATTTTAAACTGTATTTTAGGACAAATATATTATGTAGTAGACCATAGGAAGAATCGAGGGAAACATTTATTCCTTAAAGCTGTATATAAGCCTGTGTTAATTATTGATCTAAGATTTATCTGTGTTCAAATATAACTGAATAGGATGGTTTGTATAAATTATTCATTTGCACTTACAAAGCGCACATGACATTTTTGGACTGAAACAATACCTTGGGATAATGATAAATTCAGTCAGATACTTTCTGGAGTATATAATTGTGTTACATCAAGAGCATTGGTACATCAACACAATAAATACTACGGGTAATTGAGCACATTTAAAACTAATAGAATCCAATGGCAGCATTATCTGGACTTGAGATATGGCATGTATGATTTTCTTTTATTCACAGCACGAATATTTCATATTAAATTTGAAATTTGTTGCATGGAAAAATATATACTTTTTTAACCAGAGATGCCGGTTTCTCTCTTTCAGATTTACTGCTCGATGTTAAAATATTATTCCAACAATATTTAGACATTGTATGGATGAATTATACTGGAAATTTCTTATATGTAGTATCATCCTTTTCTGGTGTATTGCTATACAAATTCGATTGTTTACGTAAGCAATTTTCGAAACTAATTGGGTTATCTTTTAATATTTCTGAAGAAGAAATATCATGTTTGCATTTTAATACAAATACTTTTGGAATGAAGCACAATACAGTTATTGTAGATTCTTTTGCATAGTCTAGTAATATTAAAAATCGGCTTCAATATATATCATCAGGTTATTCGACTTTCCGCTTCTCATTTCCAGTCTTGGTGCAATTCACGACGGTGACTCGTGGACTGCAGGATTGTGTAAGGCTGAGGATTTATATGTTATGAGCCCTGAGTATGTATCCCTCGAGATGACACGAGCCACTAGGAACCCTTGGATATTTTCTAACTGCTCAGTGAAAGACATGAAGGACACGTTAAACAAAAAGTATGACTAATGCATATAAGGACACATAACATTATGCAGTTCTAATCATTTCAGGCAACAGAGGGGACGACTAAATATTTATGATCAACACCATTCATCTTAGGAAATTGTGCCTTCTATGAATTATATCTTCATTCATTGCTTACTTGTGTTTCACATTAGTCAGTAATATTGCAGGCGGAATACTATCATGACTTTTACTAAATAATCCATGCATTGCGCTGTGTTGCTGAATCAAAACAAAAGTGTTAACCCAATTAACCTGCAAGCAAAGGAGGTCTATAAATGTATCTCTTTTGTTCTGTTTATAATAATTGTACCTTTTCGAATCCCACATTGAGAAAATAATTTAAATTGCTCCTTGTTAACGTATACGACTAGTATGAATTGACACCGTTCATAAAATGATTCGATGATGCACTAATACGTCTGTATATGAATTCTGAATGCATGCTAACTGATTAGAGTTTAGATCTACTAAATATTTTAAGAGACTTGATACATCATAATTATATTTATTGTTATTGATTATTGGTGCATCGAAGCACTTCGCCTCCTCCATGGTACATGTCTCATACAATTAAAGTTATGCTACGAACACATCTGAACAAAATGCGTTTTATATATAATCGTCTAATTGTGTCAGGGAATATAGTTAAAAGTTGTTTCCTTATCGGTGGTAACACTTCTTACCGAAGACTGTTTAAATGATGCCATAGAAATCTTTGCGGTGTATTTTTGTTATTATACCGCTTTGGAGCTATTATTTGAGCATATTTTATTTTATTTTATTTTTAACTTTATCTGTTCCAATACAGCATACACATTCATTGGAAACAGGTATATGCTTTAGTAAATTTAGAAGTAATCTTTAAAACTGAACTGTATTTGTTTAATGTCCCAGTTGCGGTTTCGTTTACAACTGTGAAAATGAATATTTACCGTTGTACCTTGCTTTCATAATTTATCCCGACCATGTCATCTAGAACTATGGAAAAAAGATATCAAAATATGTAAAGATGCACTTCAGTGTACATTGTTTTCTTAATAACTCATTTACAGCAACACTGAGAACAGTTACATTTTTGATCTTATCTCGGTACACTTTGCACCATCTTGTTTGTGTGTGTGATATTTTTTTTTTTAAAAGTAGAATGCATATCGATAATCTGTTACCCATCTTCAGTAAATGTAATACTGATTTCAAAATCCATATTGAATGCATGAATTGCCGAAACTGCAAAATAAAATTCTACTGCATGCGTTGAAATCGTTATTGTCTTGTATAATTAATATCATTGTGATTTACGAAGCTTAGTAAATAGTTTTATATCTAACCTCTCAAACAAATTTAATTTATATATATATACGTTAAGAGACAAAATGGTGTCGCTAAAATAGCGTTTCGTGAGTGATAAACATATATTCTATTTAACTTTTCAACTGAGTTCTTAACATGAAGTTGTTTTATATAAGTATCTGTTTCTCTCTCTCTCTCTCTCTCTCTCTCTCTCTCTCTCTCTCTCTCTCTCTCTCTCTCTATATATATATATATATATATATATATATATATATATATATATATATATATATATATATGTGTGTGTGTGTGTGTGTGTGTGTGTGTGTTCTTGCTTGAGTATGTATGTATGTATGTATGTATGTATGTATGTATGTATGTATGTATGTATGTATGTATGTATGTATGTGTTTGTGTGTGTGTATGTATGTATGTATGTATGTATGTATGTTTGTATGTATGTATGTATGTATGTATGTATGTATGTATGTATGTATGCAGGCATGTAAAAATGTATGTATACCACTAATTAATACTAATCATGTCACTATTTTCAAATTAATAGCCACTGATTGATTTTATATAGTAATGTTAAAGGTCTATTGTCAGGTTACAAAATGGAGGTCTAATGTTAATTACTCTGTTCGTACATGGTCTCTCTCGTCATTCAATACGATAAATCCTACTTATATACTCCATTTTCAGAACGTGCGTGACCAAGCCGGGTGCCTTTTACAACCCTCTGGAATATGCTGATTCTGTGTTGAAACAGCCAGGAGAGGTGTACACTTCAAACGATCAGTGTAGATTTATTATTGGACCTGGATCGGTATGCTGCGAGGTATTTCATAACGTGCGTGCGAGTTGTTTAGAATGAAAATGCGTGGGTAAGTTTCCACATCCACGAAAGAAAATATCGTGCGTGAATGTAAGCTTAGGAAGATGATCCACACACTGTTGGATTGTATTTATATGCAACAATATGCAGGTGTTATTTGTATTTGATGCGCGTAACACACCTAGAAGCTGGGCTCGCGGAATGGCACAAGTCCACAGGCATATTAACGTCTCGTCTGATTGTACCTTTAAGTCACTAAGTGAGCAGCAGAGAGGGTGAATCCTACAACGTTTTCAGACAAAATTTTGATTGAATCATTAAAACGAGCCGTCTTATAATCTTATTTTAACCAAAAAAAGGCGAACCCTACAACGTTTTCAGACAAAAAATTGATTGAAATCTCCCTACGAAATCATTTTAACTAAAAAAATGAAAACGATTTTTTAATCAATTTTGGTCGCAACTTGTTGTCATCCACCCTCTCTGCTGCTAAAGTTTTCAGTTCTGGGTTAACAAAAATAATAAATAATTTGATCGAGTCTTTAGGATCTCACAAACAGACTAATCGCTAACACCTCTTCTTGTAAATCAAGCAGATTATTTGACTGGTCGGTGAGTTTGAAATTAATTCTGGTTAATGAATTATTATGGCATCGCATATAGACAGGATTAATTGGGTTTTCAATAATTAGGAATCCTGGAGGAGCTGTTGGTGCAAATGAATAAAGAATATATCCTTGCTGAGCTTGATTTGATCGTTCGAGATTAATTTGATAGCTTCCTTCGATAACATCACACACTAAATTAAGTGCAATCACCGTTGAAATATTCACGTTGAACGGAGCGATATGCCTACCACCACCATCTGGATCATTATTATGTTTGAGGATTTTTATTTCCGGTGATGTTGTTTTTTTCCATGCGTCATGAATTATTTTGAAACCAACATCGATGGCATCATTGAGAAGTTTTTTTAGTTCTGGTACGTTAGATCCTGGTAGTTTGAATGTGGGGATATCTTCAACGCGGATTTTATAGTCTAATGCAAATTCTGTTCTCGATTTTGGGTTATCTTCATCTAATATAACTCGAATAATTTGTGAATTAAATGTTTCCATAGCTTTGATGATTTTGTTACATATTTCTACAACACTGATAAATTCATCTCGGGTGAGAGAGCCGGATTTAAGGGGTATTAACAACAGTGAAAAATCATTATTCATTGCTGTAAAATTTTCAACGACTTTAGGTTTGTTAACAAAAAGATCTCTCTCTATGATATCCTCCTCTCCTCCAGTTGAGTAATATGCGAAATCAAAAAAATCTGCATTGGATTGGTAATCTTTATAACACTTTATTGGATTATCAGATTTTATCACGTCGGTGATATAATCAGATTTTTTAGGTTCTGGTAAATCAACGGTTTTTCCCCCTGGTGGTTTTTCAGGCCATCCTAGTACGGTTCTTATTGAGCTTTGATAGATATCTACTACGTATCCTTCTGTGCTTATCTCAATTGCGGATGATAGCGTCGGTTCATGAACTGTTATAGCGATTTTTGACTCTACTCCAGTAATCGATTTTATTCTACGCGCGAATTCATCATTGATTTGTTCGATTTGGTATGACCCTGTTGGTATCAAAACGACGTTCCAGTCTGGAGTTCCGTCGGGTTTATTCTTATTTGCAAACACTAAAGAATTATTCGGTTGTTGACCACCAAATGATTTTGATCTGATATTAGGCCAACTGTGATACACTCGTAGTTTTGCAAGCGCTATCTCCTTCACCGGGACCTTAGAGGGGAAATTCACACTGAATTCTGGATTCGTTGATGTTATTGATATCATGCTTGTTTGTACTGGGTTCGTGTTCTCCACTATTCGTTGAAGTAATTCCTGCGGTGTTGTCATTGTTATTATACTCATGATTTATTTCTAATTTTGGTATCGAGGAATCATAAATACTGACCATCACTGAGAACTCACAATCTGGTAATGTTGATATTATTGAGATCATTTTGTTTTTTGGGTTCGTGTTTTCTGATTCCATCGGTGTTGTCATTGTTATTATACTCATGTTGTCGCTCTAATTTCGATATCGCGGAATCAAAAATACTGACCATCGCTGAGAATTCACTATCTGATATAATTGTATTATCGAGTGACGACGATATCATCAATGATAATTGCGAATATGCGGTTGATGCAATATGAAATTGAAGTAAGTAATTCTGCAGTTTACTCTGGCTGCATGATGATATCTTTTTTGCTATCCCGGTTGATATACCCCCGATTGTAGCCACCGCAGAAATGCAAATTGGAACTACGACCGGGGCAATCATTGTAACCGATGCAAGTATTATTCTGGCGCCAGCGAGAACGCTTGACAAAGAGTACACAGTAATATCAATTGCGGTGATTCTTCGTCGGTATTTTTTTATTTTTATTTGATACTCCTCAGTGAGGGTTTTGAGTCTATTCTGAAATTCTCTGACCCGATCATAGCGACATTGAGTTGATGAAATCATTTTTATTTTAAAAACACTAGCGTTTTCAATTGTGAAATCCTTTCAATTTAGTTATTTACTTAAATCCGCTACGAATTCAACATACCAGGTTACTGAAACCCCAATCAAACTTTTATCAGTATATGTTATCGTGAACTTTTCAGTTTTATCCTTGTCGATGATCGTTGAAATCGTATTGTTGACCCCGGATGAACTCGACGATGATATATTAAATTGAGTTAATGGTGTTACTAGTGTTAATCGATAAATACCCTTGATAGTAGCTGTGATATCTAATTTGTTGTTTGCAGGTGTCCACTCAAATGATCCGTGTTGGATTGTATATACTACGTTGTTGGTTTTCTCATGAGGAATTTTTGTTTTTTCAATGATTGTTATCATCCTCGAAAAATCACCTTTGACGGCTTCGATGAAAGTTTTCGTCTCATCGATGGATTTTTTAATATCAGGGAGTTTTATTTCAATTTTATCCAACTGGGTTCCAATAAATTTATCAATGATATTTCTACGAAAAACTGAAAACTGTTTTCCGTTATCTTCAATTTTAGATTCAAGCGTTGCCAGTACAACCACAAAATTTTTTAACTCATCGTTGAGAGTTTTTAATCGATCTGTAATCGTCGAAACGAGTACACCCGGTTTGAGTTTACCCTGATCGGAAAATAACGCGATAGTATCCTCGATTGCGTTTTGCTGTTTAACCAAAATATCATGCAGAGAAATATTACTGGTTTTCAATTTACCCTGATCGGAAAATAACGCAACGGTGTTCTCGATTGCGTTTCGTTGTTTAACTAAAATATCATCCAATGACACATCACTGGATTTCAATTTACCCTGTTTGTCTTGAAATACAACTATTTCATTAGGATCAACACTTGTTAAATTTAACGTCTCAGCGATTTCATCTTCAATTATTTTTTTTATATCCTTGACAGAATCAGGTGGTGCAGTACCATCGGGTTTGGGTTTCAAAGATCTCCCCCAAATATCAATCATGTTATTGTAAAACTCTTTCTCTCTCTAAAAAGCGATTGCTAGTGTATTCATTCACGACAACATGTGGTGGTTTTCCGCTTGGGTTACTCAAGGAGTTAGAAATAGCGTCAAGGACATTTAATACTTCGCTGCCACATATTGGTGGGTCTTTCATTTGTTGTGTTGGTAGCGTAGAATACCAAGTCTTCATTGGAAGGGTTTTTATATACCGCATAAACTCTTTTGGTGGGGCTAATCCATATGAATCGAAATAAACAATCCCACGTGGATCAATAGCGTATGCAACCCAGTGAGTACCAGGTCCGGTGCTGTTATCGAGATTAATAATACCTGTTTCAGTTTTGTTTGGTTGATGTGGTAATTGATCTTTCATAAAAACACCTCTGAAATTTTTAATCACTAGTTTTTTAGCCGCATCCATTAAATCAAAATTGGACATGGGAACCATAGGTTCCTCAATTAATAAATCGTTCCTGGTAGTCTTAGACCCGATCCGTTCACGGATCTTCCGCTGTACCACGAATACGGGGTTCCTGGTAGTCTTAGACCCTTTCCCTTTTTTTTATATCCTTTCCCAGTTGCCTTCTTTAGTGCCATTCCTGCTGCAGTACCAACGGCTCCTAACGCTGCCGCTTTAGCCACCGCTGGGGCTGCTGCTGCAATCAATGCTGGAATCGCAGCTAACAACGGAAATATACCGCCTGTTTTAATCATATTTTTGATAGCAGCTGCAGAGAGAGTAATCTGAACACCTTTTTTGGCTGCAAGTGCATCATTGAAATGTTTTATTTGACGAGTTGTCAGCGATAGTTTATTTGCACCACCAGTCATTTGGTTGGGTTTCAACGTGATTGTGGTTCCACATTGCTTAGCTGATTTGGATTGCAATTTTTTTAATTGACCAGGTGTCAACGACACATTGATATTACTATACGACATTATACGTAATAGATTAATTCTAAATAGAGGATTTCAATTACATGTTTTCCACTGGCGCATCTACCACTCTCATTCTTCCTCCAACACCTTCAAGTAGCATTGATTTATCGCTGAGAATGACAGCAACCGCTCTATAATTAGCAATACCACCACGAGTAACATTAGCTCTAAAGTGTATATCAACGACGGATTGTCTTGTTAAATCGAGATGTTCCAGCGAAAAGTAATAGATCGGATACACATTCTTAAAGTCGTATTGTGATATTTGCAAACCAGTATCGACATTTTGATCGCGTGCCATAAATGACAACAGACGATGATACACGCGTGCAATATGATTTTCTGTGTAATTAAGTTGTATATCCTCGGATGGTTCCTGTTGGCCGTTTATTCTCAGTGAGACGTCTTTCACACCTAACTGATCAAATATCATATGGCTGGAGAGTTGATTGCCAACTCGTGTGTTATCCTGTAACGCAATAAATATATGACGTGGCGCAGCAACACCTTGTTTTGATGCTAGATTCCACGTGAATAACCCGTTCAGATTTGATTGCTTCACATCTGTACTCACGGTTAGCCAACTCAACAACGACTTTCCTCCTTGGTCCATAAATGATAGTAATCGTTCTTCTGCGGTGATTGCTGGAGTCAACACTGACATCCACAATGATATTTTTGTTAAATTGACTTTACCGGCATCAGCATTGGGATTTGCAGCATCTGCTGGAATCCTCCAAATTGCGTCGTTATCATCACTCTTTCGTACAAGCGATACTGTATGCTTCGCCCCGTAGATAACTTTTCTGACGTTTCTACAGAATCCAAAAATATGATGCAGTGGAATCGCACATGAAAATGATTTACGCCCTACTCCCAACATTGAGTTTCGTGTTGCAGCTCCTAGATTGAAATTAACGTCGTTGTTTATAATCATATCTTCGATACCAGCAGGAGCAGGGTTAGCAGCACGATCATTTGGTCGTCTTACAACGAATTGTTTTCCTCCAGCGGTATTTGTAGCATCTTTTGCAAACATCATAGAAGGTCCTGCTGATCTTGTATAATCATCGGAATATCTCGCTAACCCGATTATTGTTGTAGCCACATCAACATCGCGATCTATCGACTCGATATCTTTTCCATCAATGAGATATTTTGCACTCTCAAATAACGCCATGATACCATTATTGACAAAACCGACTTGAGTACCAGCTGGAAACGGTGCTGGTACAGCAGTAGTATCAGCAGCTGTTACAAGTTCTCCTTCTACTTCAATAAACGCTTCACAGGGCAAAAAATATTTACTGGTATCATGGACTTGAAGTTCAATTCGCGATCGACTATTTGCGTCTATTGCATGATAAGCGTAATATTGATAATCGCGTACAGAATCATCCTTGCCAACTGGGGCGTCTATATCAAACGCCGGATCATGTGATTTTTTGAACATTTTATTCTATTTATCAGAGTCTAAATCGTGAAATCATAAACGATTTTCATCGTGAAAATCCGTAGGATTTCAACGACGTAGTTTTTTAAAGCCGCTTCCTGCTATCATATTTGCAATATTGCTTTGGTCGGGAGTTAAAGCCATCGACGCTAATTTTTCGTCTACTGCGTTATTTATAATTCTACTAACACTTGCAGGCATTTCCGCTGTAGATGGTAACGGTTTCTTTTTTCGTAAATCATTTCGTGATTTCACTAATGATGTTAATTTATTCTTCGCGGCTGAAAACGCTTTTCCAGCAAGATCTCCAACGAAATCTCCGATTTTGCTGGTACCCTTATCACGAATAACTTCAATTGCTTTCATTCCTAGCTGTTTAGCCAACGGCATCACTTTTGGAGCCATTCTCGCAAATAACCCTGCAATGGTATTGCCTAAACCATCTCCGTAGTATGCTCTATAAACTGGAAACCGTGAATTAACTACGTAGACGGGGGTTGGTTTATCATGATTGTAGTGTATGATCATTATTTGAAATCAGAAACCATTTTTCAATTGGAAACGCTAGCGTTTTTATTCAGTCTCGGTGATTAATCACTGTGATACCCACTTTCCACTAACTCGCCAATGAAATCTCGATATGTGCTGATATCCATGATACCACCCTGAAATAATCGTCTACAGATATCAGATGCTTCATTAATTATTTCCGGTGAGTTATTTCCAGCTCGGAACCCTCCTACAAGAACTTCTAATCGTCATATATCATTGATAACACTACCAGGACATGAAATCCAAGGATTTTCCCTCGAAGAGTTTCCAACTAAACCACTGCCTGAAAATCCTTTGGTTTTATCAGTGATACCGGTTGCACCTTTTTCATGATCAGCTTCTCTCGTTATTTTCATCGGTTGGGGGGATTGTGTTATATCAATAAATTTTGATTGTTCTGGTAGTCTAAGAAATCCGGTATCCGATTGCTCCCCTATAGATGATTCAGCTTTTTTTATTGCTGCCATATATTCCTGAAATGTTTTATCATCTCCTTTTGCTTGAGAGGAACCTGATAGTATACGATATAACCCCCTATACCAATCTTTTTTAGGGAGAAGATTATAATCATCGTAAATATATTTTCTTCTCTGATGAAAACTCCTAGTGACAAATTGGGCTAATTCTTCCATAGAATCAAATTTTTTATTTCTCAATTCATCTAATTTACCGGGAAGAAGTTTTTCATTGAATGCAACTCGTCCACTAGTAGTAGTATCCTCCCCTTCTTCTTGAAATTCCGGTGGGGGGATATCTTCTTGAAGTTCTCGTTGTTGTTCTGAAGCGGTTGATATATCCTGAGGAAGTGTTTTCAATGATTTTTTTGTTTGTTTAGTTCTTTTTGCTATTTTTTCTAACACAGGAAGAAAAGACTCTTCTTGTTTTTTTCCTTCTTCAGAGATTGTTGACACTATCTGTTTCGTTGCTGTGGTTACTGGTTTAAACAATTCTTCAGACCCCACAGCAAAATCAGTCTGAAGACTCTGTCGTTGTTGTAGTTTAGTCCGTACAGAGTCACGAATTGGTACAAATCTCCTGATTGCATCCAGTCGTTCACGAGCCAATCGGGTTGTTAATGCTTCATTGACCATTATTTGAAATCGCAAACAATTTTTCAATTGCAAAACAATTAATACCACACTCTTCCCATCAATGACATGTCGAATGATTTTTAACACGATCATGAAAGCGTTTTAAGGGTGTTATCAGGTATGAGGAAAGTGTCCAAATTGTATATAAAATAATAATACTGTCACTTTCCTCATTGTCATTTGATCATCCATAACGGTCTATCGATTTTTTATTCAGTGTGTGTGAAATATTTTTCATTCACTGATTTTGACATTTTTAATCAAAAAATGCTAAAAAAAATTAAAATCTCTCTGAGGGACGGTCACAATCAAATAATGATAAATGGTTGGTCAATCAAATAATGATAAATGGTTGGTCAATCAAAATTGTTCATTTTCTTGAATTAACGCCCGTAGGTTTCTAACTTTAGAATTAACCTCCTTTTTCAATTCGTATTCGTACCCCAATTCTTTTCGTATTCGTTCTACGATGGTATACAACGGAGCGAACACACTTACGTCACTGGAAAATGCGAGAGAGTCCTTAATAGAATTCTGAATTCTTTTGATGAGCGCATACTTCTTTGGTAGCATGTATTTATTGTTCTTAACTCCGTATTCTATATCCTGAAAATCAGACATGATTTGATCAGGATTTAACCCATCTGATAGTTCAATATCCCAACTTTTCAATTTTGAAATCTCGGATAAAATGCTATTCATGTTTTCAGAATTCATTATTCTATAACAATTATATATTTCTAAATGAAAAATATGACGCATTAGACATAACTAAATTGAATTTTTAGTTCGGTCTTTTTTGAAATAGCCGTTTTGGTTATTCCCTCTGCAACTCTTCGTACTGAGGGTCCACAAATATCGAAGTGCCTACCGGCGCCAGCTATCGATTGAAATATTTTTTCTTCGTTAGTTATCGTATTCAAAGATTTCACAGGTCTCGCTTTTTTTGAGTATTTCCCAGTCCCCCCTCGTTTGGTATTCTCACTTTGTGTGATAGCTTGCAGATTTGATAAAGAATTGTTCATTGGATTAGAATCGATATGATCAATAACAAAATCATCCTCGATCAATCCATAAAAACACTCGTACACGAAACGATGATTGCGATAAGTTTTCGTTTCTTTTCCCTCCCTAACAGTAAACATCAAGTACCCTTGATTATTCACAGAACCAACTGATTTCTTCAGTCTGCGGTTTCTTACAACACCATCACTGGATGCTTCATAATTTGTGATCACAGGGTGTTGTCTGAATTCTTGGTTCATTCGTATACATAATACTATTGTTTGTCTAATTCATCGTTTGGTTTAATGATAAATCTTTCGATGTAGTCTTGAGGAGTTCTTATGATTTTATCCTTGACTCTGTCAAGGATACTGACTTTGTCAGCGTCAAGAATACTGACTTTGTCAGCGTCAAGAATACTGACTTTGTCAGCGTCAGGGTTAAAATTTCTGATTGATTGTCCATTTTTTATTCTTTTATCATAATAACGCTTCAACTCACTGTATCGCTTACCACCGCAATTCAAACACAACTGAGATTTTCCCCTAACCCCAACTCCACATCGTATGCACGGTAACGGACCAAGGCTTCCACGACGAAAGCTTTGCATATGATACCCACAGAACTCATTTCTGCATGATTTGTTACACGGGATTACTGATCCAATCATAAGCCACTTGCAGTGATTCATTATATAAAAATCTTTCATTTAAATGCTTGTTTTAATTATAGCATGAAGGAATTAGGGAGAACGCCTTCGAAAAATGCTGATAAGGAGTTTAAGAGATTATTAAAAATCAATCCTAGATTTAATCTCGATAAACCAAAAAAACGTCCAAGAGACGGAAACATGAAAGAGTTTAAGAGATTATTAAAAATCAATCCTAGATTTAATCTCGATAGACCAAAAAAAACCAAAAAACGTCCAATAGACGGAAACATGAAAGAGTTTAAGAGATTATTAAAAATCAATCCTAGATTTAATCTCGATAGACCAAAAAAAACCAAAAAACGTCCAATAGACGGAAACATGAAAGAGTTTAAGAGATTATTAAAAATCAATCCTAGATTTAATCTCGATAGACCAAAAAAACGTAACAAAATCAATCCTAGATTTAATCTCGATAAACCCAAAAAACGTCCAATAGACGGAAACATGAAAGAGTTTAAGAGATTATTGAAAATCAATCCTAGATTTAATCTCGATAAACCAAGAAAAACGTCCAAGAGAGATTACCCCTGGAAAGATGCTCAATTCAATCTCGATATAGCTTCTAATACACCAAAGAATACAATTCTTGATAAAGCCATGATTAGTAAAATCAGAGACTGTTTTAATGAATTCAAGCGTGATGGAGCATCTTATTGTTGGTCAACATTTCGAATTGATGGTGTTGTTGATGCTACCATGACTGATGAAAAAGCAGCAGTGATAATTTCACGTGTTGGGGAAAAACGGCATTTTTTCCGAATCAAATTCATTATCGAAGTCGATGGCAAATGGATTATTAAGGATAAATTTGAACCAATCCTCAAGAATGAAAAAGCTGTCATTGTGAGTAGAGATTCCAAACCAGGGATTCTAACCGGCATTGATAAACCATACTACGAAAGATCTTATCCCGTAACAGCAATGGTTTATGGGATATATCCGTTAAATGATAAACCCGATATCGCAAAACTAGCTCCTATGAAATATTCGTCAGGGCTTAATTGTGTAGCAGAACGAATAATAGAACACTTCACAAATGCATCCCGAGGAAATAAACTAACTGATCTGCGACGTAGGAAAATAACCGAGTGGGAACTGACAGTGAAACAGCATGGTGCAAAGATTTCTGATATAGCTAAATTAGAAACATCATTACGATTCCCAATAACCGTTATGACGATAACCGGAGAGGTTTTATACGAACCGAAATATAACAAAAATGGAGCACCAATACAGATTATTGATCATAACAAACACGCGTGGACACCTGCGGTAACAATATTTCCACGAGAACGAACCGTGAAATATATCCCTAAGGAGTTCGTCGGGGATGTTTTCTATGAAGAGAAATTATTCGATGCTATTCATGCGTTGTGTAAGGATGATCCTGTGTCAGTGTGGTTACTTAGAAGTGATGAAGAATTCGATCAATTTGTAAAACCAAATGGTGAATTATATCGCGTTGAAGAATTAGATAACAGAATGAGAAAAATCGCTAGTGATTTTTCACCGGAGAATTCCCATGAAAAACTACTCACGGATAGTTTTACTATTCCATCAGTGGTAGCTCACTTCGCAAGAGAAAAAAACTCATGGCGTCCAACACGAAGTGATTTTCTCGAGGATGTTAAATTGAGTTGCGTCGAATTTGGTCATGGAGGACTGTGGAATACGAAATACTCACGTGATGGTATGATTTCAATTGATATATCCGCGTGTTATCCCGGAAGTTTTCTCGGGTATGGGGAATGCGCTGAGTACTTCAAACGATTTGGACACCCCACGCATGAAATGACTCGTGTTGCGATTAATGGACCATTGCCTGATTTTGATTTAACCGGATTCGCTCGTGTGATATCATTTGAATTAGCTACAGGGTTACATCCGTGTAGTTATGTTTGGCTCGGTAGACACCTATCTGAAAAGGCCTGGATGCCAATAGTGCTATTGAGATATATGATTGATTGTGGTATGCTAATATCGTTGATTGTTTCCGAGGCTATTATATGCTATCGAGCTCAGAAAGAAGTTTGGCTACCACAACCCGATCTAGATAGAATAATCAACGAACTACGAAAACAGTTTCCAGATTTCAATGAAGAAGAAATCATAAATTGGTCTAAGAAGTTATTTGAAATTAAAAAAGAACAAGCAAAAGATCTCGGAAGAAGAATAATCGGTAAATTTACCCAGGGTGGACGATACGATAACGCAAAATACTCTTCGCGGTTGATCATAGATGTCGCTGAACACGATTTTATTGTAGCGGATTTAATGAAACAGGGAAAACTTGTATCCCGTAAGTATGCTTTTCTATCCAATGGTGAGAAATTAGGTACGGTTGTTACCTACTGTGATGGATATAATTCCCAGTACACACACTTAAGAAGTTCAATGTTAGCCTATGCTTCTATTAATCTATTTTCGATGATAAATAGATTTCCTAATACCGCGGTTAGAGTAGCCACTGATTCGATGTATATACACAATAAGTACAAATCAGCTGTAGCTAAATTCACAGATCCCGAAGAAAATTGGGGGCGTTGGCGATTTAAAAAGGAGATGCTACATGAGTATTGTGAATCCGCAGACGTTGCCATGGATGATAAATATATTTGTTGTAACCGTATTGAAATTCAATCAGAACCTTCTAATGCACCACCGGTATCTGATCCAGTATGTAGATACAAGACAGTTTATTTAAACGGTTGTGGTGGGTCAGGAAAGACAACTCGTGCAATTGAATTATTTCGTCGTGGAAACGCTAGCGTTTCTAACATGATTGTGCTAACACCGACTCACAGACTCGCCAGAGAGATGATACAACGAGGGGTAAATGCTTGCACTTATCACAGTTTTTTTCGATGGAAAGGTGACAAATGGACTTCTGAGCGTATGGGTGATAAATTCATTCCTGAAATCATAATTTGGGATGAAATATGCACAGTGTCATTAGATGTATTAAAAACATTTCTTGAGTGGTTGTTAACCAAAAACATAAAAGTCGTCATGTGCGGGGATCAAGGCCAACCACCACCATTTGTCGGTGCATCTCCACATGAATGGCTAAAGGGTTTTGTAGACTACTATGAAGAAATCACCACTGATTATAGATCACTTGATGAACGATTACGCGAGTTCAAAGCGCTAATTAGATTACAATCGGATAGAATCCAATGCGAAATAGCGCGTGAAGTGATTTCAGAAACCCCAATGAATGATTTCTGGGAAGCGTGGAGACCAAACGATTTGATCATTGCAAGTAGAAAAATAGTCAGGGATACACTTCAGATGAAGTTATTTGAATTGCATAAAGAAAAATTTGCAACGCTTCCAGTACCCCTTTGTTATAGGCCATCGGATACACGAAAACAGAATATTGAAGTTGATATTCCAGGACAGAATGAAAAACAAATTCTGGTATTAAATGATATTGTGCTGGTTGATATCAATGTCGTTGAAGATGCATTGCGTGCTAATAAATCCCCGTGGACGCTAGGATACGCAGCAACAATACACTCTTCACAGGGATTGACTATATCGAATACAATTGTTTGGATGGTGGATAATCACATCGAATGGTCGAATTTAGTCTATCTCGCAGTATCCAGAGTACGAAACATAAATCAACTTCGAAGAGTTGTTTTCGATGATAATGACACAACAATAAGTGATATTGATGTTAGCATCATTAATAAAAAACTCTCCGGTTACAAACAACAGGACAAAAAAAAACAACGAGAATTTGATATTGATGCTGAATTAATAATCACTTTGAAGAAACAACAGAATAATCACTGCGCGAGTTGCAATTGTATAATGCATTGGCAGTATTCGGATAAGGATCCTCGCCAATTCACCGTAGACAGAAAAAATAACAATCTCGGTCATGTCAGAAATAATGTGATGTTGACTTGTCTTGAGTGCAATAGACGCAACGGTGCTAGTTAAGACCATGCGGTGGCAATTGAGTATCCTCGGGAATCACTTGTAGTTGTTGTCGAGTAAAACCCCGCTGAGGGGCAGTTGAATCCAGTTTATAGACTGGAGGTCTACCAGTTGATCGTGTTATACTAGATATCTTATGCGTAGTGACGCTCCAAATAGGATCAGTAGCCCTTTTTCTACCCCCTTCAAGCTCTCCTGGTTCGTATAAGTACCTCACAATGACATTACTACCAAGAATTGGTTCTTTGAAATCTTTTTGTGGTTGTACGGGTATTGACTTCTTTTTAATCGCGTTGATAGGTTTCATGTTGATTGTTCTAGTAATCTCGTTATTCAGTGCAGTAATCACAGATGGTAATCTTTTAACCCATTCACGGGATCGCTTTTCTTGAATGAATTCTTTTGCGTATTGATATCCAAATAACCGCTCAGCAATCGTCCGATTAAATCGTTCTACAATTGCCTGATCGCGATGTAGCGCAGTATGCCCTCGTCGTATGGTGACATTATGATGTTTCATTGTAGATAACACTGCACCCTGAAATTCCTTGCCAGGATCAACCTGCAATAGATTTGGCCAACGCAGAGGACCTCGTCGATAAATCCTTTCAAATGCAGAAGCGACTTCAGTGGCTGATTTTGTTTTTAACGGTTCTGCTTCTTTGTATCGACTTGCAATATCAACTACGGCTAACGCATATTTGTAACCACGATCATGTGGCAGAAATAATATATCAGCCTGATGAACTTCATTAGGAGCGGTCACATCAAAATGCGAGAATTGAATTTGTTTAGGCGGTGGTAGATAAATTTGCCATAGTGCCTGTTTGGATAACCAATTAGCCGCAGTGCTTTTTTTCACTTTTGCAGCGCTAGCGAGTTTATTGATTGCAGCGTTACCCCTCCAGTATCCCCTCGGAGAATAATAAATTGATTCCATATTATTAATTACCAGCACCTAACATCAATTTACTTTTCATAGCCGATTTTATCAAAAATGAAGACAATTTTTCTTTGAAGGATTTATCAGGAATAGCATTTAACGCATGAATTAATTTCACATCTGCTAGATGCCTGTGTTGCAGATTGCTGCTTTTATAAGCAACATCATGAAGGTGACAGGCCTTATCAATGGCGTTTATTGGTTCTTCACCGGGGTTGGGTTGATTTTGATTATTGAGTCTGATATCAAGTCTGGTTCCCGGTCCACAGTAGCTATATCCTGGAAGGTGCTTTTCTCCGGGGTACTTCGCCCATGGGGTTCCAGGGAGCTTTGCCAATTTGGCTGCGATATCACCTCCTCGTTTTTTTTAAATCAGATTTCATAGACACAAATCTAAATTTCTTTGTACCACATTGCACGCATTTACCAGAAAGCGCTGATCGGTTATTTTTAGTTGTAACCGTCGTCACATCATCTGTGCCAGTACGCGTTTTACACTTCACACAATATAGATCCATAATTTATGTATAGAAATATGGATATAATTGATTTTTCAGCGACTAAAACAAGAGAACCAATTAAGCATCATGCAGCGCTACCAAACTCTATCCGGATGATTATAATCGGGCCATCTGGATCCGGTAAAACGCAATTGTTGCTCAATTTAATAATGAGATGGATGAAATGGGATAAGTTGTATTTAATTGCCCCTAGCGTAGATGATCAACGATGTTATGAAGTATTAAAGGATTTTAACGAGAATGCATCAGAAATTAAGGGTGAGAACGCCATTGATTTTATAACCGATATCGATGAAGCACCGAGTATTGATGATATTGATGGAGATATTAACAATTTAGTCGTATACGACGATATAATGTTGGATAAACAAAAGAATCCTGCTAGAATATTTTCCCGTGGGCGTCACAAAAACACTGACGTGATATATGTCACTCAACGCTACACTCAGGTTCCAAAAGTGATCAGAGATAACTGCAATTTATTGTCTGTATTCAACGGAGTTGATACTCATACGCTACGAAATATTTGGCAGACATGGTGTTCTGATATGGACTTCAATCAATTTAGAGATTTCTTTAGTCATGCTCAGTCGACTCCGCACGGATTCGCAACAATAAATTTACATGATCCTCGGACACGATATCGTATCGGACTGGATCAAATATTCGGTTAAAATCGTAAAAGAATTATTAACCCAGAACTGAAAACTTTAGCAGCAGAGAGGGTGGATGACAAGTTGCGACCAAAATTAATTAAAAAATCGTTTTCATTTTTTTAGTTAAAATGATTTCGTAGGGAGATTTCAATCAATTTTTTGTCTGAAAACGTTGTAGGGTTCGCCTTTTTTTGGTTAAAATAAGATTATAAGACGGCTCGTTTTAATGATTCAATCAAAATTTTGTCTGAAAACGTTGTAGGATTCACCCTCTCTGCTGCTGAGTGTGTCGTCAAAAGCATTGTTGTACGTTAACTAACGTTGTGTTTGCCTTGATTTCTCAGGAACTGTTTGCGTTAAAATCGCGAAATGTACGATATGTTGTCAGACTCAGAATTGCTTTAGGTAATGCTTGTACATCCCAATGCATATGCCTGCATAATATATGCGTTGGCCATTCATTTGCGTTATTAATGATCTGATTGGTGTCCATATCCATATATACTATACAGATCTGGTCATGGTCTAAGTCCGATGGCAGATGTGATCGATGGTTCTGTTATTATATCAATTATTTTTGATTCTGGAAAATGCTTGATTCGGGGTCTGATGTTGTTACATTTTTTTAACCGTGTATAATGTATGTGCCGTGGACCTAGAATGTTTAAATATTGTATACCACGCCTTAATTTTAACAAGCTTGATAATTGAGCATGTACGCAGACCAAGGTCAAAGAGTCCTGCATCTATAGACCTACGCCAAAGTGGTGTTTGTTTCTTTTCTGACCTGATAGCTAATGGACTGGTAGTTTGAAAGTTAGACTTATTACATTTAATCTCAAAACCCCAAAGTTGTGTTTGTTGTTACAAAACGTTCTTGTAATGGAGGTTTAACGACTGTAGCAAAAAATATTTTCGAGATATTTTGTCATCATAATCAATGGCGACTCTTGTTTTGCCAGTTATGATAACCTTCTCTGTACATTTTCCTCCATTATCCATTATCTTAGTTAAATGAATCAGTTCTAGATCATGGTGCACGAATATTGTAGGCAGCTTTTTGCTTGCATCTGTTGTGAAAATTCATCCTAAATTCTTGGGGAACAAAGGTAATTTTGCATAGATGGTTTCCAATGAGTTGCCGCCAGCGGTGTCAGGAAATTATAGTCTCTGGCTAGGCATGCAGAACATATTTAAATATATATATATATATATATATATATATATATATATATATATATATATATATATATATATATATATATATATATATAAGCTCTTTATATCTTCTGCGGTTAGCATCAAACTTATGAGAACATATATATGCAGTACATGCGCCTCTTTAAATGTCTGCAATATTTCGTGCGCTTGTCAAGTAAACCGCCAATTTATCTTTTTAGTGTGTTCGTTATCTTCAGCAGTAGAAGTGATGACGGTGTAATTAAAGCAGTCCCAATTACTGCAGTTGCCTTTGTTAAAGAACGGGAGTCATAAACCAAAGCGATATTACAACTAGCTGTTAATTCAAGGTTATTCAAGTTTATCCAGGAAACCTTGTTTTCGAGGGCTCCAACAGTAGCTATTTGAGTTGCTTTTATAATGATGATTGTTAAACAAACACGATAAACATAATATTAATTATGTTAATTATTGCTTCTTTTTCATCAGGTACGTCACCTTCAGCTCAGTACCCGTTAAAGATACTTATGCTGTTTGTATTTTTCAATCAATTCTTCAGTACTCAGGACATGTAGTTGTACGGTTAATAAGAAAGGTCAATGATTGAGTCAAAACATTTACTATTAAACATGCTCAAAATATAAAAATCGATAAAATCATGTAATTACGTTTCAATTACGTACCGCTAGATAATTTTAAAACTTGTGCTGCGTAATGAAAAAGTGGTATTCACAACTGTGAATTAGGTCAGTCCTGGAATGATCAATTACTCTTCAGATTGCATTCATGGCTATATATTTGAAAAAATCAATAGTCCAAGGGCTAAGCATCATTTTACATCATTTGTTTAAGACTGAGCCTGCGGAGATGTGTCACAGAATGAGGTGTTCCGATCCATTAACAGGCATATGCTTGACAAAGTATCACGGTGCTGCCAGTGGAACCAAATGTGGACCGAATAAGGTACTCTCTCTCTCTCTCTCTCTCTCTCAAATAAATTAGGAATTCTTGAGATTGCTAGAATTATTTAGGTATATTTAAGAAAAAGACAGCATATGTATGTTCTCAAATAGCAGGTAAATGAGCTGCTCTTCAAGTCACGATACTCTACAGAATGCCTTTCAATACATATTCATATGAATGAATTTACATTGACTATGATAATGAATTTAACCTGTTTTTCACTCTTTTCACGTACGTTTCTTATATATATATATATATATATATATATATATATATATATATATATATATATATATATATATATATATATATATATATGTATATATATATATATATATATATATATATATATATATATATATATATATATATATATATATATATATATATATATGCGTTGCGTTTTTTACAGTGGTGCATTTATGCATGGTGTGTTCCAAAGGTAACTGCAACGTTGAAATAGGAGAGGCGAAGTCAAGAGGTAGGGGTGCACTAATCAGTCCCCCATACAATGACGGCTAGAAACATGTCAGGATATACATCTACGAGGCGTAAATTACGCAAATATACCCTGCATACTAAAATCCTTTTCTCTAGAGCGTGAAATAAAATTAGACAACAAAACGTTCTTGAGAATTGTGTAAAGTCATTCTGTGTCTCTAATTATTATTCTTAAATCATTAATGTCCAGGGAAAATTGACTGATTGTCTCGTCTGTTTTGATTATAAGTTGTATTATGAGCAGCAGAAACGGTGAACAGGCCACAAGTTAGAAGTGTCCAGTTGTCCATTTGTTAAACAAATATGCTCCAATTTAAAAGTAAACGCTTTTTTAGTCCAAGAAAGTTTGCATTTATGGATACTTTTTGGACACTTTAAGACTGAAAAATATAAATACAAGAAATAACACATTTTTTAAAACGTGACAATTGTTTTTTTTTTGAGAGGTAACAAAGATGTTTTCAAATCATTGTAAAAACAGGTTAAGCAAACAAAAAACTTACCCATATGAGATTTTCTGACTTATGATAAAATGTTACCATTGAAAGCGAACAAGTTATTAGTACAAATAGCATATTCGTGTTGTTTTTTTTTATCAGACGTAAGTGTGGTTTATATCTGATTTGCGAATTCATTTAAAATGTTCCAATCGACATAAATTTGCTTCTACGTGGAGGAATTTTTATTCATGTCCATTGGAGAAAGCTTAAACACACTAGTAGATGCTACTTAGGAAAATTAAAGCATGATTGTGGGGATGGTACATGTTGTAATCGACGCATGCGAAGAGGGTTTTGATAATGCCCCTTCTAGAGGACATATCTAGTCTGACAGGTAGCGTTGTTATTAATAGGTCATAACAGACATAGAGCCAAACAGAAACACGTTCAAGACTCTAAGCAAAGCACAAAAAGGTTTGGTTTTTTAAATTTATTTTTTAAACACCTTTCCATGTTACAATTGAAGCTACAGTCTTAGAATAAAATGCAAAACATTGTAAGCTTTACAAATATTCCATTCAGAGTATCAGAATATTTATACAATGACGTTAGTTTTACGTTTTAGAACGTCTGTCATTTTATTCAAACAGGTGCGAATTATAGGACGTCCTATTGAACATCTGTTTCAGTTCATTTATAACATATGTTGTTCTCAATCAATAAAGCAAGCATTGCTAATACAGGAATTTCATTTTATCCACCAAAACAATATTACGCAGTGAAAAATGCAAACTTAACAAAAAATACGATGTCTCATTCAGTACGCTTATATTCTTGTTTAGAAGCTACAAAACATATCAAAAAATTTTTGAGACATGTACTTATTAGAAGTACCTTAGTCATGCCATGTAAACCTTCATATCAAAGAAAAGAGTTTGAAGTACCGCTGTTTAAGATACCAATGAGATTGTGATTTATGCAATGTCAAATCCTTTTTCTCTATTTTCCATTTTTGTACAACGATTGTCCTTTTGCATTTACGTTTTAGCATATCACATTTGCAACTCATGTGGAACGAATCACAAGCTGTCACAATGAATCACCACTGTGATGATATTTCCCCTTTAGTACTGTCTCTAAGTTCAAATGTTCCATAACCATGTGTAATTAGTGAGTCTGTTATGACGTCAGATATGTTGGCCTCATAAATCTGTTACTTTGCACGTGACACCAAAACAACTCGCCATACACATCGATATGGCAATATTAAATTAATAACAAATGTGTAGTTTTTAGCAAGGTCATCGTAGTTACTTGCAATTCTTCCTAAATCAACAATTATAATAAGGTTGGGTGTGAGAGAATATTTTGAATTATATTTCCCTATGCAACACAAAAAACCTCATCATGTCTGCAGCAAAGATAGTCAGAGTGACAGTCTAGGCGTCATTTTGTATTTACTACCTGGGAATGATTCTTTGTTATCGTATATGCAACGTTAACACAAGCAGCCACTAAGGTCCATGAAACATTACGTGTGTCCGTTATCAACCATACATCACACAAGCCCAAAATCATTTTCTTGATTACCTTGATAAGGGCATTCAGGTAAATAACTAGTAAACAAAATGTAAAGAAAAGACAAATGCAAAACATAATTAACTCCAGAAACAATACAATGAAATCTTTGCGAAAAAAGTAACCGGCTCCAACAAAACGATTATGCAATATTCAGTCCCAGATAAGAACAAATACATAGCAAATAATGCTGATGGAATATTCTCAACAATGACTTAAGTTGGATGATTGTCGCTTTTGCGGAATATGAGTGACACTGTACAGCAATTAGAGGGCTTGGCAATAGTAGATGAAGCCATGTATGTTGAAAATCAATCGGCCAGAAGATGAATGTCATAAGGTGTCAATGGAACGTGTAAAATCATAGCTACAAGAGAGAGAACTCGGGTTGATCCAATGGCATAATTTAAATCAGAAAGTCTGTCGCGAGACGAAGATGCTCACACTAAACCACCACAGATCCTTTTTCGATTCATCACCTCTTAGTACATAAAGATAGACGTTTCTAGGCATCTACTACATGCCCAGGTACCCATGGAAATGGCACGAGACTTGCACAGCTACTGTAATGACCAGAAGAGAAAAACATTGAGAGGCAAAGCAAACATTTCACAACTAAATAAAAAGTCCATATTTTATACTTTGTCTTAAATAAATATTTCATGGACAACTACCATAAACGTTGTTAACAATATATATAACAATTCTTCAGTGCTAATTATACTCAGTTTCAAGACATACAAGAATTCGTGGACGCAAATGGACCTTTTCTGATACCAAGTCATGTGACGGACGCCAAACATACGTCCACATATCACTCTGATACCTGGCAGTGGCAGTGGCAGCTAGATTAACACTTTAATAATGCAGGCTTCAGAATAAAATTCCAATGTATTTGAAATGCGCCAAGTGTACGTTGCGGATGTTAGACACCGTCTATTTGCACATGTCAAACGACAGAAATACATCAGAGAATATTTGTTATTGCTTTTGTTTTCTTCAAAATGTAAATCTCATTATGCAAGGGTAAGCTCGGTCTGATATAATATACGGTCATAGTGTGAAGAGGAAAAATTAAATTCCATAAATACTAAGCCAGGCTAACGATAATGCAAAAGTTCCAACAGGTGAATCAACAAAGTTATTCTGATAATTGCGATTATTGTTTAAGCATAATCTCCTTCTTTCTTGTACAAATAAGCATAAAAAAATGTTGAGATTTAATATATATATAATCAGATGCTCGATATTACCTCATGAATGGCAAAACTCTATCTTGTTTTGCAATTCTTACTTTAAAAAAATTTAGCAGTTAATATTTTCCAGTTCTCGAATCTCCTTCTTGACTTCCTCCTTGAGCTCATTCACCTCAGACAAATCTCTTATTCCCAAGATATTCTCATTGGGAATGAAATAGTTGATGAGCTTCTTGCTGTCCAAACTCTTCAGCAGCTCTTTCAGAGTATCCAGAAAGCATATGGACAGATTGCATTGATTCCAATAGCCAGGCTCTAGCTTTCTCTCATTCATCCAGAATGTCAGGTGCTGCAAAAGAATTATCTCGGAAAATTACTAAACACTACAAAGGGAATTGTATGGCAATAACCGTAACGACTATCAATCACAGCTTAGATACAATTTAAAGAAAGGATTGTGTTGAACTATTTACAACAAACGTGATATGCACTGATTTACATGGTAGGTAATAAGTGGTATGACAAATATACCTGTATTTACTTGACATCATTGTTAGCCAGTCACCTACGGCTAAAATCGAAAAGATATTCATGTATTTCAAGTTGATAGTTCTCACGTGAAAATATATAGTCGATGTTATAGCTTTCTCTCTTCGAATCTTTTATAAGCAACACTATCGACAGGAATATGTACTGTCTGAGACGATATAAGACTCGAGTCCGCATATACGGTTACGAAATAAACAATTCCATGCCGGAGTACTCAGTTGTTCCAGTCTATATTAATAACCCATTCCAATATGTATACTGTTACGTATATTTGATTTAAGTTATTTATTTTTGTTTTAATTGTTTGTTTGTCAGATTCAAATTTGACATTTTAAGTTTAAGATTCATTCATTGGGAGATATTTTTTTAAAAAGTGGGATGATCTGTACTCTACAAATAAACACCAGATGTTGACCTCATTTCTGCCCTGGCTTCAGAGTTGTAAACAAGCTTTTAAAATGATTGGTTGATTCCAAGGACATTATGGAGCTTTGCTATAAACATCTTTCTATTTTTAGTTCTTGAGAAAGAAAGAGTGAAAATAACAAGCTTGTACAAACTTAATAAACAATGTATTGAGCACAAATATTTTCCAGAAAAGAAAAATAAACTTACGGTTTTAAGAATCAATTCCAAAATTAATCATAAATTAATTCAAAATATAATCCACTAGTGAAATTGCAAAAGTCCTGGTAATAAAATGCCCTAATAATTCCCAGTTCGAATCTTAGTTAAGCATACAAGATGGAAGACGATGTCACGTTGTGAAGTCAGTTCTGATCTTATGAAATTCAATAAGCACAATTGTTTTCCAGATAAATAACAAAATAAATCCTCTTGATCCAAACGAATTGAAATAATTTCCAGTACAAGGTAATTTAAAATAACTCAAAACAACACAACTTAATATACTAACAGGCCAACTTCTACTTAACAGTTAGCTCCAAAACATAATTTATATACCTGTTTTAACGTAAACAAGGAATGGGTCACATGATCTTCTAGAATCTTTAGAACAAATTTACGTTAAAACAAATCTCGTGCACACCGTATGACCCAGATGAGAATCAGTTATTTTTACTCTCAAGAACTAAAAATAGAAAGATGTTTATAACAAAGCTCCATAATGTCCATGGAATCAACCAATCATTTCAAAAGCTTATTTACAACTCTGAAACCAGGTCAGAAATGATGTCAACATCTGATGTTTATTTGTAGAGTACAGATCATCCCACTTTTTAAAAAAAATATCTCCCCATGAATGAATCTCAAACTTAAAATGTCAAATCTGAATCTGAAAAACAAACAATTAAAACAAAAAAAAAACCATATACATTAGAACGATAATCCATTATAATAAACACAGTTGGACTAGTCTACATCAATGAGCCATTTCAAATCCATACACAGTCTGTCCAGTCTACATTAATAAGCAATGTCAATCTGCATAAACAGTTAATCCAGTCTAAATTGATAGGCCATTTCAATCTGCATACACAGTCAGTCGGTCTGGTGTACATTAACAGGCCATTTTAATCTGCATACACAGTCAGTCGCTTTAGTCTACATTAATAAGCCATTTTAAGCTGCATACAAAGTCGACATTAATATGCTAAGTCAAACCATTATCCATACTTGGTCCAGTCTGCATTAATTTACGACACCAAGCCTGTATACACAGTCGGTACAATCTATATTAACAACCCATTTATATCTGCATAAAAACAAGGTCCAGCCTACATTATAAAAAAGCAATTCATAGCCAGTATACACAGTCGATCCAGTCTTCAATAATAATAAGTAACCGCTCCGGTGGCCAAATTGTTTGAGCGTGCGCCACGGAAGCGGAAGGTCGTTGGTTCAATCCCCGGCCGAGTCATACCAAAGACTTACACAAATGGTACTAACAGCTGCCGCGCTTGACGTTCAACATTAATAGGTTAGTATTAGGACTGGTCGGTCTGGTGTCAGGATCATGTGACTGGGTGGGACATCATGCGAAATGTCTGCGGCATGATGCCCCAGTGCTAGACATCACTATAAACTTCCTTACTGCAGACATCGTAGCGATCTGACTGAAAAATTGTATAAGCTACGGTAAAAATTCTAAACACAAAATACAATAATAAGCCATTTTAATATGCATTCACAGTCTGAGCAGTCTACATTAATACGCCATTCAAATATGTCCACAGTTGGTCCAGTCAACATTAATAAGCCATTTCAATCTGCATGCATGTTCGGTCCAGTCAACATTAATAAGCCATTTCAATCTGCATGCATGTTCGGTCCAGTCAACATTAATAAGCCATTTCAATCTGCATGCATGTTCGGTCCAGTCAACATTAAAAAGCCATTTCAATCTGCATGCATGTTCGGTCCAGTCAACATTAATAAGCCATTTCAATCTGCATGCATGTTCGGTCCGGTCAACATTAATAAGCCATTTCAATCTGCTTGCATGTTCGGTCCAGTCAACATTAATAAGCCATTTCAATCTGCGTGCATGTTCGGTCCAGTCAACATGAATAAGCCATTTCAATCTGCATGCATGTTCGGTCCAGTCAACATTAATAAGCCATTTCAATCTGCATGCATGTTCGGTCCAGTCAACATTAATAAGCCATTTCAATCTTCATGCATGTTCTGTCCAGTCAACATGAATGAGCCATTTCAATCTGCATGCATGTTCAGTCCAGTCAACATGAATAAGCCATTTCAATCTGCATGCATGTTCGGTCCAGTCAACATGAATAAGCCATTTCAATCTGCATGCATGTTCGGTCCAGTCAACATTAATAAGCCATTCCAGGCCAGTATATACAGTCTGTCCTGTACACATTAATAAGACAGCAAATTTTGTAGTAAATTATGTTTCTCCGAGAATACTTACCCAATCACATTACTTTAGGGATATTAGCCTGCTACCTCGCGAATCCAGCCCTACCAAAAGACGAAAATTCGTCTTTCCTGTCTATGTCATATAGACAAAGGGCAATAACTCTTGCCCATTACCTCCCTTTGCCGCCCGTTAGGTGTCGCTTCTTTAGTTTTTAAGCTGAGCGATATATAAAACACGAGGATGCTCGCATGGCGGGGTGGTTGGGAGGGTTTCTTAGTAATGTGATTGGGTAAGTATTCTCGGAGAAACATAATTTACTACAAAATTTGCTTTCTCCTTTGAATACGTTCCCCAATCACATTACTTTAGGAGAATAAGTAATAGGAGGAGGGAATGCGGAGCATCTGACCTCCACCCCGGGTATCCTCTAGGGAATGATGGTTGGATTCCCCATGTGAATGATAACCCGGTCTCCTAATTTTCAATCAGCAACACAGCCCAGGGTCACGTGATATGTGACCCTTTTATACGGTTAAGAAGATAGATATTGAAATCTTCTTACCTACGAAAATTTATCTGGCGAATCCAGCGAAGCTAATAGGCTGTGCTGATTGTTGTACATGAGTCTGGTGGGCGTCTGGGCTGCCCAACACCGGACCTACTAGAATCAATGTTTGCCTCTGCGAGTACAAACTTGAAGATAAAACTGTAGAAGGTTGACTCTGCATGTCAGCCAACAGCTTCTATAAGGTGACTGATTTGCGAATTCTCAGAGTACGCCGAGCGTATAACCCACTACAGCCATGAAGCAAGGGCTTGAATGGTGATATCTCATATCCCAGCTATCACCAGAAAAAAGAGGTGCTTGTATGTGACCTGACTCACCTCCATGCATTGAAATGGTGCTAGAGTGCCCAAACAGGATCTTACATGGCTGTTGATCCTGACTTATCTATAAAGAAAGCGAGCTAATGACGACTCGTTGATCGCCAATGTATGGTAATCTATTTTGGACTACGAAGCCTGGCTGCGTCAAGAGGACCATCAAACCCTCTGATCGGAACGGAAGAGAGTTCGGGTCACTAGAAAGGACATGTAACTCGCTCACCCTGCATGCTGAAGCTAAGGCTATCAAGAAACCCAATTTGTATGATAGTAGCTTTAACTAATCGTGGGTTAAAGACTCAATACTGTCTGAATTGAGTCATGTTAAAATCCAGGACAGATTCCATTTGGAAACAGGGTGAGGGATATAAGTCGATTGAATTTTTTATTTTTTATTTATTTTTTTTTATTTTTTTTTTTAAATGTCTAAAAGATCTGACAAATCTTTGTCATGGCTGATAGCACATGTACCAGAATGGCGGAATGTGTCTGATGTCATGGAGCGGTAACATTTGAGAATAACTGGAGCCAGATGTTTCTCCTCGAAAAGCCAGAGAAATGTTGGCCAGTTGAGGGATTGTGACACTCAGAGGAACAATGTGAATGATATGGTACCAGTCTCTGAAAACATGCCACTTGCCCTCGTAAACCTTCAGAGTAGAGGGCCTTCTTGCTCTCGAGATTCTCTCCGCAATCAAAGATTTAAATTGTCTTGCAAGGCTGTCTGGACAAGAGCCAAGCTTGAACATAAAGACGGTCCGGACAGGGGTGTTCCACCCCTGGCCGCGGTTGCTTGTGAATACTTGTGCTGACTGTAATCTTCCTGGGTAGATCTATCGCCTAGATTGAGTAGATCGGAGACCCAGTAGTTGTTCCATCTGAGAGGGGTAATCAGAACCATCTGACAATTCTGACCCCTTAACTTCTGGATTAATTCCAGTACCAAGACCGTGGGAGGGTAGGAGAATGACCACAACCCTTCCCAGGTGATTGATCGAGCATCCACGACCCAAGCTTCTGGGTCTGGAACCTGTGAGATGAAAGGTGGAGAATTTGCTATTCCACCTTGTTGCAAAAGATCAATCATCGGACGTCTCCAAAGTGTGTCGATTGGAAGAAAGTCCGATTGATGGAGTGACCATTCTGTGTGTCTGAATTGTACATTGAGGTGGAGATTGTCGAACCAATGTAGAAACTGCCAGTTCAGATTGCACAGGTCTGGTGATTGGTGTCCCCTTGTTTTGAGGCAAGGCACCACCACAATGTTGTCTGACATAATGAGGGCAGTTTGTAATAAGAGTTGATCCTGCCCAAAATGAAAGGCATTGATGACAGCCGTTATTTCTGAAAGGTTGATGTGGAAAGGGCTCGCCCCTGGCACCCACGTGCCGCTGACAGTATCTAAGTCCGGCAACAGGTGGGCACCCCAACCGTAGGTATTAGTGGCGGAACATACCGTTATCCCCTTGGGGTATCTCCAGAGTAATCTCTGTGGACAGCCTACAGGGGTTGTGCCATTGACTGAAGAATGATCGTATCTCTGGCGTGAGCATGACCGTTTTCTGGGATCGAAGGGACTTGAAAATGGCGCAATTACGCTAGCAACGTCCTTTGTAAAGGGCGCCTAAAAGGACGGCTGAGCGGGATCAAGTCTGCTGCCGCATTGAATAATCCGAGGATCTGCAACTCTCTCGCTAAAATGCGCATCCTGTCGGAAACGGACTCTACGAGTGCAATTATCTGGATGATCGCAAACTCGAAGAAGCCTTACCAGATTCAGATCGGGAGAAACTCCACACCCAGATGGACCAAAATCCGGATTGGACAGAGATCAGACTTTATCCAGTTCACGAGAAAGCCTATATGACGTAAAGTGATATAAGATCGTTTCTGCCTTTGAGCAGAGTAGAACTTGACAGATGTTACTGGAGGATGTCGTTCAAATATACTGCCGACGCAATAGATGAAGTCGAGCGGAACAGGGTGACGACGTAATCCATAACCTTGGTACTAGCCCAAGGGCTTAAATTTAGGCCAAAAGGTATGACATGGAACTGATAAGCCTAGTCCCGACAAGCACAACGGAGAATGTCCGCAATTCGTGGGATAGGGACGTGAAATGTGCGTCGGTCATATCTAGCCAGCTTATGATGGGGTTTAAGCGACGTGCCCTTCAGACATGCGTCACGACGTATCAGCTCTAGGTTGGCAGAAGCAGTCAGCGCATTGGCCATGGAATGGTGAGCTGCCCTGTTAAGAACCCTAGCTAACCGGGCCGTCGAATCCCAAGCATGTTCATTGCCAGATTTTTCAGCGATCCTGAAAATGGCTATGGAGGCTAGATCTAACAGTGAAGACGTAGCGACTACATTTCGAGCCAGCTTGGACTTGGCATTGAACACCGTTTTCTCCACTTTATAAGACAATGGAGCAGACATATGGACTGCTGCCATATTTTTATCCAGAGCCGGGACCTCAGTACTGAACGCACCGGAGTGAGTTTTGTACCATCGACCTGAAAACGACGCTGGTACTTGGCTTTCAGAAAGAAAAACCTTAGCAATTCCTGGATCCCCTATACGTGTCGACAGACGGTCATTAATTTCCTTAATTTTGTCGACTGGGGAAGGAGGCGGAAGGATAGAGTCTCTTCCCCCTCATCCAGATCGACCGACGCTCTAACCTTATAGTCGGTAATGGCAGCAGGAGGTGGAGGGCATTCTGAAGGGGCCAACACCCTATAAATTCCCTCCACTGCGGCTTTGAAGCTGAACTCAGTCCGTTCCATAGTTGGATCTGCATACCGCTGATTTGCCTGCGACTCATCGCACTCACTATGTGCATAATCTTGCTCTGGTAAAGCATCCATATCGGGGTAATGCATACCAGGTGGCATAGATGACTCGATTCCATCATCTCTGACAAAGGCATTCACTCTCCCTTGTGGATGAGCTGTTAGCCTATGGACGGCCGGCAATGCCAAATGAATTGATTGGCATATGTTTGGCCTGAATGACTGCGACGGGCCGGCTATGACCGGCACCGACCGCTCGAATGGTCGGGTTGGATCGAGAGATTCCTCGCCAATTATCTGTGTCATGGTAGTGATATGCAACCGGTAGTACGGATTGACAGACGGAAACATCATTAGAATCTTCGTCAATCCGATTTGTGCGGATTGCGGTATGATAAAAGTCCCCGTGCTGGTACAGCGGTATAGTCGGATGGACTGGTATAAGACTAAAATCTCCATACGGTTTGACGACCGGTGCCTGTTGGGCTGGACGGCCGGAGCCGGATGAACGGTCAGTGCCGACAAGTGTCGGCTGAAAGCTTGGCTGGACGACCGGTGCCATATGGGCTGAACGGTCATTGCCGGATCGCCCGGTGCCGGTTAGTGCCGGCTGGAAGGTCTGCTGGATGACCGGTGCCATATGGGCTGAACGGTCATTGCCGGATGGACGCCCGGTGCCGGATGGTGCCGACTGTAAGGTAATAACAATTACATAATGCTTATGTAGTGCGTCCATCTACCATTCGCTCAGAGGGAATGTTGGTTCTGGTACAGCTTGCATATCTGTACAGCATACCAGGTGACTTAGATGACGCAATTCTGTCATAATTGACACTTTCACTAAATCTCCCTTGTGGAGAAGCCGTGAACATATTGTAATACCATATTGGTACTGTGAATGGAGTTTTGCATACACATTGTCCAGTTAATATTAATGTGTCAAGATTATTTGATGTTCAACGTTGAGATGTTAGATGATGATGAACTATGAGACTTTGGCTTATTTGATCATGTCATTTTTATCTGTCACTGAAAACGGTTATCGTGTGTGAATTACTTCTTCCGTTCCTGAATGTACGCCACCCACCCACCATCATTTAGATAACCGTATGCATCTTTTATAAATATGTATCATGCGTCTTATGCTAAATGTGAGTGTAAAACCTTGCCCTGGTCTGAAGTGTCATGCTGTTATCATGAATATTAACGAATTCGTCGAGGAAGTCATCTAAAGACGTCAACAGTTCTACAAACTGGGACATCAACATCAAGTAGAAAGAAGTTCGCATGTTCGCAGTTATTGTGCCATAGTCATTCCATGTTGAACCATAGGTGTGTCGTACTGGAATTTGACATGAATAGTTTAGGAAATGAATTATCTTACCTTCCATGTTTTGGGAATATCGAAGCGAGAAAAATGATGTTAGCCCATAAACTTATGAATTCATTCATACGGGGGAGTTTTATTACTGGAACAGCAGAGATGCAGGATATTGACGGAATCAATGTGCCCAGCCGAAGAATCACAGTTTTCTTGTCAGACTTTTGTTGGACTTTTGTTGGACAAGCAGTCGGGTCTTCCCGGCGTGGGTTCGAATCCCACTTCTGACACCAAAAGTTGTAACACCCTGTGTGTTATTTCGAAAAGACCAAGAGTTCAGGAACAAAATAGCTTTTTATAAATACTAAAGTTGAGATATAACATGCTTTACATGTTCTGGTGTCAGAAGTGGGATGGTAAAAATTATATTTGCCATCCAGGATTCGAACCTAAAGAGACCAGGATAAATTTGGACCGCAAGTGTGGTGGACACTGACATTTGTAAATTACTGTACAAACGTGTAAAAATTTTCAAGAAAAGAATATGGCCGATTCTCCTGATCCTGAAGTTGTATTTAGAGCTGACATAAGTGAATCTGAGGCTGGCCAGGGCGATGTTATATATGACGAGGGTCCTGTCGACGGAAGGGAAGATTCTCGTGAAGATATATCTATAGAAAGAGAAGGGCATGAGTATGCCATAAACAATGCAAAACAGGAGTTTAATGGTGTTGAGAGATTTCATTTCCATGCATGTCCGTCAATGCAGCCGGCACCTTATAGCGGGAGCGACGACTGGGATGAATACATTTCCCACTTTGAGAACTGCGCGGAACTCGGACGATGGAGTGACCGTGACAAAATTCTGGCCCTCAGTGCAAGCCTTAGGGGTGCTGCACGAACGTTCTACATCAGTCTGTCTGTTGAGGAAAACATTCATATTTATCTCTGGTTGGAAAACTTGGGCAAAGGTTCGGAAGCACCCGTCAGCAAAACAGATGGCTTTCAAGGTTTGAAGCAAGATAACGTCAACCTGGTGAGTCCATAGCAGTACTTGGGGACAGTCTTCGTCAGATGGCACAAAAGGCTTATTTCAACTTGGGCGCAGTTGCACAAGAAACCATTGCACTAAACCAGTTATACAAAGCGATTTCATTAGAGATGAAGTGTAGATGTATGGATAGAGAATGCAAAACTGTTGCAGAAGCCGTTGATGTGATTGAAAGATATGAAGCGGTGATTGGGGATGGTAATGCAAAGAGGTCAATTATCAGAGGTGTAGCTGGGTTAAATGACCAGTCGGAAGAAACAAGTTCGTACAATAAGGGTCGATCTGACCCTTCTCTGGAAAATACCCTGAAACAAGTTATGGAAAAGCTTGATAAAATTGAAATGAACAATAAATCTAGATGGGAGACGAAGCCTCAAACTCAACCATTTAAAAGCAGATCTTGTTTTATCTGTCATTCTTTAGACCATTTCTTCCGTAAGTGCCCAATTTACCAAAAGTGCCAAAATCAGATGGAAGCTGGAAGATCTACCTATAAGGGAGCGAACACTCAGCAGACCCAGTATAAACAGCAGGGAAACAGCAGACCATCAGCTCATTAGGCCAGGGGTTGATGGAAGGACAATGGCCTAGAGAAAATAATTTGACTAAGGAGACATGTGATAAAACTGTAGATAACAAACGTTTAGGTCAGGTTGGAGAAGTTAAAGGAAAATGGGACAATGGACTTTATACGGCTGGAAGTATTCAAGGTGTCGAGGCAAAATTTCTTGTTGACAGTGGCTCTACTTCTACTCTTCTGTCACACGCTGTGTTTCAAAAGATACCTTTTGAAAACCGACCTGCTCTTGTGGTTGCACCACAAGAAGTTCAGGGAGTAAATGGTCAACATCTGCAAGTTTATGGACAGGTTCTACTGAATATTGTGTTTGGTGGTGTTCCATACACACAGCTTGTGATTGTATGTGACATTATGCCTGAAGGTATCCTTGGACAAGATTTTATGCTAAAGTTTGCCAGTAAAATTGACTATAAGAACTTGAGCATTCAGACCAATTATGCTAATATACAATGTTGGATTGGGGGAGAGGTTTCAATGTCATGCCGAGTTGTTGCAAAATGTACTATTACTATACCTGCTAACTCCTACATGTGGCTACCAGTCATTATACCAGGAACTGAACACCTTTCGGACATTGGACTTGTCGAATCAAACAGAGAACTCTTTGAAAAAGAACATTTGTATATTGTTCAAGGCGTTATTGACACAAGAAAGGAATACAAAGTATTGCAAGTCGTCAACGAAAATGACTCGGATGTTAGTGTATACCCAAATATGAAGCTGGGCTCTTGTGAATCCGTTTACACAGAAGAAACAACAGAACAGAGGTGTGCTACAGTTCTTACAAAGAATCAAGATGATGCTCCGGGCAAGGTACCTGGACATCTAGAAGAGATGTTGCAAAGAAGTTCCAAACATTTGAGTAATGAAGAAAAACAAGCCTTCATGGAACTACTCATTGAGTTTCAGGATGTTTTCTCCAAATCAAAAGACGATCTAGGGCGCACTGACAGAGTGTTGCACCGCATCAATACCCTTCAAGCTGCCCCTATACGACAACCACCAAGAAGACAACCAATTGGGAAACGAGAAGTCGAAGAGCAAGAGATACAGAATATGCTTAAACAGAAAATTATTGAACCATCAAATAGCCCCTGGGCTTCCCCTGTAGTTTTGGTTACCAAGAAAGATGGATCAACACGCTTCTGCGTAGACTATAGAAAACTGAATGATGTAACTGTGAAAGATGCTTATCCATTACCAAAAGTTGATGAATGCCTAGACGCCTTAAGTGGATCAAAATGGTTTCATTGTATGGATCTCAACTCAGGATTCTGGCAGATTGGCTTGGACCCAAAAGATAAAGAGAAAACAGCGTTTGCAACAGGCCTTGGCCTATACCAATTTACTGTAATGCCATTTGGACTTGCTGGAAGTCCTTCAACGTTTGAAAGATTAATGGAAGATGTATTAAGGGGATTGCAGTGGAAAGAATGCTTGATATACATGGACGACATTCTCGCACCAGCGATTTCCTTTTCTCAGAGTTTGGAACGCTTGGAACACATTTTCAAGAGACTGTTGGAGTCAAATCTGAAGCTGAAACCATCAAAATGTATCTTCTTCCAACGCAGTGCAAAGTTTTTAGGCCATATCGTTTCGGAGGAAGGAGTGAATACCGACCCAGATAAAATTTCAGCTGTTCAAGAGTGGCCGCAACCAAAGAATCCTAAGCATGTTCGAAGCTTCTTAGGTTTATGCTCTTATTACAGATGGTTTGTGAAGAACTTTGCTGATACTGCTAGACCTTTGCATAAGTTGTGTGAGAAAAATGTAAAGTTTGCTTGGACGGAGGAGTGCCAGGCATCCTTTGATGCTTTGAAACTAGCCCTGACCACTACTCCAATCCTTGCTTATCCACAACCTGGGTTTCGCTTTATTTTAGACACCGATGCTAGTAAGTATGCAGTTGGAGCTGTACTTTCCCAAGAGCAAGATGGACATGAAAGGGTGATTGCTTACATGAGCAAAGCCTTGAATAAGCATGAAGTCTCATATTGTGTGACCAGGAAGAAATTGCTTGCTGTAGTCTCTGCACTTCGGAAATTTCATCATTATCTATATGGGCAAGAGGTCCTCGTACGCACGGATAATTCGGCAGTGAGTTGGATTCAAAATCTGAAATGTCCAACAGGGCAAGTTGCAAGGTGGCTGCAAGACCTGGGCACTTACAATCTTCATGTCAGTCATAGAGCTGGTAGGAAGCACTCTAACGCTGATGCATTATCCCGAAATCCTTGCGCTGTTTGCCGGCGGCAACAAGAATCTGACGAAATCTCTGATGATGATGTTGAACTCGCAAATTACAAGAGTAAGTCATCACCCATGCTTCAGATATCCGGTACTCCATCCGACGTTGCTCAGGTCTCTCCGAACGAAAACAGTCAGAAGAAAAGTTTAAATGTGAATTCTTTCCCAGTACAAGAGAACGATTTTGACTTAGTGAGGGTCATAACTAGAAGTCAGAAGACCCAGAAAGAGGCTGGTCTAAAACCGACTCAGTGTATTATGGTGGGATGGTCCAGCGACGAAATACGCCAAGATCAGCTGGAGGATCCCAATATTGCCCCTATCATAGTTCCAGCCGAAGAAGATTCTGGCAGACCTGAGTGGTCAAATATATCAGGCAGTCCAGCAGAGCTGAAGACGTTATGGCGCAGTTGGGATAGGCTACACCTGAAAGATGGCGTGCTGTATCGTCAATGGATAAGTGAAGATGGCAAGACCACACATTACCAGCTTGTTGTCCCGACAAAAATGAGGGCAGATGTACTCAAGTACTTCCACGACGTTCCATCAGCTGGTCATCTGGGTGCAGATAAGACACTTGAGAAAATCAAGCACAGCTTTTACTGGCCAAATATGAGAAGGGAGATAGAAAGCTACTCCACAACCTGCGATAGCTGCGTGGCAAGGAAAACGCCAAAGATATCACGCAAAGCACCATTAGGCCAACATTTAGCTGGAGAGCCAATGGAGCGAGTAGCAATGGATATTTTGGGTCCATTACCTAAGAGTAAAAATGGACACCGATATATCCTTGTCATGTGTGACCTGTTTACAAAATGGACAGAAGCTTATCCATTGCCAGATCAGGAAGCTCAAACAGTTGCAAAAGCATTCGTTGACTGCTTTGTTAGTAGATTTGGCACACCACTTCAAGTACACTCTGATCAGGGGACTAACTTCCAGTCAAAGATATTTCAAGAATTGTGTGATCTTCTTCACATTAAGAAGACGAGGACCACCAGCATGCATCCCCAAGCGAATGGAACAGTGGAGAGATTCAATCGTACTCTCACAGCTATGCTATCGATGTATTGTGAAAAGAATCAACACAGATGGGATGAATATCTCCAACAAGTATTGATGGCCTATAGGTCATCAGTTAACGCCAGTACTGGATTTACACCAAACATGATGACTTTGGGAAGAGAAATTACATTACCAATGAAGGCAGTAATAGGCATTCCGACGGAGTTGAACAACCTGGACACCACTGAAATTGAAAGTGCAGATTATGTCAAAAATCTTCAGTTGAGATTGAAGGAATCACACCACATCGCTCGTACGCATCTTAAAGTCAGCTCCCAATACCAGAAGAAATACTATGATCTAAAGGCAAAGAAAAGGTTATTTGAAGTTGGACAAGCAGTCTGGCTCCATAATCCAGTAAGAAAAATAGGAATCTACCAGAAGTTCATTCCAAAATGGAAAGGACCTTATCTGATCACAAAGAAGATAGACGATTTAACCTATTTAGTAAAGAAATCAAAGAATGAGCCATCAAAAGCATATCACGTTGACCGTCTATTGCAGTATAAAGGAAGGAAGATACCCGTTTGGTTCTACCCACAGAAGTAAACGTATTGCAGATTGAATAGCAGGAACCGTATATGTTAAAATTTGTTATCGAAGGATATAAAGAGTCAAGAGTGGCAATTAAAAGGGCAGCTAAAGAAGTTCCAAGAGTAGGACAAGATTACATGATGGTGGACGGCTTCGTGCAGGCGGGGGGATATTTAATTAGTTTGACTCTGAGGAGTCAATGCGGGAAGGTAGCGCTACCAATGATTGTTCGGTTTGGGCTAGGTCTGATCAACCTGTGTGCCAAACCACCGGATCCCTGTCCTCTCTGGTTGTAAATAAGTACAACGAGATGAACCTGCATGGTGAAGTGTCCAATTACTTGAGTTAATGTTGTGATGAGGTCCTACAGATTGAATATGTTGGGCTGCGGTACAACTGAGTTGATGCAGAAAATAGAATATGATAACTTTTAGCATTGGAAAATATAGTATTGAGCGTTTCGCTATTCAAATTGCGATATGTGGTGGGAAAGAGCAACAGCATTTGACAAAAAAGAAACAAACATCTCTTTCTTGCTATTGTTACATATATACTGTTTTTATTTGTTTTAAATGATGATAGAGAACTGAGAATGCAGAGCGCCGAGCTGTTTTTAATAGCATATTGATTTAACTTGTCAGTAAAAACAAAAGAAAAAAACAAATTATTTCAAAACAAAAAAAACAATCAAACCTAACGGATTTTAAAAAATTTCAGAATGTTCTCAAAAGCAGTTTCAAAGTGTTGGGTGTGTCCAGCGGAATTTGTCAGGAGGCGGGAATTAAAGAATCACCTTGCTGCTGCCCCCCATTCAAGGCTACGTGTTGTGTGCATTTGGTGCACAGATGAAGAAAAGGTGTTCCGCAGGATGGTGGACCTGAAACAGCATGTCGGGCAGTCACATCATAAGGTTATAGATGATGTTCCTTTGGACTTCTTTGGGGAAGGGAATGGTTTCTGGATGGCCCTTCACCCAAAAGACTACTACCAGATTGTTGGTGCTTCTTCCAAGGAGAGCAGTGCGGCTGTCCAAGCCAGAGTGAGGTTACTAATTTGGGTGGGAAAGTGCCCAAATACATCCCGCTCCAGGATTGAGTGGCAGAGAGGATGGGAAGTACTCTACAACACCGGAGCTAGGCGTCCCCATGGAGCCTCTTCTTTAACTGCTCAGAAAGAACCCAAACAGAAAGTAACTATCAAATCGGGACATAGTTCATCTGAAAGCGCATTTGTACCAGACTATCATGATGATATTGACGGCATGGTGGCACCTCCATACTCTCCATCAAGACCCGAAATTAGAAGAGAACTGACTATCCACCAGATCAAGATGGATTCTCCAAATTCAGTGGTAGAGGTGTTTGATAAGATCAGTCAAGTTTGGTATAAGGTTGACATCCGGTGCCATGATGAAAGAGATGTAGGCAGCCTAGTGAGGAAGATGATGGCAGTCACTTCGCACAGTTGTCGTTCGTTCCCAGACGGAGACGGGAGTCAGGAAATGGCGGAAGATGTGAAGCGAGAGATCGTTGCTCTCCTTGGAGTATCAACAAAAAGTTTATTTAAGATAATGAGATTTATGCCACCAACGTTTGGACTAGGTTGTAAGAGGAAACAATTACCAGAGAGATGTGCAATGTCAGCAAAGAAGGCAAACACACCAACACCATTCAAAAATCCATCAGCTGCTGTTTCTCCATGTTTAATAGCACCGGTGACAGTACCAGCAAGCCAAGTCATGTTAACTGCTGCTGCCGCAGGACAGCCAAATCCAGCAACACCAGCCTGCCAGTCACCAGAATCAAGAAGCAGTACACCCCTGCGGGATGAAGACGTCTTAGATCTGTCTATGAGAAAAGATAAACCAGTCAGGTCAGGCAAGCCCTACACGTCAACTCAACCTGTATTGGCAAACAAAACGAGGGCAGCCAACCTTTTGGAATGGGGTTGTATGCCATTGTTCCCACCAGCCAGACGGGAATGGCAGGATGACGCGGTTCTGAACATACCAACTGGATCAAGTAGGTTGCCTTGGCCTCCCACGGATTGGAAGAAGATGAATTCCGATCAGAAGTTACTCCAGTGGGAGTACGCCTCTATGATGTTGGAAAATTCCATTGACAAGCCGTTGCCGTCTTCTCTACATAGAGGTGTTTTATTGGATAAATATAATATGTTGGCCCTTCCTGGTACATCGGTTCCAGTAATGACAGAAGAACAGATGATTTACAGGAAGGCCAACTATTACAATTATGAGATTTTACGATCCATGGCAATTGGGAGTTCATCTATTGAAGACTTAACAGTAAGGAACATGTTAATAATGTATGAAGCAGCAGCTGAGAGGAGGGAAAGAACCACTGACTTTTTAATAGAAATAATCCAAAAAGCCGGAGTCACCCAAAGACTAGAGAATTAGCATAGATACCAACAATGAATAGAGTATGTGACCCGGAGGGTCACCAGTTAAGGGGAGGGAGGGTGTAATACCATATTGGTACTGTGAATGGAGTTTTGCATACACATTGTCCAGTTAATATTAATGTGTCAAGATTATTTGATGTTCAACGTTGAGATGTTAGATGATGATGAACTATGAGACTTTGGCTTATTTGATCATGTCATTTTTATCTGTCACTGAAAACGGTTATCGTGTGTGAGTTACTTCTTCCGTTCCTGAATGTACGCCACCCACCCACCATCATTTAGATCACCGTATGCATCTTTTATAAATATGTATCATGCGTCTTATGCTAAATGTGAGTGTAAAACCTTGCCCTGGTCTGAAGTGTCATGCTGTTATCATGAATATTAACGAATTCGTCGAGGAAGTCATCTAAAGACGTCAACAGTTCTACAAACTGGGACATCAACATTAAGTAGAAAGAAGTTCGCATGTTCGCAGTTATTGTGCCATAGTCATTCCATGTTGAACCATAGGTGTGTCGTGCTGGAATTTGACATGAATAGTTTAGGAAATGAATTATCTTACCTTCCATGTTTTGGGAATATCAAAGCGAGAAAAATGATGTTAGCCCATAAACTTATGAATTCATCCATACGGGGGAGTTTTATTACTGGAACAGCAGAGATGCAGGATATTGACGGAATCAATGTGCCCAGCCGAAGAATCACAGTTTTCTTGTCAGACTTTTGTTGGACAATAAGTTAGAACTAATGTTACTATTAATTATTGAAAGTTCTTGGTTATGTAGAAATTGTTGTGTTACTTAGTGTGCAGAATACTTGTAGTATGCAGTTGATAGGGACTATTTCTAACCGTATCACGACTCACTGAATCATCAGTACACACTACTTTGACTCGATTCGCATTGAAATTTACTTGTCCGTTTCTTTCAGTTATACGGAATCATAGGTATGAATATATTTATAAGATCAACAGTAAAAACGCACACCACGGACACTGTGAGGACAACTTAACTCCGTCTAAATTGCACGTTCACAGGGATTTTTCTTACAGTTTGAACAGTTGACTTGGTTACCGCCATGGCTTGCCCTGAGAAGGACAAACATTGATTGGCTAACTAAGGTCATGTGACGTGAATAAGAATCTATAAATACGCGTGCAGACAGTGCATTGGCAGATAGCTGTCAGCGGCAAAGTATGAACATCTAAGTAGAAACTAAGTAGAAAAGAATTTCGGCCTTGTATTCTAAAATTATCACTTACGTAATTTTCATAACCGATATTAACTTTGATACTTTAAAATCCAAAACCTGAATCAAATTGTTATAAGAAATATTAAGTAGATTTATTACATGATTTGTAATGAACGTAAATGCCTTATAATTATATAGTGTAATATTCTATAAAGCCGCTGCTATCTCCCACCACAATGCTCAAGTACACTAGCTCTAAAATCATTATTTCTATTGAGATCACGCTACTATGTCAGGACGTATTACATCCAATCTAATAAATTAGGCTACTGATATACACATGAATTAAAGAATACCATTAATTTAACTTAACTATTGTATCTTATAACGTTCTTTTGACATTTTAATAACCAAGTCTGCTATATATTCTCACAAGTTGATAGTGTTGTGACGGACACTGTGTTTATGTAAAGTCGATTTGCGATATTGTAAAGCATGTTATATCTCAACTTTATTATTTATAAAAAGCTATTTTGTTCCTGAACTCTTGGTCTTTTCGAAATAACACACAGGGTGTTACAATATGGACGGCCGGCACTGCCGGCTGATTGAACTGGCGGATGGTCGGCCTGAAAGACCTGTTCTGGTAAAGCTGTCATATCTGGGTAGCGCATACCAAGTGGCATAGATAACTCAATTCCGTCACCTCTGATAATGTCACTAATTCTCCCTTGTTTTAAAATCACACCGTCACGTATTTGACATGACGGGAGGTGTACACCGGCAATACTGACTAATTTGTCTGGTATATGGTCGGCCGGAATGTCGGCGAAGGTCCGGCTATGACCGGCACCTGCCTCTCGAATGGTCTGATTGGACGGAGATTCATCTATAACATTTCTCTCATGGTAGTGATATGTAACCAGTAGTGTAGATTGACTGACGGGTACATCACTATAATCTCCGTAAATCCGATGTACAGCCGGTGCAGGTTGATGCCGGCTGGAAGACCGGTGCCATTTGGGCTTAACGGTCGTTGCCGGATGGTCGGCCGGTGCCGGTTGATGCCGGCTGGAAGGTCGGCTGGACGACCGGTGCCATTTGGGCTGAACGGTCGCTGCCGGATGGACGGCCGGTGCAGGTTGATGCCGGCTGGAAGGTTGGCTGGACGACCGGTGCCATTTGGGCTGAACGGTCGTTGCCAGATGGACTGCCGGTGCCGGTTGATACCGGCTGGAAGGTCGGCTGGACGACCGGTGCCATTTAGGCTGAACGGTCGTTGCCGGATGGACGGCCGGTGCCTGTCGACGCAGGCTGGAAGGTCTGCTGGCCGGCCGGTGCCATTTGGGCTGAACGGCCGGTGCCTGTTGATGCAAGCTGGAAGGTCGGCTGGCCGTCCGGTGCCATTTGGGCTGAACGGACGGTGCCGGATGGACGGTTAATGCCGGTTTGCCTGCTGAAGTGCCGGCTGCACTGACGGTGTCGGCTGGACTGACAGCTGGAAGGCCGGCGAAAGTGCATATTAAAATGGATCCAATTGATCCAGCATAGACTCCATGCATCCGGACTTACAAGCCCGAAAGCCATGCACGGATCTGCGGTGAAATTTACACCCACTGGGCAGCCTAAACCATGTCAACATAATTTCCTCCATTTCCACATTGCCAACACCCATTTTGCCATTCATGCCTTCGTTGTCGACTTTGCTTACTGAAACGACAAAAGAAGAGAACAAAGCACAAATTAAAAAATTCAGCATATTATTAATTCGATAATACTATAACCGTTATTAATGGAGTAGTCAAATTATTCCGTGCCATGTTAACTCTTAATGACAACACTAGTTATCGCCGTGAGCGTGTTGCAATGGTTCGTTCAAGACGAAGTCTACTGAAACGAAAAAGATGATAAACAAAGCACAATTAGCAATTCAGCACGCTATTAAGTCGCTATTACCATAACCGTAACTAACGGAGGAAGTGAAATGATTTAGTGTCGCGTGAACTCATGACTACAACATGAATTCCGCCAAAGCACAAATTAAAAATTCAGCATATTATTAATTCGATAATACTATAACCGTTATTAACGGAGTAGTCAAATTATTCCGTGCCATGTTAACTCTTAATGACAACACTAGTTATCGCCGTTAGTGTCACGTGAACTTGTGACTACAACACGAAATTCCGCCATTAATAGTCGCAACTGGTCGTTCAGAGACGAAGTCTACTGAAACGGAGAAAAAGATAAACAAAGCACAAATTAACAATTCAGTACGCTATTAAGTCGCTATTCCATAACCGTAACTAACGGAGGAAGCGAAATATTAAGATGTTGCGTGAACTCGTGACTACAAGACGAAGTCCGCCATTAAAGTCGCAAATTGGTCGTTCAAAGACTTTTTTGAAGTCTACTGAAACGTCAAAGAAGATAAATAAAGCACACATTATCAATGCAGCACGTTATTAGTCGCTAATATCGTAAACGTTACATACGGAATAAGCGAAATTATTGAGTGCTACATGTATTACATGCTAGTACCGCCATAAGCGTGCTTTGACCACGTTGCAACCTGGTCCGAAGTCTAGAAAAGGTGACAAACTCACTCAAATTGGAAAATATTGTAAAATAATGTATACGACCTGTAGAGGAATGATTATCCAACACAGTAATTCCAAATTTAACTTCGGATGGTCAGAATTTACACTAAGATGGCTTGGATTCATTGGAGGTCTAATTGTACGTGTTTTCGCGTACAGCGAAGCTAAAAAACTAAAGAAGCGACACCTAACGGGCGGCAAGGGGAGGTAATGAGCAAGAGTTATTGCCCTTTGTCTATATGACATAGACAGGAAAGATGAATTTTCGTCTTTTGGTAGGGCTGGATTCGCGAGGTAGCAGGCTAATATCCCTAAAGTAATGTGATTGGGGAACGTATTCAAGGGAGAAATTTCATTCCATTAGACACAGTCTGTCCAGTCTACAGTAACAAGCCATTTCAATTTGTATACATAATGGGTCCGGTCTACAATAATAGGCCATTCCAACCTGCATATAAAGTCTACCTGGTATACACCATTAAGCTATTGCAAGCTAGTATACACAGTCGGTCCTATCTTCATTAATTGGCCAATCGACAGGCCCGCACCTAAGAAATTCTGGGCCCGTATACACAGTCGGTCCTATCTTCATTAATTGGCCATTCCATGCCACAGGCCCGCACCTAGGGAATTCTGGGCCCCAGGCAGCTGACAGAGTTCGGGCCCCTTTCGTGTTTCAAAAACAAAACACTCGAAAAAGGGCGTGCCCCTATCTAGATCGGGCCCTTGACAAGTGCCATGGTTGTCCATCCCCCCCTTTTCAGGTACGGGCCTGCATGCCAGTATACACAGTCGGTTATGTCTGTATTAAAATGCCATTCAAAGCCAGTATACACAGTCGGTCTGGTCAACCGTATTAAGCTATTCCAAGCCAGAAATACAATGTCGGTCTTGTTTGCATTAATAGGCCATTCTGGACCAGTAGAAATAGTCAGTACATTCTAGATTAATAAGCCATTCCAAGCCAGTGCACATAAACGGTCCTGTTTACATTAGTGCGCTATTCCAAGTCAGTATACATAGTCAGTCCTGTTTACATTAGTAATCAATTCCAAGTCAATATACATAAACGGTCCTGTCTACATTAGTACGCCATTCCAATTCAGTATGCACAGTCAGTCCTCTTTACAGTACTAAGCCATTCCAAGTCAGTATACACAGCTGGTCCTGTTTTCATTAGTAAGCCATTCCACGTCAGCATACACAGTCGATCCTGTTTACATTAGTAAGCCATTCCAAGTCAGTATACACAGTCGGTCCTGTTTACAATAGTACGCCATTCCATGTCAGTATACACAGTCGATCCTGTTTACAATAGTAAGCCATTCCAACTCAGTATACAGAGTCGGTTCTGTTTACAATAGTACGCCATTCCAAGTCAGTATACACAGTCGATCTGTTTACAATAGTACGCCATTTCAAGTCAGTATACACAGTCGGTCCTGTTTACATTAGGAAGCCATTCCAAGTCAGTATACACAGTTGATCCTATTTACATTAGGAAGCCATTCCAAGTAAGTATACACAGTCGATCTGTTTACAATAGTACTCCATTCCAAGTCAGAATACAGAGTCGATCCTGTTTACAATAGTAAGCAATTCCAAGTCAGTATACACAGTCGGTCCTGTTTACAATAGTACGCCATTCCAAGTCAGTATACACAGTCGATCCTGTTTACATTAGGAAGCCATTCCAAGTCAGCATACACAGTCGGCCCTGTTTACAATAGTACGCCATTCCAAGTCAGTATACACAGTCGTTCCTGTTTACAAAAGTAAGCCATTCCAAGTCAGTATACACAGTCGGTCCTGTTTACAATAGTATGCCATTCCAAGTCAGTATACACAGTCGATCCTGTTAACATTCGGAAGCCATTCCAAGTCAGTATACACAGTCGGTCCTGTTTACAATAGTACGCCATTCCAAGTCAGTATACACAGTCGATCCTGTTTGCAATAGTAAGCCATTCCAAGTCAGTATACACAAAGTCGGTCCTGTTTACAATAGTATGCCATTCCATGTCAGCATACACAGTCAATCCTGTTTACAATAATACGCCATTCCAAGTCAGTATACACAGTCGGTCCTGTTTACAATAGTACGCCATTCCCAGTCAGCATACACAGTCGATCCTGTTTATAATAGTATGCCATTCCAAGTCAGCATACACAGATGGTCCATTCTACATTACTCAGCCATTTCAGGCCAGTGTACACAGACGGTCCATTCTACATTACTAGGCCATTCCAAATTAGTAGAAACAGTCGTTCCTTTCTATATTAATAGGCAACTCTATTAATTCAAATACTCAACCAGATGGACATTTACGAATTTAAATTTCCCTAATCTATAGACGAATATGGAATGTTTTATAAATAAAATAGCAATATAACAATTTAGTAGCCAATCCGGTTAATATTCTCCTTATTCACCTTTTTCAATAATCCTTGTTTACATCTCAACGTGTTTCATGGGTATCCCCCCTCACGTATGTTGTTATGGAATTTTCGCACTCAAAATAGTAATCGTTTCACATGCTTTCCTACTCAACTTACCTTGAAAATAAATGATGTTATGGTCTTGTATCCCGTTTTGGATCTAGATTTCCAAGTCTGGAAAAATGTCTTAAGAAGTTTATGGCACATTTTCCGGCACTCATTGGGACCGTCTATCTCCTTCATCAGGAGAGACTCACAGTTGGAGAACGAAATGTTCCAAAATTCGTCACCTTTTGGAGTAAGTTGACATCCGGCTCCTAAAATTGTCTGAATCACTTGTCTCGACAGGTGTTTGTGTGTGTCGGGTCGAGGCCAATCGTATTCTTTCACTTTTAAAAAAAAATAAGCGAGATAAAGAAAGAACTAAATGCCACTGTATAATAAGGAAGTTTGAAATATGTCATCCTTTCCCATCACTAGAGATTTTATCAACAATGAAATACATTAGTTTTTCACTGCGAAGTAGTAAAGCATATTATAGTTCCAATGTTTGCAATATCAAATGAAGGCAATGTATACGTTGGGTGTAGATCTTTGTTTGCAAAAGATTTATAACAAGCCACTCTCTGTTTCAAAATCTCTGTGACAAAGTTTCGCTTGTCACACTGAAAATGTTGTGAAGGAAAAAAACAGGAATGTCTGAAAGTTTCATTGAAATGTAAATCACCACGTTGATGTAGATGAGATTGCAATCATATGTTTGGCCCAGCTTGTTGATATAATACCATTTGCTTTGATTGGATTGTTGATATAATACCATTTGCTTTGATTGGATTGTTGATTTAATACCATTTGCTTTGATTGGGTTGTTAATTTAATACCATTTGCATTGATTGGATTGTTGATATAATATCATTTGCTTTGATTGGATTGTTGATATAATACCATTTGCTTTGATTGGATTGTTGATATAATACCATTTGCTTTGATTAGATTGATGTGCGGACAAATGAGTGGGTTTCTACACTAGGGCCATCTTTCTAAAAAAATATTCTCTCAGACGTTTGCACCAAGGACTATCTCGTTGATGTTGTTGCTGATTTAGTTTGTTTTATCTTTTGTACTTATAATGGCTCGCTTAATTGCAGTGTACTCTATTATGATGTATAAAGTCTCTCTCTCTCTCTCTCTCTCTCTCTCTCTCTCTCTCTCTCTCTCTCTCTCGTCAAAAGTAAATGTCTTTTAACCTGTTATATCTTTGCAGTCGATGACTATAGTGAGGTCCACACTGATGTGATGACTACCTGGGGGATGCATATTCATTGTAATTGCTGGTCCATGGGCTTCCGAATTCAAATCAATATCTGAAATATGAACGCGTTATTCATATGGATCCTTTAAGGTAAGTACAATACTCCTAACTGTATTCGTGTTTGATGTTAAAAGAATACCTAAACATGACAATAGATTTGAAGGAAATGTAATAGTCGACAGATTCGAGACTCTTGAATTCAGTAACACAAGCCAAAAAATAAACTTCAAAGAAATTTTTTAACTTTGGTTCCTTTACATTCTGTAAACTTTAACTAACAATTTGAAAAGAAACATTGCATACATACATACATACATACATACATACATACATACATACATACATACATACATACATACATACATACATACATACGTTCCACTTACCATTCATCCCCTTTATCACTTTTCGGATGCAGGAGTGTAGCCTCTGTTGAAGATGGTGTGCGATAAGATGATTCTCCACGCAAAGGTCGCTCAGTGTTGTGTAAGCACCTATGTCCACCACTAACACGGCATAATCCTTGGGAACAGGATACTTGCCACCTGGTTCGTACTTCAACTCTCTCTTTACATTCATATTCTTAGACGAGGGGCCCTTGCAATATATCAAAACTAATTTGACCAAACACTGCATCGTACATTCAAATTTTGCACCATTAATTACAACTGACGGTTCTACAACAAAAACATTTGAGAGATCTAATGTAATGGATACTTTGTGTTTATTCCTGAAAGAAACGATTTGCTCTCCTTGTTTGTTGATATTGGAAACGTACGGATCTATAGCTCAAAAATAACAGCAGTGACATATCAGATATCCGCTTACGAGTGATCTGCTTAGTTGTTATATAGAAAAGATAATTAAGGCATTTCCTAGAACAAGTGATGTCATGCACGCACCACATTATCTGCATTATCATCAATATTAAACACGATAATTGTATTGTAAACTCATACTGTATCGTCCTCTCTAAATGCGTCAGTATTGTACCTACCTCTCCCGTCTGCTTCTCTTTGTCCTTAAAGATATATGGAACTGTCCCAGTTCGCTTGACCTCCAAAACCTTTACGTCTACGGGAATGTTGAAATCAAATTCATCCGCCTTCCCAATCTTCAGTTCAGTTGCATTACTTCCGGCATTGCGCACCTCGCACTTAAATATTTCTCCACCTTCCTGTTTTCTGACATCAGAAAGAATCTTGATTATCTTGCTACGGACAAATTCAAAAGAAGCGTCTTTATCCTCTGGTTTGACATCACTCTTAATTCTGTAATAGTTTTCCAAATATCTTTGCATAGATTTATGCTTATTTTCTCTTATGTCAGAGTTATCGTGCAATTTCTCTTTCTCATGTGCAATTAACGCATCAAAACTTGAAAACTGACGGATGCATTGTAGACAACGGAATGTTTTGCCTATCACAGGAAACGTCGATTGAACTCCAGATGATGAACTCGAGGAAGAGATTGTCCTTGGCAGTTGAAATATAGTTCCATATTTTGGGAAAATACCAGCATGCTGAGAAGACATGTGTGCATCAAGACGCTCTTGACTTTCATAAGAATGGCAACATTGTGGACATGGAAAAGGTTTGGCTTTCTCTTTCTTTGCTGCTCTATGCTGTGTCAGTTGATCTTCTGTTTTAAATATCCTTCCACAAGCACACGACCATGATTCTCCTTCCCGTCTATCACCTTCACCTGAACCCCAATTAGTAGAAACTTTATTGGTATCCACTTTCACATTTCTGAACGACTCTGCCAATATCGTGAGATCATAATGTTTATTTTGTACATGTGATTGCAGATCTTCACCGCAGTCAAATGACGCGCAACAATATGTGCATGGAAAGGGTTTTACGTTGGTTTTCTTTGACTGGGCGTGTTGTTTAAGCTCGCTTTCATTACTGAAAACCTTTCCACAAGAACATTTAAATACTTCAGTTACAACTCCAGGTGAACTTGTTATGCGGGCAGTTTTATTTGCCCGTATATTTCTCGCGTCATTGACTGAGAACATTAGTTGATCATGAGCAGAAATATCTTCAGTACCCGCCGCAGGTTTCAAACCAAAGCCAGTTTGTGGCGGCTTGTTGGATGTTTCTGCTGTCCTATGTTTTTTCTTATGGTGATCATCCAGATCGTCTTTTGAATCAAACGATTTGCAACACTTACCACAACCAAACCTTTTTGATCTTTTGTCCAAGATATGTTGTTGCAAATGTTTCTCATTTTGAAATTGCTTACCACACACACACACGCTCTTGATTGGTGGCTCACATAAAGACGTATCAACTACTGACGTATAAACCGTAGATGGCCCTGTTGATGGTTGAGTACCAGGAGATGATAAAGACCTTCGAAGATGTTTATCCCTCTGATGTGCTTCCATAGCAGGTCGACTATCAAACGTTTTGCTGCATTTCGGACATCTTACTTCACCGTTACTTGCCATTTTTGTCTGCATAAAAAAAGTACTACTGTTGCATTTATTATTACAACCATCACGAACATAACTTCAACACCACCAACAACAACAACTACTATACTACAACGGCTACGAACAATACGGACACAAACTGAACTATTACTACATCATAAAACTAAACTGATATAATATAAATAGCAAATATCTATATATTACTACTACCACCACCATTAATATGGCTACATTAACAATAATGAATTATACTACTAATTTTAATATTACCACCAAAACTAACATGGCAACAGCATGTACTATTCCTATCAATGCATGCCACCCGGAAAGAACCGCCGACGCACGAGAAGCTACTGGGAAGCTTTATCACATAACTAAATCAGCCGAATCTTAGACTCGAACTCGGCACAGACAGAGGTGATATTTGATATGTATAACATCTGGATTTTATGAGTTGATTTCAACACAATGCCAAATCTATATGCGTGAGAAAACTGATTTAACATCAAAGTCATATTAAGATAAAAATATAAGAACTTTAGCATTAATGGCTTTTTACTTGACTCGTCCTGATTTTCGGGGTTTATATACATTTTAGTAGTATTAGTAGCAGTGTTAGGATTGAATTTTTAGTAAAATTAATAAAGATTGATATTTTCTTTGAATTGTATTAAAGTAATGTTTTATTTGTTTATATTCTAAAAGATATTAAAGGTAATTTCACTTGTTTTTCAAGCACAACTATATAGAATAGAAGGGTTGCTGAGCAAGTGGAAAAAAGGCAATGTATATCGATGTGTTGTGTAGAAGCAGCAAGATACTAAAGCTTGCCAATGTATAAGCTGCGTGGAAACATATAACAAAAAATACATAATACATGAAGTTTGCCTAGCTACAGTTCTAGGTACCAACAGTAAAAATATGTTTTTGACCTAGAATTGGCATAGGTTCAATTCGGTTAATGAAGGTGGAGTAACCTCTCTCTCTAATAAGCATCTATACGTCACAAAACAAGATGGCTTCCAACTAACAGCTAACCATATTTGGTGTAACGACATGAAACGAATATAAATAAACTATAGACTAAGTGTTATGACGTAAGATAATTGGTTCCTGCCGGTCAAAACTGGTTTATACCTGAAAGTAAGTAGACATCTTTTCTGACTGATGCATGGAGGGTATGACCTTCTCTGACCCTGACACTATAAATAAAGATGCGCGATCAGGTCAGATTAGTTCTCCATGTCAGCAGAGAATAGATGTTTTACTTTTCATTTCAGGTAAGGACACTGTATATGTCATAACCTCCTTTAGAAATAGGTATCTTTAATGTTTGAGATTTTAATGGTAAAATTGATATGTTTGCAACATCGTTACTGAATTCTTTTATTTACAATATATATATTGCAATAGAATGTTTTATGTTCATATTTAATTATATTTATGTAAGTTTTATGGTAAAGGTTGTGTGAAGTGTCGTTTAGTAGGGGTGGGGTTCTTCCTATAGACTTTAAAGAATTATGAGGAAGTTCCCCTGGTCCGCATTCAGAATATTTACTTCTGGACAATATATTATATATGGCTACGAGCCCCCAGTCAGCAATGCCGACATTTAAATTAAAAGAAATACAAAGATGAAATTTAAACAACAATTTAATAAATGAAAATTTTAAAGATATTAATCAGTCAATGTCACTCTTGACCCAATGGTCCCTAGATAATCATTTGATTTCAGTGTGAGGAATATTTTCCCTTCTTGAGTGTTACTCATCTAAATAAGTTTCCTTTCGTCTTTCTCTCCTTCCGATTCCTCTACTTCCGTTTCCTCTCCTATCTCTACTTCCGTTTCCTCTTCTATCTCTACTTCCGTTTCCTCTTCTACGGTATCTCTTGAGGTCACCCGAAATTCACTCGGTATCTCTCAAATTCACTCGGAATTCTTTCCACCTCATCCGGAATTCCCCCGGAATTTTCTCAACGTCACCCGAAATTTCCCCGGAATTCTCTCAACGTCACCCGAAATTTCCCCGGAATTCTCTCAACGTCACCCGAAAGCTTCCTTTGAAGCTATCTTAAGATTTCCTTGATTTCCAAAATCTGAGTCTGCCACCAATTTTCGTCTGGCCGTACGGAGTCCTACAGGTCTCTTAACACAGTTAATTCTTGTAGCGAACTGACGAATTCTTACTAAACATGAGTTATTATCGCAGATTCCAGTCAAGGGCCCACCCTCAGCGAATTCTGATAGGATGGCTCTTGACTTGGTCAGTCGTTCGAACTGTCAATCATCCAACTGTTTGTCTGTAGGTCGAGGCATTGTCACAGTCTCTCTAGGCGTCGGCCCTCTACCCTTTGATGCGGTCATAAACTTAACACCTCCCGGAGATGTCCGCTCTCAAGCTAACAAAGACCATCTTACGTAAGGGGATTAGCTAACTTAGAACAATTTGAAACATCACAGCTGGGTCAGGCAGACCTACAATTTATACATGTACAAGGCCAGTCAGAATCACAAGTTATAGTAACTTATACCTACATACAAGGGGTTGGGGTAAAATCGTCACAGGTTGAATTCGCTACCAACTTCATGTTTTGATTTAATGATTGAAATAAAGTATTCCTTAAGTAAGAAAGAGTAATATCTAGCAATATATTCTAAATCAATATTCTTAATATTCTATTTTAAAATGAGTAAAATGCATTAATTGTTATTACATTTAATACTTTGACTATCTTGAAATTGATTGAGAATTAACATTTTGTATAATATTCTAAGGTGCAGAAGTTATATGAGTAAAATGAAGTTGGAAAGCTTAATAAGAAAATGTAATAAGTATTTCATGAATTTTTATTATAAAGTTTATAGAAGTGTTTCCAGAATGTAGTAATATATATATATATATATATATATATATATGTGTGTGTGCAGATTATTTAAATAAAGTTCTCCATGTCAGCAGAGAATAGATGTTTTACTTTTCATATCAGATGTAGCTGTCTATCATCGCGGCGGCGCTCCTTTTAAGAGAGCCTGAATTCTTTCTTCTCTCTCTCTCTCTCTCAAAGATGTAGCCTACCTACACCGTTATGAGTGACTATTTCTTTTGAGACAGTGTTTTCATAAAATTATGGGAGAAGATTCTTTGAAAAAACGACATTAGTGGACTAACATCATAAATAAGGTTTTCCGTACCAGCAAGTCTCATACGATTCCGTACCTGATTCCCTAGACATTCCATCATCATGTGACATCCTTTATCTAGGAACTCATTCTTCTCTTCTTTCTATCGTCCTGAGTTCCTAGCATGTGTTTATGAGATTGATCTATAGACTATTCCAACATTTCATCTCATAAAAGCAGGAACAGTACTACACAAAACAAACAGACACAAGTCTTTCTTAACACTACTGGTACATTTGCAGACGGAACCCTGGAGTGGCCTTGTGGTCTAAAGCGATTTCCGTTACGGATTACTACCATCTGTCTGCGTGGGTTCGAGTTTCGGATTCAGCCAAATTAGCCAATGTGGGTATGGGGAAAAAGCTTGCCAGTGGCTGCTTGTGGGTCGCTAGTTCTTTCTGGGATATTCCCGGGTTCTTCCTCCACCATTAATACTTACCGTCATGTACATCATAGTACGTTCTACAAATGGCGCTAACCACTGGCACTTGATTCTGTGTAAAATAATATATACACTCACCATGCGTTAAACCCCACGACAACATGTACAGATACTTCCATAACAACGTTGAATAATACTTGCAGGAGTTACCTCCCCTAATGCAGTTGAAATCGAAAGTAGACACTTCCAAGAATTTTCATTTTCTTGTATCAGTAGAGCATTCTTAAGAGGTTACATAGAGGTCAAGCACTGAACGGTAAGTTGGTGTGTTGAGTGCAAATTTTTAGTTTACAAGTATAAATATTTTGTTTTCTGCCTACTCCACACTGATAACACGGCCACCTGACATGTTCTTCTCCCGTTTGATATTTTAAACTAATTTATTTATGTATTTATTTATTAGCGGAATATATAGTGATTTAAAGTATAACACAATTCAAAATCTCAGTCAAGTAGAGACATTTCCATGACAACCGCTGTATATATGAGAATGATACAAGTAGAGTACATTGTGCCGTACTTAGATTTATATACACTGATATCTAGTCTATGTAGTAATACACTTGAAGGAAATAGAAAATGTGTGCATGTCTATATTTCAGTTCTATAACTTGTAATTCGCAGAAATGCGACAAGTACCAGCTTTAATTTCTAAATTTTATTTGAAATTAAATTAATTTTATTTGAAAGACTCGTCTTCTAACATAGGGTGATACTACGTCAAAAATCTATACTAATGATTGGAGTGACTGGATGTCCTTGACCTGAATTAAGCCTAAGCATTCATCAGCTTTCTCATGAAAGTTCGACTACATACCGACGAGTTCTCGGAATTAAGTGCAATTATTGAAAGCAGAAGTGAACGAGAAATGCACCTACTTGCAAGCCTGCATACACAATGCATTCATGCGTAAACACGTGTCGAGATTGTGTTAAAGGTAAGGTTTGCTGCGTACAAATGTTAAGGATTAATCTTGCTTTACGAAGTAATCATCATCACTATCATCATCGTCGTCGTAGTCGTAGGCGTATAATCATTCTCATAATATCATTAACATAACATAATAATAATGTCTGCTCAAACACGTCCTACGCAGGACTGACCTCTATAATTTCCTCACAAAATGTTTACAATTGTCTAAGATTCTCGATTTAAAAAAAGAACAAAAAAACAAAAACGACCACGGAAAGCTTCATCGCGTATTTATAATGTACGATGAGACTCGAATCCACGCTGACAGTAGTGTGATGTACGTGACATGTAAAGCCTGGGTCTCCTGATATTCGATACAAAATGGCACGGGATAAATCTTGACCATAGTAAACACTGCACCAAAACGACTACGGAAAGCTTCATCATTTATCTATAATGTACGATGAGACTCGAATCCACGCTGACAGTAGTGTGATGTACGTGACATGTAAAGCCTGGGTCTCCTGATATTCGATACAAAATGGCACGGGATAAATCTTGACCATAGTAAACACTGCACCAAAACGACTACGGAAAGCTTCATCATTTATCTATAATGTACGATGAGACTCGAATCCACGCTGACAATAGCGTGATGTACGTGACATGTAAAGCCTGGGTCTCCTGATATTCGATACAAAATGGCACGGGATAAATCTTGACCATAGTAAACACTGCACGAAAACGACTACGGAAAGCTTCATCATTTATCTATTATGTACGATGAGACTCGAATCCACGCTGACAGTAGTGTGATGTACGTGACATGTAAAGCCTGGGTCTCCTGATATTCGATACAAAATGGCACGGGATAAATCTTGACCATAGTAAACACTGCACCAAAACGACTACGGAAAGCTTCATCATTTATCTATAATGTACGATGAGACTCGAATCCACGCTGACAATAGCGTGATGTACGTGACATGTAAAGCCTGGGTCTCCTGATATTCGATACAAAATGGCACGGGATAAATCTTGACCATAGTAAACACTGCACCAAAACGACTACGGAAAGCTTCATCATTTATCTATAATGTACGATGAGACTCGAATCCACGCTGACAGTAGTGTGATGTACGTGACATGTAAAGCCTGGGTCTCCTGATATTCGATACGAAATGGCACGGGATAAAATCTTGATCATAGTAAACACTGCACCAAAACGACTACGGATAGCTTCATCATTTACCTATAATGTACAATGAGACTCGAATCCACTCTGACAATAGTGTATGTAAGTGACATGTAAAGCATTGGTCTCCTGATATTCGATACAAAATGGCACGGATTAAGCTTAAAGGAAACACTGCACCAAATTCGTCTTCTAAAAATTGTCTTCCTCCACGTCTCCCATGATACGTTTTAGGGTGGGCAGGGTGGGAATTAAATTCTACAAAGAATACAGTTAAAGGGGCAGGCACCAGGAACTTAACCATTTTTTCTTCAATGAAAACATAGAGAGGTTTCAGGCCCATAACGCTTCGACACGCACCAACTCAACACATTATACCGTTAGATATACACCTAAAGCCAAGATTGTAGCTCTTCACTATTTGTATCTGTGTATGTGACCGTTTCAAACAGCGTCAGGAGAGAGAGAGAGAGAGAAAGAGAGAGAGACCTTACGTTGTCCTGTTCTGTTATGATGTCTAGACAAGCCTGTTTGTTCTTGACATTGCTGGAGGCGCCACCAGTCATGTGTAATAAATAAATACAAATTACGAAGCTCTGCTAGGTCTCTCTAGTGCAAATCGATACTTACCTTGCTGCACAAGCTTTGTATTTGTGCGCATTACCGTAACGAGAGTTGTTTCCCTTGCACTATGCATGCTTTGCAAAAAGTGTGAATTTGATTTGTATAATCATGGACAACTTAAATGCAATGTAACAACTTCACCATTGGCATAGTTCTGTTGAGCTATTTGTAGCAGCAGATATTACCAAATTCCAATTAAATCATTGGAATTAGGTTAGAAAGCATCACTTTGTTTACATGATGGAGTGAGATCTGTTTCTAAGAAATCTTCGTGAAAATCAACGAAATGATGCTTGGAGTAAAGGTTGTTGTAGGGTTTAACGCTATTTTTCAGCACACGATAGGCTATACATGGCGACCAGTATTATTGGTGGAGGAAGAACATGGGAAAAACCCCGAAAAGAAACACCGACCCACGATAAGCTACTGGCAAGCTTTCTCACATAACTACATTAGCCGAATTTTAGACACGAGCCCACGCATACACAGGTGAGATGGCAGTGATCCGTAACGGAGAGCGCTTTAGACCACTCGGCCACTTGGGGCCCCTTGAAGTAAAGGAAGAGGGGCGAAGGAAAGAAATATTGGTATAAGGGGAGAGTGTACATGACAGATGCCCTTTATCTCCCCAAAAAATTCCTTAAGGCGACAGATGGAACATTTGCATACCTTTCTTAAGCCCAATGCGACCGTCGGATCAAACATTGTCAAAGAAACTACCCTAGCGAGGCAATGGTAAACTGGTAGCCAATTGCTCACTACCATCTCATATATATCCGCGTGGGCTCTAGTCCCAGACTCAGACTTTGACAATGTGTGATGCGAGAAAGTGTGCCGAAGTTCTTATTGATCTTCTCACAGTCTTGATATTCTGATTGTGAGATTAATTTTTTACCCACCCACCCACCCACATACCGCTCGATAATAGTTTTGTAACTTATTAATATGAAGTGTAGGTGTTCTTCTGTGTGCATGAATGTTTGGGACATGGGAATTTTAGCCAACAACTTCCTTGTATTTACTTTTAAATTTAACAAATACAGCAATCAGTATATTATTGGGTTTTATTTATGCATTTGATATAATACTACGGTAGTGTATTATGACGTCATTGTATTCAACTGTTACATGAAATATTGCCTAATTTAAATTGATATGATAATGCAAAACATGTGATTTAATCAAGGAATATGCCATTTAGGTTTTATTTAGATGGAAAATTGAGTGACAAGCACGAAAGAATGGTGATCAGCAATTAAGTGTGAAAATTCCGTCACTTACAATTTGGATTATTAGCGGAAGGAAATTTTGCGTGATTTAATTAGAAATTAAAAAATGGATGATTGATGTGGAAATACAAATTTGCGTGGCTTAGGTAGACATGATAAATCGCATGATTTGTATGGATATGACGTATTTTGTATTATTCGTGTCGAGATGACATTTTGCATGATTCATGTAGAAAACTAATTATTAAAAAATAAATGCTTGAAATCTGCTTTCTTTTGTTTAGGATGCATTGTTACGAATGCGAGATGGCACCTTTTCGTTGATTACATATACATATTCTAGCTGTTCTTAAATCGGTATACTTGTTAAAATATACGCATCCCGAAAGGGGAGAAAGGGGGTAAGGGTGGGGAAAAGAAAGAAGAAGAATAAAATAGGTCTAAATATATAAATACAAGTCGAAAAATATACAGAGGGGCAGATATATGTCATAAATGTGAAAAAGTAGTTACAAAAGTGATACTGCCACTGGGGCAATATATTTCTTTTAATTTCCTTTAGTTTTAATTATTATTGATGGGTGTAATATGTCTTATAGAATATACGGCTTGGCCTTAGTCCAGATATGGAGCTTTAAAAAAGTGCTAGCTCAGCATGGTCATTTCCACTTCCTGGACTTCAGAAGTGAATTGCAAATTAAGAGCCGATAACATTTTTTACATTTTATATATATAGTAATTCAATCGGTGCACTTTCAGAAGCTGATATTTTCTAGTTGAGCAAAATAAATGTTCTCTTTTTTAATAGGTGCTAAAGATAGTGTACTTTACACTAATTCAAGCTGATTTGTTTAGCATTAGGAAACAGTAATTTTCGTTACCAATGTGCTTATATCATGTACAATTTCCATAGATACAATATCCAATGAAATGTCAGCTACATATATCTGAGTAGTATATAGGTATGCCAACATTCTCTCCACTGTGCGTGTTTTAACATGCAGAAAACGTCACCTTCCAGACATCACTCCCTCAAAGGTACTTAATAACTGGTGAGCGCCACCCCACCCCCCACCCCCACCCACCCCCACCCCAAAACAATATAGGAATACGACCTACATGTAAGATTTACTCATCTCGGATAGTGAAAAGCATTACAACATGCAGAACTATGCACCTCCCATAACATCGACATGACAAACGAGGTGCTCCAAATAGCATCGGCAATTTTAAATTTTGCAAAAACTTAAATTGACACAGTTCTTTGAAACAAACGTGCTTAGTATACATTTATTTCCAAGAGACGTATTCGATTGACGTCAGTAAGCCATGAGAATTAATAAAGTGATTAAGTCACGTATTTGGAAGTAAATGGATGTACTTAACACACAGAAGTTACCTCAGAGTTGTTTGACGTAGGGATTATATCCTACATCGGATAGTAAATCCTCAGATAGAAGAGTAGCTTTAGCAACTATGGCGCCGTGTGGCATATTGCAAACAAATTTCCAAAACTATCCCCGATTCCCATCAAATTCATTGCGCATTGCCTACATTCTCCCATTTTCATCATCACTTGAGTTTGACAAAACTAAAAAAATTACACCATCCCTTGTAATTGCCAACTTTCCCCTATTTTCATCATTACCATAGCATGGAAAAAACTCCCCAATTTCCATCAAAATTGCTTGAGCATTTCCAAATTTCTCCAATTTCCATCATCGCTTGAGCATTGTAAAATCTTTAATATTTCCATAATCCCTTGCACTATGCCAAAACTCAACAATGTTCATCATCGCTTGAGCATTTTATGACAATATTCAAGATAATCAAAATGTTACAGAACGTGTACATAATAAAATAAGCAGCGGTTGAAGTTTGTGTCCTGCATAAAGATAGTACGCACTGGTCTAGCTAGCGATATGTCAGGTGATTTTAACCGTGGCTGCAAGCGTTCTTTGTTATTATATCCTGTCTCATATATACGAACATCAAAATACAGTCTCATTTATTATATCGTCACTATTATCTCTCACGAATTATCTTATTCATAAAAGTGTGGACTTTATTGTTTGACTATTTCATATTTGGTTAATTGCATTAGTTATCTGCAGTAAACAATTCGGATGCCATGTTTGCCAACAGCAGTCCTTGGCACTCTTTCTAACTATGTTATGTCTTTAAATGTCATTTCAAGTTTACACTGAATGTTTTAGAGCACAGCTAACAGTTATACTCTTTCTTAACGTGATGATATATTCATCGTTATTCTCATTACGCAATCTTGTCTTCGGCTCTCAATTTTATTTCAGCAATGTAGGATAGTATCTTTCATAATATGTCTGAGCTAGATTGGAACATTTCTGCCAAATGAATCAGAATATTGCATCGGCCAAGAGTCTGGTGCTTAATCATGATCTTAAAATAGAATTGTCATATCCCACACTGATGCTTAAAGTTTTCTAATAATCTTTCATCTATGTTCTGCACTAGACGATATGAATAGACAAGCATATGAATGTTAGAGATATATAGCTTCCAGATGTGTTCTAACTATACCGACGTAAATGCGCACAAAGGTATGTGAGAAATCGCCATATTTTGTAATACATATGCTGTCTAATAGTGATGTTATGTAGCTACTTGCTTTTTATAACAACATTGACACTGTCATGTTGTATGACATTATCACAGACATGACGTAGTCAACAAAAATCATCTAACTCGTATATACAATTCATTTAAACATGTCGCGGCTGTCATTTTCATCATTTCTTTTGAAAGTGTGATTGACCGTACCAGGCAATGAATCTGTTAACAATATCAATATTTTATATATAGTGCTTATCAATATTATTGTATTAATGGTGTAAATCATTATTTCGTTTGTACATGAATCGGTTAAATTCGAATTGAGTCACAGGGAAGAAAATTAGTCACGCTGCAATTGTATTCGAACACTCTCTTTCTTTCCACCTACCCAACCACCCAACGATTAAAAGAAAATGAAAAGCATCAAAGATATAAACGAATTGAAAAAACTTATTGTTTTTGTTCATCAATTTATAATATTGTTACACTCACAGGGTTGTCCACTTGACCGAGCGGTGCCAAAACCCTGATGCGAGTCACGCTGGAAGTCATATGTTTTCCCCAAACTTCCAAAGACTTCATACAACTTGAGTTGTAAAATGGAAAGACAGATGTGTCTGCTATATTATTGGCGACCCAGATGAGACAACTTGCCCAAAAGTCCATTAACCGCACCTTTGCATGATTTTCTTCATTATCCCCCGATTTTCGTACCGACAGCTCGTCATGCCAAAGAAATTACACTAGTATTCCCTTACTAACTAGGAAATATTTAACTGCGCGACCCTAGGCCAGTCAATCCAGATAATTTCCGGCGTATCACGCTCATATACATACGCCCATTTTCCACTATGGACACATAAATGGTACCTACCAAGTACCAATTTATTGATTCACTTATATAATTTACTGATTTCCTACCATAAATGCTGCCATTTCAACCACAATACTTTTATACACCGCTGAATTTTAATATGGACTATGTTACACAGGGACAGTCATTCGGCTTGTACCTAAATTCACTACTAACGACCCCAGCATGTTTCAAATTCACTAACACTCGGCTCTGTGACGTTTGTTCCTACTAATTGGCTAACTATTTCGGGCTAATAATATTTCCATGGCACCGAAGACCAAATACTCACACAAATAAATCTAAGAATTGCTTAAAAACGGGATGCTTTCAAATATACATACTCCATATTTTGTACAATATATAACTTGTTGTATATAGCTTAATTGTCGCCAGGGTTCCAAATACTGTAAGGTGTTTCACTTTTCAAACAAAACGGAGGCCCTCGATGTAAACAAGCAAACGTCCATTGCAGTAAAAATTGTCTCGTCTGCGTCCAGTGTTTGCAATGTGCAGATATAATGTTTCTAAACCAAACTGAGTGGATAAAAAAGAAGAGCTCTCGTATATTTGTGCTCAAAGAAATTTAACTCCGAAATTTACGGAATTTTTTAGAAAGTCAAGGACGGTCAGCTACATCACGTGGGTAAATGATGTGGGATTTCTTAAAGCTTTTATATTAATCCAAACTTTAGATACGCATACAACGTCGCATGCGTGGGCTAACGATCGGTACCAATTTTAATACTCTACGCAAAACATAACTTGAAATAACAGCGTTTATTCATAAATGGATCACGCGAGAAAGGAGAGAAATGTCGTCCCTTGTTAGTTATTATATATTAAATGTATGACAAGTCAAATAAAAGCAACGATACGAGCCCTTGTAGGAATAGCGTTGTATAATCACACCTTTTCGAGTTGCCGAGGTTAACAATGCTGACCTTTATTTCACTATGGCAGATGCGTCAGTTCGTCTCTCATGCAGACGCCGGGGACGTCTTTTCGGGTTGGGCGAGCAGGGGCTGGTCAAAGTTGGAGACGGTGCTCGCCGTCGGCCTAGTCCCTTGCCTCCAACACCTCGTGCAAAATTAATTCAGTTGCTAAGCACGCGCAACTCGATTCGAATCGTCCATGAAAAAGTGGGATGCGTCTGAGAAACGTTATCTGTAACATCCTTGTCTTCACGAAAACCTGCCTTCATCGTGCATGTCCCGTGTATAGCTGACTCCATGATGCATGTCCCGTTTATAATTTTCTCCATCATGCCTGTCACGTGCAGTTAACTCCATCATGCATGTCACGTGTATAGTTGCTTCCATGATGCAGGTCCCGTGTATAGCTGTTTTCATCATGCATGTCCCGTGTATAGTTGCTTCAATCTTGCATGCCCGGTGTATAGTTAACTCCATCATGTATATCCCGTGTGTATGTGCTACCTTCATGCACGCCCCGTGTATTGTTGCCTCCATCATGCATGTCCCATGTATAGTTACCTCCATCATACATGTCCCATGTATAGTTACGTCCATCATGCATGTCCCATGTATAGTTACCTTCATCATGCATGTCCCATGTATAGTTACGTCCATCATGCATGTCCTTGTACAGTTACCTCCATCATGCATGTCCCATGTATAGTTACCTCCATCATGCATGTCCCATGTATAGTTACCTCCATCATGCATGTCCCATGTAGTTACCTCCATCATGCATGTCCCATGTATAGTTACCTCCATCATGCATGTCCCGTTTATTGCTGCCTCCTAACTTTCAAGGATAAATCAGACTTGGGAACGGATTGTCGTAAAGTGGAATTCGACGTTGTCGTGTTTTTCAGTTTCTTACTTAGGTCGCAATAAATTGAGATTTGTGAGCTCAAACATGACAGTGCTTGAGTTTTGGACATTACTTTGAGGAAGTTCGTTATCTTTTGTCTATTTAGTGACGTTAATATGATGTCAGCTCCGATGGAACTCGGGATAAAAGGAAGATAGTGTTAGTTCGAATGATTTGAATAACTGAACTTCCCATACGAACGAAAGATAGATTTATAGATGTACAGATACTTACATACATACATACATACATACATACATACATACATACATACATACATACATACATACATACATACATACATACATACTATTACTGCATTTATTGTTTTGAGTTTACAACACCGATCAGATTACATGGAATAAGCAAGATATTCTTAAACACTAGAGTTTAAATAGAATTTCAACAAAACATTAAAAAAATACAATTAGGAACACTCTTTATGAAAAATTGATTTATTAAAAATATATATCACAATAAAAGAACACACAATATCGACAGAAGTGAAAAGCAGTATAAAGTAGAAAAAAGTTACAATGCCTCTCATTTATAAAACCTAATTAGGATTATAAAGCTACTAATGCCACTATATGTAGTGAGATAAAAAATATTTCATTACCGACCTTACCACTTGTCACCCATGAGAAAAATAACACATTTAGAATAATTTAATCCAAAATAAATGTGTTCATCGATTTGGGCCGGTTTTGCCGAGTACTAGAAGCGCTTAATACAACTTATTAAGTGCAGTAGGAAGCAAATTGTATTGTCTTTATCAATTATTGAGTATGTCTTCATGAATCGAAGCATGTGTTCAATTGGAATCTTAAAAATGTACATTATCCCAATATCACTTTATACAAGACAACAATTTAGTAATGCACCACTAGATGCCTGTATAAAAGTAACACATCACATGAATACAATTGAAGTCTAGTCATAAAAATGGATATGAATATATATTCAAATCTAGTATGTGATAACACAAGTATTTATGTACATACTGTACCAATAAAGATGTGATACATTGTTTCATCATGTACCAGTCAGTATGTGTGTGTGTATATATATATATATATATATATATATATATATATATATATATATATATATTCAGATTAAGGAAGAGAGTTTTTTTGCTGAGTGCTTCCATCCTTTTCTTAGGGTTTAGAGAATATCCGCGTGAGTTAAGGCACTTGTGCATGATAGCATAGCGGTAGAAGCTTTAACTCAATGCGTATGTAACAAATTTTTTTAACTCTCTGAACTGTTGTATTGATGTTATACACCCCACCCACCCCACTATTTTTTTATGTCTTGATATAAAACAGATTTAAACAATATATCCTCTTCCTGGATATGAAACAATTTCTTGCGGGTATTCTTCTCTCCTTTAATTTTTATCTTTTCTGATACCTTTTTTTTGTCTCTGTGTATGTATTTTACTTCGCATTAGGAAGATCGTGAGTTAGGACGAAACAATATTTAATTTGTTATTTTCCTCCTGTTCTTTTGCTACGATTGCATTATTATATTATACTCTTTGGATATATATATATATATATATATATATATATATATATATATATATATATATATATATATATATATATATAAAGTTAGACAACGTTATTGACATTAATTCCTTGTGTAATATGACGATATATCAATGCGACTAATTTCACAACAGTCATGGTTGCGGCAACAGCAAGCAGCACAGCAAGGTAAATGGAATTTCGAGCACCTGCTACCCAATTCTTCGAGATACTTCCTGACAGCGCCACGACTAGAACCAAGTAAGGGGTAACAGTGTAGCGGGCATATCTATCCAGGAAGATAAGATCAGAGATATAGAAGATTAGGATTTCCGCTGAGAGAACTGCAAGTGAGATAGTTGACGCAATATTTTGACCGATGTCATGTGCTGAGCGATAGGTCAATGTGTGGGCAAGGTTAAGAAGTGTTGCTATAGTTACCCACGTGGCGTAAATGGCCAGGCCATTATGTACAAGAATTCGGTTGAACCAAATATCGTACCTTCTTCCTTCCTTTATTAATTGAACAACATTCTTGTCAAATGCTCGGTAGGTGAGGAAAAGACAAATATAGAGGGTGACGGACATCATGAAAATATCAGCTAAAGCAGCTTCAATTATTTCACGGTCGAAGAGAAACAACCATCCAATATTGAGGAACATGTTCAAGATATACACGGCCAGAAACGAAGATGGCAACACTTGTGGATTGAGGTAGGCAGGCCCAAGTGGTGCTTTCCGGAAAATAAGAATGAAGCTGTACAAAAGCCACAATGCCTGCCATGCATAGATGAAGCCCCATATGCTAAAGGTCCATCCTGCGGGTGTGATCTCTAGGTAATACTTGTCCGACAAGTTGGCCTGGTTGCTCAGGAAGAGGACTGAAATTGAAAAACAAATATTGATACGAAAATAAACTGCTGAGTAACTGATAAAATAACGACAAAAGAACTTATTATTGGACTTCACACAGTCGGCGTCCATGTATATAGTTTCACTTAACGGATGCATGAGCCCGTTCCTAAGCAGTATATAAGAATACTTATCTACACGCTTATATACACATATACACACATGTAAGTCTTATCAGTTGTATGTTGCGTTCGTCAATATATTTCTATGTTAATAGGAAGTGTAGGACACTTTTTATATACAATAAGGTATATACAATGCATAATATAGTTGATGATACAACAATAGATAGATAGATAGATAGATAGATAGATAGATAGATAGATAGATAACATCCATTGACTGTAGGCAAACAAGTTTCAATGGAATTTATGTATATAAAAGGTTCATGTCTGTTTAGTTTACCATCGTATGTGTCTTTCTTTATATAAATTAAACAATATATCTATATATATATTATTATTATTGTATAAACATTACTTCTCGAACGAGAGGACAAACACAAATTTCTTAGATCATGGGAGATAACCCGTGATTTCGTGATGCAATTAACTCGATATATCTATCTACATGTACGTTCATCCATAGATTAGTTCTCAGACGACGAGAGAACATCTATCTTTTTTAATCATGGGAGACAACTAGTGAAACCGTGACACTATTACCTCCATCTCCACGTGCCGACAATGCGTTAAAGACGATCACCAGAATGTAGGAGAAAATGGCTCCAATAATCAAGGAAATAATAGCCGTCTTGTGTTGTCCACCACACATTTTTATCTCCTCTGAAAATATTTCAACAACGGATAATTCAAAGCATGAAAACATCAATACATTTTTAACTTTTCTCATAACTTATTCAGAATCATGTTTATATACGAATTAGCAAAGTACACGGGTGTATGGAAGTAAAGGCCGAGTGGCTAATGGGCCGAACGGCTAGTATGTATGAAAAACAAAACTATTTGTTGCGGGGTGGGGGGCATCTGCTTGGGCTAGATAAAGTTAATTGGTATATAGCATAGAGATACGATATACGCCAAGGGTTGGGTGATCTTTGGAAAAGGAAACTTGCGGACAACTTGGTCGGAAACTATACTGATATTAAGAGTATGCCGATCCACGAAAACAAGCTTGGGCTCCTTGCTGTTTGATCTGCAGGTAATAATTTGAAAACCACTGAGATCCCTATCTTATAAGTATGTATATATACATTATATGCATGCTCAGTCATTTATGAAACCCGCATCTGCCTCTAGGTCTCCTCTATTTATATATATATATATATATATATATATATATATATATATATATATATATACATATACATATATATATATATATATATATATATATATATATATATATATATATATATATATCCACCGCTCCGGCGTCCTAGTGGTTAGAGCGCCCGCCTATTTCTTAACAAGGACCAATACAGATTCTTCCGTTTCGGCTAAATCGAAATAAATTTCTATATCAGCTTTAAATCACAGACTTGAAAAAATCAGAATAGAATGAATTCGTAATTTTATATAAATGTTTTATGAAAAAGAATGGGTGAGTACAAAAATTCAAAAGAAATTAAAAAGTTGAAATAAACGTGACAGAATGCAGACTTAATTTTCATGTAGTTTTCAGAATCCAAATGTTGTGAAATATTAACAAGATTTGATACAAAAAATAGACCTAATATATCCGTTTGCTTGCCTTTTTTAAATCGCTATTTGTTTACATTATTTGAAGAAAAAGAACAAGAAAACAAAATACAAAAAAAATGTATTTATTGACTTTTGGCACGCCTGAACCTATTATGAAGAAGAAAAAAACGACGATGCTACAGTTGGAATATTCGTTCATTTGTTCAAATGTTCTTAAATAATTAAGCAAACGTCATGAAAAAGAATCGGGCGTGATACATGTATTTTTCTTGCGAAACAAAAACAATCTTGCACTAACCCAAGTTAAAAAATAGAAATGTGGAAAAGGTCTCTGGTAAATATGGGTGTACCCAAAGCTACACAACATATTGACCACAAGTCTGATACAGTTTTGCTAGTATTATTGTCTAAAAGCGAAATTCTTTTTTCTCTTCTAACCCCTCCCGTCCCCCTTACAAAAAAAAAAAATTTCAATTTAGAAGAATTGCAGACAAGAACATAAAAACGGTGCCTAAAGTAAATATGTCGCCGTCATTATTTCACCTACCTTTCTTCTTTGCTTGTTTACCGAAAATTGAAGTGTAGAGAGCCTCCCTGAACTTTTGCCATCACAATGGTGAGACATGTGGCTTTCATAACCAGTCGACAACGTGAACTGACACGTGAGGAGACCGATTTAAACCTATGAGTCAACACTGTTTACAAAATGATCACAGGTTTACGACCGCCTTGTACTATCTGTAGTAAGTCCCACGATGGAATAGTAGGGCTAGTACGTATTACAAGGCATGGTTGACTACTCGTGGTATACGATTAAATGTTAGTGTTGTTTGTGTATTTAGCTTCATTTCTCACACCAGATAGGCTATCGACAGCAGCCAGTATACCTGGAAAACAGATTTAACCTCTTCAAGAACCATTGTCCTACAGAAACCTTCATTCTAATTTCGCACTAGCCGACAATGAGATGAAATGGCAGGGATTGGTAACCAGAGGCGTAGCTAGGGGTGTGCAGGGGGTACATATGTCCCCGAGCGCCAAGGTTCAGGGCCGCCTAAATGAGGCTTATAACGTTACATTACAATAAGTAAACAAGGGTAATAAATCGGTCACATGATCGCTGGGGCGCCAATTTTATAGTTCGTCCCCGGGCGCAAAATATCATAGCTACGCCTCTGTTGGTAACGGATAGCACTTTAGACGATTCGGGGCCCCGAATACGGTTAAATTATACATGGGGTAACACATCTTACACTATAATCAGATAACCACTAACATTTAAATGAATAGATACTCATTTAACATTTGATCGAATATAAGTCGAAAATGCTAACGGAAAAAAAGTCCAGAGGGCTTTTAAGGGAAACATAAACGAGATTGACCTTGTACAAAGAAAACACCATATTGAATTCAGTTGTCGTATTCAACGGAAACGTTGTCAGATATCATAGTTGAATCTAAATTGGAATACGTTCTTTATTAAGTCATTACGGGAACACATTAATGGCAAAAGGGCTTACTTGTCTTAAAAGCGTGTGATGGAATTCTCAATAAATTGAAAATTAAAATTAAACGCCATGAAAAATGTGCATACAATTCTGAATCGGTAGTGAGTAACGATGACGCTAACAGGATGAAAGTCAACATTGCTGCTTTTTCGAAACACCCTCCCGGAAAAAAATAAGAAATGTAATGGTAGTTATACATATATATCTATTTAAGTGATATATATATATATATATATATATATATATATATATATATATATATATATGTATGTATGTATTTAACTGTTTATACATATACATGTACATCTATTTAACTGTTAACACACACACACACACACACACACACACACACACACATATATATAACTGATTAACTAAGATCAGAGCCATAAATCGTTTATATATGGATACATATATATCTCTTGTTCAGATATATTGAGAGAGTTCCCACGAAAATAATTCGGTTGGGCGCCTCTGGTCCCATATAGCAAGACCAGCATGAATGTAACCAGACCTAGATTTATCTCTGTGTAATCATTTAATTATCCTATATAATCGGGTTTTTGCCCAAAACCCAATGTTGTGTTGGACGACAACATGATTCCCCCCTCCCCTCCATTGCCCCATTAAAGTAGTCCAGCTAAATACGAAAGCAAACTTTTTTGAGACAACAGCGTCTATATTTTTATATAATTGAGTATAAGTCGAGGACAAGTTAATGGATCGTCGCCGTCGTCAAACAAAATAAAAGGATTTGATCCATAAACACCCTTTAAACAAAACTACTTATAGATTTCACACAAAAGTGCCAGAAATGTATTTTTTTTTTTCGATATTTCACAAAAGATTGCTAGATATTTCTTGGGATATATTGTATGTTTCTGTTTTTGCAATAATATAGCTCTTATCGTCATGACAGAACAAGAACAAATTAAGACTACTGCTGATAAGATAATCAGGTTTTAACATTTTAATAAAGTTTCCATGATTGTCATATTAATGTAATGTTTTTTTTTAGCTCATCATCAACTGTAATGTTTGTGTCATTGTTTTGCGATATTGGATTGTAAACATTACCGACAGTTTTGACGAGTTCTTATGTGATCAAAGCAGGTTTATTAAAATATACAAAATAAGGCTTGTAAACCAAAGACAACTTTATCTTGTTTATATTTTTAAGTACCTGCTATACGTCTCGATATTACGTACAAGAGTCTATGCTTACCGTAGAAGGGAATTCTCTTCAGCTTTAACGTGGTATCTTCCACCGGATTATTTTCCATGATATCTGAAATTCACAGAAGATTTGTAAAATTATGTCTGATATAATATAGCAATAACAAATATCGTCTTTTACTCGACGTTATCGTATCAGATCAAACATGATAAACTGTTCACCTCTAAGATAAGCTTAATATTTTAAGTTCATGTTGCTATCTTACAAGACGCGAAATTTTTCTCATGTTTTGGCTCTTTTCTCTTATTTACTGTCGATAATATAATACCTGTTCCAGATACCATCACCAACAATGGATATGCGATTCCTCCTGCTGATGTTATTCATTGTGTTGTTTACACAATTTAAATCTAGTTTACACAATTTAAATCTAGTTTACACAATTTAAATCTAGTTTACCACGATTATGATTCGACTGTAATATTTGCTGGCACATCTGATACAATAAAGTTTTTTATGATTGTACTTTTAGTACTTGATTAGTTCGTATATGATTAGTTAGTACTTGATTATTTCGTACTTGATTAGTTCCTACTTGATTAGTTAGTACTTGATTATTTCGTACTTGATTAGTTCCTACTTGATTAGTTAGTACTTGATTATTTTGTACTTGATTAGTTCCTACTTGATTAGTTAGTACTTGATTATTTCGTACTTGATTAGTTCCTACTTGATTAGTTAGTACTTGATTATTTCGTACTTGATTAGTTCCTACTTGATTAGTTAGTACTTGATTATTTCGTACTTGATTAGTTCCTACTTGATTAGTTAGTACTTGATTATTTTGTACTTGATTAGTTCGTATATGATTAGTTAGTACTTGATTATTTCGTACTTGATTAGTTCGTATATGATTAGTTTGTACTTGATTATTTCGTACTTGATTAGTTCGTATATGATTAGTTGGTACCTAATTATATCGTACTTGATTAGTTCGTACTTGATTGGTTTGTACTTATTAGTTAGTACTTGATTAGTTCGTACTTGATTAGTTCCTTCATGTCGTTGTCTGATAGCTTAGATTGAATATGGTTTTCTATTTGTTTAATCTGAGCTAACAAATTTTACAGAAGAAAATTGACCGTTGTCACAGCAGCAGCTTGCTATATCAACCAGATCACAAAATTACCTATAACATGATCAGCAAGACAAATTTCTACAACCATTATATATCTCAGATGATATATCCATATATGTAGGATCATTTTTTTTAAAATTGGTATGATTGGCACACATGGTGGATTAAAGTGTGTTCGTATTGTGGTGACATCATTCACAATATTTTGGTAGATATCTTAAGTTGATTATATATAACTTGTTAATACAAAAAAGTCTAAGTCGATGAACGTTTTAAGTAACACATGTTTAAGTAATTTATATGCTTTTGTAATATATAAAGTCCACGTTTATGAACACGTTTATGAACATCCAAATTGATGTCTCTTATTTAGATACCAGACAATCAGATCTTTGGGGGGAGGGGTGTATTTATTTTTCGTTAGTAACTTTTAATAATCTTTTCGTTGCATCTTTTTGTGACGAATATCATCAATTGCTACATTTAGTTACACAAGTTTAATAAAATTATTAATACTTGTAATATCATCAATCGCGGACATGACTATAATTATCGCTATCAGTGACACATTTATCTGTTCATCAAAATATTGTTTTTAATCGCTGTTTGTCAACGAGTTAACCAATATCAGATATGCTATCACTAACGGATTAGTGTCATCATGATAATCCGAGATTAAAGATTTTTAACCCGAAGAGTCATTCTCTAACTAACGAATAGTCTCTGTTAAACAAAACACTTATCGTATGATTTTCTGTGAGTCGATTTATTCAGTTATGCCAGTTCATTAGGCTCATCTAGAACTTTGTTTATTCGATCTTTGTTTTATTTTCTTCAACAGTGACTCAGTTTTAGTCTTCTCTCCTCGCAATCGTTTGGATGACAATATTTACTGATAACATCAAATTCTCGGATAACGTGTGTTTAGCTTTGAACCTCTCATACATGCATCTTTGGCAAAATTATCTTCGTTATCTGTTAAATTATATGATTCTAGTGTTAAACGTTTCTTTTCAGCAATTATACCTGTGCTTCATCTGCACTTTCTGGGTCTAGTTGATCAATAATAGCTGATACCAATATTCCTGTTTCAGGATTAATACAACACTGTAAAACTCTTTAGCATCTCTGATCGATGTGGAATAACATACATGATAAGCTACATCTACGCTAAATTGAAAACACAGATGCTACATCGTCGATCGCGTGCAACTTAAACATTGTCAAAGGATGGAAAAGACATTCTGCGCTGACATCATATATCAGAAAGTGAATGTACATGTTAACCGTGTTTGGACTTAGCGGCAGTAAACTGTTGACACATTGAAATATAACAATCCCGACCCGCTGTACAGAATTGCTCTTATGAGAGATTTTACATTTGTATCTCAAAATTACTTGTTTTCCCATATGTTCTCCACCCGAGACTTAGATATAGCGCTGTTAAAAGCGAAACCATAATTTTGAGTATCTCCAGGATATTTTCTTGACTGTCGCTGTAAAACTACGAGTATCTCTCGAATCAACACGATGTGTAATATAACTTACGTTACCGCGAGCTCATTCGTGCTTCCAACTATCAGCGAAAATATTGATGTTTTTACAAGATAGGATGCAGTAACAGAAACAAATGCTGATGATATCTCGCTGACGTCCATAATTAATGTGCCTGTCATTGTGAAGCCGTATTTTATCACAAAATTTGTGTCTGTCACATTGCATCTTCACTACCCAGCTATCGTTGAACATTTGAGTATTATCGAGCTGTGTGTTGCATCATACTTTATAACCTATGGAATGAACCTGTGATTGTCCTCCGGCAAGTTTTAAGTACGCCTTCAATGATTCTTTTAGTTGTTAATCAGATACTGAATCTGATTCTTCAATCCAAGGAAAATCAGTTGGTCTTTTATCTTACCACCGTCGATAAATGAAATAACGATTGGTACACTATAACAGATTTTTTTTTATTTTTAAATTTGCCAATGTATTAAGTTGGTTGAAAATTCCCGTCTGAGAAAGATTTTGATCAGACGGCGGAGAGGTTATCTCCCGGTGCATTATTGTGATGTTTATATCGCCAGTCATTATGCCACCTTTAAGTGAAAGTATTTCAGATATTGATGTGATTAGTTTATTACAATTTACCGCTTGTTTGGTATCAGCGTTGTTTAACGGATATGATGTGCCGCTATTTGTTCTCCTATTATTACTCATGTTCATTGTGACGGTTATAACGCCGCCGGCAAGTGAAAGTCTTTCAGATATAGCAGTAGTTATTTGATTATAACTAACGGCTTTTGTGTTAATGACGTTGATAGGAGGATATGTTGTTTCTAGGTTTAACACTCATTCTTCTGACGTGTTAAGTGTGCCAATTATTATGTCACCAGATTTCTTGAGATAATTTGTTAAATCAACGTCGGTTCCAGTTGTTGTTGTTTCACTGGACATACCAAATGTTTTGTAGTAACTCATCTTTGTTGTATGCTTCTGATACAGTTATCAGGATGCAATTTTTTCCACGTGTTATATGATGAGCATAATAAACTTTGACAAGGATGGCGTAATACAAAATAAAACACAATTTTGAGTTACCAGAATGCCATTACTTTATATTAGGATGTACTGGTCTGGCAAAACAAACATGCTAGTGAATTTGCTAATGAACGACAGATTCAACTATGGTCGGGTGTATATTTATATGATCAACCCTCAGCTGGACAAATGCGTTGCTGAACGAGTACATTTAAAAACTAACAATTTACCTTGGTGCTGGTAAATATGTAAATATATTCGTGCTATAAAGACAGCTGAGGATATTGTTCCTTTTCCATGCTGGACTCGACGACAAAAATAGTATCGTTTTGATGACATTAAGTTGAGTAATGATGGAATGGAGAAGATCAAATCATATTTATTTTCATTGAAAAGAAAACGAAGATGTAATGCAATTTATCTTGCAGTAGGTTTTATAACGTTGATTGATTTATCAGAAGAAATATGGGTTGTTTTACGTTTTATCAGAAGTAATGTCGATTGTTTCAAATTGTTTAACGGACTAAGACAATCTTGAGGTTGCAATATTTAGCACAATAAAAATGCGGTTGTTTCCAAAGACAAATTTGTTTAGCTATATGATGGAAATCACACTTTGTTTTTATTCAAAAAACTTGAACCAAGTATACGTGCTGATGAAAAATGGATAAGTTTTAGACTGGAAAGAACTATAACATAAATATGTCATTCACATTAATAAATAGACAAAGCGCGGATAAATCGTTTAAAGTAATATGTCGCAACAAGCGTTGCTATTAAGAAAACGGTTGAACAAGATCGTGATGGATAACAACAAGCAGCAAAAACAAAACTGCACGACTCTTCAAATCTGCCACATAGTCTGTATATGGCAAACATCCCGGTGTTAAGAAAGTGTCATAGGAGGATCTAGTAAAACTGAAAGAAAAAGGTTTGCAAGGACTTCTCGAAGATGGGAAAAATAAAACTGCTAAGGATACTGTTGAGCACTGATGCACGACAAGCTACGACTTATATTGTACAAAACATGAAGGAAAAACAATTGTTGATAATATAAGCATATGACAGAACAAAGAGAAAAACTAAAGATATTTGAAGCAGTAAATTAATAGAAAAAGAAAAAACCGCTATACGAAAAATTTGATTTTTTAGAATAGTTCGAGTATGAAGATAAAATAAGAAAGAGATCATAATACGAAAAGCAAATGAGGGTAGAAATAATTAGTAGTATGCAACTAAAGTTGAAGATACTGAAACAATTACACAATATTCCGTCAAGGTCTTATTAATGTAAGATATATCTAGACGTTTTTAATAGAGTTGTATGATCTGAAATAGTGTTACAGCTACAAGAAAAAAATCAAACAATAGAGAAATAAATAGAGGATGAAGATGTAAAGAAAATGACACAAGATGATCAGCAGAGTATAGAATATGATGAACAATTTCAACCAGAATCAGATTACAATGTTGTGCTTAAAACATCAGTTAAAGGAGAAGCCGATATTACTGATCGACTGATTCTGCTTATTTTATCGATGGATGCTGGAAACATTAGTACAGAAAAACAATGAAAAAGTTGATACACTTGATCACCTACGATCACACGGATCTTTAACGTCGGACAAGTATCACGTGATACGCAGCGATCTGATTCACTAACGCAAATCGTGATTATATGTTCATCTGCTTTCAGCAAATAAATATGTCGTCAATGAGACTGTTGTTCGTCCCATGTCAGATAACAAGAACGAAAAGATCAAACGTTTCCGCTTTTTTAATTCTTTTATTGAACCAAAATAAGTATGAGATCGGATTGGCAGCAACTACTGGTTGACATTTTGAGGCAAAGCTAACGTCAACGGCGATTTTGTATTCGGCTTGAAAACCAATGGCGTCATCGACTGGAAATATGTTAAGATACCACATCGCGCCTGCAGCATCACATGCATCAGGAAAACAAACGAGTACTTACTTTATAACGATTGATTGATTCGAATTAGTGGTAATGATTGTCAATTTATAATTTCACGTTTGGCATTATGGGTGCCATTAGTTGTCGTATATGTTTCAAAACTAATAGAATATGAGACAATGGTATCCGCGTACAGCAGAAAGATATACTTTGAACAACATAAAGTTTGTCAAATCTTCGTATCACATTCGATCTCATAGCATATGGTGAATAACAACAGCGCCAAGCGGACAAATGCCGAGAAATATATTTGTTGTGTTTCAAAAACACGAAAGGCGAAGAATAGAATTCTGTATTAGATAGCGCTGACGTAAGACGAATATTCGTCCTATTAAATTTCAAGCAAGTTTTTGAACGAGCGATTGAATGTAACTTTACAAATAATAATACCAGAAAGTTATTTCGTAGGTAGAGTGCCTGATATAGGTGATTCACATGTACCAGGACACTGATACTGGATCCCAGTTATCTTTCGATGTGTTTCGATATCTTTACCCAAATTTCTTTGTCGATGTTTGGAAGCACAGAGCACGATCTACTGGATTTAAGCGCTTATATAGAGGTAATGTGGATGTAAATAGCTGTTCCAGGAGTTGCTGATCATCCTGTTGTTTCATAATAATACGCGTATGCACTTTTAACATCTGACATATATAGTACACTGAATGCTGTACGAGATATTATTGACTGCTCAAGTGTAATGTTTTAGAACATTCAATTTTATCTGTCAAAATACAGAAAGAAATATATTTAGCATGAGGTCAACACGTCACAAGGACACGAAACAAATACATTTAGAGACGTCTCTCAAAATTACTTCGAACACGTCAGATAACCAAAATACTAAAAAACCAAACCTACTATACACGATCTGTCATTAGCACAAATAACATCAATTGCCAGATAGAAAGTGAGCCTGGGTGGTTTAATTAGAACAACGATAGCTACATCAACACGAACATTACTTTTGTGCAGATATTTTTGTGAAGTGGCAAATTTATGGCGATCTAACAAGAATACATTAGATGAGACCAGAGAACCATTAAATAGATTTCTAGAAAATGAACATGATTCAATTGTCACACTGCCATGTTCAGAATGTCATTTCGAGGGGAGAATGCTAGCTTTAATTTCTCAATTGTTTGGACAGTACAGATACGGACTATTAGGGGCACAGTACACGTTATGTTAAAGGAAACGCTTTCGAATAGTCGCAGAAACTCCGTAATTATCAAACTACCAGGTCAAACTAATTCCGATTTTAGCGCAACTGAGGAAAGAGCTGAGAGGTTTGATGGATTGGTTACGTTAGTTAAAGGGGCGTATTTCCCACACCAAATTTCCTAGGTTTTAATATCGCCTTATCAGAAATTTTAATCAGTCTAAGGTTTTTTGAAAGAAAAACCAGTGTAGGTTCCTAGGAATTTACGAGAAATTCCCTCGTAAAAACTGTTCTCCAAGGAATCAGAAGAACGGATTTGGATTGATGTGAAACAAAGGGAGAAAATAGCTAACGAGAGTGCATTCCTAAGATTGTAATCTGAGACGTGAAATCCTGAGAGTGGAACCCCGAGACGTACAATTCTGTGACGTAATCCTGCTACGTATAAATACTGAGTGTCCTGAGAGCGATTGTTGAGGGTGAAATCCGGATATCCAGGCCTCTGAATAGCTACATTGAAAGTCGAGCGATCCGAAGAGCAGGTTATGTAATCAAACAGCCCGTTGACTTCGATTGTTCACTTGATCATATGATGAACTAAATATATCAGTAAACAGATCAGCTATTTTCTATGAATCCATTTGTGCGTTCCTTTGTAAATTGAGAACGTTTTGTTTTCTAAAAGCTGCGATATTCTCAATGTAATGAATTTGCATAATTTTTTAATTATGTAATTGATTAAATTGTTTGTTTACCTGTACGGGGGTTCGTGTTTGTTTGTTCTAAAGATCTGTTCAGATCCAAACATGTTAGGGATTTGGACGCATACTGCAGGTCTACCCATTGCGAAGACAGACTCATGACAGTCGGCATCAAGAACTGATGTTACCGGCAACCAGAAGATGAAATCGTCCGCGTTAACTCAATTTGAAATCGCTGATATACGTAAAGATGTCAGCGGATTTATCAGGGTATTTTCAAAAAATTAGTTAGAAACAGATCATCATAAACTAATCAAAGCTGTGTCGGTAATATACAATATTTCAAAGTCGGATCTAGTAAGCATACATTGGGTAGCTCTTTGCAACAACAACTACCTTAACTCTTTGATCCGAATGATGTTATTAAACAATACATCTTAAATGAATAAAAACAAAATAAACTAGAACTCCAATCAGCCAGTTGGAATTTCATCTTTTGGGCATTATTGCATTATGTTTATCTTACAGATGTCAAGGACGCTAGAGTCCAGATCTGATGGCGAACCATTTAACTTTTCAAAGTTTATTCTGAACTTATACCCCTTTCCTAGTGTCGGCAATGATTTTGAAGCTACAAAAATAATTTGGTCTGACATTAAATATAAACATGACAACTTATTGTCTCAAATACATAACGCAAACCAATAACATCGACGAAACAACAGAAACAACCGCTAATAACAGGAAAACATAAATTAAATGTAATTGCGATCATGTAAAATAAAATCTTTGCCTTAAAAAAATTTTAATTTTATTTTTAACCAGCGTTAGGATCCTATAGTTGAAATAGAATCAGGATTGGATATTCATGAATTTTTGGGTAACTTACCGAAACCAAAAAGAGGTTGGACTTTGCCAGGGCATCGGTCCATGAAATCAACTTGATCTGCTGCTCGATGAAACTGACAGTCCGTTCTCGGGGCAAGAACCTTACAACGCCGTTGATGAAATTGCCATGCGTCATGGTATTTGTTAGTGTGATCAAGTCGACGACAAAATAGACTGCTATCGCGTAATGCTAAAAAAACTTCGAGAGACAAAACCTTGGAACGATTTAACAGAAAACTAGTACAAGCTAATATTGGAGCCAAAAAAAAAAAACAAGTCGGCATTGGGATAGCTGACCAGCTTGCGTCTGAAATCAGTGGAGCGCAGAACGTTTTTGCTCATGTGCTTCACACCCCCACACCCACGCTCCAAAAAAAAAAAAACAGTTTCGTCGACAAATTGGACTCGCAAACGCAGTTAATGAAATCTGGGCGATTAATCGTGATACTATGCAAAACATTACACAGACCAACGATAACAAACGATGTTTGTTTAACGATATTAATGTCTTTAGCAAATATACGTTTAATATTCCTGTTTCTGATAAAACTGGATCGACGATCACAAATACGCTGGACGACCATGTAACAGAGTATTGTAACAAAAGATTTATGAAACAAAACAATATTTACAACATATGTTACAGATAGCGAAGGAAAGAGTGTTGTTGTCAAATACGTTAATCATATCATAAAAAGAAAAATCTACAAACAGCAAACAACACTAACATATATATTGATGATCAGCCAACAATGCTTGTACTGCTGCAAGTCCAAACTTGTATTATTTCATCCCAAGTATTGTTTTAATGTGCTACGAATAACAGGTAAAGATGAAAATATATTGCAGTTTACAAATTACAAACGCAAGATGAAATGTACTTTTATAGTCTACTACAAGTTTTAAGTCGATTATGCTTCATGTGCTAGGAATAGAAAAAAAGTGACAAATCTTCTACAAGAAACGTAAAAGAACATGTCCATTGTGTTGTCGCATAAAAAGATGTATGTCATGATGAATCAAGTTTATCACAACCTGTTAACCTTTATCGTGGTGTCAATACTGATAGGTGACAAATCTCATCAACGAATGCCGTCATGATGTGCCTAGGTAGTACAGTGGAAATGAAACCGCTTACAATAAAACAAGAAACATATTTTGCCTCAGCAAAAATATATCGTATTACCAAGCAGATATTACGACTCAAGATCAAGTAATAGATCATTCATATTACTGGGAAACATCGCAGTCCAGGTTATGACAAATACAATCTAAACTATACCTCATCCAGTTTTCCTTCCTCTTGTCGTACATAGTTATCGTGGATACAATTCTCATATTATCATAGAAGCTTTCCGCAACAAAGATATAATTACCCGTCTGAAAATAAATGACAACTATCAATTCAAATTTACCCCAAATAATACGAAAAGGTATATGTCAGTGACACGTGAAAAATTGAGATTTATTGATAATTTACATGGTTAGACAAACTCGTGAAAGGATGTGGAAAGTTTGAGAATTTCGGTGACGAAACAAATTTACTGACAAAATGCTATATTTCCAAACTAATATCTTGATGACTGAGATCAATTTAATGAAACAAGTTTACTTGACCGAATCAAGTTGTATTCCAGGTTTAAAGTGTCATCAATGTTTACTCTAAGCAAATTTAGAATGAATTTGATTGTGAAACCTTTCGTGATTATCCTGACCGATATCTGATCAGACAAGTTGTTGCTCGCAGGTATATTTGAACTTTTTAGAGATGTCAGCTCTGACAAATACGGACTCGATCCGGCATCGTACTATTCGCTGCAATTATTATGTTTGGACACATTGCCTAATTAAACGGCGGTTTTCATACTAACACGACACCATATTGCACACAATTTGGGAAAGTCTTTCTTCCGCAAATAGAGTGACGTCATTGTTCCTATTTGGTTACTGCCGGATATTTCCGTCAATTACGGTAAGATTATGAGTTATATCCCTTTGCCACCTATAAAATATACCTTCTGTGTACATATATGCATATTTATACATCCACCCCTTTGCTGAAAATGGACTTGTCCAGGAACTGGAAATTGATTTTGATGATAGCCATGGTTGTAATGAAAACTTCAGTTAAGCATGAGACGCGCAGACTATAAAGATGTTATGGATACCCTGGTCCCAATCGGGTTAGAAATTATAAACCAATGAATAAATTGAGTAAGATTTATTGACTTTTTATCTTGTTTATGCTTTTTGTCACTGAAATCGGCAGGGGGGTACAAACAAACGGTAAAGTAGACACAGACTATAGTTCTCAATTTTCAAGTTGTGCCTCTCTTTAAGGTCTAAAATACTGATGCAAAACTTCTTCTAAAAGTCTTGGTTTGCAGCTTTGCAGCACATCTGCTTAATTCTTGATCTTCGATTGACAAAGTGTTCACAATTATAAACACTGACATACCAAAAAGACGTTTTCAAAAATATAAGCACTGACCCACCGTTTAGAATTTATGGTCACGTTCTATGAATACTGATTGTGATTTGTTTAAGTTGCGTACTTTTTGGTCTTGATTTTTGGTCGAGAGTTTTTTGTCGATTTCTATATCCTCATTATGAAACAATGGTCATAACTGTATCAATCGATACCGACTAATGCAGTAAATTCAAATATGTTTTCATTTTTTATTTTCACTACTATTAACTGAATCATCACCTGTTTCCTGACCATCGACCATTTCCGTCTGCCCATATATAAATTCATTTCTTGAGCGACCATTTCCGTCAGGTCGTTAAATAAACCTCGAAAGAAGTTGTAGGCTGTCGAGTGATTGGCCTTAGGGGGAGTGCGCCACCTATGTTAGGAAATGAAAGACCGAGATTGTTCCCATTGTAGATTTGTCTCCTTCCTCAGCCATACTCTATCACGATACAACCGCTTCGGTGGCCTAGTGGTTAGAGCGTCCGCCCAGGAAGCGGGAGGTCGTCGGTTCGATCCCCGGCCGAGTCATACCAAAGACTTACAAAAATGGTACTAGCAGCTACCTCGCTTGACGCTCAGCATAAAGAGGTTAGTGTTAGGACTGGTTGGCCTGGTGTCAGGATAATGTGACTGTGCGAGACATCATGCTATATGTCTGCGGCATGATGTCTCAGTGCTAGACATCACTATAAACTGCCTCACTGCAGACATCGTAGCGATATGACTGAAAAATTGTTAACGCTACGTTAAAAATACTAATCAAACAAACAAACAAACAAGTATCACGATACCAAAAATAGTTCAGAGTATACCCACCCCCCCCCCCCCCCAATGGCAACGAATTACATCGGACGTTTCTTTTTTCGACTTTACGAAAAAGACTATAAGGATCAAGCTTTTAAGTTAACACGCAATAAATTAACAAGTTTCAGCCCCGCCTAGATATTCATTTATGCACACGTATGCAATCAAATAGTGGGAAATAAGCCTTTTTATTGTTGTGAGAATTTCACGGCTCAACAGTTAAATGACATTTGCGTTTCTTTTTCAGGTGGCAACGCACTTTTAACCTGACAGGCTGCTAATTATAGTATAACCTACCTGCAGATGTGTGTCACGCCATTAACAAAGATTTTTGCTTTGATAGTTTTGTAGCGCTTGAGTGATTACAAAACATGTTTGCTATTTGAATATATCTCGATTAACGCCACTGATACAACATAATGGTTGGTGGTAAAATAGATAATCAAGGTGTAGCAGCACCTCTGCTCATTGAAATTTACTAACTATAGGGCCTACTTGAGTTTAGAAAAATCTTCTCACCAATATCACATAATCATTAGTGTCTCATACAGCTATAGACGACGACTTAAATAGCACATATCCTGGTTTATTGCAGTGTTTAAAGGCTTGGATAATTTTGTTTTCATGCAGGAGTCCTGGTTTCCAATGAAAAAATAATCAGGTGGATTTCATTTAACAATTACACAGAATGTCCCTAGTACTAAAATAGAAACGACGCTACGTACTAAATGTTGTAGTTCAAGATATATAAAATCACCCGACATTCTTTAATTAAGGACTGTTTTTGGACGCCTAGCTTTTGTATTTCGAACAGGTGTCAGTAGTTATTATGGGTTGTACTTGAAAGTTTGCTTTTCGAAAGTCAGAACCACTTGTCTAATAGCAATGAAGCTGCTTGTCAGACGCGGAATTTCCCGCATCTTTCTTCTTTTAACTTCCGATTCATAACTGGAGCACATTCTCAATCAGAGAATGAAGTTAATGAGAACAGACTATTCACAAGAATGTTGTTTACATTGGTCCTTTTGTTCATAGACGCCCAGCTCCCGAAAAAGAATTCACTATCTATGCATAGAGTTCGCGAGCAAATTGTCGCAATTTTATTTATTTTAAAAAGCCGTAAAAAGAAAGGCAACGAAAAGAAAACTACCAATAAAATCATCTCTCCCACCTCAACAACAACAATAACAACATAAATACAAACAAACCAGATTGGTAGATTTTGTCATCCGTTAGAAGCCCCTGAATAAACTTGTGTCAGTTTTTCATCTTGCAGTGATTTTCAGTACACTCGTTGTTAGTTAAGAATCAGTTAGTATGTTTTGCGAAAAGGTGAAATAATTAAACCAAGCTAGGCTTATTATCGGTTATTTTACCTTCTTGACATGTAAAATGGCAACATTTGTGCAAAATATAGGTGAGCAAGGAAGTTGTCGACATGGTGTTTGCATGGTGTTTGCATGGTGTTTGCATACATCTCTTTGTATCTATGCTCAGCGTACCAAAAAGTACAAATTGTTGTTAATGAAGAAAGTAAACCAAAACATGTGCAGGGATAAAATATTACTTCATGTATAAATAACAACGACCGAGTACACGTATTGAAAAGTAAGAAAATGGCAAAAAACTCCATTAAGAACTGTATTTTTGTATCCGTCGTCGTTGTCATTTCATAAGTGTGCCGTGTCCTGTCTGGTGTTGACTTGCCCTTTGATTCCACGCATCATTTACTGTTCAAAGTTAATGACGCTTACAAGCAAAGTTTGGAATCAAGAACTATTAAAGAATCACACCCACCCGCTAGGCATATCTGAATCGAGTTTCCAGAATCTTTAATTGCACCATGTATGATGCATTAGTAAGTACGATATCCATCTATATTCTACAAGATTGGTGCCACGTCATTTACTGATGAACAAATTAAATGTTATATCAGTACTTAATGTAACCATTGACATTTTCCCATAATATAGTATATGACGTGGTAAACTGTCATTCTCCACGGTAATAAGTCTGAAATTTCTCGTGAGACGAGATATTATCAGTTCGTTCAGTAAAAAACTGACGCTTTAACGTTATAAAAGCGTTATTAAATCTTTCCACTATCAGACTGATAATGCAGTTTGTTGAATTCTTTTAAATAAATTGGCCAATTAGATGTTTACATAAATATGAAACTTTTCTTGGATGACCATGTTGAGACAAACTGAGATCTTCATTGCACCTTTCTTTGGGTCGTGACCTTTCTTTGGGTCGTGACCTTTCTCTGTGTCATGACCATTTTTCGATAAATTAATACCTTGATCAAACTTTAGTTTGTGTCATGCACTGCAACATCCAAGACTGGATCAGATCAATTATTTGGGGTAAGGGTTCCAAACCTTATACTAGGCCCTGATGTTCCCCCAAAGGACACCAAAGCAAAAGTACGTACATGTGTATATTTACTCGAAGTATGCATAGTACCCAATACACAAGAATAAACGGAATGTCAAATTGCAAATGAATGCACGTTTGAGTGTGTATATTTTTGGTTTCGTTGTTGCTTTTTAGCGTGGAGGCGTTTCCGGTTTACTTACAAGCACTATGTAGTTTCTAGATTTAGCACATGGTTAAACTATAAATGGACACCTTGGCCTAACGAACACATCGTTGGAGTGATCACCTGAGACCAGTGTAATATGCAGACAATCACCGTAATGTACTGATTTTAAAGCTAGCATGGACATGGTTGAAATGCTCTTTAACGGAAAAGCGATAAGAGCATGAAAACTGATTTTCCAATCTAATACATGTCTTGTCTTGCAGCTTTGGAAAGTTTCATTCCATTTATAGAAGCTGTAACATTGCCTTGCCATATTGAATAAAACAGTAAAAGGTTATGTAATTGTTAAAATGGCGATAATATATGCCTTGTAATATTCCGGGACTTGTATTCATTAATCCAGCTAAACATTCAAATAGTTTTAATGCATTTAAACAGTTGCCTGGCCATATTGAATAAAACGGTAAAAGGTTATGAAGTTGTTAAAATGGCGATAATACATGCTTTGTAATATTCCGGAACTAGTGTTCATTACTCCAGCTAAACATGCAGTTAGACTTACACAATGCATATAAACAGATGCTCTCTTTGGTTTGATATTTGCTCTAAGTATTCATACCATTCAAAATGAACTGTGCATGATTATTATGATCAACCGTTATGAGCAGTAAGAGACAAATATATATTTATGTTAATCACTTTCGAGGATTACAAAACAGGGATCCAATATCTGTGAAGAATGGTGGGGTCAACAATTAAAAACTAAAATGATTGAAACTACGCTCACACTAAAAATAATATTTTTAAATACCCTTGAATTATTACCTTATTAAAAGAATATAACACTGTAAGTAAGACGATATCTATTAGACAAGAATCATTAAATTCAAATTAAATTTCAGAAGAGTTTTCACCAGTTAAATTCAGCATTTACTGGGATTTTTTGAAGATAAAAAGAAACAAAAGGCAATAAGAAATATACATGAACAATGGGGGGGGGGGGTGAGTAAAATACAGCTAATTAGTTAACTCATTATTGCGCATATTCATTTTTTAACGCCTCGTTCAACTTGGTAAATGATTTAATATATGGGAATTTAATTTGAGGAAACAAACTGTACTAATAAAAATATGGTTTTAATGTGAGGAAACAAACTGTACTAAGAAAATATGGTTTTAATGTGAGGAAAATATATAAGTGACATAGAGAACGATAAAAACGAACCATATTAATTATAGTAATAATTACCCCCTTCCCTTCCCTGTCCCAAACTAAAGCACACAAAAAGGACAAGTAATTTATATATACGAAACCCATTTGTTGTTTATTGCGACCACGCTATTAACAAATGAATTTTAAATTTTGTGCTTATGTTGATAAACAAATACAATCATTAAAAGGAGCTATCTACATAGACCTACCATTTTATTAACCGATTTTATAATGACAAAATTAAAATTGCATATGCTATAAGACCACAAAATATTCAGTGTAAAACAAGTACTGAAGTAAGTATAAGAGGCGTTCAAAAATGTAATAAAGTGCAAACCAATTAAACAATTGTTTGGGTTAAGATCAGTACAGTAATAATTTACTAATGGTTACGACGAGAATGCATGCGAGAGTATCAAGGAGCGTGTAATGGACATGATTTACTTACTGGGACATGTCGGAACTATTTCTTTAACCATCTGAAGAATTACCAACAAATTATCTCACTTAGGAAATGCAATCATGGCATGCACATAACAGCCATTAACAAGGTGGATTTAAGACGTTGTGATATAACATATTCATATCAATATAAATTTTAAGGAGTATTGAAAAGAGGTGCAAATGTTAGTTTACGTACCAATTGTGGGTCGACTTAGTTAATTACGAGCGGGAACATACATGGAACTATTAAAATAATGGAAAAACATATTACAACATAATCAAAGAGCTATATACACGTTCGTTTTTATCTTCTATTCATCAAAAAAAATAATTTAGATGTCAGGGAACCTATTATGTAGATAAAAATGTGATAGCGAAATTAACAACTTAAAATGAGATAATTAACAATATATACAGTGGAGGTGTTCGTAGATTTCGTACAGGCTTTTGATTGAGTGTAGCATGAGGCATTGTGGGCCACAATGAAGAAGTATAGCATGGGTCAAGCGTTGACCAATACCATGAAGCACCTCTATACCAAGGCTACCAGTGCAGTAATTTACCAAGAATCTGTGGGAGACTGGTTCAAGACAATAGTTGAAGTATGTCAAGGCTGTCTCCTGTCACTCACGCTTTGCAACATCTGTTCAGAGCGCATCGTGAGCAGCAGCAGAGAGGGTGAACAGACCACGTTTTCAAGCAAAAATAATGCTTCCTACGAATCTTATTTCAACCAAAAAAAATAAGTCTCCATTTAGCAAACGGAGACTTTACGATTTTTTAATCAATTTTGGTCGCAACGATGTGGTCATCCACCCTCTCTGCTGCTTAGTGATTTCATCACTGGGTTAACAAAAAATAATAAATGATTTCAACCAAATATTTGATCGAGTCCGATACGATATCGTGTCCGAGGATCATGTAAATTTATTGTTACAAATCCATGCGGGGTTGACTGAGCATGACTAAAGAAATTTTTAAATTGATTGAAGTCCATATCGGAACACCATGTCTGCCAAATATTTCGTAGCGTATGTGTATCAACGCCGTTAAACACAGCAAGAATATTACAGTTATCTCTGATCACTTTTTGGAATCTGAGTGTAGCGTTGAGTGACATATATCACATCAGTGTTTTTGTGACGCCCCCGGGAAAATATTCTAGCTGGGTTTTTTTGATTGTCTAACATCACATCGTCGTATACGACTAAATTGTTAATACTCCCATCAAGGTCATCCACGGATGGCGCCTCGTCAATATCAGTTATAAAATCAATGGTATTCTCACCTTTAATTTCTGATGCATTCTCGTTAAAATCCTTTAACACTTCATAGCATCGTTGATCATCTACGCTAGGAGCAATTAAATACAACTTATCCCACTTCATCCATCTCATTATTAAATTGAGCAACAATTGCGTTTTACCGGATCCAGATGGCCCGATTATAATTGCACGGATAGAGTTTGGTAGCGCTGCATGATGCTTAACTGGTTCTCTTGTTTTAGTCGCTGAAAAATCAATTATATTCATATCTCTATACATAAATTATGGATCTATATTGTGTGAAGTGTAAAACGCGTACTAGCACAAATGATGTGACGACGGCTACAACTAAAAATAACAGATCAGCACTAACTGGTAGATGTGCAACATGTGGTATAAAAAAGTTTAGATTTATTTCTACAAAATCAAAGATTTTACAATCCGGAGATGTTTTAAAAAAAAACGAGGAGGTGATATCGCAGTTAAATTGACAAAGCTCCCTGGAACCCCATGGGCAAAGTACCCCGGAGAAAAGCACCTTCCAGGATATAGCTACTGTGGTCCCGGAACACGATTAGATATCAGACTTGATGATCAAAATCAACCCCGATCCGGCGAGTATCCGATAAACGCTATTGATAAGGCGTGTCATGCTCATGATGTTGCATATAAAAGCAGCAATCTGCAAAACAGGCATCTCGCGGATGTGAAATTAATTCATGCGTTAAATGCTATTCCTGATAAATCTTTTAAAGAAAAGTTGGCTTCGTGGTTGGTAAAATCAGCTATGAAAGGCAAATTGATGATGGGTGCTGGTAATTAATAATATGGAATCAATTTATTATTCCCCAAGAGGATACTGGAGGGGTAAATCAGCAGTCCATAAACTCGCTAGCGCTGCAAAAGTGAAAAAAACTACAGCGGCGGATTGGTTATCCAAACAGGCACTATGGCAAATTTATCTACCACCACCTAAACAAATTCAATTCTCGCATTTTGATGTGACTGCTCCTAATGAAGTTCATCAGGCTGATATATTATTTTTGCCACATGATCGTGGTTACAAATATGCGTTAACCGTAGTTGATATTGCAAGTCGATACAAAGAAGCAGAACCGTTAAAAACAAAATCAGCCACTGAAGTTGCTTCTGCATTTGAAAGGATTTATCGACGAGGTCCTCTGCACTGGCCGAATCTATTGCAGGTTGATCCTGGCAAGGAATTTCAGGGTGCGGTTCTATCTACAATGAAAAATCATAATGTCACCATACGACGAGGGCATACTGCGCTACATCGCGATCAGGCCATTGTCGAACGATTTAATCGGACGATTGCTGAGCGGTTATTTGGATATCAATACGCAAAAGAATTCATTCAAGAAAAGCGATCTAGTGAATGGGTTAAAAGATTACCATCTGTGATTACTGCACTGAATAACGAGATTACTAGAACAATCAACATGAAACCTATCAACGCGATTAAAAAGAAGTCAATACCCGTACAACCACAAAAAGATTTCCCTAGAAACGCTAGCGTTTCCCAACCAATTCTTGGTAGTAGTGTCATTGTGAGGTACTTATACGAACCAGGAGAGCTTGAAGGGGGTAGAAAAAGGGCTACTGATCCTATTTGGAGCGTCACTACGCATAAGATATCTAGTGTAACACGATCAACTGGTAGACCAGCAATCTATAAACTGGATTCAACTGCTCCTCAGCGAGGATTTACTCGACAACAACTACAGGTAATTCCCGAGGATACTCAATTACCACCGCATGGTCTTAACTAGCGCCGTTGCGTCTATTGCACTCAAGACAAGTCAACATCACATTATTTCTGACATGACCGAGATTGTTATTTTTTCTGTCTACGGTAAATTGGCGAGGATCCTTATCCGAATACTGCCAACGCATTAAACAATTGCAACTCGCGCAGTGATTATTCTGTTGTTTCTTCAAAGTGATTATTAGTTCAGCATCAATATCAAATTCTCGTTGTTTTTTTTTTTGTCCTGTTGTTTGTAACCGGAGAGTTTTTTATTAATGATGCTAACATCAATATCACTTATTGTTGTGTCATTATCATCGAAAACAACTCTTCGAAGTTGATTTATGTTTCGTACTCTGGATACTGCGAGATAGACTAAATTTGACCATTCGATGTGATTATCCACCATCCAAACAATTGTATTCGATATAGTCAATCCCTGTGAAGAGTGTATTGTTGCTGCGTATCCTAGCGTCCACGGGGATTTATTAGCACGCAATGCATTTTCGACGACGCTGATATCAACCAGCACAATATCATTTAACACGAGAATCTGCTTTTCACTCTTCCCTGGAATATCAACTTCAATGTTTTGTTTTCGTGTATCCGATGGCCTATAACAAAGGGGTACTGGAAGCGTTGCAAATTTTTCTTTATGCAATTCAAATAACTTCATCTGAAGTGTGTCTCTGACTATTTTTCTACTTGCTACTATCAAATCATTTGGTCTCCACGTTTCCCAGAAATCATTCATGGGAGTTTCTGAAATTATTTCACGCGCTATTTCGCATTGGATTCTATCCGGTTGTAATCTAATCAGTGCTTTGAACTCGCGTAATTGTTCATCAAGTGATCTATGGTCGGTATTAATTTCTTCATAATAGTCTACAGAACCCCTTAGCCATTCATGTGGAGATCCACCGACAAATGGTGGTGGTTGGCCGTGATCCCCGCACATGACGACTTTTGTGTTTTTGTTTAACAACCACTCAAGAAATGTTTTTAATACATCTAATGACACTGTCCATATTTCATCCCAAATTATGATTTCAGGAATGAATTTATCACCCATACGCTCAGGAGTCCATTTGTCACCTTTCCATCGAAAAAAACTATGGTAAGTGCAAGCATTTACCCCTCGTTGTATCATCTCTCTGGCGAGTCTGTGAGTCGGTGTTAGCACAATCATGTTAGAAACGCTAGCGTTTCCACGACGATATAATTCAATTGCACGAGTTGTCTTTCCTGACCCACCACAACCGTTTAAATAAACTGTCTTGTATCTACATATTGGATCAGATACCGGTGGTGCATTAGAAAATTCTGATTGAATCTCATCACATTTTAAGTACTTTTCATCCATGGTAACATCTGCCGATTCACAATACTCATGTAGCGTCTCCTTTTTAAATCTCCCACGCTTCCTCCTGGGATGTGAATTTAGCTACATCTGATTTGAATTTATTGTGTATATACATCGAATCAGTAGCTACTCTAACCGCGGTATTAGGAAATCTATTTATCATCGAAAATAAATTGATAGAAGCATAAGCTAGCATAGAACTTCTCAAATGTGTGTACTGGGAATTATATCCATCACAGTAGGTAACAACCGTACCCAATTTCTCACCATTGGATAGAAAAGCATCCTTACGGGATACAAGTTTTCCCTGTTTCGTTAAATCCGTTACAAGAAAATCGTATTCAGCGATGTCTATGATCAACCGCGAGGAAAATTTTGTATTGTCGTATCTTCCACCCTGGGTAAATTTACCGATTATTCTTCGTCCAAAATCCTTTGCTTGTTCTTTTTTAATTTCAAATAACTTCTTAGACCAATTCATGATTTGTTCTTCTGGGAATTGTTTTCGTAATTCGCTAATTATACGATCTAGATCGGGTTGTGGTAGCCAAACTTCTTTCTGAGCTCGATAGCATATAATAGCTTCGGAAACAATCAACGATATCAGCATGCCACAATCAATCATATATCGTAGTAACACTATTGGCATCCAGGCCTTTTCAGATATATGTCTACCAAGCCAAACATAACTACACGGATGTAATCCTGTAGCGAGTTCAAATGATATCACACGAGCGAATCCGGTTAAATCAAAATCAGGCAATGGTCCATTAATCGCAACACGAGTCATTTCATGCGTGGGGTGTCCAAATCGTTTGAAGTATTCAGCGCATTCCCCATACCCGAGAAAACTTCCAGGATAACACGCGGATATATCAATTGAAATCATACCGTCACGATGGTATTTTGTATTCCACAGTCCTCCATGACCAAATTCGATGCAACTCAATTTAACGTCCTCGAGAAAATCACTTCGTGTTGGACGCCATGAGTTTTTTTCTCTTGCGAAGTGAGCTACCACTGATGGAATAGTAAAACTATCCGTCAATAGTTTTTCATGGGAATTCTCCGGTGAAAAATCATTAGCGATTTTTCTCATTCTGTTATCTAATTCTTCAACGCGATATAATTCACCATTTGGTCTTACAAATTGATCAAATCCTGATTCGGAACCAGCACTACTAAGTAACCACACTGACACAGGATCATCTTTACACAACGCATGAATAGCATCAAATAATTTCTCTTCATAGAAAACATCCCCGGAAAATTCCCCGGAAAATTTCCGGGGGATATATCTCATGGTTCTATCTCGTGGAAATATTGTTACTGCAGGTGTCCACGCGTGTTCGTTATGATCAATAATTTGTATTGGAGACCCTCGCGATTGATATTTCGGTTCGTATAATACTTCTCCGGTTATTGTTGTTACTGATATTGGGAATTTTAATGATGCTTCTAATTTAGCTATATCAGAAATCTTTGCACCGTGCTGTTTCACTGTCAGTTCCCATTCGGTTATTTTCCTACGTCGCAGATCAGTTAGTTTATTTCCTCGGGATGCATTTGTGAAGTGTTCCATTACCCGTGTTGCTACACAATTGAGCCTTGACGAAGTTAACGGTGAATATTTCATAGGAGCTAGTTTTGCAATATCGGGTTTATCATTTAACGGATATAACCCATAAACAATTGCTGTTACGGGATAAGATCTTTCGTAGTATGGTTTGTCAATTCCAGTTAGAATTCCTGGTTTGGAATCTTTACTTACAATGACAGTTTTTTTATCCTTGAGGATTGGTTCAAATTTATCCCTAATAATCCATTTGCCTTCGACTTCGATAATGAATTTTATTCTGAAAAAATACTTCTGATTGGAATTGCTTTGTTGGGAATTGCTTTGCTTGAAATCCTTTGGATTTCCACCTTTGGATTTTCCACCTTTGGATGGAAATTGCTTTGCTTGAAATCCTTTGGATTTCTCGCCAAGGTGTGAAATTATCTCAGCTGCTCTTTTATCGTTCATAGTAGCATCGATGATGGGTACATTGACACCGACATCTTCGATGTTGTTGATAATTCGAAATGTCGACCAACACTATGCTGCACCGTCTCGGTAGAATTCATTAAAACACTCCCTGATTTTACCGAGTATAGTTCTATCACCGATTAGACGTTTTGGTGTATCAGAGACTCTATCGAGATTGAATTTAGTATTTCTCCAAGGCTTAATTTTCGATAATCTTTGGAACTCGTCATCGAGATTGAATTTAGTATTTCTCCAAGGCTTAATTTTGGATAATCTTTGGAATTCTTTCATGGTATAATCAATGAATTTAGTATTTCTCCAAGGCTTAATTTTGGATAATCTTTGGAATTCTTTCATGGTATAATCAATGAATTTAGTATTTCTCCAAGGCTTAATTTTCGATAATCTGTTGAATTCCTCCATGTTATAATTAAAACAAGTATTTAAATAGAAAAATATAGTATAATGAATCACTGCAAGTGGCTAATGATTGGATCTACAACCCCGTGTAACAAATCATGCAGAAGTGAATTCTGTGGGTATCATTTACAAAGCGTTAGGAGAGGAAGTTTTGGCCCTCTCCCATGCCTCCAATGTGGGGTGGGTGCTAGAGGAAAATCGCAGTTGTGTCTTGCTTGTGGGGGTAAACGATACAGGGAACTAAAACGCTACTATGACAAACGAATCAATGACTCCGTCATCCTTGATAAAATCAATGACAAAGTCATCAAAACCCCTCAAGATTATATCCAGAGATTTATAATTAAAGCAGATAATAAATTAGACAAGTAGTATTATTATACAAATGAGCCAAGATTTCAGACCTCACCCAGTGCTTGCTAATTACGAAGCCTCTAGTGATGGTGTTGTCAGGCACCGCAGACTCAAAGAACCGGTTGGATATCTGAATAATATGGGGTATTTGATGTTTTCAGCTGGGAGGAAGAAGTATCTCTGTCACAGAGCCATCTATGAAGCATTTTACGGATTAATCGAAGACGGCCTTATGATTGATCATATAAATGGCGTGAAGACTGATAATTGTCTTGGGAATCTTCAAGCCGTCTCGCAGCGCGATAACCTTTTAAAAAGCAACGCTGGTAGGCACGCAAAACATCCCAAGGGTGTGAAATCGTTTGATTTAGAAAATAATGAAGAGAGAAGCTTTCAGTCGATAAATGCGGCTGGAAAATATTTCGATATTTGTAGTACTTCAATTCGATTTGTTGCACAAAATTTAATTAAAACTGCTCTGTCTAAAAAAAATGGTCATAAAATAACATTCGTATACACCTGAAACTATTTAAGGGAGATAAATCCTTTATGGATAAATCCGCCGCATTTACACTCTACCTACTAAGTTCCCTTGTATTATGACGTCAAAGGAATTTGTCGCCTGCTATATTACCTGTACTTGACTAGGCGCGCCCACGTGAATGTAATGGAGATATAATGCATGAGTTTTCGATAGAGAATAAAACTTTTTATTGTCGCTTGTGGGCTAAAACTGCATTATTATTTTTATTTATCTACATATCTCATGTGTGGGGGGTGGGTGGACTAGCAGTAAAGCAGACAGCTAACTCGTTCTTTTCAGTACAAAAATTCTTTATAATCTATAACGCATTATCTATGTTCGCTCAGCCAGAACGCGAGTGTTTCCTATTCATTGAAGTAAGTAGGTGGGTGTGGTTAAAATCACTATGTGCGAGTTGTATTTTTCTGTGTGTAAAAGTATTTTATTTTCCTTTTTTCTGTATGCATTTTTATAAATATAATGAAAACTCTCTTATTGTTAAGTATACATGTCTTCCCTCCTCTATATTGATCGGTATTCATGTGACCTTCAGTACAAACGTACCTCTGTTTCCCACCCTGTATGATCGGTATTTCACTGACGCAGGCATGCGTGATTGATATTTACAAACAGTTAAATTAATTTTTTTTTTTTGTACTTAGTATTTTATATTCCTAAATACGATGGATACAGTAAAATTGTCTATTTTAAAAATCTCTTATTGTTAAGTAAATCAGAAGATATATATATTAAAAAATCTCTATTGTGTATGACTAGTCCGTGGTGTAATGGTATCGTGTTTGTCTTGTAAACATAGATCTATCAACTACGTGTTCGGTCCCCATAGCAGATACATTATTTGATGGCGAAACGGAAGATGTTTTTTTCTATTAATTGGGGGGGGGGGGGGGGTTGGTGTTTTTTCTAACTCATGCAACCATGAATTCGATTTCATGGGTTGCCATGTTGGTTTGGTTTACCACGCCCACATCATTACCATCATCGTTCCGTTGAATTATAATCCATCCTTAATTAAGTTAATTAATGTTATGCCTAAAATTTGCTACAACACTCGAGTGGAAATATATGGCATTGTGCCGTCCATGTTGTGACGTTACCTCAAGCATATCTTCTGGGCGGTCTAAGATGGCGTTTGCCACCTTAGGCCTCCCGCCGGAGATGTATGTTTCGGGTCCCCTTGGGCTTACTTGGATGCGAAGGCACCCAAGGAGTTCCAAAGATGTGTTGTCATATATGTTTTTTTTTAATAATTAGAGATACAGTATAGTATATTTATAAATAGATTTATTTATAAATAAATATAAATAATGGATATCAATGATGTAAATGCTATAATTGCTGAAATCTCAAATTTAAATAATAAAGGGGTATTATTATCTGAAAGTCTCGACGTTGACAAAATTACCTCGGAATATGAAGATATTGAATATCAGTCTAGTAAGGGTCGTTATGTTTTACCTAGGATGTACAGGCTCGTGAAAGGAATTCAAAAATCCATCAATGCTTGTTTGTACGGTAACGACATTAATTTATTTATAACGCTATTTAGCACCGTTGAAGCAATACGTCAAAAGCTCGGCCAAGAATATCAAAAACGAGCTGAAATTGGTTCTAAAGCTCGTGATCTTAGAAAAATGTTAAACGAGGAGCGACCCGTATCTTAACCACGTGGGTGTTACTAAAAAAAAATAATAGGCTTTCGTAAATAATTTAAATAATTTATTTATTTTTTTTTTAGCGTTTTTTGTTACAAGTGTTACACTTGTCACATAGGATTTTCTCCTGAAAGGATACTCATCAGTCTGGACTTGCTCATGCAGTTATGTGCATAATGGATGATCTGGTCGTAGTAGCAAGTAATCACCGCGACGCCTCCATTTTCACGTAATTGTTCTTGTTGCCGCGTCGTTAACACAAATCGTTCATCGCCATTCTCAGATATTACAATTCTGAAATCCCCAGCGATGTTATTTCTGAAACACTCGCGGATAGCGTCGTACAGTTTAACCCTGTCGAAGATGAATACGTTAGCTTGATGGTACATTATTTAATAACTAAGTTATTTAATAACTAAGCTTTTAATTATGATAGTTTTACATTTGAAAATTTAGTTCACAAACAATATATGGTTGGTGAATCGCTTACAACTAAATTAGCCCGAGAGCGGCTAGCAGCAATTAAAAAGTTTATACCGGTTCGAGACAGACTTCGCGAGAAACTTCAACAACGACAACAAGCGCAGACTGACTTTTCTGTGTCAAGTGAACAAATTTTTACTCCGATAACAAGTGCGACCAAAGATGTGAAAACAGCAACTGAACGAGCAATATACGGAGATATTCCTAAGGAAGGCAAGCGACGAGAAGTGCCTGTTCTTGGTGTGCTTGAAAAGATAGCAGCAGAGACCGGACAAACACGCGCAGGGATACAACAGTTATCCAGTGATATAAAAACTCAACGCGAAATTGAAGAACGCGAAGAAGCAGCTGCAGGAAGAGACTATTCACCTGAAAGTATATTTACAATCGCAGCATTAAATAGAATTGAAAAACTCGGTACGGATTACGAATTAGCTGATTTTGCTAGAGAAAATTTTCCAAAGGGTATAAGAGAGAATTTATTAAAAGACGAGTTTAAAAGTTTTATAAAAAGCAAAGACACTTGGGCATCAAAAATATATTTAGCGAAACATGGCGGGAATAAAATCACAGCGTTGCAGCACCCTGGTTATAATAACTTTCTAGCTGTGGTTAAAGGCGGTCTACAACCACCACCTTATATGGAGGATCCAATCCCGGAACAAATAGACATAAAAGCAGAAGCCGGTTCTAAGAAAACAAGCGGATTTGGATATTCGATTAAAAATCCAAAGGATGTCTTTGACTCTACCGTGACATGCCCTGGTAACATTCTCAGTGATATATCACGGTTAGAGGTTCTCATCGGAGGGAAACGAGCCGGAAATAACTCCGTCGAGATAATTAATGAAGCAGCTGATATCTGTAGACGATTATTTGCTGGTGGTATCATGGACATTAATGTATATCGAGAACTTATTGCTGAATTAGTTGAAAATCACAACGATGACAACGTCATTGATGACAACGTCATTGATGATGAAAATCCAATGGATGTAAGCGATTGATCACTAATTGAAAAACTACTAGTTTTATAACAAGATGATTATACACTATAACCATGATAAACCCGTAAGCGTCTACGTGGTGAACTCACGATTGCCTGTTTATCGCGCGTGGTACGGAGATGGTTTCGGCAATACCATTGCGGGGTTATTTACAAGAATGGCTCCCAAGGTGGCGCCGTTAGCTAAACAATTATCAATGAAAGCCATTGATGCTATCCGTGATAAGGGAATCAATTTCGTTGGAAATCTTGCCGGAAAGGCATTTTCTGCCGCGAAAGATAAAATAGCATCATTGGTGCGAAAGAAACCAGGAATGACTTCGTCAGTGGTGAAACCACGAATGACTTCGTCATTAGTGCTGCCATCAACTACAGTGATGCCTGCAAAAATCAGCAAAGTAATAAATAACGCAGTGGAAGAAAAACTAGCGCAATTGACTTCGTCACAATTGACAGCTTCACCGGTAACAGATAGCGCTATCATGAACGCGATAGCAGGAAGTGGTTTGAAACAAAAAAGAAATTCGAAGAATTTTCAACGACGATGATTATAAAGAATTAAAACGCTAGCGTTAAACTCTTCGAGTTTCACAATTGAAAACGCTAGTAATGTTATAAATGTTTAAACGAACAGCTGATCCCGCGTTAGATATGGAAGCAAAGATGCGCAAAGATGATTCCGTCCGCGATTATCAATACTATTCCTATCATGCAATACAACCCGACCTACGATCGCGAATTGAACTTCAAGTTCAAGATACCAGTAAATACTTTTTACCATGTGAAGCATTTATTGAAGTAGAAGGAAAACTTGTAACAAATGTTGCAGCTGATACCCCATATGCAAATGATTCAAATATCCGAGTTGGTTTCGTCAACAATGGTATAATGGCGTTATTTGAAAGTGCAAGATATCTCATTGATGGAAAAGAAATTGAATCAATAGACCGCGAGGTTGATGTTGCAACAACAATAATCGGACTAGCAAGATACTCCGATGATTATACAAGATCGGCTGGTCCATCTATGATGTTTGCAAAGGATACCTCTGATAACGCTGACCACCTTCAATACATTAAAGTGTTAACACCGCAAGACACTTCAGTTGATAATCAACGAGAAGCAACTAATCCAGAACGTCGAGCTAGACCCGGAGCTGCGTTTGATATTCTCGGAGGTGTTAATGGTAATTTCAATTTAGGATTTGCAACACGAAAATTAGCATTGGAAGGACAAGAGAAAAAGTTTTCATGTGCGATTCCACTCCATCACATATTTGGATTCTGCAGAAATGTCAGAAAAGTCATCTATGGAGCCAAACACACAATCGCATTAGTGCGAAAAGGCAATGACAATGATGAAATTTGGCGTACTGGTGCCGATGAAGGTAAAGTTGTTTTGAGTAAAATAGTATTATGGATGCCAGTAATGACTCCATCAATTACCACGGAAGAGCGGCTACTTTCGTTTATGGAAACCGGTGGTAAATCATTGCTAAGTTGGCTAACAACAACGACTGATGCTAAAGAGGATAATGTTAATGGTACATTTACATGGCACCTGGCATCAAAACAAGGCGTTTCAGCTCCACGTCATATATTTATAGCGCTGCAGAATCGGAATCGATTAGGTTCCCAAGAACGCAGTCATATGATATTTGATCGGTTAGGGGTAAGTGAGGTTTCACTGAGAATAAACGGACAACAAGAACCATCTGAGGATATACAGCTTAATTACGGAAACAACCAAATAGCACGTGTGTATCATCGGATGCTGTCATATATGGGTCGTGATCAAAATGTTGATACTGGTTTGCAAATATCTCAGCTCGATTTTAAGAACTTGTATCCAATTTATTACTTTTCACTGGAACATCTTGATTTAACAAGGCAATCCGTTGTTGATATACATTTTAGGGCTCGTATAGATCATGGTGGTGTTGATTATAGAGCAGTTGCTGTTATTCTCAGCGACAAATCAATGTTGTTAGAAGGGGCTGGCGGACGAATGAGACTCGTTGATGCACCAGTGGAAAATCTGTAAATGTAAAATCCATAGGATTTCCCAAATTAGATCAATTGAAAGCATAAATGTGTTTTACAATAAAATGCCATATAGTGTTGTTAGTGTCAAGCTGACTGATGGTCAGGTCAAGAAATTAAAATCAAAATCCGCTAAAGAATGTGGAACAACAATAACGTTAAAACCAGCGCAGATGTCCGGAGGTACACATAAAATATCATTAACGGATCGTCAAATAAAACATTTCAATGATGCAATGAAAAATAAGCGAGGAGTTCAAATAGAATTTGCGAAAGCTGCAGTCGCGAACATGATAAAATCAGGTGGTATATTTCCATTGTTAGCCGCAATACCAGCATTGATTGCAGCGGCTGCCCCAGCGGTGGCGAAGGCGGCAGCGTTGGAAGCCGTTGGGACCGCAGCAGGGATGGCGTTGAAAAAGGCAACTGGGAAAGGATATATAAAAAAGGGAAAGGGGTTGTACCTACCAGGAACCCCGTATTCATGGTACAGCGGCAAATCCGTGAACGGATCGGGTCTAAGAAAAATACCAGGAACGGTTTATTAGTTGAAAAATCTTCGATTTACAAATCTTCGATTTCCGAACCTATGGTTCCTATGTCCAATTTTGATTTAATTGATGCTGCTAAAAAACTAGCGATAAAAAACTTCAGAGGGGTTTTTATGAGAGATCAATTACCGAGAAAACCAAATAACGTTGAAACCGGTATCATCAATCTTGATAACAGCAGCGGATCGGGAACTCACTGGGTTGCATACGCGATTGATCCACGTGGGATTGTCTATTTCGATTCATATGGGTTAGCTCCGCCAAGCGAGTTTATGCGGTATATAAATTCCTCGATGAAACTCAAAGGGTTTCCGATTTTTTATTCCACGCTGCCAACACAACAATTAAATGATCCACCGATATGCGGCCGTGAAGTATTAAATGTCCTCGCGGAGATTTTATTAAAATCCTTTGGATCTCCGTGGAAACCACCTCATATTATTGTAAACGAATACACGAGTGGGAAATTACAAGGATCAATAAATTGAAAACACAAGTTACGCTAACAATAATGATCGATATTTGGGGACAATCTCTGTCAATGTTGGAACCCACCGAGGAAACATCTGCGGGTTCTATCGAGGATGTAAAAAAAATAATAGAAGATGAAATCGCTGAGACGTTAAATTTAACAAGTGTTGACCCGAACGAAATAGTTGTATTTCAAGATCGCCAAGGTAAATTGAAAAGCAGTAATATATCCGTGAATGACATTTTGATACGGCATCGCGCTGCCGCTGAAAACTCTATTGCACTGTATTCCAACGATGGACAACTTAAACCAGGCGCACTTGTGTCTACGATCACCGACGCGATTGCTACCAACGAACGTGAGCTGAATGATCTTATACGAGGTTATAATAGTTTTCGCAAAAATGTCGTACATAAATTCTTTGGAACCCCGCTTGTGGTTGGCATGACTCTCGCTGAAATTAAAAACTATCTATCGCTATTCTTCGCTAACAAGGACGCGGGAAGGATGATGAATGAAAATGAAATCAAGGCAAATTATCTCGAGATTTCTAAACTAATAGAAGATCAAAAACCCACTAACGACGTCATTGTTAGATTTTTTGGATCCCCACCTGTGGCAGACTCGACTCTCGCTGAAATCAGTGAGTTTATTATCAGGCATACTCATAATGCCTACGTCGCTAATAATTTCTTTGGTGTCCCGGTTACATCTACAATGACTCTCAAAGATATTAATATGTTTATGGTGAGACAAACAACACTTAATACCATCGTTGATAAATTTTTAGGGAGAACACATACATCTGAAACCACATCGTTGACAGGCCCGACTCTCGCTGAAGTTAGAAGCGCGTTTGACGAACAAAAACGCATCAGCGAAATGGCTAATAAGTTCTTTGAGGGCTCTGGAAACATTATCACGACGACATATTCTCAACTCAGCCGGCATTATGGCACGCAAAAAGGTTTGGAATTTAACCTCTTTTTGTTTTCATTTTTTAGTAACCGCGATGGAACGATGATGAAATATACCGAAATCAATAGAACCTATCTCGACATTTATGACGATATTGCTAAACTAAAAGAAACCTCTGAAAGGGTAAAGTATGGGACCTTTGATTGGGTAAAAGAATCTAATGCTAAATTGAAAGTCAATATCAAGAAGTGGCCTCATGGTATCTACAGGATGACGTTAATCTCTGACAAGCAATTTGATATCATCGTGAAAGGTAAAACCTACTTTGGTGGCACCGCGACAGTAATTATCGCGGGGGGAGAAGAAGAATTTGAGATTGTCGCAGTTGATAACACCATTAGAAAAGAAATATCCTGGTGCTTAGAATTCGTAGCGGATTTAAGAAAATAATAAAACCACTAGTGGTTTCAATTGAAAGGAAAATCCTTTAGATTCACAATTGAAAACGCTAGCGTTTTTAAAATAAAATGATTTCATCAACGCAATGTCGCTATGATCAGGTCAGAGAATTTCAAAATAGACTCAAAACCCTCACTGAGGAGTATCAAATAAAAATAAAAAAATACCGACGAACAATCACCGCAATTGATATTACTATGTACTCGGTGTCAAGCGTTCTCGCTGGTGCCGGAATAATACTTGCATCGGTTACAATGATTGCCCGGTCGTAGTTCCAATTTGCATTTCTGCGGTGGCTACAATCGGGGGTATATCAACCGGGATAGCAAAAAAGATATCATCATGCAGCCAGAGTAAACTGCAGAATTACTTAATTCAATTTCATATTGCATCAACCGCATATTCGCAGTTATCCTCGATGATATCGTCGTCACTCGATGATACAATTATATCAGATAGTGAGTTCTCAGCGATGGTCAGTATTTTTGATTCCGCGATATCGAAATTAGAGCGACAACATGAATATAATAACAATGACAACACCGATGGAATCAGAAAACACGAACCCAAAAAACAAAATGATCTCAATAATATCAACATTACCAGATTGTGAGTTCTCAGTGGTGGTCAGTATTTATGATTCCTCGATACCAAAATTAGAAATAAATCATGAGTATAATAACAATGACAACACCGCAGGAATTACTTCAACGAATAGTGGAGAACACGAACCCAGTACAAACAAGCATGATATCAATAACATCAACGAATCCAGAATTCAGTGTGAATTTCCCCTCTCCGGTCCCAGTGAAGGAGATAGCGCTAGCAAAACTACGAGTGTATCACAGTTGGCCTAATATCAGATCGGTTGCATTTAGTGGTCAGCAACCCAATAACGCACTGGTGTTCTCGTATAAGAATAAACCCGATGGTACTCCAGAGTGGGAAACTGTTTCGTTACCAACTGGGTCGTACCAAATTAAGCAAATCAATGCTGAAATTCAGCGTAGAATAAAATCAATCACTGGAAAAGAATCAAAAATAGCTATTAATCTTCATCAACCGACGCTCTCGTCGTCGATCGAAATAAGCACAGAGGGATACATTGTAGATATATATAACAGCTCGTTAAGAACAGTGTTAGGATGGCCTGAAAAACCACCGGAAAAATCCGCCACCGACTTAACCACGGACATACAATCATATCATGAAATCAATCCCAGTTATCGAGATAATTTATCTGATATAAGAAAAGGAAGAATCGCCGATAGATTTATATTTACCAACAAAGACACATTGCAATGGGATTTTATCATTAAAAGAACAACCGACTCATCTGTTACTATTTCATTTACGCTAACTGACGTCCGTAGTTATTTTAATGAGATTAAACAATTATATGACACACAACTAGAACAACTACGGAAAACAAAATCGCAAAAACACGTTGAAATAATAAATCAACTTATATCTGACATGAACTATATCTATGAACTAATTATTCAAACAATAATTAATGACAACAGCGACAATAAACAACGATTCCTAACCGATTACAATATCACAGAGGACAATCTGCGTAATTTCAAATTTCCCAAATACAACGCTGATGAACTAGCAAGAATTGTTAAAACCGATATCAAGACGCTACAAAAATCAGATTCAGCTGTCCTCTTCAGGTATAATAATGATCCAGATGGTGGCGGTAGGCATATTGCCCCTCATAATGTGAATATTTCAACGGTGATTGCGCTCAATTTAGTATGTGATGCAATTGAAGGAAGCTATCAAATTAATCTAGAGAAATCAAATCAAGCTCAGCAGGGATATATTCTTTATTCGTTTGCACCAACAGCTCCTCCAGGATTCCTAATTATTGAAAACCCAATTAATCCTGTATACATGCGATGTCATAATAATTCGTTAACGAGAATTAATTTCAAACTCACCGACCAGTCAAATAATCTGATTGATTTACAAGAAGAGGTGTTAGCGATTAGTTTGTTTGTGAAATCCTAAATTGCTTTGCAATTTCAAAGGATTTTCGTCCTAAAGACTCGATCAAATATTTGGTTGAAATCATTTATTATTTTTTGTTAACCCAGTGATGAAATCACTAAGCAGCAGAGAGGGTGGATGACCACATCGTTGCGACCAAAATTGATTAAAAAATCGTAAAGTCTCCGTTTGCTAAATGGAGACTTATTTTTTTTGGTTAAAATAAGATTCGTAGGAAGCATTATTTTTGCTTGAAAACGTGGTCTGTTCACCCTCTCTGCTGCTTGAGCAAAGTCCTGGAAAACCACCGTGGGACAGTCAGCATTGGATGGCGTAACATCACCAACAGGCGCTTTGCAGACGACATTGATGGGCTGACAAGCAGTGAAGACGACCTTTCCACCTTTGCGAAGAACCTGGATGAAACATCTTCCAGATTCGACATGAAGATAAGCGTCAAAAAAACAAAGCTGATGACGAATAATGGCAAACAAATCTCAGCAAAGATTAATGTCAGAAGACAGGAACTGGAAACAGTGGGCCAGTTCAAATAGTTTTGTTCCATAATCACCGGAGAGGGTCAAGAGCAGATGTTTTGACACAAACAGCACAACCAACGGCAACTATGTCAATACTAAAACCCATCTGGTAAGACAAGAATATCTATCTGGAAACTAAAATCAGTCTATTGAGAGCACTAGTCATCTCAGTCTTGATATATTCATGTGAGGCATGGACCTTGACAGCGGCATTACAAGGAAGAATCCAGGCGCATGAAATTAGATGCTACAGAACCATCATTTGCATATCTTACATGGACTTCACAAATTAAGAAGTGCGTAACACGATCAGGCACAAGGTAGACCATTATGAAGACCTCCTCACCATTGTCAAAAAAGAGAACGCTGAAATGGGATGTCCATGTCACTAAAGCCAACAGTCAATCCACAACAGTACTGCAGGGCAGCGTCAAGGATGGTAGAAGGAGAGGTAGACAAAGAAAAAAGTGGACTGACAACAGCACAGAATGGACCAGGAAAAGTTTTGCGGAGACACAGGCATTGGCACATGATTGAGACAAGTGGAGGAAACTGATCAGATGTTCAGGAGCTCAATTCCTCAATGACCACACTAGGTGAAGAGACTGATGATGACGGTGGACGATGACTTGGCCTCGAAAGTAATATAAAGAAACGTTAACATGTAAAGTGAGTAAATATGGTGATATAAATAATAAAATATGAACAGAAAGCGCTGAAGCAATCAGAATCAGTTTTCCATAATTCATGTTTTCAGAGACCAAAATTATAATAAAAACTGACAAGATATAATGTAATGCAACGCATGTTTGTTAAACCTTTTACACGTATTGCTAATTGATATAAACAAAAAACTTAAACTACAAACCTGATAAAGAATTGAAAAAACTATTTTTAAACATGCCTGGGAAAGATGTGTGCTTAAACTCATCAAAACCTGAAACACAGTAACCAAAATATCCGGTAATGGCTTATCTAGCTTTATTTTACAATTATAGATGTGATGGTTTTGGTGAAGGGTCGGTAACTTGCTTTTGAACATTGCAAGCAATAGTTTGATTCAGTTAAGCTCTAGTTTGCTCTAGTTTGATAGACTAATATATGTAGGTCAAATATTTCACCGTTTAGTTGTTGAATGCAGTATAAAAAAAGCATAACAGATATAACAAATTCCGTAGCAAACTAGGATAATAGTATCGATTATGGTTTAAAACGAACAAGTCACTATTGTATAAATGACGATGTTAAATACAACATCATATTTTCCTTCCCCATGCATACTGTTAGAAGATAATACTAAATTTGTACGGCTTGTTCATTTTATTGAATTCGATCTATCTAACGAAGTATCTTCTGCTTCAACTACATTGCATTATTGTCTTACAGTTATTTTTAATTTTTATCTTTGAATTGTATGTATTTTGTATTAATCGGTTCTAATTGTATGTATTTTGTATTAATCGGTTCTAATTGTATGTATTTTGTATTAATCGGTTCTAATTGTATGTATTCTGTATTAATCGGTTCTAATTGTATGTATTTTGTATTAATCGGTTCTAATTGTATGTATTTTGTATTAATCGGTTCTAATTGTATATATTTTGTATTAATCGGTTCTAATTGTATGTATTCTGTATTAATCGGTTCTAATTGTATGTATTTTGTATTAATCGGTTCTAATTGTATGTATTTTGTATTAATCGATTCTAATCAAAAGAGAGTAATAGGATCAACAGTGCAATACTCTGATAGCTTCGAATATGTATTTTTCTCCAAAATTATGATGAAACATTTTTTCTTATCGGTAAGACCTTAAATTGGTTAGTTGATCCAGAGTATCTATTTTAAATTATTATTTTGAAAAATCTTATATTTGCAAGTGCCACTAAGATGTCAGATCTGAGACGCTAAACTTCCATGCGACGATGTAGCGGAACAGCGAAGCTGTGGAACGGCAATGATAAAATATTTAAAGAATAGTTTGGACGAGGTCTAGAAATTTCAGTGCTGATACTACTGAAAGACTATGTTTTAAGTTTTCTCATCACATTGAATTAAATATAACGGAGATACATTTGAAGAAGAAACGAATGGGAAAAAAAATAAGAAATCCCAAATGTTTTCAATACACCAGAAAAATATATGAGCGCAGCAATTACATTTCAATGTAGATATTTCATCAGGTATAAGGCCTAATTAAGACTCATTATACGTAATGTTTGAAAAGACATGTAAAATTCATTCATCCTTTGGCATTATGTCTGTTGAATTTTACCACAATGTCTAACCGCTCCGGTGGCCTAGTGGTTAGAGCGTCCGCCGTGAAAGCGGGAGGTCGTGGTACTAACAGCTACCTCGCTAAGCGTTCAGCATTAAGAGGTGAGTGTTAGGACTGGTCAGCCTGCTGTCAGGATAATGAGACTTGGTGGGACATCATGCTACATGTATGCGGCATGATGACCCAGTGCTAGACATTACTATAAACTGCCACACTGCAGATTTCGTAGTGATATAACTAAAAAATTGTTGACAAAGCCACGTTAAAAATCTCAATCGCACACACTCAATATTAACTGTAATTCGTTTTCTCCCCTCAAGTCACGCTTTCCAACCCACATTATTCCTACTTGGCTAAAAAAAATAAAAAAATACATGCCCCACTGTGAGCTGTTGTTGCTGTAGTGTTTAACGCCATTTTTCAGCACACGATGGCGGCCAGTATTAACGGTGGAGGAAGAACCCGGGAAAACCCCCGGAATGAACCAGCAACCCACGAGAAGCTACTGGCAAGCATTCTCACATACCCACATTGTCTAAATATGAGACTCGAACCAGGCCCGCACCTAGGGGGAGGGCAACCATGGCACTTGTCAGGGGCCCGAGCTAGATAGGCACACATACGCACATATTTGACACTCGAAAGGGGCCCGAACTCTGTCAGCTGCCTGGGGCCCAGAATTTCCTATGTGCGGGCCTGCTCGAACCCACGCAGACAGAGGTGAGATGGGAGTGATCCGTAGCGGAGAGCGCTTTAAACCACTCGGTCACTCGGGCCCCCTACCCACTGTGAGGTATGGATTTTATTTTGCACATGATAACCCCATTTCTAGTCTTGTGTATGACACGTGAGCGGTTTAGCATTGATTTGCTTTGTAAGCAAGATAACTCACTTTCTAGTTTATTTTATGCCACGCTGTGAGCTGTAACCATGGACCAACTTTCTGATATTTTGTATCACACGCTGTGAGCTGTAAACACAGATTTGATGTTAACGTAGCGACACCGCACTTTGTAACCTTTCTTATGCTTGTGTAATACATTAAGGGCACTTGCACTAACAGAGTCGTGTTCCAATTTGTCTCTGCATTCTTCGGTTGTGTTTCTATTTCGTCTGTCTTCCAGAGTTTGCTTACTGCAGTACCAAATCGTCTTCATCGTATTCCCCTTTAACACACACACACACACACACACACAGACACACACACACACACACACATATACACATTTTGATCACATTTTAGCTTGTGCTTGTTTCTATTTTAAAACATTTAATTCTCTCTCTCTCTCTCTCTCTCTCTCTCTCTCTCTCTCTCTCTATATATATATATATATATATATATATATATATATATATATATATATATATATATATATATATATATATATATATATCTGCAAACCATCGCCAAATCAAACACACAAATTATATCTTATACTAAGCTCGCTAGATCTTTCGGTACATATGGACTAAACGTTTTCTTTCACACGCACCTATGGTTATAAAATCGTTCACGTTTGATCGCTTTGCCATTGTATCATATGCACAGGGTTGCATCTGGGACGCGCGATCGTGCAATTCTCCCCAAAATTTAAGATTTTCCGCACGATTTGTATTCCAATGCGGGTAAAATCGCGGAAAAAAAATAAGAATTGTGCGCATTTTTTTTTTTTTTGTGAAGAATGCGCTATTTTTTTTTTTTTTTCTTGGGCGGTAAAATTTCCGGTCGTCACTCTCGGCGAATATGTTGTCCTTGCATAGTTGTAAATACGTCACGTATTTCTGTGTGTCATATGCTCAATTCTGATTGGTTAATGAGAAAGGTCAGTAGAGCATGTTTGATACAGAGGCTTGGCGGGAAAACGGGCTTCTGTAGAAGAATTTCAGGTAAGTTATTTTATTTTCATATTTTTTCTATTGAAGTTTAGATGGAAAAATGGTGTATACTAACAAGAAACCAAGAGATCATAGGTTACAATGAGTACATATCTTGAGGAATCCATGTGTTACTATAAATAGCACCTAGCAGCGTGATAGGCCACTGAAATTGCATTCGTTAGCTCATCGTCATAATTTTCTATCAATTTTTAATGGTAGATAGCGTTTTTCTTTTATAATTAATCTGGATTATTGATATCTGTTGTTCTTTTGTCCAGAAATTCTTTCCTGTCTATACTGGTCACATTAAAGTATCACTGTAACGAGTTTTCGTGTCTTTGTCGTTGTTGTTTCAATAATTTCCTGAACATGTAGGGAGTTGCTGTCGACATCGCGATACGGTAGTAGTCAGACAAATCATACCGCTGGAAACCTATATATTGCTTTAGTGAATAAGTTATTATTACTATTTACTCTGATGATCATTGCAGCAAATGACATTGGCCCTGGTCTGCTTATATCACAACTGTGCACATGTATTGACCAACCGATGATGTATATAATATCAACTTTTTTATGTTTTTAAAATCATCGTATACAGACACTGAGACAGGCATAAACACTTCCTTCATTACTATAATTAAATGACTTTAATTAACAGAGAGAGAGAGAGAGGGAGAGAGGGAGAGAGAGAGATTGTGGTGCCATATTAGTTTAGCATTTAAACACCTTGATGGGATTTCTTAAAACTACCGCATTATCTCAAAGCAACATCCTTAGAAACTCCATTGTCTTATGTTAAGATTCTTGCACAATTTGCATCTTACTTTGGTCATTTTACTTTGTTTTTTTTTTTACAAAGATATTTGTTTTACATTTCACAAATACTTTAAATGTAATAAAATAATAATAATGATAATAAAATACTTTTAAACATTGATTTATCATCAAGCTTTTTTTTATTTCCAGGATTGCATAGCAACAGTGATAGAATCTGAGTTAATGCAGAAAGTATGATGTAGTCCATTCATTAGCATCTTAATTGATGAGAGTACAGACATTTCAAATACCAAGAAGCCTGTCATTTATGCCAGAATCATTGAACCAACCATGTTTGTTTCTACAACTCATTTTCTTGGTAATGTGTCATTGGAAGGCCAATCACACACTGCTGAAGTTCTTTTCAATGAAGTTGTCCAGTTCTTGGGAAAAAAGGAGATTCCTCTTTTAAAAAAAACTGCAGGAAGAAGCCGTCTAGAAGAAAGGGTTCTCATCAGACTCATTACGATTTCAATTGAAAGACCTCCTCTGAGAGACTTCAACTTTAACAAGGCATTGGTAGAGTGGAGGATGAGGAAGGACAGGAGGCTGTTTAGGAAATAGTGATCATATTTGCAGAATAATGCAGTCACAATTACAGTCTGAATGCAGATGTATACATGTTCCAGATAAGAGTTGACTGTAATAAAAACTGTATATATACTTTCCCTAATTCATTTTGAGCTTTGGACTTTTCCTTAAAAAATTATGTTTTTGTCATCCATGAAAGTAAAATATGTGCTCTTCTGATCATTCTTAGTATTGATTTGTAACCAATCAGAATTGAGCATGTGACACGCAGGAAGTACATGGCACTGTGTTTTTAAGATTGGCCAGAGGAGTGACCCTATTAGCAGTTTTTGATTCTACAATAGTTAGTGTGTAGATAGAATATTGTTATTAGAAAACATAAGACTTTGATTTCAGTTTTAAGTGTTACACTATAATATACAAAAGAAATGACATGGCATATCATATGCATTAAATGCAATTATTATACTTGCTATTGCTCTTTTTGAATACATTGAGGTTTTTTTTACACCATATTGGAAGTCCCCCCCCCCCCATTGGCTACATCGCCCCCCCCCCTTTTCAGATCCAGTGGGGGCAAGTACCCACATTTATCAAATCCTAGATGCAAGTAAATAGCATGTATTTGTTGTATTAAAATCATATTCATTTAAATACCGTGGGTCATAAACATAATATGGGTCTTATACATAAAGTGGGTCTTCAGGGCTTATAGCAGAAGTTAACAACACTTGCATGGAATCCTATGCATGTACATATCATGAATTTGTTGTATTTAAAATCATATTCATATAAATAACGTGTGTCGTCAGGGCTTATAGCAGAGGTTAACAACAATTGTACTCAGATTACCTTCTGTAGGAAAGACTAAGATAGTACATTTTCCGACCGGATAAGATATATCAATCTATCTGCATACATATACACCTACCTATATACCTACCCATCTACCTACCTACATACCCACCTTCTCATCTAAATATCTGTCTACCTACATACCTACCTACCTACCCATATACCTACCTACCTTTCTACCTACCTGCCTACCCATCTACAAACCTACCTACATTGAATACATTGCTAATGCGGTTATGTGAGAAAGCTTCTGGTGCGTCTATTGTTCTTTTCGGGGTTTTCCTGGGTTCTTCTTCCACCATTAATACTGGCCGCCATGTACAGCTTATCTTGTGCTGGAAAATGGCGTTAAACCCTACAACAACAACAACAACCTAAATATCTACCTACCTACACATCTACCTACCTACCTACCCATCTACAAACCTACATACCTACCTACTCATACCTACCTACCTATCTACCTACTTACCTGCCCATCTACCTACCTACCTACCTACCTACCTACCCGTGTACCTACCTACTAACCTACCTATATATCTATCTACCTATCCATCTACCTCCCTACCTACCCATCTATCTACCTACCTACCTATTTATTTATCTATATATATCTGAGTTTCGCATACTGTGCTTTAACGAATATCATTTTAGATGCGGATCCTTTCAATTATGCTCTAGAAATTTGTATGCGAAATCCGGTTTTCTTTTTAACATGTATTACCTGTTTTCCTCTGGAACCAGTATGAAAGGTTGCCGCATTAAGCAGTTACTTGTCTTAAATAATCACGCTATCTTACCAAATTATAACTTATATATGAATCTTACTTAAACAACCATCCGTCTTTGACGGACACTTGATTTGACACTTGTAACATGTGGATGCTTAAAACACGTTTTAAAGACTGTAATATAAATTTTCGCACAACTGACATTATTATCCACATTATCCTCGGTGGCCAAATTGTCTCAGGTTATCGCCTTCACAGATCAGCTTTGTCCGTGTGGGTTCGAGTCTAAACTCAATCAACGCGGGTATTCCAAAAATGCATCACGTGATACACTTGTGTTGGTAGAACGTCTTACCGCCTATATATCTGCCTTGTGTAACGTGTTTCTAAGTCGATTGGCACAAAAACGTGAGGTCACATTTTAAGGAATATGGTAGCCCATATCGGCAGTCATTCGCAAATTTAAATCGAATTGATTATATTTATTTCTTCCTGTCTTTGTCAAGATATAATCAAAACCTGACAGTTAGCAAATGGAGACAATTTTACCTTCTGTTAATCTGTATGGAATGCGATGGAAATCGGGAATGCCGAAATCGTTTTAGGTGGAATAATATTTCTTTAACGAAACTTAAAAATATACTAACAATGAAAAGAAGTGGTTAGATAGCTTCGTTTCGTTCAAGATATTTATTATCCTTTTGACCAGTTTCATTAGTCCCTGCTTCCAACGCATGACTAGATACTGAACTATATCAATGGAACTTGAAAAAACGTCCATTTGATTGGGCGAGAATTTGAATTTTTTTGGGGAAGGGGGAAAAAAAAACAAAGTGCGCTTAAATCAACATAAACTTAAGTTGTGGATAAGCTTCGATATGTTCTGCCAAGCGTGCGAGATATTCTTGAAAATATGGTCTCATTCCGATTTCAGTCAAATTCATTATACGCTACACAAATGTGTTGTATGTGCGGTTGGTAGGTCTTCCCAGGGACTTTCTGCACCAGCTACATTAGTCACGTACTGCCTAATTGCATGCAACATGGCGTTAAACCCAAACATCCAAAAATCTATGGTGAGGAGATCTCTCTCGCGCTCAGAGAAAAACATAATACTTTACATTTCAGGAATATTCAACTGGATTGTTTTGGAAAATATCACGTTGGTGGGAGATAGTTGTCGTTTGATCCAGGATTCTTTAACATGAAATCCTTTTGACCTTAGTTTTTAAAGCAAGTAATGCTCATAATATGTTTATAATTAGATCTTCATTTCCACAGCAATCCTACATTTTCAAGATGATTAATGATCAGAAATTTTGTTTTAAAAGGTTCGTAGGGTCTCAGCAGCAGCCAAATAGAACGTTTATGGACAAATAGACGAATGCGTCTGAATTAATATTATTCACACCAACGACTACTTTACAAACGAAAGCTTTATCCATCCCTTTCTCCAGAGACCGCAAGTGGCCAAGTGGTCTAAAGGGATCTCCGTTACGGAACACTACCATTTCACCGTTGTTTACGTGGGTTCTAGTCTTGAGTTCAGCCAATGTGGGTATGTAAGAAAGGTTGCAACTTGCCAGTAGCTTCTCGTGGATCGGTCGTTCTTTCCGGGATTTTCCTTGGTTCTTCCTCCATGAATTATACTGGTCGCTGTTATGTTTGTTTGTTTGATTAGTATTTTTAACGTAGCTTTAACAATTTTTCAGTTATATCGCTACGATGTCTGCAGTGAGGCAGTTTATAGTGATGTCTAGCACTGGGGCATCATGCCGCAGACATGTAGCATGATGTCCCACCCAGTTACATTATCCTGACACCAGGCCGAACAATCCTAACAATCACCTCTTCATGTTGAGCGTCAAGCGAGGCAGCTGTTAGTACCATTTTTGTAAATCTTTGGTATGACTCGGCCGGGGATCGAATCTATGACATTGACCTCCCGCTTCCGCGGCAGACGTTCTAACCCTTAGGCAACCTGAGCGGTTGGACGCCATGTATAGCTTATCTTGTACTGAAAATAGCGTTGAACCCTACAACAACAGCCATCCCCTTTTCCAGTCATGAAACTGATCAACTGTTTAATATGCTGGGATGGGGCGAGGATTTGAGTAGTAAAAAGTGCATTTTATGAAGGCAACGAAACGACGATCCGGCCTCTAGTTAGCTTTCACCCCAAAAATGTTTTGCTCGGATTTGTAGAACAATGCACTAATTATACTCATTATGTTCTTTAGAATATTTTCAGTTAAAAGAAGAAGAAAAGCACTCACACACATGCACACGCACACACAAACATGCAGACACACACACACCAAAAATACCCCCAGCCCAAACAATATCTTCTTTAAAAGCAGATCCATAGCCCGACTCTCTCAGCTAGTTGCTAAACATAATTGAGCTGTACACGTAATTAAAGTGTGAATTTTGACTTAAATCTAGGTCACATATACACATTGTTATGAAACGCTTTATCTTTTCGTTTCGTCTAGCTAACCATTTATTAAGTTTCAAATCTCGACGGTTCCGGCCTCAGCATGCGCAAAATAAATGAGGCCAATATTGACTCACATTTTTATCTCAAATTCAATAGCTGTGTTTACCACCGATGGTAGTTTATAACTGCATCATTCTGGCGGCTTTCGCTGATACCAGACCTGGTTGTTAACATATCATCTCATGCGGAATGTGTACGTTTAAGTCAACAAAGATAAACGTGACTGCGTTTTATAACCAAAAAGGCGTGGCAGACACATATAAAAGTATTGTCTCCCTTCTGTACACGAGAAAGTAACATGAGCAGGAAAACTTGCTGTATCTACTGAATAGGAAATTGAGCAGATCTCTTGTCAGGTACGTACGTTGCTGCTTGTCTGTCATTTATTTCTACAGATCTTAATTATGGACCTAATTATTGATCCGGCTAGCTCTTTCTTCAGCTACATTTTATACAATAGCTTATATCATTTCTGAATATTATTAAATATTAGATTTGCGTATGATGCATATATTCAATGATGCCGTTGCTTCGTGATCTTTTATCTTTCGTTCCATTAGATTTGAATAACTGAACAAATTAAAATAATATTTAATATAAATCATAATTTAATGAGAAGTTCTTCTCTAGTTTGAATTTCTAATTTAAATTTCACTTTTCTTCCTCAAAATTTGACTATGATTATTGTTTGAACGCACTTGTATCTTTAATATTTTCTTAATTTTCCTCTGGTGTATTCATATCGTGTGTGGATATTATAGTGCCGAGATATTTCTGGTGTATTCATGTAGTTTGGGAACATTTCTGGTCTGTTCTTATTGTCTGGGGATACTATTGTCTATTTATGTTTTGTTCTTTTTTTTCTTTCTTGGTATAATTATGGTATAGTCTTATTGTCTGTAGATCATTACAGGGTACTTGTAGAGACATTTATGGTCTGTTCATATAGTCTGGGACATTGCTGGTCTACTCATCTCGTGTGAGAACATTTCTGGCGTATTCTACACTTGCCATAATTGCTCTCTTTCCGGGTATATCCTCCTTTTTTCCATTTACAGACACTCTCTGGAGTGTCCTCCGTTTTGGAAGTTCAGTTATAGTAACCATTGTTAATATTGCGTATGGGATATTTATGATATATTCATTAGACGTGTGTGTGTATGTGTGTGTGATATTACGAATTTTCTAAAGTAGCTTTAACAATTTTAGTCATATCGCTATGATGTCTGCTTTGTGACAGTTTTTAGTATCATGCGTAGGCAGACTCTTCAAAGGCTGGCAAACGTACCCTAACAAAGTTACCGTACATAGCCATTTGGCAACACGTTCAACACTGACAACTGCGACACTTTAAGTAGTGTCTATGAAATAATTACGGGAAAATCTTTGGTTTTTAATTATTCATAGTGCAATATGAAATTACCAGTCAATAACTTTAGCTCAAGGATTGGGGCTAATTTGTGAATATGACGTCAATGTTGATGTTAATGACTAACCAGTTTTACGTTTTGACGTTGTGGTTTTTTTTTGTTGTTGGTAATATATGGTTAATTAATCGGAATACAGATATTTTTTTCTGGTTATAATATTCGACTACACTTATGACAGTTCGTACTCACCCCAACCCCAACGATTTTAAATCGAAATAGCAACACAAAACTTTGTAATTACAAAATGTACCAAAGACTTGGCTATCATTTTCACCCAAGCTCTAACCTTTTACTATCAGTTACTAAGGGAGATACTACTTTAATTTTCAAAGGTTTGTGGGATGGGAACGGAATTTTAGTTTCATCTAGGATACAATAGTATTTTACTCAAGATATTTCGCAGAAAATATATTTTGCTCAAGTTATTTGGCGTGGAACAAAACCTTTACCCCCACCCCTCCCCCCACCAATACTTGATTGGTCATTCCCTTAAATACCTACGTAATTTACAATCCTTGGAGCGTGACAGTATCCTCGTGCTACGCCTATTTATGTATGTTTGAGTACGGTGAGTGATTTGATAGCTATTTATTTATTGTTTTGTATTTATTTATTTTACAGGAAAATTGATAATAATTCGAGATGTCAGAAAGACACCGTAAACCTTGGTTTGTCGCCTTAATTTTGGCATGTGTGGCAATCTTCGTGCTAACGCTGGTCTTCAATGGGTTCGCTGGAAGAGCTGGAGGTAAACATTTTATTCACTCTTGCTCCTTACATTATTACATTTAGTGAAATATCATGATAATAAATTGTGGGTTAAAACATTGAAATTAATAATCGCATTATTTCCTGCCCCGTTAAACATTGTAGCAAAGCATCAGGATAATGGAGGATAGGATAAGCCTATTTCTTTGTAAGGGCCATACATTTATATACTTATTTGTTTCCAAAAGGGGGGGGGGGGGGTACGTTACATAGAGTATTTTAAAGATTGAAAAATCAGTATCAGTCAAATTATACTGAAAACGACAATCACACAATAACTAAAGATGCACACTATAATCCAATAATCATCCGTAACGTTATAACATGACAAACTGTTTAAATTTTGTTAAGAGAAAACATAATCAGTCAGTTAAATTAATTTAAATTTTTCTTAAAATGCTGATTTAGCATTCGAAATATAATGTCTACTCATTATAGCTATTAATATTTTTGTCCCATAAACCAAAGTACTTTTGTGAAAATGTATGGAATAAATTGTACTCTCTGCACAAAAAATATTTTACATATAATTTCAAGGCGTGACATATTCTGTCATTCTAAGTACATACGGGACAGGTCTTTCGCTACTTTTACTGACCAACTTGCGAACGTTCTCTCCTGCCCCGACTCCAACACAGGGCAGTACACAGACCAACAAACAAAGAAAATTAAAAATAAAATCTAATGCATTACAAACAAAAGAGTATAATGAAGGTACCAACCGCTTATGGTGTGTATTTGTTTGTGTGTGTGTGTGAGAGAGAGAGAGAGAGAGACAGAGACAGAGAGAGACAGACAGACAGATAGACTGTGTGATGTTAGATTCTTTCTCAGGCACATTGTGCATGTTAATTCAAAATTTGTCTCTTTCAGCTGTATTTAAAAGTTCTACTGGCGACCTCTCAGAAAAGTACTATTTGAATATCACCCCTGCCGGATGGACATTCAGCATTTGGGGTTTCATCTACACTTGGCAGGCACTCTGGCTGTTATACAGTGTCATTCTTATCTTCCGTAAGACTGATATGGGTCCGGCCTACCTCAATCCCGAGGTTCTTCCACCTACCTTATTCATTGTGTACTTTATTAACCTCGGACTGAACATTGCTTGGCTGTTTCTCTGGGACCAGGAAATTATTGCTGCAGCATTTCCTGTTTTATTTTTGACGGCGTTTACACTTTATATTTGCCTTTTCTTGGTGTATCGTTCAACGGATAAGTACGCCACTGCCCTCATCAAGGAAAACCGGAAATACGACGTCTGGCTTGTGCGACTACTGGTTCATAACGGTCTCGCCATCTATGCCACGTGGACCTCGATAGCTACCCTCTTGAACTTGGCACACACGATTGCTTACAAATCATCGACGTCAATCGACCAAAATGACGCCTCGACTGTCGCTTTAAGCATTCTTAGTGCAGAGATAGTAGCATTCTATTCTACAGATATATTCGTTCTTGACCGTTATTCCAGATATACCTTCACGCCTTACATTGTTCTAATTGTCGCTATTTCTGGAAGTGTTTCGAAGAATTACACTTATGGTACTAGAAACTCCATATTTATTGCCGTTTTACTCGCTGTTGCCATAGCAATGGGTATTGTGAAAGCAATTGTGTTGTTTTGGCGTCACGTAACAAAACCGATTTATGACACCAAGATATCTGAGGAGGTCAAAAGCACACATCCATATGGAAAAGATGAACTTTGAAACAGACCCGAACAAAATTCCATATGGAAAAGTTGAACTTTGAAACAGTACCGAACAAAATTCCATATGGAAAGTAAAACTTTGAAACAGTATCGACCAAGATTCCATATGGAAACGTTGAACTTTGAAACAGTGCAACAGATAGAACTCACCAACGAAATGATTAGATGTGAAGCGTTTCAAAGAAACCTTCAACAGCACGATTAGATGCGAACATTTTTATATTGCTATAGGTGTAGATGAGTTGTACTTGTATTATATTCGACCATTTGTGTAACAAGTTCTGAGAGTTTCATTTGTTTAGTTTGTATTTGAAATATTGAAACCTGACATTGCCAATATTGGACTCAGACGGAGTTTTTACAGCATGCAAATGGACATTTCGTTCTTTGCACTGAGAGCTTGGAAACCTTTTCCTCATTCTGGCAACTATTACGTTAATCATTTTAAATTGAAGAATGAAATCACTTTGTTTTTCTTTTTTTAAAAATATTTTATATCTGATGCTGTTCGTTGTTTTTTTTTTTAAATCGGTATGTGTGAACGAGGTGTATAAATAAAGTGAGCATGCAAATACTACTAGGCAGAAACTGTTTATCTTTACCATAACTCGATTCAATTTCATTTGATTCACATACAAACTAAATTTGCCTTATTACATTGATAAAATAATACGCGACAAATACAACAATTACACGATTGCTGTAATTAACTGATATACTGTGGGGTTGGGTCAGTTTTACCTTCAAAAAAAGTAGTAAAGACACCGGCGACAACTTTGAATAACCTTTACAGAGGAGTTAGATGACTTGTCCAATCAACATTGTTGGCTACGTCATGTACGTGATGACGTCATACGAACACGTAAGAGAGTCGAAGTTTCAATGAAAAACAAGTAACTATTTTGACATCCTCATCAGACAGCATACGTATTATACAAGATGGCGATTTTTCACATACCTATGTGGGAACTGCTGTCTTTGTTGTTAGAACACAAATAGAAGGTATCTATTTCTCAGATTTCTATACTTGTATGGTCATATTTTCGGCGTGGGAAATAAAACTTCAATTTTAGGAACAGGTGTGTGTGTGTCTTACATTTTTAACGTATCAATAAATAAATAAAATCGAATTGCGTGGCTCCATTATTTGTTAATGTTGATGACTTACTGAAATCAATCTAATACATCGTTTGGAAGCAATGTTGCACTAAAGTAATTATTGAATCTTTCAAAGAAACGTTTGTATATATATATATATATATATATATATATGTATATGTGTGTGTGTGTGTGTGTGTGTGTGTGTGTGTGTGTGTGTAAACCGTAAAGTTGCCGATACTTAGTACGTACTTTTGAGAAAGTGACATATGTAAGGTGAATTTAGTAGCAATTAAAACATCATGCACAGTGGAGGGAATGTTGGCGTACTGCATTGCTTCTTTAACGTAATGTGGCTAACATTTCTTTGGATATTGTTCTAAATTGTAAATGATCTAAGTACATTGCTAACTAAAATGATTACTTCCATGTGCTCAGAATATCAGCCTGAATTTAATCTAATGTCCGCTATCCGTAGCAGCTAATACAATAGGGCAAATTAATTTTGCCTGACAAGAGAATACCAGCTTCCGAAAGTGCAATGAACGAATTACCAAATATATAAAACGTCATAAAATGTTATTGGCTCTTTGTTATAAAATTTACCTCTGAAGTTCAAGAAGTGAAAATGACCAAGTGGAGCTAGCAGCTTGTGGAAAGGTGCACATTTGCACTAAGGCCAAGCTGTATACTATATAACCCATATTATATCCATCAATCATACAGTAAAATAAAGGGAATGAACTTTGAACTTTGTCTAAAATATACGAAATCTTTGTTAAAATAGCCAGTATAGCCAGTGGTGAAATATTTTTTATTTAAACCTCTACCTCTATGCAAAGTACGAGACTATAAAGTGCCACTTTAATTAGAAATGATTGGTTAACAGTAACACAAAACACAACCCCCTCTCCCCCCCCCCGAAAAAAAACGCACAAAGAAAACCCCCAAAGAAAAGAAGAACAAAACAAAACATTTCAAAGGAACTTATGATCTTTGTGAATCGTGCTTGCTTTTCAAGGTTAGGTGGTTTAACTACAGTGATGAAAGATGGAGATCTGCAGCGGTGTTCAAGTGCTAGAAAACACCATCATACCGTCATTTTTCATGACGCGGCTGCCGTATTCAAAATAACCCACACACCTAATAAATGTAAACCCCCCCCCCCCCGCCCCCCACAAAAAAAAAAGACAAAAAAAGAACCGCCGATATATATCACCAGTTGGTGATGGTCCTAGCATAAGATACTGATAACAGGGAAACGGTGATCCTAACATTAGGTGAAGACGTTCTTTGTACTGGTTGCAATGAACATTTTTATTCTTAAGATGATATGCAATAGTAATCGATTATTATGAGTATTATGGCTTTGGTGCACTTTGTGTAATCCGTTAATGAAGCTACCATAAAAATGAAATCAGTGACTTGGGCATGTTTTGTTTATTTAGTCCAGTGTCTGCAAACATACTGGATATAAAATTCACTGTGAAAGTAGATAATTTTGATTAGTATATAATATATTTGTGTTTGAACAAACCGTATTAAAAAAAAAAACAACTGTAAAGAATATTAAGGGAAATAACTGTGTAGTATACCCTGTTGCACATATTGGAATTGACGTATCATTCTTATCGGTCGGTGTATGGTGTGAGCGTTGTTCTTGATGGGTTGTCTGGGATATAAGGCGTTATCAACGAAAAATTATTTGATAAAAGAATCTACAAATTTAAATAGCAAGCTTGCTCTACGGAGATGAATATTTATATAAATCACTTTCTTAGTTTCAGTACTTTCTGTTCGTGTTTTGGTTGGTTCTTGTTTGATTAAATATTTTCCAGCATCAATTGTTTATTATGTGTTTAGACAACTTGAGTACCAGAACCTGTCAAAGGACACACCACTGTAGCCGACCTGATCTTGCAAACTAAGTTTGAACTAAACAATTGGCGAGGAATCAACTCATTAAAGATGAGCCTTTTTTTCTTCAAGGTTCGCACAAAATTAAATTTATGAGACGTGGGCCACTAAGTATAATTTCTAAACACGTGACATATAACTTTTTTTAATCGTCTGCTGCTGAAAAATACACTTCCGTTTCTTGTAGGAGAGTGGTGAGTGCTATCTTATGGAGGCGGGGGCGGATGTGAAGTTGGATGCAGGTTAATTTGTTTTTTCAATAGTGTGTGTGTGTGTGTGTGTGTGTGTGTGTGTGTGTGTGTGTGTTATTAAGGTTGGATACATGTGCCCGATTCCTGACATAGCCTGTCAATCGACATGTAACACCGACCACTCCATATAAGACGTTTAAACTTTCGAAGGTATTGGATACGTTTCTGGCATTATTAGAATCTATATTTAGGTTTGGACTGAGACAAGGAAATCTCGTCATGGGGATATACTATTTGTCCCCACACTCGTGAGGAAACAAATAATGTAGACCAGCGACTGTGATTTTCTTTGTCTCGGTATAAATGCCGACATAGATGATTTATTTCACTACGTGAAAATAATCCAGCACCCTTGCAAGTTAGTTAGCATATTCAGTACACAGGGCCGTATTATCCATGAGGCTGACTAGACTGAAGCCTAGGGGCCCACCTCGAGCAAGGACCCATGCAGCATTTAGCCATGCCATTGCAATGCTGCGTAATCGAAAATTCCAAATTTGAATTATTTTCTACTCCGTACCACAACAATCAAACTGCTGCTAAATTCCACCTTTTGAAATCATTTTTGGTAAGTTTGTATTAAATATAAGAGCGCAAAATTCGCGGGTGGATGTCGAAGGGCCCAAAGAAGCTCGAAGCCTAGAGGCCCTGCCATTCGCGGGTGGATGTCGAGGGCCCAAAGAAGCTCAAAGTCTAGGGGCCCTGCCATGGGTTAATACGGCACTGGCAGTACACAGTATTCATCAGGTACAGTACTAGTATTGCTTCTCACTCTATACAAAGGTCATACAAATCTGAATAATTATCCAAGTGGAATCGAGTTATATATGCCGCTTTTAGAAAATAAAAAAAAAATCAAGAAAAAAGATGTAATTGTTATATGTTGGAAGTATTACTCAATGCGTATTTCGCGCAATGTGCTTTTGTTTTTCCAAGTACATTGACTGCGCATTTGGACGAATATGTTCATAAGGGCAATGGAGTGACCTATCGACCCTTAGTACATAACTTCTACGCTAGAGAAAATAGAAATATACAATTATTTGATATTTTTGCTGTATCATCACTTTTAATCGACGGCTGTCATACAATTTGTAAAAACTAAGAACTAATTAATACATTTGATGCAGTTAAATTTTAACATGCATAATTTCTAACTTGGAAAATGTTCAACGGTATGATACGATGGAGTTCAATGTTCATACTGGGTGTAGTTCTAATGAAGAGTGTCGTGACATCAAGATGATTTTAGTTCATAATTTTCTTTAAATTAATGTTCTGTCCTGGAAATATGGCAATAATACGCTACATATCAATCTTTCTTTTTGTAAAACGGCATGTGGACTGATAACTGAACAACTTAGGTTGGTAAGTACAGGAATTTATATGTCCGATAACATTGTTACATCTAATTCAACTGGGGTGGACTGTGTCTGTTTGACAAAGAAGAAACTAGTTTGACAAAACGGATTTCTGTTTTTTGCGGCTTTACAAAAACACTGAGATAATGTTTCTGTGTGGTCAGTGATGAACGTGTATTTCTTATATTTCTGGAGTATCAAATAACTCGACGAGAGAGAGAGAGAGAGAGAGAGAGAGAGAGAGAGAGAGAGAGAGAGAGAGAGAGAGAGAGAGAGAGAGAGAGAGACTTTACACATCATATTCGAGTACACTGTAATTAATTCAGCCATTATAAGTACAAAAGATAAAACAAACTAAATAAGCAACAACATCAACGAGATGTTGGTGCAAACGTCCGAAGAGAATATGTTTCTTTTAGAAAGATGGCCTATTGTAGAGATCAAAGTTTGGCAGACCTTGAGCTGCTTTATGAGTGAATTCCTTTTTGTTTATATAGATGTTGATCATGTTGTTGTTGCTGAATTCATCGTCTGGCACAGCCGAGGACAGACAGGTTAAGTTTTTTTCAAATGCAGTTACCAGCGTGTGAAAGTCACGACTGGGATTACAGGTTTGAGATTGAAAAAGCGTTGCAACGGGAGTGGTGTTAATTGCAAGATGCTAGGTTATGTTATACTGTTCATCGATGTTCAATTTATTTTATATTTCATAATGATATCTTGAAATATATCGGTGCAATACAAATATACTACAACTTTGGCAGAAACACTTTTGTAATAACTTTTTCCATTTATGAAATAGTTCTGTCCTATGTATGTTATTCATACCCGTATTTCCATATTTAGATCTATCTCGTTTTTTTTTTTTTGCTTATTTCCTTTTCTCCCTTCCACCCTTTCCTCATTAATCCCCTTTAAGGATGAGTAGATCTACAAATGTGTAAAGACTGTAAAATAACTAGAATACATCTGCGCAATCAATGAAAAAGCACCGTGTAACATGAGTTACAATGAGAACGATGAACGAAAGTATTCAGTTTTCATGATTAGTTTTCTTTATCAATCATGCAAACTGTCATATCCACGTAAATCATGAACAATTTTATTTCCACATAATTCATGCAAATTAACTTCCCAGATATATCATACAATTTCACATTCCCACTAATAATACAAATTGTCAGAGACGAAACAATCACGCCTAATGGCTGGTCGACATTCTTTCGTACATGAAAAATGAATTTGTCACTCAATTTTCGATCTAAAGAAACCGTGTACATATACCTTGATTAAGGCACATGTTTTGTGCTATCTTTTAATATTTAAATTATATTTTTGGTTTGTCTTAGCCTTGTATCGAACCCTCGACCTCTCGCTTCAGTGGCGGACGCTCTTACCACTAGGCCACTGATTTAAATGATTTATTCTGGTGATCTGAATAAATTCCAATATGGAAGACGCTGATGTGCTCATAGTTTCGAATCTGCTAATGTGTGAACAATCATGATGTATCACAGCAATATAATCAAACATGCCCTTGAATAAATTCAGAATAATCCCACAATAGTGATATAGACTGAAAATATTGATCACTTTGTAATTCCAATGAACAATTTAAAACAAAAATATTCTCTCAAATTGGAAACTGAATACAAAAAAGATTTTTAAGTAGACACAAGTAATAAAAATGCTATGACACAATAACACAACCAGGAAGAGGGTAAACATTTTCCCATAACATTTTAAGTTGTGAACAAGATTATGAATTTCAAAGTGAACAATTAACATCCAAAACTCATATGCAAGTATACATTTTTTAACTCTATTAATAATGACAATCGCAGTGAAAAATTAGATATATATTATGTTGTTTACAAAGTTAATGTCACTTGTCAGGTAGACTCAACTCATCAACCGACCAGTGTCACATAATATAGATATACATAACCTGTAACCATGGAACAAAGCCAATACATAATTCAAAGTACATATACATAACAGTATGTGTTATTTATATATTCCAATCCCAACTGTTCACTATCTCCAAAGATAGTATTTCCATTCTATCTGAGAATTAAACAATACGTATCTCAAGGCTTAACTATTCCAGGCACCATGCACCGTTTCAAATATAACAATGGAACTATAATTAGAATTTAACAACTGTTGTTCCAGGAATTTCTACTTATGGTACAAATCCAAATTGGCCATTGTCATACACATATTATCTGAAAGGATGATTTTGTTGTAACCAAAGCAGAGGATTGAATAACTTGTCTGCATTTAATATTGATGTCTAGCACTAGGGCATCATGCCGAAGACATGTAGCATGATGTTCCATCCAATCACATTACCCTAACACAGACCAGTTTTACAACTAACTTCTTAATGCTGAGCGACAATCGAGGTAGCTGTAAGTACCTTTTTATACGTTCTTGGTATAACTAGATCGTGGATCGAACCAACGACCTCCTGCATCCGAGGCAGACGCTCTAACCACTAGGATTGAATCGGTCATCGGCTAGTGAAGGCAGTATTGAATCTAAGCAATTAGGGATCAATGAAGCAATGATTTTGAAGTCCAAATGAGTTCACGTGACATTCAAATGCTCTTCGTTACAAAGCCAAGAAAAGAAAAAATATATTTACAGTGGACCGACTGCCCCCAGCTTCATGTTTCTGACCTTAACACTTTTCCCCGGCTAACGGGGTAAAACAAAATTATCAAAATCGATTTGTGCATCTAACTGAGCTGGATTGCCCAGGTATATGAAAGGTATTGTACATTAGATATACTAATCATTATAACATCAATAGTGTTTAAAAACAAATTTAAAACATTTAACATTTTCAACAAATAGATTTCGAGAATGATTTGTGCTTACAACTGAGCTTCTTGATGGTTTAGCCCATTACATGAAGTAATTAGTACCTTATATATATATATATATATATATATATATATATATATATATATATATATATATATATATATATATATATACTAAGCACTTCAAGTGCCACTCCAGATCAATTTGATGCACGGATTGATTTTTTTGCTTATTGCTTATGTGTGTATATATAAATGTATAAATATATATATATATATATATATATATATATATATATATATATATATATATATATATATATATATATATATATGTGTATGTGTGTGTGTGTGTGTGTGTGTGTGTGTGTTTAAAAAAGCTACCGACGTACCCTAATTTTCAAAACAGTGCAATAGCCAATACATTTGTAAGGCCCAATTCTTGCCTACCTTAACCATAGAAACAGATTTAAATGTTGTTAAAGGTTGCTGTGTATATATTATGTCACTGTATGGTGATAATGAGTCAATTGAAATTGTAATGTGAAACGTATCTCTAACGGATTGAACATTCTCATGAAAGAATCGAGCCAAGAGGTCCTGAAAGTCAACCAGATAGAGGGTTGCTGAAATTGGTGTGCATTTCGATATATACAAAACCTTACAGAACTTTATTTTAATATTCATCGTTAATACTAAACTTTAATAATTTGTTTTTGTACGATTTTTAGGTGGAAGATAAGGGATGTGTAGGGTCTCAGGGTTTTAATGTTTTATAATGTGAAACAAACAAAATCTAATTGTCTTGTACATTGTCCTGGAAACAGAACATTGTTACAAAGTGATTTTGAGGGTATCAATGTAGAAATGCTTTATTATGAAGTAACTTCGTTGCATAGCAGTAACTGTTCGACTTGTAATAATAGTACCTACAAATGGTTTGAACATCAAAACAATATTACTTAACTATTAATTTGAAGAAGAAAAAAAAACAAGCTAATATTAATTCTACATGTCTTTTGAGCAACGTTACTACTGGTAAATGGGTTTGGTGATAAACAATGTAGCATTGTTACCAAATGTGGATTTGGAGATCACAAAGTCAGCGCCTGGAAATAGGGTAATTTTACTACATGGGTCGGGGAGATGGCTGTGTAGTATTGTTATTACATGAGGTTTTTGAGATCAGAAAATCAGTGGCTGGGATTAGGATAATGTTACTACATGACCTCTTTGTGGATGGCAATGTAGTATTGTTACTAAATAAGGATTTTAGGATCACAAAGTAAGCACCTGGGAATAAGGTAATGTTACTACATGTCGTTTTTGGGGATAGCGATGTACAATTGTTTTTACATGAGGCTTTTAAGTCATAAATTCACCACCTGGGAATAGGGTAATGTTACTAGATGTCCTTTTTGGGGATGGCAATGTAGTGTTGTTACTAGGTGAAGTTTTTGAGATCACAAAATCAGTACTTTGGAAGAATGTAATGTTACTACATGTTCGTTTTGGGGACGGCAATGTAGAATTGTTATAACACAAAATCTATGTCTGGAATTACTACATGTCCTTTTTGGTATGGAAATGTAGTAGTGTTACTACATGAGGTTATGTAGAATACAAAACCAGTGTCTGTAAATAGGGTAATGTTCCTACATTGTTTGGGTGTTAGCCATTTAGTAATGTTATAACATCAGGTTTTGGGATCAAACAATTTGTACTGGAAATAGAGTAATGTTATTACATATGTTTGGGAAATTAAATTAATATTATTTCTTGCAAATTTACCTTAAAAAAGAACAATCAAACAATTCATATTGTAATGTGGAAGTCGTTTATTATCATTATTTGGCAACAGTTACTATTTTCTATTTCTTTTGCCTGATCGGATCACACCGAGTGCCCACAAAACCAGGTAAACAATCACACTTGATTTGGAACTCAGTCTCTGCTGAACTGCCTGTATCACAGTCTCCCCATTTAGGCTGGTGAAGAAAAAAAAAACAGTTAAAATAAATGGATGGATTTTGCCAGAAGAACATACTTTGCATGCGATGTCAGATAATATGTCAGTAAGTTTACGACATTTGTTTACGACATTAGTATGTATTATTGCCTTAGATGATTTAATTAATACCATATATGATACAACATCATTTCCAGTGTTAGTATTAATTTATAATAATATTGTACAGATAATGTACTGAGGTATGCACGGTTATGATGTCATGGCAGTAACCGATCATTTTTAGAACGAAAACTTGGAAGTTGATAAACAGAGTATTCCGAAAATTTGTGGCACATGCATGGATAATTAACACTACTGTGGCAATCAAAATGAGTTGAACGCTTTTATGACTTGAACCGTTTAAAAATATCTTTGAATGACATGAAATAGTGTTGCTAATTTTATACTTTATATGTGATAACCATACAAGATGATACATGGATTGCTATTTGAAATTAAATTTTTCAACTGAGTACCATATATCCCTTGAGTGCCTAGCTAACAAAATGGTTGAATGTTTGAAACCAATTCATACTCACCTTTAGGAAAGCTAAACAAGTGGTTGTCGTATTACAAAATTAAATACAGAGGTTAATACAAATTCAGTGATATATCCTGAAATGATTCTGATGCCAATGTCATTGTGTCGGCACGTTCTGACTGTATCAACACATAATTTAACGGTACCAGGTAGGTGTTTCTTCTAGCTTCTTCACATTACTCATATGTGTTTTAATCTCATGCTAGGATAAAATTCTGACAGCACAACGACATAACATATGACATCAAATAGACAACTAGCTTTTTTCCAGCTAAGGTGTGTATTCAATGTTCCTCCTGAAACAGAAATGCTACTTTTATTTGCTCTAATGAGTTAAATTGGCATTTGAATTTTTTTCATTAATACTCGAATCTATTCCTGTTCAATACTCGCACCGCCATATGGCATTTTTATATTTGATGCAGCTCGTTCTGCCTCCTGTATCGGTTTGGCTGTCTATTACACAGCAGTGAAATCCAAGGATGCATGGGTAACCCATGTAGCAGTGAATACACAATCTGCCAGTTTCTTACACAAACGCCCCGGCTGGCCTCTGAGCCGTTGTTTTTAAAAGGCTTGGTTGTAGCTTACCCATGTTGATATATAGATGTTTTAATGTTATTGTCGATTGTCATGTAGAGGTGGAAAATAATTTATTATTAAATGCAATAAAAAGATAAAGAATATTGGATTGAAAACCTGAATAACCCAAACAACAATATAGTCATGTATTAAATGTAATGTCACTAAGTATACACAGATACGTATGTATTATGTATTAATCAGGACGATGTTAATGCTTGAATTATTTTAAATATTTAGCGTTAAATCTTTTATATGTTTGTGACATGTAGCCAAAGATCAGCATAACAGTAAGTAAAGATAAAGTATGTGTATCAATATTACCACAAATCTCTTACTACTAAAATCATTCGTTGGTTTGCTCAAATATTTCCTCAAAATGCAGATATACTTATCAATCCTTATGCAAACTAAAAACTAGCTGAAGTCTACGGAAGACGAATAGTGGCCCTGGTCGCAGTCGTAAGGTAGTTTAGAAACAATCAGACTATAAAGATTGTGACAGAAGATGAATAGCGAAATAATTGTTATACTTAAACTTACATTAAGTTTCAAATTACATGGACGATCTGTCATAAATGGTGAATAGTTAATCGTGTGTAAGTTTTTTGCAAGTATTTTCTTAACATAAATATGGTACTAAAAGGACCATACATCCATTACAACAGAATTGCATTGAATACTACAGTTCAAAAGGTGTTTTACTCTTCCAAATATTTTGCTGAGGTGACATTTTTTTATTTACCTGTCAACGTTTCGGTTATTATCATATTATATTGTTTTGAGCACAAGTTGACTTACTATTTGAACTTCTCAAAGGGGCACTTGAAAACATGGCGATTGCTAACAGAACTTGTCAATAAGGCACTGAACATAATATCGCTCGACTATTTAATTGGTCAAAGAGGCACTGGAACATGTGTCGTTTGCTAATTTAACTTGTCGAAGTAGAACCGGAAGAACATATTTCCTAAGTCATTAATTCTTACCTTTTCCGTATCTGCATCGGCTGTGACACACCATTCGTCACACTTGGGATATATATTGTAGCCAATAGCGGGAACAGTGGGAGGTGGACCTAAAACCTGGATCCTATTTGACCCTCCACATGTTTGCTGCGGATCACCGCTGCATGGTGTGCTGCATTCTCTGAAAAGACATAATGCATGATTCAGATAAATGCATCTAATGATTTATACCTGATCGATGATATAACGTCACCTGATAAACAGCGTGTATACAACGCATCGTGAACATGGTGTTACAAAATAAACAATACAAAACCATTCATGTCCTCATTAGGAAAGATGACGTTTATACAACTTAAAATTCTCATATAGATCGGACATTCCAGTGGCATTGGTGTGCTCATTCTAAGAGAAAAGTTATTGTTTAACAGGTCTTTGTAAAAAAACGTTTAAATTAGGAACAACTTACATATCCATACTCCTTTCATGTGTGCTTTGAGATAATTGGTAGACAATGGTTAACCAGTAGTTACATTGTTTATTCCTAGGATTCCTTTTTTTTAATTTTTTTTTTTACAAAAAATTTTAATTATGAGAATTATTGTTTTGCAGGAGTCATTACATCGCGAAGCATGAAAAATGAAACCATGGAAGAACACCAAATCCTGTTGCACACTGAGTTAAATTCTTATATATATACCTATCTGGTTGTTTTCGTGACATGTCAAGCTGGTTGTCGCAGAAACATTCGAAAGAGAACTGAGTTCCCGAGAACATGAAACCCCGTTTTCTGAAACAGAAACATGTACATACATTTAACGGAAAACAAAATCAATATGTCGTTAGCTATTCTAGTACTGCCCAAATATCATGGGAAACTATAACCCGTTTTGGGGCTACATGTCCTTTAAAAGATCTTAACACCAGCACATCTTGTACTAATTGTGGTGAAGATAGGGTGCGTAATTATAGGAGGTGTGTGCTCGTGGGAATAATACATAGATATGTGTATATATATATATATGTATGTATGTATGTATGTATGTATGTATGTATGTATGTATGTATGTATGTATGTATGTATGCATGTATGTATGTATGTATGTATGTCAATCAATCAGTGCCTGGATGTATGAAAATTACTCAATACTTGAAGAGTGCCCTTAAAACGTTTACATTTATACAACGCTATTACCAAAAAGAGAAAATGTAAGAGCCATATCTTTAGTATAAAACAAATTGCGGTGTCTTTCCTAAACTTATTGTATGTAAACATATTGGAAATTATATGATACCTGCATAGATTTTGACAGAACGTAGGTGTCATCTTAGCTGCGTCAGCATCTGACAGTTGTATCTGTTTTGCAAGTAATCTGTCATTTATGCTTCTTTCCGCAAAACAGCCACGGTACACCTCGTTGCCGTACACCGTAGTCCTGTAATCAATCTGGCTCTGACCAACCTGGCTGTGATCCTAAATATAGACAAGGTTTAGAGCATGGAGCATATTAGCTGATTCTAAATACAGACAGTGTTTAGAACATGAAGCCTAGCGACTGATCCAAAATGTATGCACGGCTTAGAACATGGAGCCTAGCAACTGATCTTAAATGTAGACAAGCTTTAGAACATGGATCATATCAACTAACCTTAATGTAAAGCAAGGTTTAAAGCATGGAGCCTAGCAACTGATTTTAAATGTAGACACGATTTTAGAACATGGAGCACAGCAACAAATGCTAAATGTATACAAGGTTTATGACATGGACCATAGTAACTTATCCTAATGCAAACAATGTTTAGAACATGGATCAGTGTAACGTATCCTAAATGGAGCCTAACAACTGATTTTAAATGTAGACAAGGGTTAGAACATGGAGCATAGGAACTGATCTGAATGTATACAAAGTTTAGAACATGGAGTATAGCATCTGCTCCTAAATGTGGACAATAAACTAAACCTAAATGTATACCAGGTTTAGAACCTGGAGCAAAGCAATTGATCCTAATTGTAGAGAAGGTTTAGAACATGGAGCATAGCAATTGATCCTAATTGTAGAGAAGATTTAGAACATGGAGCGTAGCAATTGATCCTAGTTGTAGAGAAGGTTTAGAACATGGAGCATAGCAATTGATCCTAATTGTAGAGAAGATTTAGAACATGGAGCATAGCAATTGATCCTAATTGTAGAGAAGATTTAGAACATGGAGCACAGCAGCTGCTCCTTAAAACAAGCAGAAAAGATACAACATTACATACAACTTCAGAAAATATTGCCTATATAAAATCAGAAATCTACATGTGCGTGTGTGTGCATGCGTATGTGCACTCGTGCGCCAAACTTTATTTTACTTAAAGCAAAACACAAAATTGCATATTTGAGTGAAGAACCTTTTGTTATCTTACAAGCATAGTTTTTCACTGTTTAAATTCAACTAGACATTCGCGTACGTTTTTGTGCGATTTGTTTTTCCGAGGCATTGGATAATTCTACATTTTCCTTACAAACCAAATGATGTTCTCCCATAGATCAGAACAGCATCTTTTGTTATGCCGAGTCTATGACGATTTTAGTTTGAGTAGTTTACGGCTATTTCAGTCGCAAGGACACTATTTTAGCTAAAACGCCACATTAAGGAATTCCTGGTTAATTTGTTCCAAGAGTAACCACTTTTCACGATTTTTTCTCAAAACAGGCCTAATTTAGTATTTTTAAAAACAGATTATCTCAGTATTTGTCTTTGCTGCTATATAAAATTATATAGCACTGAATTTTCAAAAATAGCAATTCGATTAATGATGCTATTATGTAATGCACATTATATGTACAGCTGGATTGTGACGTAATACAACTGTAATGTCCACCAATTAAAGCATTATTCGCATAATTCAAATCAGCCAACTTATAAACAAGAAAGGATCATACTGGATGTATCCATTTGTCCAAATATTGGTTTAATCAATTAACGTTTTGTTATGTAATATTGACCTTAAATAACCTGTATTAACGAACACACTATTTTAAGCCAATGAAAACTGCTCGATGTCTTTAATTGTCATTTAAACATTAAACGAATACTATTAATGACAAAAGGTGCAATATTACCTGCATAGTTGGAACATTATTGAATGATATTTTTAAATTGCTATTATTTTATTATGAGGAATTATTCGTTGCATATCTAGCCGGATATTTTATTATATTAAGTAGCATCACGATTATCTTTTAATCCATTTTAGTTGAGACCAAGTAATTTGACCTGAGAGAGTTAGCGACGATGTTCTGTTTTGAGGCGAGACATACATTATTGTCCTCAATGATGTCACATTTAACGTATAACTTATACTTAGTTGAGCCAACGTTGGTGCCCCTTGCATCAGTATAAAAATGGTATCCGTTTAAACTGACCCTTGCATCAGTATAAAAATGGTATCCGTTTAAACTGCCCCTTGCATCAGTATAAAAATGGTATCCGTTTAAACTGCCCCCATGCATCAGTAAAAAAAATGGTATCCGTTTAAACTGCCCCTTGCATCAGTATAAAAATGGTATCCGTTTAAACTGCCCCTTGCATCAGTATAAAAATGGTATCCATTTAACTTTGCCTTTGCATCAGTATAAAAATGGTATCCATTTAAACTGCCCCATGCAGCAGTATAAAAATGGTATCCGTTTAAACTGCCCCTTGTATCTGAATACAAAATGGTATCCGTTTAAACTGCCCCTTGCATCAGTATAAAAATGGTATCCATTTAAACTGCCCCTTGCATCAGTATAAAAATGGTATCCATTTAAACTGCCCCATGCAGCAGTATAAAAATGGTATCCATTTAAACTGCCACATGCAGCAGTATAAAAATGGTATCCGTTTAAACTGCCCATTGCATCAGTATACAAATGGTATCCATTTAACTTTGCCTTTGCATCAGTATAAAAATGGTATCCATTTAAACTGCCCCATGCAGCAGTATAAAAATGGTATCCGTTTAAACTGCCCCTTGTATCTGAATACAAAATGGTATCCGTTTAAACTGCCCCTGGCATCAGTATAAAAATGGTATCCATTTAAACTGCACCTTGCATCAGTATAAAAATGGTATCCATTTAAACTGCCCCATGCAGCAGTATAAAAATGGTATCCATTTAAACTGCCGCATGCAGCAGTATAAAAATGGTATCCGTTTAAACTGCCCCTTGCATCAGTATAAAAATGGTATCCATTTAAATTTGCCTTTGCATCAGTATAAAAATGGTATCCATTTAAACTGCCCCATGCAGCAGTATAAAAATGGTATCCGTTTAAACTGCCCCTTGTATCTGAATACAAAATGGTATTCATTTAAGCTTTAAGCCTTAATCATTGCAGAAATTAGGTATAATAACCCTTTAATATAGGAATATATAGTTTTGTTGCTTCACTTCTATGAAGTATAAACAAAAAGGCATCAGCTGGAAAGATATTGATCAAGAATTTTACCAGACCATAACATGGCAAAGAAATTTGTAGCCACGTGATGCCCGTTATTTACCTGTGTGTTGAATTCCTTACCAAGATTAACAAATTGTTGAGATGGTACTAGGTTGGATTTGTCCTTGTGTATGGAGAAACACAGATTATTGATTGATTTGTGATTTGTGAGGATGAATTTCAAAATATTTTTAAAACATTCTCATCACAATAACCTTAATGCACTGCTGATGCTACCAAAAAATAATTTGTCAAAAGAACGTGTGATAAAGTTACATTTAGTATGTAGACAGACGAAAAGAGAGTTGCTTGCATAAATTCAGATAATCTGAGACCGTTGAAATTAATGCAAAAGTAAAATTACAATAAACGTATTTGCCAACATCTGCTGGTAGAGAAGACCGTGTTCATCCCCTATGGCACCTTTAAAGACATCGGAATCCACTCTGATCCTCCCCATACCTCCAGTACCACCACAGCGTCCATTCGCACCACTGCCTCCTTTACCGCCCAAAGCCAACACATTTTGACGACCTGAAGATGGAGAAGAGAAACATTCTATGCACGAGATATAATGTTTAACAATAATGGAATATGCATATTTGCTTAATAATATGTGTACTCAATAAAACCAATTATTTAAGATATAATCATGTTTGGGTACGAGATGTTTATACTATTGGAATTTATGTGTAAATGAGAAGAAACTACAATGAAGCAAACTAGTTCTATTAACTGTTTTTATTTTTTAAAAGGTCCGAAACAATTGCGATATGACTCTATCGAAATGTGGAAAATCAAAAAAATGTTTTTAGTAGTTTGTTATTCTTTTATGTATTTTGACCTTGTTCAGGAAAATACACAGATTCTGCGTCAAGACATATCCAGAATTAAAATATATGATATATCATCACTATGTAGAAAACTAAGCTTTGGTAGTAAAATAGGTTTCTTTGCTAATACCTAAAAGTCACAATACCTTAGTAACAAGTCAAGATTTGTCCGATATCCTCTCTTTCATGACGTGGAAATGAGTCAGCAATCATGGAGCGTTAACTTAAGAGTACAGATAGTGCTAAGATTTTCTAGAAGAAGAATCATTTTGTGGAATTGGCTATTTCAGGCATGGATGCCTGCAGTAAAGCAACGTTTTCTTGTGCACACCATTGTGTAAACAGTTTAGATTTACCTTCGTACGCCTTTCAATTATAAATGCCTTCCACCAGTGAAAGGCCTCAAAAAGGCCTACCACTCTCCACTGCCTTCATGCGAAGACAGCAATAGGAGTTCCCTTGCTTCTTCGGTACATGTAGTACTTGTATCCATAGTGATTGGTCTCTGGCAATTGTATGTGCAGATTTATACTTGATTTGAGCCGCGTTAGGTCATTCAAGATCTGCAGATGTTATCTTATTTTGCGCAGATGGGAAGAGGACGGTTCAGTTTGAAAACCTTTGGCCTCTTATTGGGATGAAGGATATATCTATAACAGACGAGCATAAAGGTGTCCTAGCATGATGAAGCTCAATGTCGCATTGAGAAAGTTTAAATGTGAAGGAATGGTAGCGCTCCGTATATATAAGTAATACCATTGCGACAAATCGCAAGAACTCCACCGGAAACCGTGTGAATATATGCGTCTTTTACATCCAAGCTGATTGCTAGGTCTCCTTCTTGACTGGGATTCGATGTACATCATGGAGTTTACATTGAGAACCAAGGAGCGTAAATAATTTGAGGACACTTACGTAGATGAGCGGGTACAGATTACAAATTGCTTTAAGACCAAGAACGGAATTTATTATTTCGAACGATTTCTACCGCCATTTTCGGAAGAATGTCGTTAATTGCTTGCTTTATGGTTGTTAGTTTTCACGGGTCATTTGGTGTCTTTAATCTACGCCTGATTCTTGCACAAACCGATATTTCGACATGAGGAACTTTGATATTACAACTGGTGAGAGGATTATATTCAAGTTTTGTACCTCAATTCCTTTGTTGGTTTCTTGAACAGACCCATTATTGATTCGCTGTAAGTTGATGGCGATACAATTCGTCTTTTTCGTCAATCTGTTCATTAAAATGTTAATTAGAGGATACCAGTTGTGATCCTTGCATGGCCTTGGGATTATCCTTAAGTATGGTGGAGGTGGGAAGCAGTGGAGTGCATTCTGTCTAACTAAATAGCAGATGCTCTGGCGCCATTTGTTAACGTTTGTTGAGCAGCTCTGTTCTTGAGACAGACTCCATGCATATATCACAGAACTAAAATAAGGAGCTGATGTGCTCTGATCCGCCTATTGAAAAATTGCAATCAATACCTAGTCCTACAACCAATTAGAAAGTGTTCTTGAAAGATTAATATAGTATGGATTTGACATCAACAAATATGCGATGTCCCGGTCAACTGTTGTGGCTTTCGAATGAAAGGCTGGTGTATAACAACAGTAAAACCGCCGACGAAAACTTATCTGAACAAGACTTGTGAGAAAATAGATGGTGGATTATACAGACATCCAGCTTTATTGTAACTCGTAAGAAGTTACAAACATATGCGATTCTGCCAGGTGAATTCTTACGTTTGCATGATAAGATCAACATATTCTCGAGCTCTGATCCACGTGTGAGATAATGTAGGAGGAGACGGGCAGAACTTTCGCGGCAAATGAAAGGAAAACGTCATCAGTGAAAGCACTTGAGGCCATGTCTTCCAATGCCACAATTAAATCAAGAAGTGTTTTGTTTTTGTTTGTTTTTAGGGTTTAACGTCATTTTTCAGCACACTATAGGCTATACTTGGCGGCCGGTATTATTAATGGAGAAAAAACCAGGGAAAACCCCCAGAAAGAACCACCGACCCACGAAAAGCTACTGGCAAGCTTTCTCACATTACCACATTAACCGAATCTTAAACTCGAACCCACGCAGTAGAATTGATGATTTACAATCGGTCAGCGAGTATACAGTCCCTTACATGGTACAAAGAGTCGATGAAGCTGATGGGTGGCAGGTACTAAGCTCGGAATCGTAAATGGAGAGTGCAGTGAGGCCATGTGTGGGTTAGATTTGTCACCATAATTGAGAGTTTGTATCAGGTTCAACAGACTGGATGACAGACACTGATTTAAAGAACGTTTAGTATTGTTGTGTTTGTCTCTCATGATCCCATATAGGACGATCAAACCGGTAGAAACATGAATGGGCCATATCAAGAGGGAAAATGTAGTCTAAGTCATACTGTTTGGACGGGTTACGAGATGTTTTATCTATGTAACTGGTCCGTGTATCGATAAAGCAAACGGATATTTAGTTTTGGTCATTTCCGCAATGTATATTATCAAGTGCTGTAGACTGGAACTCGGAGGAGACAAGGCCTAAAGATATCGCCAGTAATAATGAGTTCTGTGGTAACATACTTGCTTGGGCTGTCTGGGATCGTATAGAGTTTGACATTTTGCAACTGGAGAGCTCTTTAGTAACTTCCTTATCTTCCAAAATGTCCAGCACAGAAGACATGTGAGCATGTAGTCTTACTGCATTCGTTTTCAGTCATGCGTCTCTGCGCTCTGCACATGAGATAATATCTACAAGCAATAGAGCGGAACGTTTAACTAGGTTGTAACTATGGACATTTCTCATTACTTAACAGAAAGTCGGTGCAGAGCCCATGTCTTATAACCTTGCATGGGAATTAGCAGACAATTTATTCGAATATTATTCACGATACTCCACTGAGAGTTTCAATGACTACCCATGCAATTAATGCATTAGTAGAGAAAATTCACCTCTATGTAGCCAGTTGTGGATGTATACGTTTCTTCAGAACCATTTACTTTAACATAAACTTACAGCCGAAATTATTTTCAAAATCATAGTAATGCGTAACAAATGGGTAAAGACAACAAAGTATGATAAAAAAAATGCAGAACTTTTTTCGAGAGTAAACGTTCCTTGTCAAGTGAAAATGCCACCAACAAGAATCAAAGTTGCTTCTGTCTTTTGAGATAGTCCCTATATCAAGTAGAGATCCTTCTCATCGACCACTACTCTGGTGATTTGAAAACTGGTCTATTTTTAGCTAAAAGTTCCATCTGAGCCGGCTGCATTTGAATATTAGTAATAATTCTTCTAAGGTAATACAATCCGGAAACTTGTTTATGTAAGAAATATTTTTAATATTTAAAATTTGTAAATGTTATATAAAAACGTAACAACAAGGGAGATCAAGCATGATATAGGAAGAAGTACATCAATTCGGAAGACACAAAAATGAAGTTTACTGATAAGGTATAAAATGCATCGAACGTAAGGGCGACGACTGTTGCAAACATACCCACGTTGACATGTTTTGCCGATATGTATATACTTCCGCCACTGCCTCCACCGCCTGGTCCAGACAAATCCCAGCACCTCTCTGTACCATTTCCAGAACATTGCGAAGGAGTATATATCGAACATGATTGAGGGCAGCCAAGACACCTACATGATTCAATATTATCAAGATGAATGACATAATTTTGATATAGCAAATTATAGACAAAATTCAGATTTCACATTTTTTTTCAAGAATACTGTCAAAAAAAAATAATACAACTCATATATTTAATGAGGCTGCCATACATCTAGATTTTATACTAATGACCCCCAACATGTGACTAATTGCATTTATCTTGTGTTTAGGTGATACAATATTAATTGGTGTGACTGATCATCTAATGACCAATGTCCGTAAACAGCCAATAACATTGAAGGAAAATGTATGCTTGTGGACTATTGGCTTATTAAAGCGCTAAACAAGCACTGCCTTTGGAAATTATCCAGTAGAAATTAGTTTCCTTTTAATATGAATACATCTTTTTAAGTTATGCGTGCTCTGTAACCTGTGCTAAATACAAACTATAATGTCTAGTTCTCACCTCGGTCCATGCATTTCATCTCCTTGTCCATTCTCACCCGCTACTGATATCACTCCTGTGATGATAACTGACTTCGAGGCAACCAATCGTATTGCTCCGCCACCATTGCCTCCTCTTCCTCCTGTAGGTGGAATAAATACACTTACAACAGTTTAATTATAAGACATATTGTATTGGGAGGCATATTATTCGTGAAGATGTAATAAATTCACTGATACGATGAAGCTTTTTTTATTATAAACATGTGCGTGTACGTGCATTTGATGTTACAGAAAAAATTATCTTCAAACAAATGTACATGGTGAAAATGTAAATGAATGCTTTCTAGAACCTTGCTTGATCATGTATGACTGTATGATTACCCGTTGTTTTTTTATAATGTTAAACACAAATCCCTGTTGTTTCAGTTCTGAGTCAATATTTTAAACAAGCTGTTATGAATGTTGAATAAGGAACTGACCATATGTTCGCAACAAATACAAGCTAGAGCGATATTTTAATATAAATGTTATGACGTACTGTTTTGTTTTCTCTTCGTAAATTCTGTAAAAAGTATTCCACCAAATAAATGACATAAACGTACTGCTTATTTTCCCTGTGTTACCCCAACCTCAACCTCAACCCACATTATAACATCAGTTCATTTCAGCTTACATAATTAATTATTCGTTATTCAATATGTCCATACTTATAAAATATTAGCACAGTCAACGTTTTAAACGTTTTGGCCTAACTACCAAGTTTATAAAAAAAATTTGGGCACAACAACAACTCTGAGTATCGCTGACGGGACAAATGGCTGTAGGAGTGGCAATTGGAAACTAGAACATCATTACGCTGCACCGCATAAGCAGGACAAATGCCCACTATCTGGCCATTTCATTCTGATATCAAATAAATACAATTATACGGTCCAAAACCATAAATCTTGAAAAATAATTTTACACGCCAATACTTTTAGATTCTAGATTCAGTAAAATATAAGCATCCAGTGATCATCCCTTCAAGCTAATGTCTTTAAACTTAAATGCATCTTTCGCGAAATCAACTCAATTTAAGTGTGAACATTTTATAGTCTCATCGAAAGCCATACGTATAGGATGTCAACAACTCGAAGCGAGCAGACTATATAATTTCACATGGGGATTTCTATTTCAGATGCAGTGTTGGATAAATTATGTTATTTTTTTTAAGAACAATATCTCTTTCAATTATTATTGTTTTAATAAAATCGACTTTGAAAAGTTACGGGTTTAAACCAAACTTTAACCAGTGCCGGAACTTTCTTTCTTTCAAATACCTTAGACTGCAATTAAAGGTCATGGAGAAACTGAATCTCAAACGGGTAATAATTTAATATTAAATATATGAAACTCGTTGAATACTTGTAAAATCTGGATATATTAAAGTTAATTATTATTTTACCTTTCGGATTTGAGCTGAGATCCATAGCATTCCCACCGCTTCCACCGCCTGATCCCATATACAGGATAGTAATAGTTGGGTCTCCGTATACTCGTCCCCCGGATCCCGAGTTCGAAATGTATTCATAGGTATTAACGCCCGGAGATCTAAAACAGTTCGTGACAAAGTAATGGTGGCATATTTTTTTATGAATTGTATAAATTATAAACGACCTTGTATTACCTGTTTTTGTTTCCGCTATAGAGATCACTTTCAAATAATTAAAAGCCTATTGTTTCTAAACCTATTTCTTGAATTAACGAAAGTCTTGTCTGTTACATACTAGCTTTGTGCCAAGGGAGCCATGATAAGGATTCATACTCCATATTCACATATAATTCCAAATGTTATCGTCACTGGTCTTCTTAGCAAACTTCATAAAAGTTTGAGATGCCATATTTACGTAGAAAGACGACAATAAATCAAAACCAATTGAATCAGTACAGAGCTTCAACAACTGGCAATGTCCTTAGAGATGTGTTTCCGTAGGAAACAGTTACCGCCAAACAGTCAATGACCCTAAAAGACTGGAATTGTCTCCACAGATGGTGCTTATACAGTACCTCAATCGTGTGTGTGTGTGTGTCTGTGTGTGTGTGTGTATGTGTATGTGTGTGTGTGTGTGTGTGTGTGTGTGCGATTTCAAGTTTTATGTAGCTTTAAATCATTTTCAATTATAGTACTAAAAGGTCTCCAGTTTCGCAGTTTATAATGATGTATGGCTCTGCGGAACCACGCAGAGATGTAGCAAGATGTATCAACCAGACACATTATTCCGACCCCAGACATGTAACAAGATTTATCAACCAGTCACATTATTCCGACACCAGACATGTAGCATGATGTCTCAACCAGTCACATTATCCCGTCACCGGACATGTAGCATGATGTCTTAACCAGTCACATTATTCCGACACCAGACATGTAACATGATGTCTCAACCAGTCACATTATCCCGTCATCGGACCAGCACGTTCTAACATTAATTTCGTATTGCTAACTGCCTAGCGATGCAGCTCTTAGTACAATTGTTATAAGACTTTGTTATAACTCGGCCTGGGGATTGAACCAGTGACCTCCCGCATATGTGGTGGATGCTTTAACTACTTAGGCCACCCGAGTGGTCACCCTACTTGTGACGTTTTACACAAATGTTGTGATATTTCCTTTTCTCTCATAGGTATTACTTTGTAACAAGCGTACGAAACTAGTTTGGTAAATATTTTAATAGTGTAGGTAAACCCTATTTATTTCTGCAAACGAAAGATTGCATTCTTTGGAAAGAGTTAAAAGATATTGCAACCGTATGTATATATATATATATATATATATATATATATATATATATATATATATATATATATATATATATATATATATATACCACTATGCGGATGATCTGCTTTCTAGTGTGGAAAACATGTTCAGTTAACACTTTCCTGTCTCACAAGTGACTTTATCTCAACTTGTGTACGAATTTCTTCTAATGCGAGCATGGAGCTCTTTCTGTAGCAAAAAAAAAATACCCAGCCTTAAATGGTCAAGTAACAGTTTTCACGTTATTCCGAAAAATATTAACTGTAAAATATTTACGTACTAGCACGAGCAGTGAATGAAATATTCCAAAAACAGACTGTTTTGCGGTGATTGACCAATACACATGTACAAATTCTTTCATCCGTTAAGAGTCAAAGAGCCTTTGTTGTAAATTGTTTGAAAATGCATTTATATAATTTTTCCACGTTAAAATCACTTGTAGACTATACTTAAAACTAGGAATATTGTATAAGATTTGTTAGTCTCGACTGACGTTTTGAATATACGTGAACTTTATTTTTTTTCTCCTGTTCACATTTGTTTAAATGTACATGATATTTTCAGTACGCAATTCGGACATAGTATTACTATTGCTGTATGAATTTCAACCATGTTGCCTCGAATACTGAAATTCCTAAACACTACTCAAAGTTAACACTGGTTAATTATAAAAAAAAAAAACTTGCTACGCTCAAGATAAGCAAATCTTCTCAAGGTGTTACATCTTTAATTCAGTCCTTTTTTACTTTTGTGAATAATCTATCATTATGATTCATTATAGAACAGCAAACATTAACCTTCGAGATTAAAGTGTTGCTCCGACTCTCGACAGATCTTCTTGTCTGTGACAAAAAGCCGACCCTCTTCCGGAATTATGATGATGGATCATATTTATCATTTCTAGGTTGAACATTAATACATGGACATAACGTTAATACATAGACGTAACGTTAATACGTAGACGTAACGTTAATACGTAGACGTAACGTAATACATAGACGTAACGTTAATACATAGACGTAACGTTAATACATAGACATAAACGTACAAAACCCAAACTAAGAAATTACGAGATGTAAAAACCAACTAAGACTGGACCTTAGACCGAAATTTGGGAATATCTTTCTAATTGTCAGCAATGAATCTTTAATTAGAATTCAGCAAGCAACACTAGCCAAAATATAAAATCTTTTGAAAATTTCTTGATCAGTGGGAATATTCTGATACCTTTGATTTAAACTTTGAGGAATTTTTCGTTTGTGTTAGAATAACAAGCGCTTCATTATCTTCAATATTTAAATTACCAGTGTTTTATTTCAATATCCATTACTTCTACCTCTGATCTGTATTGTCATCAGGGTCTAATTCAAAATGTTGCAAAAGCTTAAACAGTAGAGCTTTCAATTTTTTGTGTTTGTGTTATAAAAGCATATACGTATTTGTGCGAGAAATAATTTTATGAAACCAAGACTCATTTGAAGAGTTGAACCCTGATGTATCAAGTTACAAAAGACGACAGAAACCCAGTCAGATGTCCACATCATACCCTCATAGCTCCAGATATGTTGAACATCTTCCCGTCAGCAGCATTGGCAAAAAAGTGAATAAAACTCACCGTCCCATCGTGGCAAATGCAAGAGAAAAGAATTGAAGAAAGCGTTTTGAAATACATATACACCAAAAGTATGTAATCTACTCACCCTGTTGTTCCATAGCCGCCTCCTCCTCCCGCTTGTCCGATCCGGTCAACACGTGTCGTACTGCCAATACCTCCTCCCCCTCCTCCATAGTTTTCCAGATTACTTGCGATTCCGCCACCTAAATTATTAGGAATTAATGGAGTTACGAGTGCTTAATGGTTCCAATTGAACTATATGTATTTAGCTCTTAATAGGTCCAAAATGGAAAGATACAGAAAAGCTGTTTTTAAAGGCTGCCTGTTTTGGGGAACAGGTCTATGTTCACCTTGTTAATATAAGACGAACATTTTGAGCATTATGAGCAAACGAAATTCGTGAAAAAATCTTTGAATATAAATATGTCTTCTGTGTATCATAACATTATTAAGCTAATCCATTCATGCATGAATGCACCACACTGATTAAGCTAATCCATCGACATTCATATGCATCTAAAAACGATCAAATAATTACATTATTACATATTTTACGAAATGTTGATCACAGAAACAAATACAGCGCAAAAAAGAACATTGTCCCCAATATCAATGGACTCTAAAACTTAGTTAATACCTACCAAACTTTCATATTTTATCCGTATTTAATTTACCTTATACTCCAGCTGACATTTAATATGGTATAAAAGTTACTTAAGTACCATTGTAGGTTTCTCCTTGGGTTCCGGTTGCTCCGGACTGACCCGTACTCATGCCGCCTCTGTAGCCAGCTCCTACACCGTCAATGTAACCGTCGATTTGAATCTCCTAATGTAGATTAAAGACTGTCATTCTGAGATGCATTCAAGCTAGACGAGTATCAATAACTTCCAAACAATAAGATATATAGCCTCCGGATGGTCCTTACTTGATTATATGCTTCTTATATTCCCAAGGCGAGCAGTAGTTGCAAAATGGAATTAAAGCATCATAATAAAAAAAGGTCGTTTTAATAGCTAACCATCGTTAATCTTCTCTACCTACCAATCATATATTGTGTATGTCCACTACAAGTCAGACAGGACCCCTCTCTTACATTGTAAGGCAATGGAGTCTGTGCTACACGTGTTCATGCCTTCCTGCTACTGCTCAGGGAGAAACAAATTCATTGTTCGCTAGTATATTTTTCCGCCTGGACAAGAATCCTTAATCCTTGCAAGTATCGTGACTTTGTACTCAGTAAAGGGCGCGGTGAGCAAACGACGGTCTAATTAATGTAACGTTGCATCTTTTATCATTGTGTTCAAGTGTAAGATGTCGTATCAAATGCACATAGGCGAGTGTGTGCTAATACTTGATTGTATTCAGCATTTTGGTAAGTTCCAAAAAGTTTCGTCGAATTGCCCTAAGCACCTGACATTTCATTGCAACTTTAAATTTCATAAATAGACGTGTACTTAAGCGTCAAACTGAATCAATTTGTTGAGTGATAGCCAAATCGACTGCTTTGCCCATTCGTTTAACACAACATTATAGGGAGTAACAAATACGTGGTAAGAAAATGTTTTACATTCAATGAAAGAACTGTATTATACAAATCAGAGCTAATGTTGAAATCTCACCATAAAAAAAGACATCTGAATGTTTTAGACCAAATTATGCAATGAAAAAGCAGTTTCCATTTAAAACATTTGTTGGATTTTTATTTACTATGGTATTTTTGCACACTAGTTTGGATAAATTACCTTCGCATATATTGCAACTTTTCCACCACTGACTCCTGTGTAATGCTGGATAGTAACTGTTACATCTTTGGGAACGTAAAATCTTCTTATGTCACAATGGGTACCTATAAATTAAAATAAGGAGGTACGCTTCATCACTATCACATACCTTACTGAGCTATAATGTTTCAGTAAGACGGGGAACATCAAGCAATAGCCTCTGGCTTCACTAATCCAATCTTTTTTTTCAAATCTTATAGTAGTGGCATTGTTTTCAATTTCATAGTTATTTTTAGAACCTATCTTATACCGAACAAACAGCAGTCACCATGAATCTAAATAAAGAAATAATATAGTTTATTTCTCCTTAACAGAGCCATGGTCAACACTCTCAGAGATTTCAACATTGTGGAAATCTGCATTTGAAAAATAACATAAAATCTCATTATCATACGTTATTGGTGACCTTTAGTTCAACGATGGCAACATGGTGAGCCTTATTGTCAAATGATTTGTCAAATGTAACATGTAAATTAGACTGTATTCCGTTTATAGTAGCTCGCTATTCTTAAAACATTGTCGGAAACAGCTATTAGGACTCACCCAACAAGCTTTCGAAATAAATAAATAAATAAATAAATAAATATATATATATATATATATATATATATATATATATATATATATATATATATATATATATATATATATATATATATATATATGACCTCTCTCACTCTCCATTGATAGCAATGATACGGACGAATATTTATGAAACTAGTAGCGATGGGTATTTCGTTTGTACCATACGACAGTGTCTCTGGAACTATTAATGATGGTAGAGTTAAATGAAACCATTTAAAAGAAAATAAGACAGAGACAGAGACAGAGACAGAAACAGAGAGAGAGAGAGAGAGAGAGAGAGAGAGAGAGAGAGAGAGAGAGAGAGAGAGAGAGAGAGAGAGAATTTGATATATGTAGTAATGTTAATTGAAGCAGAGTAATAGGTTGAATCAGCTGTAAATATACTAAAATGTTTCAATTATCTCTTGCTGGTTGTTCATTTCTCTTAGTTGTTATTCCACGCCAATGTCCATACACCAAAAGGTCAATGCCTGAGACGTCAGTGTGTTCAAGTGTTCGTAGAGCTTTACCATCTTCATAAAAACTATTTCAGGTTTAAAGCATAAGATCGTCCTATATTGTTTTAACCAATGTGAACACAAGTAGGGCCTTTAAAAGAAAACAACCAACTTATCAGTTTGCAAATGTGGTTGTAAACAACAAGAAATTTCATAGTACTATATTTTGTAGCAGCACACTCGCGTAGATGTGAGTTCCTCATTCAGTCAGTACACTGTTGCCCGGAGCGATCCGCGGATTCTTCAAACGAAACATTTATACATCTCGAAGTATATTGAGGTATGTCATTCATACAGCGTACATAATATATATATATATATATATATATATATATATATATATATATGTATATATATATATATATATATATATATATATATATATATATATATATATATATATATATATATATATATATATATATATATATATATATATATATATATATACTAGCCTGATATAATCTGTCCATCTCTAAGAATCCAGTCTGCTCCATCGTGATTTATTCCCATGCATGCTTGTGGAATCTCCTCCCCAAGTTCCCAATGTCCAACAAGGCCGTTATCTATCGCCTCGTACTATGATAATAATATTAATGTTTACTCAATAAAACAATATACGTTTTTAGAATTTGCATTTATTATTAAGGATGAAAATGTCTAATTTTACGAAGATAATTTTTTTACTTTATGTCTAAATAATTAATTATTAGACATTTTATAATTATAGTATAGACCTAACCCAATTACAGATATGTAAGAATGGTTCCCTCTTGAAAGCCATACTAAATATGATGGTCTCCACAACAAGGATAAGATGGTTTTAAACAATGACAAAATATCTAAGACGGGGATGCGGAAAGATGCCAATACTGTTTTGCACCATCAACATCAAATAAAAATTGAACGACGTTGAGAAAATCTGACAAGAAATGTCTTAAGATGTTTTCTGGACAGGAAATTATTTCCTCTGGCTATTCATTTTTACGTTTAAAAACCATTTCTTCATAATTAGAAAACAAACATCACCGATTCATTTGTTTTCAGATATAGGGTATAATAACTTAGAGGTTTTTGTTTGGACATAATAGCGAATTTTTTTCAATCTTCAGAATTACCGGTCCTTCACCTCCACAATATGTTGCGTAAACTCGTGACTACTGAAAGCTAGTTAGGGCAAATTGTTTTATTTCATTGCAGATACAGCAACGAGTTTCGTTTGATTTCAGATTCAAAGATTTAAGAATGTGGCATATTTAAACAGTGACATCAGCTTATCGTACATACTACTTCACGGCTTCAGAGCTCCATTAAAGACATGTATCGGTTGAGCAACAATTATAAACTGTTGCTACAAGCAAGGCTTCTCATAAGAAGCCAATCAAACACCGATGTAAACATGGCTTGATGGATGTCGGTTCTCTATTTCCAAGAACCATAAGACAACAAATTTTTGTCAATAGATTTTTTTCCAAAACAGTAATTTTCATCTGATAAAAAAATGGACACACCCTAACGAAACTTTAATTGGCCGCTTACATGGCGTTTGTTTCATATTGGTTTGTATCATAAGGAAGTTGGTGCAAGTCCAATATTATTTTCAATGCCATGAAATAAAAATATTACCCAACCACCCAATACCAATAATCATTATTATCTCACATTACTAAATACCTATAGCTAAAATAAACACAGAATTCTATATATTAAAACATTTGGGCGACACGTTTTACAAACTTAACCTATTGCAGTATTGATAATAATGTACATTTTGTTGTTAGATACCAGCAATTGCCTATTACTCGTGTTATTAACGGATTGGTAAAACCATTACCAATTACTCGTATGATAAACGGATCGGTAAAACATTGCCTATTACTCGTGTCATAAACGGATTGGTAAAACAATTGTCTATTACGCGTGTAATAAACGGATTGGTAAAACAATTGCCTATTACCCGTGTTATAAACGGATTGGTAAAACAATTGCCTATTACCCGTGTTATAAACGGATTGGTAAAACAATTTGCTACTACTCGTGTTATAAATGGATTGGTAAAACAATTGTCAATAAGTCGTGTTATAAACGGATTGGTAAAACAATTGCATTTTACCAGTGTTATAAATGGATTGGTAAAACAATTGCCTATTACTCGTGTTATAAACGGATTGGTAAAACAATTGCCTTATACTCGTGTTATAAACGGATTGGTAAAAAATTGCCAATTACTCGTGTTATAAATGGATTGGTAAAACAATTGTCTATTAATCGTGTTATAAACGTATTGGTAAAACAGTTGTCTTGTAATTGTGTTTTAAACGGTTTGGTAAACAATTAGCCTATTATTCGTGTTATAAAAGGATTGGTAAAACAATTGGCTATTACTCGTGTTATAAAAGAATTGGTAAAACAATTGCTTATTAATCGTGTTATAAAAGGATATGTACAACAGTTGCCAATTACTCGTGTTATAAACGGATTGGTAAAACAATTGCCAAGTACTCGTGTTATAAATGGATTGGTAAAACAATTGTCTATTAATCGTGTTATAAACGTATTGGTAAAACAATTGTCTTGTAATCGTGTTATAAACGGATTGGTAAAACAATAAGCCTATTTTTCGTGTTATAAAAGGATTGGTAAAACAATAGCCTATTACTCGTGTTATAAAATAATTGGTAAAACAATTGCTTATTACTCGTGTTATAAACGGATTGGTAAAACAATTGCCAAGTACTCGTGTTATAAATGGATTGGTAAAACCATTGTCTATTAATCGTGTTATAAACGTATTGGTAAAACAGTTGTCTTGTAATCGTGTTATAAACGGATAGGTAAAACAATTAGCCTATTATTCGTGTTATAAAAAGATCGGTAAAACAATTGCCTATTCCACGTGTTATAAAAGAATTGGTAAAACAATTGCTTATTACTCGTGTTATAAAAGAATTTGTACAACAATTGCCAATTGCTCGTGTTATAAACGGATTGGTAAAACAATTGCCATGTACTCGTGTTATAAATGGATTGGTAAAACCATGGCCTATTACTCGTGTTATAAACGGATTGGTAAAACAATTGTCTATTACGCGTGTTCTAAACGGATTGGTAAAACAATTGCCTATTACCCGTGTTATAAACGGATTGGTAAAACAATTGCATTTTACCAGTGTTATAAATGGATTGGTAAAACAAATACCTATTACTCGTGTTATAAAAGAATTGGTACAACAATTGCTTATTACTCGTGTTATAAAAGGATTTGTACAACAATTGCCAATTACTCGTGTTGTAAACGGATTGCTAAAACAATTGCCAAGTACTCGTGTTATAAATGAATTGGTAAAACCATTGTCTATTAATCGTGTTATAACCGTATTGGTAAAACAGTTGTCTTGTAATCGTGTTATAAACGGATTGGTAAAACAATTGCCTATTACTCGTGTTAAAAAAGGATTAGTAAAACAATTGCCTATTACTCGTGTTATAAAAGGATTGGTAAAACAATTGCCTCTTAATCGTGTTATAAACGGATTGGTGAAACAATTGCCTTATAATCATGTTATAAACCAGGTGTGGGCAAACTACGGCCCGTGATCCGCATGAGGCCCGACAGAGTATATTATGCGGCCCGTAGGCACACACATGTTGCGATCCTACGTCGATGTTAATTTTGTTCGATTATAATTTTCACTATATTTTTTACATTTTATTCCGAATATTTGATTCGAATCTAAGGATATTGAATTGGTTTTTATGGCTACAGAATTGATAAGTCATTAATCGTCAACATCCATATTCGAAACTGCGTTTCCGCTCAACCGGTAGTGGCTTTTGTTCACATTCTGAAAGGTTTTGTAACAATTGTAATTTAAAAGCAAATAGACGTTGATTTAACCATGAGTGCTGCCAAAACAAGAAACATTGAGGACGAATGTCGTGTTTTTAATGACGAATGGACTGCTAAGTTCTGCTTCACGAACGTTGGGAGCGAAGCAGTCTGCTTGCTGTGCCGTGAGTGTGTAAGCGTCTTTAAAGAGTACAATTTAAAAAGACACCACCAGACAAAACGTTTGGATTTTGGGCACAATTTAACGAACAAAGAGAGAGAGAGAAAAAGGAAATGTCAGGAGTTGGTTAACAATTTAAAGAAGCAGCAAACTGTTTTCGCCAAACAGTCTTTAATACAAGATTCTGCAACTGAAGCTAGTTTGGTGCTGTCTCATAAGATTGTGAAATGGAAACAGCCTTTTTCTGACGGCGAGTTCATCAAGGAATGCTTGTCAGATGCAGCAAACATTATGTGTCCAGAACAGAAAACAAAAATTGACAGCATTTCTTTATCAAGGAGAACTGTAGTCAAGCGTGTTGAAAAGATAAGTGACAATTTGATGCACCAACTTCGAAATGAAAGCAAAGACTTTTTGTGGTACTCTCTTGCGTTGGACGAAAGTACCGATGTACAGGACACAGCACAATTGTTGGTATTTTGCGGGGAATAAACACCCGTTTCCAGCTTACCGAGGAATTACTTAGTGTTGAGTCACTCAAAGACACAACCACAGGACAGGATTTATTCAGTGCTGTTGTGAACTGTGTTGAAAGAACTGGGTTGGTGTGGAATAAGATAGTAAGTGTAACAACCGATGGAGCGCGTGCTTTGACTGGGAAAAACGTAGGTCTGGTGAAGTTGATGAATAATAAAATTAAAGAAGAACACCCTGATCACACACTCTTACCTCTTCACTGTGTCATCCATCAGGAAGGTCTGTGTAAAGCTGCGTTGAATATCAAGCATGTTATTGACCCAGTTGTCAGTGTGAAAAACCTCATCAGGGCCAGAGCACTTAACCGCAGGCAGTTCAAGGCAAAGCTTGAAGATTTGGAAACTGAACATTCTGATATTATCTACAACAGCAGTGTCCTCTGGCTGAGCCTGGGCAAGATATTGAGGCGAGTGTGGGATCTCAAGGAAGAAATAGTTATGTTCCTGGAGATGAACGGTATTGATTGTGACTTAGTTACTAATATTGTTAATGAATAGTGGAAGTCAGACTTCATGTTTGCCATTGACATTATGGAAACGTTGAATGAACTGAATGTCAAACTTCAGGGCAATAGCCTGTTTGCACATGAAATGTATGTGCATGTTTAAATCATTTCAGGCAAAACACTCCCTGTTCTGCAGGCAAGCAAGTAAAAGCAGATTTTGCCATTTCCCTTTGCTGAAACAGAAAACCATTTCTGGTGAAATGGCTGACAGGTACAAGGCTCGGTTGGATGCATTGGTTGTGGAATTTGAAAGGAGGTTCCAAGACTTCAAGAACTTGGAACCACTCTTCAATATCCTCAGTTCGCCATTTCGTGCAGAAGCTCATTCAGCCCCAGAAGATATACAGTTGGAGCTGCTTGACCTACAAGCAGATTCCGACCTGAAAGAGAAGTTCAAGTCAGTTCTTCTGCTGAAATTTTATGAATCTTTATCAGCAGCAGCATTTCCTCATCTTTAACACCTTGCTGCCAAACTTTTGTCACTATTTAGGTCCACATATATCTGTGAGCAAGCTTTTTCTTGTCTGAAAATCAACAAGTCTAAGAACAGGTCGATGGTAACTGACTGCAATTTGAATGCAGTCATGCGAATCACAACCAGTAAACTGGTTCCACAGTTCAAGAACATTATCCAAAATTGTGAACAGTTACATACTTCTCATTAATTATGATTGTACTCTGTGGTCAGATTGTATGTAAATTAAGTTCATACTTCTTCATAATTATTATGATAGGTAACAATAAACTTTTGTTGAAATAATTATGGATAGTAAAATCTTATTACCAAATTAGAAACTGTTTCAAGTTCGTATTTTAAAATATAATGTGCATGTGTAGTACAGTGTGAATGTGAAATAAAATGACAAATACACGGTTATTATCATTAATTCATATTTTCATACCTTGTAAATTGTAATTGAAATAGACAAAATATAAATGCGGCCCCCCGATAACAATAAAGTTTTCTATGTCGACATCCGTAGAAAATGTTTGCCCACCCCTGTTATAAACGGATTGGAAAAAAACAATTGTCAATTACTCGTGTTATAAAAGCATTGGAAAACAATTCTTAATTACTTGTGTTAAAAACGGATTGGTAAAACAACTGTCAATTACTCGTGTTAAAAACGGATCGGTAAAGCAATTGCCTATCACTTGTGTTATAAACGGATTTGTACAACAACTGCCTATTACTCGTGTTATAAACGGATTGGTAAAACAATTGCCTTATAATCATGTTATAAACGGATTGGTAAATCAATTTCCAAATACTCGTGTTAAAAACGAATTGGAAAAACAATTGCCTATTGCTCGTGTTATAAAAGGATTGGTAAAACGATTGCTTATTACTCGTGTTATAACGGATTGGTAAAACATTTGCCAATTACTTGTGTTATAAACGGATTGGTAAAACAATTGCCAATTACTCGTGTTATAAACATATTGGTCAAACAATTACCTATTACTCGTGTTATAAATGTATTGGTCAAACAATTGTCTATTAACCGTGTTATGAACGGATTTGTAAAACAACTGCCTTTTACCCATGTTCTAAACGGATTGGTGAAACAAGTGGCTATTACACGTGTTATAAACGGATTGGTAAAACAATTGGCTATTACTCGTGTTATAAACGGATTGGTAAAACAATTGCCAATTACCCTTGTATAAACGGATTGGTGAAACAAATGCCAATTGTGTTAAAAACGGATTGGTAAAACAATTGCCTATTACTCGTGTTATCAACGAATTGGTTAAACAATTACCTATTACTCGTGTTATAAAGGTATTGTTAAAACAATTGCTTATTACTCGTATTATAAACGGATTGGCAAAACAATTGCCAATTACACTTGTTATAAACGGATTGGTAAAAGAATTGCCTCTTACTTGCGTTATAAACGCATTGATAAAACAATTGCCTATTACTCGTGTTATAAACGGATTGGCAAAACAATCGCTTATTACTCGTGTTATAAACGGATTGGTAAAACAATTGCCTATTACTAGTGTTATAAACGGATTGGTAAAACAATTGCCTATTACTCGTGTTATAAACGGATTGGTAAAACAATTGCCTATTACTAATGTCATAAACGGATTGGTAAAACAATTGGCTATTATTCGTGTTATAAACGGATTGGTAAAACAATTGCCTATTACTAGTGTTATAAACGGATTGGTAAAACAATTGCTTATTACTCGTGTTATAAACGGATTGGTAAAACAATTGCCAATTACTCGTATAATAAACGGCTTGGTAAAATAATTGGCTATTATTCGTGTTATAAACGGATTGGTAAAAGAATTGCCTCTTACTTGCGTTATAAACGCATTGATAAAACAATTGCCTATTACTCGTGTTATAAACGGATTGGTAAAACAATTGCTTATTACTCGTGTTATAAACGGATTGGTAAAACAATTGCCTATTACTAGTGTTATAAACGGATTAGTAAAACAATTACCTATTACTCGTGTTATAAACGGATTGGTAAAACAATTGCCTATTACTAGTGTCATAAACGGATTGGTAAAACAATTGGCTATTATTCGTGTTATAAACGAATTGGTAAAACAATTGCCTATTACTAGTGTTATAAACGGATTGGTAAAACAATTGCCTATTACTAGTGTTATAAACGGATTGGTAAAACAATTGCTTATTACTCGTGTTATAAACGGATTGGTAAAACAATTGCCAATTACTCGTATAATAAACGGATTGGTAAAACAATTGCCTATTACTCGTGTTATAAACGGATTGGTAAAACAATTGCCTATTACTAGTGTCATAAACGGATTGGTAAAACAATTGGCTATTATTCGTGTTATAAACGGATTGGTAAAACAATTGGCTATTACTCGTGTTATAAACGGATTGGTAAAACAATTGCCAATTACACGTGTTATATACATATTGGTTAAACAATTACCTATTACTAGTGTTAAAAACGGATTGGTTAAACAATTACCTTTTACTTGTGGTATAAATGTATTTGTAAAACAACTGTCTATTAACCGTGTTATAAACGGATTGGTAAAACAACTGCCTTTAACCCGTGTTATAAAAGGATTGGTAACACAATTGGCTATTACTCGTGTTATAAACGGATTGATAAATCAATTGCTTATTACTTGTGTTATCAACGGATTGGTAAAACAATTGCCTATTAATCGTGTTATAAACGGATTGGTAAAACAATTGGCATTTACCCTTGTATAAACGGATTGGTGAAACAAATGCGAATTACTCGTGTTAAAAACGGATTGGTAATACAATTGCCTATTACTCGTGTTATAAAGGATTGGTAAAACATTTGGCAATTACTCGTGTTATTAACGAATTGGTTAAACAATTACATATTACTCGTATTATAAATGTATTGTTAAAACAATTACTTATTACTCGTGATATAAACGTATTGGTAAAACAATTGCCTCTTACTTGCGTTAGAAATGCATTGGTAAAACAATTGCCTATTAATCGTGTTATAAACGGATTGGTAAAAAATTTGGCTATTACTCGTGTTATAAACTGATTGTTAAATCAATTGCTTATTACTTGCGTTATAAACGGATTGGTAAAGCAACTGCCAAGTATTCGTTGTATAAACGGATTGGTTAAACATTTGCCAATTACTCGTGTTATAAACGAATTGGTGAAACAATTACCTATTACTCGCGTTATAAAACGGATTGGTAAAACAATCAGTCTATTATTCGTGTTATAAAAGGATTGGTTAAACAATTACCTATTACTCGTGTTATTTACGGATTGCTAAAACAATTGCCTATTACTCGTGTTATAAACGGATTGATAAAACAATTGCCTATTACTCGTGTCATAAACGGAGTGGTAAAACAATCAGTCTATTATTCGTGTTATAAAAGGATTGGTTAAACAATTACCTATTACTCGTGTTATTTACGGATTGCTAAAACAATTGCCTATTACTCTTGTTATAAACGGATTGGAAAAACAATTGGCTATTACTCGTGTTATTTACTGATTGGTTAAGCAATTGGCTTTTACTCGTGTTATAAATGGATTGGTAAGAAATACATATACATTAGGTTTATTACAATATAGCAATGTAAAATGAAACACTAATTAGATTGAATGTGTTGGAAAAAATAAAATACTAATTAGATTGAATGTGTTGGTAGAAATAAAACATTAATTAGATTTAAAGGGTTGGAAAAAATACTAATTTTATTTAAAGTGTTGGAAACAATAATATACTATTTAAATTGAAGGTGTTGGAAGATATTAAATACTAATTAGATTTAAAGTGTTGGAAAAAATAAAATACTTATTAGATTTAAGGTGTTAGAAAGGTCTTGCAAGAACATTGTTTAATCAAAGCGTAATCTCTATAAACTACAGTGAAATTCATTGTAATTATATGAAAACAAGAGAGACTTACAGGACTTTCAGACGTTCCCGGCCTATACATACTGTTACTCAGAGATACGGGGTCAAGTGCGTGGTTCCAAATCTTAACAGTCTAAAATACATATAGAAAGGAAATACAATTTTAGGTTATATATATATATATATATATATATATATATATATATATATATATATATATATATATATATATATATATATATATATATATATGTTAAATCATACTGGTCGTGTATTCGTTTAACAAATGCCAATGAAATAAAACCAATCATTTCATTCTGATTTAAAGTGCAAGCAGACGTATTTACCTGAAATTATTGGTAGTATCTCTGTTTAACTTGTGTAGCAGCAGAGGGGGCGAACAGACCAATATTTTTAGGCGTTGATTCGGCAAACTAAGGCTTCCTCGAAAATCTTAAAAAAAATGTATCCATTTGGCAAAGCAAAACGAAAAAAAAAGGACGCCAATGTCGTTGACACTCACCCCCTCTGCTGCTATGGGTTAGCAAATTTTTTTACGATGAAATTGTAAACAGTTTAGGATTTATCAAATAGACTAATTTGAAGGACCTCACCTCGTAAATCAATTAGATTATTGGATTGGTCAGTGAGTTTGAAATTAATTCTCGTTAACGAATTATTATGGCATCTCATATAGACTGGATTAGTTGGATCCTCAATAATTGGAAATCATGGATGGGCTGCTGGTGCAAATGAGTATAAAATATATCCTTGTTGAGCTTGATTTGATCGCTCGAGATTTATTTGATAGCTTCCTTCGATGACATCACATAATTAATTTAATGCAATCACCGAGGATAAATTGACGTTTTGAGGAGCGATATGCTACCACCACCTTCTGGGTCATTATTATATGTCAAGATTGTTGGACCCTTGTTTTGTTGTCTCCATGCTGTGACTATCGTATTAAATTTTTCATTGATAAGATCATTAACGGATTTATTTAGTTCGTGCGCGTTATACCCAGGAAACTTAAAATTCGGTAGATTAGCTTCTGTTATATTGTATGCAGTTAGGAAAATTCGTTTAGAGTAGTTAGTATTATAATCGCGGTGATTAATTATTACTTGAATTACTCGCTGGTTGATATATTCCATGTCGGATACAAGTTGATTTAATATTTCTATCCGCGTGATGATTTCATTACGATTAGACTGATTGGAAGCCTGTTGTAGTCGTTGTAATTGTTGACTGTGTTCTTGATTGATTCTCTAAGGTACTCTACGATTCTGTTATGATATATATTTATATATGTAGTTGATTCCAGAGTCTGTCCATCCTTAAATCGCCAAAAAGCGGAATCTCGATCAACAAAATTAAAATAGCTACCCGGCAATGACGATTGTTTTATATCACTGAGGTGTTCTCAATATGATGTGGTAATTTCGTGGTATGATTGTTTATCCGTGACATAATCAGATTTTTGTGGTTCAGGTGGAGGTGTTATTTCAAGCTACCCTAGTATTATTGTTCTTATCGAACTCTGATAGATATCTACGGCATACCCGGGTGAGTTTATTTCAATCGCGGATGATAGTGTTGGCTCGTGAACTGTGATAGCGATTTTTGATTCTTTTTCAGTAATAGATTTTATTCTGTGTTGTAATTTAGCATTGATTTGTTCGATTTGATACGAACCGGACGGCAACGAAACAACGTTCCAGTCTGGAGTTCCATTGGGTTTATTCTTATACGTAAATACCAAATAATTATTCGGTTGTTGACCGCCAAATGCTACCGACCTAATATTAGGCCAGCTATGATACACTCGTAGTTTTGCTAGTGCTATCTCTGTAACATGAATCGGAGTAGGGAAATTCACACTGAATTCAGAATTGGTTGATATTATTGAGATCATACTTGTTTTCGCCGGGGTTTTGTTCTCCGATACCCGTGGCATTGGTTCGGTATTTATTACTATCTGCTGAAGTAGTTCTTGCGTGGTTGCCATTGTTATTATTATTGTCGCGCTCTAATTTTAACATAGTTGACTCTACAACTGAACCATTCTCGAAAACTCATCCTTGGTTATTGTAGTGTCGTCGAGCGACGATGCTGTCAACTTAGATAATTGTGAGTACGCGCGAGATACAGCAGCATATCTAACAGTGCAATCCTTCAGTTTTTGCTTAGAACACGATGATATTTTGTTTGTTATCGCAGAGGCTATTCCTGAGGCGTTTGGCACCGCAGATAAACAAACCGGAATAACAGCCGGATCAGTCATTGTAACTGATGACATAGCAATACCAACCCCGGCAATTACACCAGACAGCGAGTATACAGCTACATCGATGGTAGTGATTCTTCATTGGTATTTTTTTATTTTTTGTACTCCTCAGAAAGGGATTTGAGTTCCGTTTGAAATTCTTTGACGGTGTCATAACGGTATTGTGATGACATTATATTTTCAAATATTTTACGATTTCAATTGAAACCGCTAGTCGTTTAATTGTTTACTTAAATCCGCTACGAATTCCATATACCATGTTACTGAAACTCTAGCCAAATTATTATCATTCGTTGTTATCGTGAACTGTTCAGTGTATCCTTGTCGATGATCGTTGATATCGTATTGTTGACCACAGAGGAACTCGTTGATGATATATTAAATTGAGTCGGTGTCACTAGTGTTAATAAATACCCTTGACGGTCGCGGTGATACTTAGTATATTGTTTGTAGGTGTCCACGCAAAAGATCTGTGTTGATTCGTGTATACTACGTTGTTCGTTCTCTCATGAGGAATTTTTGTTTTTTCAAGTATTTTTACCATCCTCGGTAGATCATCCCTGATGATATCGTTAGTCGTTTTAATATCAGCTTTGATAACTTCTTTTCGCCGATTAATCGCGGGTATTTCATTACTGGTTGCTTTTAGATCATCGATGGATTTTTTAATATCAGGGAGTTTTATGTCGAGTTTATCGAATGTGGTTCCAAGAAATTTATCTATGATGTTCTTACGTAACGTTGAAAACTGTTTTACATGTTCTTCATATTTGCTTTGAAGTGTTGCTAGTTTCAATTTAGAAAAAAAGTTTTTATTTCCGTGAGTTTTGGTGTGGTCACTGGTGGATTTCCAAGGAAATCTAATAGAAGTTTGTCAATATTGTCAATTATAATTTTTTGTAATTCAGAAAACTGATCGAATTTAGTTATATGGTAGTTGTATTCATCGCATAGTGTTTTTAATGGTTCTAAATCGTTAATTCTATCCACAATAATTGAAATGCGGAAGCCCGGTTTGAATTTACCCTGATCGGAAAACAACGCGATAGTATCTTTTGTTGCGTCTCGTTGTTCAACTAAACTATCATTAAGGGAACATTACTCGTTTTCAATTTACCCTGAAGATCTTGAAATACAACTATTTCATTAGGATCAACACTTGCTAAGTTCAACATCTCGGCTATTTCATCTTCGATTATCTTTTTTATATCACCGGTTGCAGATATTTCCGCGGTTGGCATCTTCAACGCTGATAAAGACCGGACCAAATATCAATCATGTTATTCTATATGATTTCTCTCTAAAATCTTCGATTGCCAGCGACTGCTAGTATATTCATTCACAACCCGATGAGGTGGTTTCCCAGATGTTGAAATAGCATCAGGACATTTATTACTTCATTGCCGCACATTGGCGGGTCATTCATTTGTTGTGTTGGTAGCGTAGAATACCAACAAGGAGTTTTAAGCGGTTTATACAACTCATAAATTCTTTAGGTGGCGCTCACGCATATGAATCGAAATAAACAATTGTACGTGGATAAATCGCGTATGCAACCCAGTGGGTTTCGGGTCCGGTGCTGTTATCAAGATTAATAATACCGGTTTCAACGCTGTTTGGTTGTGCCGGTAACTAGTCTTTCATGAAGACACCTCAGAAGTTTTCAATCGCAAGTTTTTTTTAGCAGCATCGAGTAAATCAAAATTTGACATGGAACTATCTGTGTTAATAAACCGTTCCTAGTATTCTCAAACCGCTTCCTTTGTACCATGAATACGGGGTTCCTGGTAGTCTTAGACCTTTTCCCTTTTTTTATATCCTTTCCCGGTAGCTTTCTTTAGTGCCATTCATGCCGCGGTACCAACGGCCAAAATGCTGCCACTTTAGCCACCGCTGGGGCCGCTGCCACAATCCACGCTGGAATCGCAGCTAACAACGGGAATATACCACCTGATTTTATCATATTTTTGATCGTGGCTGCAGAGAGATTGATCTGAACGCCTTTTTATCTTTGAAAGCATCATTGAAATGTTTTATCTGACGAGTTGTCAGTGACAATTTATTCTGACCACCAGACATCTGATTGTGTTTCAGCGTGATCGTGGTTCCATATTTTTTTAGCCGATTCTGATTGCTATTTCTTCAGTTGACCAGGTGTCAATGTAACACTAACAACACTATATGACATTTTATTAATAACAGATTGATCTAATTGTTATCTATTTTCCACTGGTGCATCAATTACTCTCATTCGTTCACCAAACCCTTCGAGTAGCATTTATTTGTCGCTGAGAATGACAGCAACTGCTCTGTATTTGAGGAGAGCACCACGAAATACATTAGCTCTAAAATGTATATCAAGAACGGACTGTCTTGTTAAATCAAGATGTTTCAACGAAAAGCAATAGATCAGGTAAAGTTCCTTAAAATCATATTGTGATATTTGTAGACCGGTATCAACATTTTGATCGCGTCCCAGATATGACAACATACGATGAATGTCAAATCTTTAGTTACACAGCAGGGGTATCTGAAAGGGAATTTTCGTTTATTGAATTAACATCCTTATATTTCTGATTTTTGAATTAACCTCCCGTTTCATATCGTATTCCTGCCCCAGTTTCTTTCTTATTTTTTCCACGATAGTAAATAACAGGACAAACACACTGACGTCGTTACAGAATACAAGAGAGTCGCGAATATAATTCTGGATTCTTTTTATAAATGCATGCTTCTTTGGCAGGACATATTTGTTGTTCATCGCAGCGTATTAAATGTCCTTGAAATCTGAAATAATTTGATCACAGTTTAGTCGATCTAATAATTGTATTTTTTGAGATTTAAAATTTGAAATTTCAGTTATGATTTCATTGATATTTTCAGAATTCATATTATATAATTATATATATTTCTAATACAAAAAATACATTAATATATTTTTCAAAAATGAACTCTGTCCGTGGCAGGGTGTATTATTACATCATGGCACGTGCAGGGATATTATGCGATTATATATGATGATATGTATGAACCGCGTCCATGATGAGGTGTATTATTACATTTTACTCACGTGCAGAGATATTATGCAATTATATATGATGAACCCCATTTGGGCGCCTGAGGTACCCTCCACATCGGAGACGCCCAGAGGTTACATATATACGACAACACATCTCATAAGGTGTCTTCACATCTAACTGGGCCCAGAGTTATCATGAAACATATTTACCGCGAGTGGGTCTAATTCGCCAAATAGCGGGTTAGACCCACAAGAGGATATATTTTATATATATATATATATATATATATATATATATATATATATATATATATATATATATATATATATATATATATATATATATATATATACAATTACAACTCCATTCGAGTATGGCAGTTGTACAATGAATTGACCGCACATTTACATATATATATATATATATATATATATATATATATATATATATATATATATATATATATAGAATTACAACTCCATTTGAGTTTATCGCAGTTGTGCAATGAATGGACGGCACATTTACACACACACACACACACACATATATATATATATATATATATATATATATATATATATATATATATATACAATTACAACTCCATTCGAGTTGTATGGCAGATGCATAATGAATGACGTCAATGGCGTTTTATTATATACACAATGACAATGAATGGATGATATATATACAATGATTGGATAAATTGATGATAAAGGACAGCATCTAACTATACAACATATAACAATGAGTGAATGAATGGATGATAAATGACAATGAATGACGCTCACCCTACGCCCAAGTTATCAAACCAAAACAAACCTACAAAATTAACCTGGTTTGAATGAAAAATTCACACCACGTCACGTTGTGACTTATTTTCACGATTTGAAATTTGGGTGCTTACACCACCAATTATTAAAAACCATCTGTCGGTACCGTCGACAATATGCCTGTTACGGGGTTTGAACCATGGGCTTCGGGACGAAACCGCAACGCGTTACGAATGTGCTAACTGTTCTTATTACAGGTATATGCTTTTGAATATAATATATAAGTTAATACAGTAAATAGCGAAGAGGTGTGAATGTACAATGAATGGATTATATACAATGAATGACGTCAATGGCGCGGTATTATATACACAATGAATGGATGATATAGGACAGCACAGGACAATAGAACATATAACAATGGATTATAGAATAATATGACAATGAATAAATCAATATACCTTCGTGTACTTAATGCTGATTATTCCCAACACTGAAGCAGAGCCGAAAACTTGAAGAAAACACACAAAAAAGAACACAATTATTTGTAAACACTGCGTATTTGATTCGTTTTCTTACAAAACACAGATTATAACCGCTGAGAATCATAACAATTATAACCAGCCAATCAGAAATGTCCCATATCGAAATCAGGTGACACATCCAATTGAGATCCGTAACTCTTTCATAAGCCATACACATGCCCGTACGTTTTATCTCCCTTTGATGTTATACAAATTATGTACAAAATATGTTTCAGACATATGAAAATTGAATCCTGTTTTTTAAACTCTTCGAAAATGTAGATCGATAAATTCCCTCTGCTACATTTTGTACTGAGGGTGCGCAAATATCAAAATATCTACCGGCTTCAGTTATTGATTGAAATACCCTCTGTTCGCCTGTATGAATATCTTTTGATTTTACAGGTCTCGCATTTTTCAAGGGTTTTCCAGTCCTTCTTGTTTTAAATTTTCACTTTGTGTAACAGCTTGTAGATTTGATAAAGAATTATCTGTCTTAATACTATTTATGTGATCGATAACAAAACCATCCTTGCTCAATCCGTTATATGCTTCATACACGAAACGATGATTATGATACATTTTTCCTCCAGCGTTAAACCTCAAATACCCCTGTTTAGACACAGCACCAACTGGGTTCTTCAGTACGCAGTGTCTGATAATACCGTCACGGGACGCCTCATAATTGCTGATCATATGATGCGGTAGAAATTCTTGGTTCATTTATATACAATACTATTATTTGTCTAATTTATTATTTGCTTGAATTATTACTTTTGAATCTTCCAATGTAGTCTTGAGGAGTTCTTATGATCTTGTCGTTGACAGAGTCAAGGACGCTGACAGTCATTAATGGGCTTTTTGATTTTCTTATCATAATAACGCTTCTAAACTCTATATCGCTTACCACCACAACCGAGACACAACTGTGATTTTCTTGTCACACCGACCCCACATCGTATGCAAGGTATCGGGCCAAGACTTCCTCGACGAAAACTTTGCATATGATATCCACAGAACTCTTTTCAGCATGATTTGTTACAAGGGGTTACTGATTCAATCATGAGCCATTTGCAATGATTCATTATATATAAATTTCTTATTTAAATACTTGCTTTAATTATAATATGAAGGAGTTCGAGTAATTATCGAAAATTAAGCCCTGGAAAAATGCTAAATTCAATCTTGATAGAGTCTCCGTAGATACACCAAAGGGCCTAATAGGTGATAGAACCATGTTGGGTAAAATCCGTAATTGTTTTAATGAATTCAAGCGTGATGGAGCATCTCACTCTTGGTCAACATTTCGAATTGATGGTAGCGTTGATGCTACCATCAACGACGAAAGAGCAGCAGTGATATTTTCACATCTTCACAAGAAAAAATATTTTTTAGAGTGAAATTCATTATCCATCTAGACACAGGAGATTGGATTATCAGGGATAAATTTGAACAAATATTGAAGAATGAAAGAACTGTCACTGTGAGTCTAGATTCCAAACCGGGAATTTTGACCGGAATTGACAAACCGTACTAGAAGAGATCTTATCCTGTAGCAGCAGTTGTTTATGGGATATATCAGCTAAATGATAAACCGAGTATTGAAAAACTAAAACCTATGAAATATTCGTCAAGAATGAATTGTGTAGAAGAACTAATAATAGAACACTTCACAAATGCGTTGCGTGGAAATAAATTGACTGATCTTAGACGCAAAAAATTAATGAATGGGGACTAGCAGTGAAGGAGTACGGAGCAACAATTCAAAATGTGGCAGAGTTAGAACGAATACTAAAATTCCCAATATCGGTAACGACGATAACAGGAAAAGTATTATACGAAACGAAATATAAATCGAGAGGAGCTCCAATCAACATTATAGATCATAATTAACACGCGTGGACACCTGCAGTAACAATATTTCCGCGGTATAGAACAATAAAATATATACCCGCGAATTTCTCCCCGGAATTCTCCCCGGAGGAGAAACTATTTGATTTTATTTACCAGTTAAGTAAATACGATCCCATGTCAGTGTGGTTACTTCATAGTTTTGAAAACGAAGAGGGCAAATTCGATTAATTTGTAAGACCTAATAGGGAATTATATCGTACTGAAGCCCTCCATGACGCGATGAAAAACTAGCTGGTGGTTTTTCAACAGAACACGACGAACAATTATTAAGAAGCTGTTTTGCAATTCCGTCGGTTGCAGCTCATTTTGCGAGACAGAGAAACACGTGGAAACCAACAAGAGCTGAATTTCTGTCTGATATCAAATCAAGCTGCATCGAATACGGTCATGCTGGATTATGGAATTTAAAATATGACCGCGAAGGTATTATTTCGGTTGATATGGTTGCATGTTATGCCGGGAGTCTTCTCGGGTACGGAGAATGTGCTAAGTACCTCAACAGATTTGGACATCCCACACATGAAATGACCCGTGTTGCGATTAATTGACCATTGCATGATTTTGATTTAACCGGATTAAATCGTGTGGTATCATTTGAATTGGCTACAGGACTTCATCGTGTTGTTAAGTTTGGATTGGTAGACATATATCTGAAAAACACTGGATGCCAATAGTGCTATTAAGATATATGATTCATTTCCAAATGCTGATATCGCTGATTGCCAGAGAAGCAATTATATCACATGGAGCGCAGACTTAAGTCTGGTTACCACAAACTGATAGTTTAGATAGTTTAGATAGTATAATCAGCGAAAATAGAAAACAATTTCCCGATCTCGACGAAGAAAATATCGTGAAATGGTCCAAACAGCTATTTGAAGTTACAAATAAAGACGCAAAAGAACTCGGTAATCGGTAAATTCATTCAGGGTGGAAAATACGACAATACAAGATATTCTTCACGGTTGATGATAGATAGCGTTGAGTACGATTTTATTAATCGTGGATGTAACATCTAAGGGTATATACCTCAATCGTAAAGACGTTTTCTTGTCCGACGGAACCAAATTGGGTACAATTGTTACTTACAACGATGGAAAAAATCTTCAGTATACACATTTGAGGGCGTCTATGCATGGTTATGCTTCTATCAATTTATTTTCGATGATAAATAGATTTACTGACACCACAGTTAGAGTCGCCACTGATTCATTTTATATAAACTCGAAACACAGCGAAGCAGTAGCTGAATTCACTAATTCCGACGAGAGTTCGGGATCTTGGAGAATTAAGCGGAAAATGCTGCATGATTATTCCAAGTCAGCAGATGTTACGATTGAAGATAAATATTTGAAAAATAATCAGATATCAGAACTATCTAATGCACCGCCGATATCTGATCCAATATGCAGATATAAAACCGTTTACTTAAACGGCTGTGGCGGGTCAGGAAAGACGACTCGTGCGATTGAATTATTTCGTGGCAAATCAAACATGATTGTGCTAACACCGACCCACAGACTTGCAAGAGAGATGAAAGAGCGAGGGGTGAATGACTGTACTTATCAGTTTATTTCGATGGAAAAGTGACGAATGGACTCCTGAAAGAATGGATGAGACAAAATATTCCTGAAGTCTTATTTTGGGATGCGATATGCACGATATCTTTCGATGTATTACAAAAGTTTCTCGATTGGCTATTGCTAGCGAGTACAAAAGTGATAATGTGTGGCGATCACAGTCAACCACTACCATTTGTCGGTTTATCCCCACATGATTGGCTGAAGAATTTTGTAGACTATTATGAAGAAAATAATACCGATCAAAGGGTACTTGATGAACAATTACGCGAGTTCAAGAAACTAGTTAGATTACAACCGGATAGAATCCAATGTGAAATAGCGCGTGAAATAATTTCAGAAACACCATAAAATGATTTTTGGAAATCGTGGAGACCAAACGATTTGATAGTAGTAAGTAGAAAAAAGTCAGAGACACACTTCAGATGAAGTTATTTGAATTGCATAAGAAACATTTGCAACACTTCCTGTGCCGCTGTGTTATAGACCCAAGAATACACGCAAACAGAATATCGAAGTTGATATTCCTGGACAAAGTGAAAAGCAGATTCTCGTGTTAAATGATATTGGGCTGGTTGATATCAAATTCGTCGAAGATGCATTGCGCGGTGATAAATCCCCATGGACGCTAGGTTACGCAGCAACAATACATTCTTCACAGGGATTAACTATATCAGGTACAGTTGTTTGGATGGTAGATAATCACATCGAGTGGTCAAATTTAGTTTATCTTGAGGTGTCCAGAGTACGAAGAATAAATCAACTTCGAAGAGTTGTTCTAGATGCTAATGACACTACAATAATTGATATTGTCAGCGTTGACATCATCAAAAAAACTCTCTGGTCATAAAAGAACAAGACAAAAAAAAATAATAGAGAATTTGATATTGTTGCTAAATTAATAATTACACTGAAACAACAACAGAATTATCTCTGCGCGAGTTGCAATTTTATAATGAGTTAGTGTTGGTCGGATCCTCGACAATTTACCGTAGACAGAAAAAATAGCAGTGTTGGTCATACCAGAGATAATGTGATGCTGACTTGTTTTGAATGCAACAGACGCTGAGGTGCTAGTTAAGACCACGCGGCGGTAATTGAGTATCCTCGGGTATCACTTGTAGTTGTTCACGAGTAAATCCTCGCTGAGGAGCTGTTGAATCCAGTCTATAGATTGCTGATCTACCCGTAGATCGTGTTATAGTAGATATCTTATGTGCGGTGACACTCCAAATAGGATCAGTAGCTCTTTTTTTGCCACCTCCGAGCTCTCCTGGTTCATATAAATACCTAACATTGATATTGCCGAATATTGGTTGTTTTGAAAAAAAAATTATGTGGTTTTACTGGTATATACTATACTAATTGTTCGAGTAATCTCGTTATTCAGCGCGGTAATTACAGCTGGTAATCTCTTAACCCATTCACGACATCGTTTATCCCCTCGTCGTAACGCAGTACTATGATGCTTCATTGCTGATAAAACCGCACCCTGAAATTCCTTGCCAGGATCGACTTGTAATAGATTTGGCCAGCGCAGAGGACCCCGCCGATAAATCATTTCAAATGCAGAAGCCACTTCAGTTGATGATTTTGGCTTTAAAAGCTCTGCTTGTTTGGATCGACTCGCAACATCATTTACGGCTAGCGCATACTTGTAAACACCATCATGCGGCAGAAATAGTATATCAGCTTGATGAACTTCATTAGGGACGGTCACATCAAAATGCGAGTAGTTAATTTGTTTAGGTGGCGGTAGATAAATTTGCCATATCGCCTGTTTAGAAAACCAATTAGCCGCTGTAGTATTTTTCACCTTTGCGGCGCTAGCGAGTTTTCTGATTGCTGCTTTACCCCTCCGGTATCCTTTTGGAGAATAATAAATAGATTCGATGTTGTTATTAACTAGCAGCACCTAACATTAATTTACCTTTCATTGCCGATTTTACTAACCATCAAGCCAACTTTTCTTTGAAGGATTTATCAGTGATGAATTCAATGCATTAATCAATTTCACATCTGCGATATGTCTGTGTTGCAGATAGATGCTTTTATAAGCAACATCATGAGCATGACACGCCTTATCAATAGCGTTTATTGGGCTTTCACCGGGCCAGGGTTGGTTTTGATCATCGAGTATGATATCGAGTCTGGTCCCGGGTCCACAAATAACTATACCCTGGAAGATGTTTTTCTCCTGGATACTTCGCCCATGGTATCCCCGGGAGTTTTACTAACTTGGCTGCAATATCAACTCCTCGTTTTTTCTTAAATCCTTGGAAACAAATCTAAAATTTTTTGTACTACATTGTACGCATTTACCAGAAAAAGCTGATCTGTTATTTTTAGTTGTAATCGTCGTGAAGTCATCTGTGCCAGTACGCTTCTTACATTTCACACAATATAGATCCATAATATATTGATGTTATAATGGGTATGAATGTAATTGATTATTCATCAACAACAAAAACACAACCTGTTAAACATCATACAAAGCTAGCAAATTCTGGACTGATGATTGTTAAACCAATTGTTGGTATACGCGTTATTCCCCATAAATCCATAATACTATTATATCATTCTGATGGAAGTAGTTCTCAGACCAATTATCTGTGTACGCCTTATACCCCTCACACAATATAAATCTATAATATATTTTTGTTATATGGATATGAATGTAATTGATTATTCAGCAACACGAGAACCAGAACCCATAAAAATCATGTCATGTTACCAAGCTCTATTCGAATGATTATCATTGGACCCTCAGGGAGAGGTTAAACAGTTGTTAATTGATATGATAATAAGATGGATGAAATGGGATAAGTTGTATTTAATGGCTCCGACCGTAGATGATCAGCGATGCTACCAGGTATTAAAAGATTACAACGAGAGAGCAAAATTGAAAACCGATGAAGATGTTATTGAGTTTATAACTGATATTGAGGAAGCCCCTTCCGTGGAAGACATTGATGGAAGTATTAACAATTTAGTTGTATATGATGATGTCATGTTAGACAATCAAGAAAATCCAGCTAGGATATTTTCCAAAGGTAGGCATAAAAATACCGACGTGATATATGTCACTCAACGATACACGCAAATACCTAAATTGATCAGAGACAACTGCAACATATTAGAATTATTTAATGGGACCGACACTCATACTCTTAGAAATATTTGGCAAACTTGGTGTGACGGTGATATGGACTATAATCAATTTAGAAATTTCTTTAGTCACGCTCAGTCAGTTCCACATGGATTTGTAACGATAAATCTAATAGATCCTAAAACAAGATATCGAATCGGATTAGGTCAAATATTCGGTTGAAAAAATTGTTAACCTATAGCAGCAGAGGGGGTGAGTGCCAACGACATTGCCGTCCTGTTTTCAATTTGGTTTGCCAAATGGACGCCTTTTTTACGATTGTCGAGGAAGCTTTAGTTTGCCAAAAAGACGCTTATAAAAGCTGGTCTGTTAGCCCCTCTGCTGCTTATGTCAATCAACAACCCCAAATCATTACTTTTGGAATCTAAGAGATGACTTGCATATTAATATCAAGGCTTTATAAATCATGATACATAGTGGACATGGTTTGACAGCGACAGCTTTAGATTTTCTCCTGAAGCTACGTTCTTTTACAAAAAACACAATTGCACGAAGGAGTCGAAAAGGACGAAGCTAAATCAAACTTATTTTATGAGAAATTTTGCTTTGCTTTTCTTACCCTGAGTCTGCTGTTTCTATACATATTAAAACTGTTTAGTATATTTTTATTTGCAAGTCGCCATCATTGCTCAGATGTCAAACACAAATACGCGAGTGACAGTTTAAATTTATCTCTTTAGTCAAACATTTATCTGTATATTCTTCTTAAACCTAAAAACTATATACTAAAAAAACAAAAAATTAAATTCTTACAAAAGGAAAGCAATATAGATAATTCATGTCATACGAAAGGTCAATACCACGCCTTGCTTAGCAAAAATGTGTTTTAATAATACTTTGTGTTAGAAAAGACAGTTTACCTTAATAAGACCATTCATGTTATTATCCGGACAACACAATTCTCCTCCGATACGGGAGCCTGACGTTGTAGGTAAATGATAGCTGATAACCTGAAAAATCCATATTTAAATGCATCGATTGAAACTGGTTAACGACATAACTGAAATCTGTTTCGAATAAATTCATAAATGAAATCTATTTCGGATACATTCATAACTAAACTATTTACCATGCAGTTGTAAAATAACAAAGAGGAATGATCACACTTTTACAAAAACATGAGGTCGTGGTAAACATTGGCACAGTAGCATACCTTTTTCATGATTCATATGATATTTTAAGTAAGTCATCGACTGGTAGCATCAATGAACACGTGAAAGCAAATACATGCTTTACTAAATTAACTGTATTACATCCTTTAACTAATATATCAATTACAATTTCGTGACTTAGATTGTAACTCATACTCTATTAGTAGTACATATATTTCAAGGAATCCTCAACGTTTATATTTTATCTTGTCCATTAAAGACAATACAGTTCTAAATGTCAACACTTTTTAATTTGTCGTGAGGAAGTGAAATGTCTTTTGTTAGAGTACTATTTTATACTTATCCATACTAATATACAAATGTTTATTTGGTATATATATATATACATATATATATATATATATATATATATATATATATATATATATATATATATATATATATATATATATATATATATATATATATATATATATATATATATATATATATATATATATATATATATCTGATTCGGATTTTCAATGTAGCTTTAGCCAGTTTTCGGTCGTATCACTACGATGTCAACAGTTTGGCAGTTTACCGTGGTAACTAGCACTGGGGCATCAATCCGCAGACCTGTAGCACAGCACTATGTCCAACGCAATCATTGTATCATTATAAAACATTGTATCATTACCCAACAATTGTATCATTACCCAATTCATTGTATCATCACCCAATCATTGTATCATCACCCAATCATCGTAGCATTACCCAATTCATTGTATCATCACCCAATCATTGTATCATTATTCAACCATTGTATCATTACTCAACCATTGTATCATTACCAACATTGTATCATTACCCAATCATTGTATAATTACCCAATCATTGCATCATTACCCAATAATTGTATCATAACCCAATAACTGTATCACGACTCAATCACTGTTTCATTACTCAAGCATTGTATCATTACCCAATCATTGAATCATTACCCAATCATTGTATCATAACCAATCGCTCTATCACAACCTAATAATTGTATCATAACTAAATCATTGTATCATTGCCCAACCATTGTATCATTTCCCAAGCATTGTATCATTAGCACATATGTGTATCATTACTCAATCACTGTATCATTACCTAATCACAGTATAATTACCCAATCATTGTATCATTACCCAATTCATTGTATCATTACCCAATAACTGTATCATTACCTAATCATTGTATCATTACCCAATCATTAAATCATTATCTAATCATTCTATCATTACAGAATCGCTGTATCTTTACTCAATCATTATATCATTACCAAATCATTGTGTCATTACTCAATCATTGTGTCATTACCCAATCTTTATATCATTACCCAATCATTGTATTAAAACCCAATCATTGTATCATTACCCAAGCATTGTATTATTACCCATGCATTGTATCATTACTCAATCATTGTAATATTACACAATCATTGTATCATTACCCAATCATTGTATCACAGACAATCATTGTCTCATTAACAATCATTGTATCACAGACAATCATTGTATCATTAACAATCATTGTATCATTACCCAATCTATGTATAATTTCCCAATCATTGTATCATTTCCCAATCATTGTATCATTTCCCAATCATTGTATAATTACCCAATCATTGTATCATTACCCAAATCATTGTATCATTACCCAATCATTGTATGATTACTCAATCATTGTATCATTATGTAGCTATTTATACTAATATATGGAAAGACAAAGAATCCACGAACAGAGAAAAAACTCTATTTCACAATATATATTCTTTCAGCATTGATAATTGAGTTTTCATTTAAAAATCATATGGAAATGAATTTCCATAAATACTTTCTCTAGGCTGAATAGACATTTTCATTGGAGGTAAAATGCAGACCAGTATATCGTATTACCTTAACTGTATTCATCAGTGCAACATTTACGTATGCCATAGCATGGGTTCCATTGTTAACCAGTGCAACCATATACCATTGTCCCAACTGCACGGGTAGCATGCTCCTGGTATCGAGATCACTGCTGCATGATAATGAATTTATCTCCACGTAGCCACGAAAAGAGAAGTCATTTAAGTTGATTCCCCAGTCGTTGCAGTCCGCTATGCCACCTACAATAGTCTGTGTATGGAAAGAGGTTTGAAATTTACCTTCATATTGCAAACATTGCATCTAATGCCACTAGGGGAGTATGAGCGTGGAACATAAAATGAATTTAATGTACATATAATAGACTGTGACATCCATAAGAAATATAAAAGCAGGGAATATGGATTTAAATGTGTTGAATTTCTCAAGGCGCATGGACTTCACACATAAATGTTTTGAATTCCACATCGCGTATGGACTTCACAAATAGATGTTTGTATACCACATGGTGTATGAACTTCACACATACATGTATGTAATATCTCAGGGAGCACGAACTTAACAAATACATGTGTGTAATACCACACGGTGTATAGACGTCACACATAAATGTATGTAATACTACACGGCAAATGGACTTCATATATCAATGTGTTAAATTAAACACGGCATATGGACCTTACACATAGATGTTTGTAATACCACACGGCGTAAGGACTTCACACTCATATGTTTGTGATACCTTACTTGCGTATGGACTTAACACATAAATATGTGTAATACCACATGGCGTATTGACTTCACACATAAATGTTTGTAATACCGCAGAGTGCATGTACCTCACACATAAATGTGTTGAATTCCACACGGCGTACGGACTTCACACATAAATGTTTGTTATACCAGACGCGTATGGACTTCACATAATAATGTATGTAATTACACAGCGAGCATGAACTTCACACATAAAAGTGTGCAATACCACACGCAGTATGGACTGAACACATAAATGAATACGCCACACGGCGTATTCACTTCACACAAATATTTTTATTTCCGCACGGCGTATGGACTTCACCCATAAATATGTTGAATACCACATATCACATGGACTTCACACATAAATATATGTAATGCCACAAAGAATGGCATATAAACTTTACGCATACATGTTTTAATGCCTTAACAAGGTGTAAGAGATACACACAAAAGGATGAAAATATATACTTTTCTTAGGCAACTTGAATGTGTATCTGAATGAATGAATGAATGTTAAATTAATGTGAACCGGCCACGAAGGGTAATTATTCACTGTTTTATCTTTCAAAAGAAAGTTATTTATTTTTTCCCGTGGGGTAAGTAATGTTGCCACATCCTCACGGGCCTTTATGCACACATAGTGTGCTATTTATTTAGGTCGTCATGTCTCGCCCCTATTGAGGGAATACCGACTTGAATGTAGGACCTGGGTGAGTGGGAGTAGATCAAATATGCACTCAACCATATCAACCAATCGGACGGAGTGTACTAGAGGTGCAATGACACCAAATAAAAACTGGTATAGTAAGTGTATCTACCGACACTATGAACATTCAATAACTAATGCGTTCTTTGAGATTTAGCGACTACGCATGTCCTGGAATTGAGTTATACACTTTTTAATATCTTCAAATATTTGCATGTGGCAGGATAAAACTTTCCTGGACCAGCTGCGCGGCATCTCTAGAACCAGTTCATCAGCCGTGCGTCATCTGCCTATTACAAGTTAGTTTACATGTGTGGAAGACCCTATCTATCCCGTATATGACGTTCTACCTACCAGTGGTAACATAGCAAAGCCTAAGCAGATCATTAAGAATGACTAAATCATAGCCACCCTCGTCCGCAAACATACAGATTCCTGCATTACAACACAACTAGAATTGTAATACAGTTTGCCTCTCAGCTGTGCAATTGTTGTAGGTATTTAATTTCAGTTTTCCATGGTCTGTGAATGCTTTTGGGGGATGTTATGTCAATTGTTATATATGCATCTTCTGTTGTGTGTGACATTCATTGAATACATTACATTTATACCTACCCTCCTCTTATTGCCGGACATGTACGGTTTGACCCAGACTGCCAGGGTGTACGTAGGTCCAGGACTCCATTGTCCTAGATCTATGTAACTATTCTGTCCTTGAAAATATCCCCCACATGCAAATGGTGGGCCAACCTGAAAATTGTAAACGAATGATCTGGCTGCACGATTCCTCCTTAAATCAATATTTTAGCCAAAGAATGAGCCGTAGATTGGGTTTCGCACGCATAATTTAAGTATCGACGTAACACCTACATCAAGGTTAGAGCGATGTGATTGATCGAAACTGCAGTTGGACTAAAACTTAGGTAATTATGTCTTAAGCGGTTGACATAAAGAAAAGTTCCTTCGATGTATAGTAATAACACTTTTTACTGGGTATTAAAACATAATTATATCCATGTGGAATGCATTTGACAAACAACTGAAAATAAAAATATGAAAAACCACGAAATTCTGTCTTGGAATGTAAAAATCTAAATTTGCATTCCAAGGCATCAAAACATCCATTTTATTTTCACACGTTTGCCATTTTTATGTTTACAGCAACTAAACAATTAGATTTGTTTTAAGAAACTACTACGTTGTTTATTCTTACCGAATTGTCATCAATGCAGTTCTGGAAAGATAGACCAGCATATTCAAATGGAAAAATGCAATAGTACCCAGCGTTATCTCCACCATATGTTCTTGTAATATTCTTAGCAATTGCCGTACATACACCTTAAAAAAAATTGAATTATTCTTAACGTCGCAAAATAATTGAGTACAAAGGGCATAAGAGTAACATGACTTGACCAGAGACAGTATAGCAGTAGAATCGGGATGGTGTGAGCCGCAGTCAGACATGCAAACACATTCTTTTGAGGCAAGCACGCTAATAACCAAACTCTATCTCGCAGGCAGGATAACATAAAAAGTAGCTTGGAGTTGCCAGTATTTTTTATATAGAGGTTAAAGAAGAAGACGTAAGATTTCGAGGAGGACTTAAATTCCAATAAATGCAATGAGGAAAACTTTATTAACAGGATAAGCATCATACAATGCCGTTCCAATAATGAGACAAACTAGGAGATTTATCGTTTAAATGGAGTAATAACAAAACATCATCAAGATACGAAAAGCATTTTGAAACTTTTATTTTGACTAAACGCGGGAGGAAATGCCTGGCTGGAAAACTGGGGTGAAGTGCTAACTAAATTGTATTTTTTTAAAAAAATATTTTGAAAGTAGTTTTTTGGTGTGTTTGAAGCATGAAAACACCCGATCCGTCCTCGAAAAAAATAAAATCTTGTATGATAGAGGAGCATTTAAATACGAATCGGGATGACTGTAGAGAAATGGCAGCTAGAAAGCTAGAAAGTAAAAAACAACATGATCATCTAATTTTAGACTAAATTGAGTGTGACATGAAAAATATACAAACCTCCGGAACCACATGCACTTGTACCGAATTTTTCCTTGAAATACCTGCAGTAATCAAACGTCTCACATTTCTCTCCATAGTATCCTATTAGACAGGTACACTGCCCAGTAATCTGACTACAGTAGCCACCATTTTGACAGCCACATCTGTATTCTGTGAAGATAATAATGAAGTTTGCTTCTCTGAATAATGCAATTGACTGGGAGTGTGGAAAAACATCTTTAACCCCACCTTCTGGAATGTTTGGTTTTGAATGAATCTTTTTGGCGGCCATGTTTGAATTCTACTTTCGTAAGACAACTGAGGAAGACTTATCTCAGCTGTCTTAATATCGATATGTTACCACAACAAGGGTCTGTTATGTCATTTATAGCAATATTATAATAAGAAAACTGGCGTAAAAGTAAAAGACAAGAACAATAACAAGAAGTAAAACTAAGGTATTGCTTATTTGATGGCGGGTTAAGGGAGGGAGCGATATATATGTAACATAGATATAGAATCCACTGTATATACAAGCCCGGTTTAAATGTTAAAGAAGTAAATAAACTCACCTCTGTTCAGAGAATAATTGGGACATATATATATATATATATATATATATATATATATATATATATATATATATATATATATATATATATATATATATATATATATATATATCCAAGCTATATTTAATCTTAACATAGTAATTCCAAAATCTTCGATGTAAATGTCACAAACAAATATGCATGTCTCATGATTATGCATTGCATGTTAAATTTCATTATCAAGGACTCATGGATGTTCCTGATAGAGAAAAGCTTGCATATACATGAATAATAAACTATAAATAGTATCTTGTCCCACATTTACCGAATTCATTTCAAATGAAAAAATACATGTATTTGCATAAACAAAGTCACATTTTACCCCACCCAACCTCATCTCTTTCTCTCACCTTTGCATCTGGCCTGTTTCTGGCAATCTGCACATCCATCAGCATAACACGTGGCTTCCCGCATCTGACCTTGTCCATTGCTGCCCTGCCAGCCTGACCTTGAACAAGTTGTACATAGTTTAGCAGAGAATGCATTAACTAAACGTGACTGTGTCATATAAATCAATGAAACAAGGAAAAAATCATAGTAAAACTACAATCTGGTATTATTTGGATCACTTTGAAATCTAAAGAGTGAATTTAAATTAATTCACGTATATTAAACTCACCTGAAACAATCGGAAATATTACAGGTCGCCCCACCCACATACATTCGTATTCCACCTATATTCCTTCGACTTTTCAATATTTGGAATACAGCTAATATTAGGAATCTTAGTCATGATCTTAGTCATTATTAGTGCAGTGGCAAGATGACACCCTAAAAATGCGGATAAGGGATAGCAACCAATAATCAGCTGTCAAAAGGACTTCCAAGGACTAAATTACAAAACAAATTCTCAATTGAAAAAATCACAAGAAAATCTCATTTGATGCCCTTGTGTTATACAATTATTACATATTAAATTGGGAAAGTGTCAAACTGTGTTGAAGTCGACACTTGAAATAATTACTAGTACGCGAAATAATTACTGTATTTTGAAGAAGAAAAAAACTTTATGAAATCAATTTCAGATCAAGAAATTGCTTCCAAATTCACATTTGTTTCCTATGTGATCACTAAATTTGCATTTAACTTTGATAAAATCAACGTAGTGACAACTATATTAACCATCCAATCAGATCCATTGAAAGATTAGTGATTTTACCAGTTTCATTTGAACTTGCATAATTCTTCTTTCAGATACACCATACTTGTATGATGCGAGATTTATTAAAGTGAATGGTGTTCTTATATATATATATATATATATATATATATATATATATATATGAACATTTATTATGAAAATATGTCAACGATCACGCACAGTAATCTCCCTTGAGGTGAAAAAAGCTGGCTGTTTGAATACACACACAAATATATATATATATATATATATATATATATATACATATATATATATATATATATATATATATATATATATATATATATATATATATATATATATATATATATATATATACAACGATTTTCGAAGTTTTCGACATTAGTGTTAAATTACATAAGTAGTTTAGCCTTTTCCTATTAATTAGACACATTGTTAGTGGTAAATTAGGATTTAACTGAAGCTATTTAAAACAATACGCAGACGCATATATGTGGTTATCCTTCCTATGTCCTAGTTTCTAGATATTCATTATTCTCCGGCATCTCCTCCTGACTTGACTCTTCGTACGTCCAGCTGTTTTTCAAGACATAAATTTAAATACCAGATCAAGTTTATATTTAAAGGTGCCACTCTTGCTAACGTATCATATCCTTCTCATTAATACTTGAATAATACAAAATTTAAACATATCAGATATATGTGTGATAACAGCTCATCGAACTATTAGTAAAGGTCAAAAAGTGTGTCTCATTTTTCCGTCATGTTTATCAGCTGATGAGGGCTTTGTCAAGGATGTAACATTAAAAAGTGTAAGAGATGTTCAGAAAATTAAAGAGAGTGACGAAAATTTGGGAGTGGTTGATTTGTGTCAAAATCTTTACATTAGAATCACTTACTTGGACCAGTAAGAACAACTGACGATGTTCGATGGCGAAGGACAGGATGGATTGGATTGGCCGTCTCCATCAACGTTGAAGAGCACGACATAACCAGGGTCGACGTAACGACATGTAATTCTGGTCTGGATAACAGATATATATATATATATATATATATATATATATATATATATATATATATATATATATATATATATATATATATATATATATATTACTGGATGGATGGATGTACTGGATGGATGGATATATGTATGTATGTATATATATATATATAGATATATATATATATATATATATATATATATATATATATATATATATATATATATATATATATATATATATCCATCCAGTACATCTATCCAGTACATACATACATCCATCCAGTACATCCATCCATCCATCCATACATACATCCAGTAATTACATACATACATACATGCATGCATACATACATACATACATACATACATACATACATACATACATACATACATACATACATACATACATACATACATACATACATATATCCGTACATACATACATACATACATCCAGCCAGCCAGCTAGCCGTTGTGAAAGTCAAGATTATTACAAAAGAGTAATAACATAGCCCATAAAATTAAGCAGAAAGTTGACATTTATACTATGCAGTGGACATTAAATAATTTTTATATTTTATCTGATTTGGGCGACTTTGATAATACGTCTCTTTCAAAGCTTCTACAGTCTTTGAACCAAAACGGCCTATTGATGGATGCCTGTGAATAGAACAATCTTTATAATTATGGTGACTGATGTGTATATCATAACGTTATGTTTTGTTTAACAATCCAATATTTGTATGAGAATACATGGTATCTTCACAGATGTTTTTATTTTTATTTTTAAAGAAGACTAACTGTACTGGTAAATTGTATTAATTTCAATTTGAAGTTCACGTTGATACTTCGGCCTTGATTTTCAAAGTCATACTCACGTGATTCGTTGACGTCACACATTGATTAGATCTAAACACTGCTCCGCTGCAACGACTTTCCTCGCATTCGCAGGACTCTGGTTGAAATCCTTGTGGACAGGATTCCCAGCTTATCACAATCACTTCTGTAAATTAAAATACTGCATGTTGACCTGTTATTTTCTTTTGGGGTGTGTAGATACACATGGACTGAGTACATCGTAGCCGTATTGACGATATCATCAACTTACATTAAACGTTTTTTTTTTCTTTCCGGTAATAATGGTGCAAACAATAAACTACGCTTATCGATAAAATCAGAGTATTACCCGAACAATTACACAATTGTAGACTTGTTGATGCATTGACATATTTCACATCACATTAAATGCCAAACATTTCACATATTTACGCAAAAATTCGATCAATTCTTAAAACGTATTTTTATTAATATTCAAAGTACAGTTTAGTGAATCTTGTTTCCGAGAATAGCGTTTAAACTTAGCACCGTAATAATCATAAGATTACGAGACAGATGTTCGCAAAGTTCGCCACCGTATCCCCTATAACATTGGCACGCGAAATCGGTTGCTGTTGTGGCGATACACTTGCCCTCATTCTGACACGGATTACTGAAAAATATAAAGTAATAAATCTTGTATCCATCCATCCTTTATTACCAAGGAATATAGCTAACAAATATGCAAAATATACATGTAGAAACGAAAAGGTTTATCTTTCAGATATAAAAATAATATTATATAGATAATATAAAATGCTGTATTCCATTATTGAATTGTGTACAGATGAAGTAGAGCTAAGAGTTTTCAAGACGTGAAGTCAACCAGCGATACGAATACAGCTTTCGTTGTGTGACTCAAATGGTTTATGATGGATGGCATTCACGTGGAAGGATCACAAGCAAACGGCAGCTACCGTTTGTACATGTGGGTACTACTTTACCATCGTGTTTTTTTTTTTTTTGTTTTTTTTTTTTTTGCAGATAGCTACCGTTTGTACATGTGGGTACTACTTTACCATCGTGTTTTTTTGTTTTTGTTTTGCAGATAGCTACCGTTTATACATGTGGATTCTACTTTACCATCGTGTTGATTTGCAAATGGCTAATTTACAGATTTGAAGAAGAGTTTCAATCTGTTTAGGTGCCACATGATAGGACAGTAAGAACCCTGTTGCCATGATGATACTATGTACGTATTTGTGGCATTTACCAACTTTGAGTGGACAATCAAGCTGCGACCGTTTGATGCAGTGAAGCACATTATTGAGATTTCAATACATAGTTTATAGACAAGTCCAGAATCGCTAAAAGATTATATATATATATATATATATATATATATATATATATATATATATATATATATATATATATATATATATATAGCCTTTCTCCATACAGAACAGAATCTACTCAGATTATCATTAACAACCTCATTCATTCAAAAGTACATTTTACCTCACCTCGTATCATCACCTACCCAACTAAAAGACAAGAATTAAAGAAAAACGATAAATTTTACATAGAGAAAAATTTGCCTGAAATTTTCAGAAAATCCCAAAATTGAGTTAGATTGAAAATCAACGTTGTTAATGTTGTCTCGTATAAAATCAAATACATCGCAACATTTTTATTACATCTTCTAATCCTGGATAATGCTATTGTTTTCAGTTACAAACTTGAAATACAACAACAACAACAACAATAATTATAATAATAATAATAATAATAATAATAATAATAATAATAATAATAATAATAATAATATCTTACCTGACTAGACAAGGATGAACAACGTTGATATCTAAAGCTAAAACTGAGTTGTTTGGATCTCCCTTAATGGATGGAAAACACAATCCTGGGAATCCCCCACAGCGACCTTCCACGACCTGGACTAGCTCTAAAAAAGAATATAGTCGAATGCATCTTATTTATTGCAGAAATTAAAAAAAAATCAGAATTCAGATGCATTTCTGTTGTAGAGGTAGACATATCTTCATCCCTCCACGGCTGACAAATATTGACATTGAGACTTATTTTATTTCTCTTCCCATTACACTTAACGTTTAACAAATATTGTTTTAAAAGCGTTATGTATTTTCACTTTGTACTGTGCCAATTTTGGCCTACCTGACTAACCTTTTTAAATAGGATATTATGCAGCTATCTTTATATATATATATATATATATATATATATATATATATATATATATATATATATATGTGTGTGTGTGTGTGTGTAGAGCATTATTATTTCGTGCAGGTAAACGTTTAAACCTCGATCTGAGTTTAAGACACTGGTTTGTCCATATTGCATTCATAGATATTTGCTATTTCGATAATAAATTAAGAATTTTAAGGAGATTTTACACCTTAGGATGTTCTGGAAAGGGGATTACAACATAAATTAGAAGAGAAAGACGAGGATGTTGAAAAAACATTTATTTAAGATACAAAACATGATTACGTCGCTAAGTTTGTCCCTGCAGTCGAAACAGGTGAGTCTTAAGAACACTCTTAAAAGGGACCACTGTGTCTTTATGTCTAATTTCAACGGGCAATTCGTTCCACGTCGCCGGGCCGTGGTGTGCAAACGAACGTTGTCCATATGACTTTGTTTTCACCTTTGGAACAATGAGTATACGACTATCAGAAGAAGAGCGTAAGGATCAAGCTGATGTATACACATGGGTGAGGCTGGATAGGTATGTTGGACTGGAGTCTGTCATTGAAACATAGCACAGAGAACAAAGTTTGTGTTTGATTCTGTATCGAATTGATAGCCAATGTAGGGTACAGAGCAGTGGTGAGGTGTGCTCTGATCGAGGTACTCTAAAGATGATCCGTGCAGCTGTGTTTTTAACTTTTTGAAGTTTCTGGAGTAAATACTGTGACGAACCAGACAGAATTGAGTTACAATAGTCCAGCCTTGAAAGTATTAATGAACACACAAGTGTTTTAGTAGCATCAACTGAAAGATATGTACGAATGGAACTGATGCGTCTCAATTCAAGATATGCAGCCTTGCATATATTCATGACATGTTGATACAATGTGAGAGTACTGTCCAGAGTAACGCCTAGGTCCCGTACTGACTGTGAAAATTTAATGTTGGTGTTGCTGATATTTATTGTCTGAGGTAAAGGATGTAAATGAGAAAGTCTTTGTGTTGTGATCAGAATAGCCTCAGTTTTATCATCATTCATCTGCAGCTTGTTACATGCCATCCATGATTTCACATCAGAAATGCACGTTTCTACTCCATGGATGGTAGCATCAACTTTAGTTGGGTGGCTAGACGTGTATATCTGGGTGTCATCAGCATACAATTGGTGCGACACTGGGTGATGATCTATGACACTTGAGAGCTGCTGAGTATAGATAATGAAGAAAACAGTTCCAAGAGCAGATCCCTGTGGAACACCACAACATACGTCAACTGGGCTGGAGTGTATTCCATTTGCAGATATAATTTGTGTCATGTTCACTAAGTAGGACCTGAACCACTGTATGGCTATATTCTGAATGCCAAATACATGCTGGAGACGGTGAAGTAATATATCATGGTCTATTATGTCAAATGCTGCAGATAAATCCAGGAGAGTGAGGACTGTAATCTTTCCACTATCCAAAGCAGAGAGAATGTCACTAAATACTTTCAGAAGAGTAGTTTCTTTACTGTGGCAAGGGTGATATGCAGACTGTACATTGCTAAAAAGACTGTTTGAATTCAAATGAGATACAAGTTGAGTTAGAACAACCTTTTCTAATATTTTTGACATGAATGGGAGATTAAAAACTGGGCGGTAGTTCTTTAAATCCTTATGGTCCAGTGTTAGTTTCTTCAGCAGTGGCTTTACGATGGCAGTTTTGAAAATGATGGGAATTCCCCTGATGATAGAGAGATATTAATAACATCAGTTAGTGAAGGCAATATTGGGTATAGCACTCAAGCAGCAGTTATGTCGGAATCGGATCAAGTTCACAAGACTTTCGTGCACTTTTCATTACGATTGACCGTACTATATCAATAGAAACAGGTTCAAATATTCCTAATGGTTGTCGCTGAAATTCTGCATCATAACTGTATGGTGACGAATCAGTTGAAATTGTGCTGTCAAGCGAATCTCTAATGGTTTGTACTTTGTTATCGAAGAAATTTGCAAATTGGTCTGGTAGGTCTAGTGGAGAGAAGGTTGTTGGAAGTGGTGTACATTTGTTCCTTGACATTAGTTTGTTAGTTATCTCGAAGAGCTCTTTGCAGCTGGAACTCTCCGTGATCTTAGTACTGTAGTGGGATGATTTGGCTAAATGGACCATGTTTGTGACATTCTTCTTAGCGGCTTCGTAGACTTGTTTATGAATTGTGAGTCTGGTGGAAAGCCAAAGCCTCTATACTTTTCGGCGATGTCTTTTAGAAGTGCGAAGCTGGTCCCTAACACTGCTATACCATGGAGAACACTTTGTTTTATTGATACTCCGCATTTGGTGGCTGGTGCATGTTTTTCGAACAATGAACGCAGGCAGTTATCAAGTTGTTTCGCTGTTGGATGTAAGAACGTTGTTAGGTTTTCATGGATGTCTTGCATGAATTTGGTTCTATTTGTCATACGGAGGTTTCTCTTAGTAGCAAATAGAGGTGGAGGGTTAGGGAGTGAAACGTAGAGATGGCATACAATGCAGAGGTGATCCGATGCAAGTTCGTGGGATACAAGGGTGGGTTGCAGAATATTATCATCAGATCTATAAAGAAACCAGTCTAAAATGGACCAAGTTTATGAGTAGGATGGTTAACTGATTGTTTAAGATTGAAAACCTGAATGGAATCTAGGAGTTTTGACATGTATGGTTGACCAAGACAGTCAAAGTGAAAGTTGAAATCTCCAAGAATAATTAGGGTTGCCACCAATCGAATTTCCATACTCTAGAAGATTTGGAAACTGCTCCAAAAAGAGAGATTCAGTCAGCTTGTTTTTTTCTACTAGAAGGAGGACGGTAGAGACAGAAAAAAATGGACTGACCTTTGTTCCAGTGTGAGCGTTGTTTGGACTAGTTCAAACGATGTGTGGCAGAAATTGAAGGTTGTGTTGTACTCAAGTCATTTGATCATGGAATTCTTTGTAATTACAACAATTCCACCTCCACCAGAGTTGCGGGGGAACGACTTGATGGAGTAATCGCTGGATATTAAATCCGCACAACATTCATCACTTGCGGAATGTAACCAAGTTTCTGTCGGGAAGAAGACGTCATATTTTGGTCGTTGATAAAGTTAACAATTTCTGTGCGCTTTTCCTGTGATTCTACTGATTGAGTGTTGAATAATGCAATATGTAGTGGTATGCCTGGGAAGTTGACACAACGGTTGACGATTTAAGAGGAATTTGAACCAGGTTATTAAAATTAACGGCAGAATTTTTAAGTTGTTTATCCATTACGGGCGAAAGGGAGATAACTGAATTTTTTCTTCCTGTTATACGCTGGCCAGCTTTGAAAGAACGTTTCATTTTTCGCTTCCGTTTACATTTAAGAAATGATGAATGTATTCTCAGTTCGTTTAGTCTTGAGCACATTGTAGTATCTAGAACCAAGGTGTCGTCATTTAATTCAATTAATGAGGGTCCATCGTATAGAAAGCGATCACGTGACGGAGGTTTATTCAAAAACAAATGACGTCTTAACATTGGGACAAAACAGCTGAGAAAAATTCTAATTGTTCTCGTTTCCAAAACAAGGAGATGAATTAACACATACGAACGGAACAGCCAATGCATGATGAAGCACAATAATGTAGACGATGATAGAGAACAAGCACAAATATCATAAATATTGCACAAAATCGGAAGAGCCTATCTCGAGCAGTTAAGCGATGGCGGCCATCTTTCCGAAAGTGATCATATCATCCTATCTACATACCAACTAGTCATAATGCTAACCTCTTGTTGAGTAGCTACTAATAACCATTTTTGTAAGTCTTTTACGACTCAACAGGTGCTCGAACCCACGATTTAACGCGGCGGATATTCTTACCACTTAGGCCACAGGAGTGGCGTGTTGCATCAAGACTGAGAACATCATAACTTTCCAGACTATTAGTAAATCAGCAATTTGGAATTCACATGTAATACCATTGGACTTCATTCGGAAAACTCTACGCATTCGACGTATGATATAACTTCTTTTGGATTAAATTCACAATATGGCAAGTATATTTTAAACTTTCCCCATTTTATTTGAACGAAAAAAAAAATTTAAAGTGTAAAATAAAAACGTGCTGGTTTTCGCTCTTTTACGTTCTTTAGTTTAATACCATAGAGGCGTAACAAAAAAATTACGTAAACAAGGCTAGAAAGATAAGAGGGTATGTTAAGTAAGGTTGACAAGCTTAAAAAGCAATGATCCTGGAGGTGAATCATTTAAGTTCACATTAATACTGGAATAAAATTTGAATATGTAGTAAACCTGGAGTAAGGAAATTACATGTGTCGTCATTTTTTTAATACATGCCTGTAGAGAAAACACTGACACTCCAGTCTCCTCCACAAAACTGTTTCGCGTCTCCGGCACAGGACATTTGGCATTCAGACTCCGATTTGGTTCCGTACATATCGTAGTCATCTCCACAATAGCATTCATATCGGAACTGCAAACAATTCAATTGTCAAATTCAAATTGATATAAATGCATTGCAAACAATATTTATTTCTCAAAGCATCAATGTATTAAACCAAGACATCGATGTCACTACCATTAAATTTCCTTCACAGGGAAACGTTTGCCACCTGATGAAAGATAGGGTTATGTAATTTGATGTTGCAGGAGACTTAAACGTTTTATATCTCATAAGCGTGAGCATTATTAATGCAGATTTTACTCGTAAAATTTAACTCACACATTAAAAAAGATAAATCCTGGAAAAGCTTTTTTTCTGTCGTTGCATTGAGTGTGCTTGAACGTTAGTATTTAATGCACAGAATAGCTGAATTCCAAATTTTAGTAAATCTAAATATGTTCTGGAGATTAAAATGGTGTTGAAATCTAAAAAATAATTTTCCATAATTGTTCCAAATTTATATTGGCAGAACTAATTAAACAAAACACAAAAACAATTAGACAGTATTCAGTGTACATATTACAAATATTAAAAATCCTTAAAATGTTATTTAGCAAAACAATCAGATGCAGTTTAGTCCAATTTGTTGCCGGCAAATATTTTCAAATTAATTTCTATGCATCGGATGTTTATAAATAGACCTCAAGCATAAAATCTAAGAATAATTGTATGCTTTCAATTAAGTAGCATCGTGTCGCCGTGTACCTGAAATACATGCGTTTCTTGCCAAAAAGGAGGCGGTAATTGTTGAACGATGGATAGTTTGTACAAAAATTTTGAAAATATATTAGCTTATAATTCGCATTGCAGTTTCAAAACATTTTCTTTCCGGTCCCTTAAAAGAGCTGCAATACTTGCAAATATCACCCTTTGTAGTAAGCAAATACAGCTAGTGTTACTTTCTTATCGTAGATAAGCCTTTATCGTGCCTGCTAATACCTTTTCATTGCTCATATCTAAACCCCTTTTTCACACCCGATTTTTCTTACACCCATGTCATTTCACTAGGTTGACTCCAACTCGGTATTCTGTCTTTAGTCTAGGCCATTTTCTTGTGTGTGTGTGTGTGTGTGTGTGTGTGTAGGGTTTTTTGGTAATTTGTAATACTGTATGTTCCCACGATATTTGTGTTTAATAACTCAGCTTCCTACCAATTCTGATACATGGATTTTAGACAGTCGTTAATTAAGACCATTGTGTTACTCGATGCTGGACTCGAGAGTGAATGGACGCTAACTCTCAATTTCCAGTCTGAACCTGAAATATTAAACACAAATACCGTGGGAACATACGATATTACAAATTACCAAGAACCTCTGCCCCCCCCCCCCCCCCTCTCTCTCTCTCTCTCTCTCTCTCTCTCTCTCTCTCTCTGAAATACGGAAATATTTAACACATTGCTTATGGGAAGAATTACTTACATCAGATCAGACTCCTGCAGACTTTCATCAATCGTCTGTATTGTTTTCTCCCCCCCCCCCCTCCACAACACGCACATAAATGCCAGCCTTATTACATCGCAATATATAAAGAAAATGCACGTAATGATACGAAGGAAGGCATGTGACCAATCGCATTAAAATGGGTATTTCTAGTCATCAGACGCCTGCCCCCAGTTTTAATCAAGCCACTTGGTATTCGTCGTAT